>BPTQ01000008.1:217415957-217999172 GCA_019973895.1 Chrysanthemum seticuspe | reverse complement strand
AATCACCTTATTGTTCGTTCTTGATTCGTATTACGTACAGGCCTGATGGTATTGTGATCTATTTGGTATGATTGGTCTAGTATACGATGGGATTGGAAGTTAGGGTTCGCTAAGACCTATGATCGTTACATCTGTGTTATTTGGTGCATGGGATTGAATGTTTTACATGATTCGTTGCACTGATGATGCTGATCGCTATGGATGTTAAGTTTCTAGGGTTCTTATTCAAAAACTCTAGGTTTCGTTGTTGGTTGCATGATCATGAAGGTTTTGTTTGTGGGTTTCTTTGGTACTACAAACAAATGTTATGTTGAAGAATGCTTGGATGGTCTTTCGTGGATTCTTCATGGAAGTTAAAGTGGACTACAATAGTGATATAGAAGGCTCAAGTACTTTTCTTGAGTAGTATTGTATAATTTTTTATGTACTTTGTCATTATTGGTAGGGTCATTTTATTGTAGGTTATAAGAATGGTGTGTCATTCTTATATTCGAGTCTGTAAGTGTCCTAAGGGACTGAGATGAAGGAACTCACCTTCATCCTTTGTACCTCAACGTTTTTTGGAGTAATATATTTTACCGGGGTGAATTAACCCTTTTACCCAAAAAAAAACATCTCGATCAGAAGATAACTCAATAAGAACCCGTGCGTATGGATAACAACCCCAAGGATTGTTACACATAGCATTAGTACCCGCATCAAAATGTATAATCCGCCCCAACTGTTTTGCAATCAAACTTATACCAGCTTTGGAATATACAACGGAAGGTACATTATGGATACGAACCCAAACCGGTACCTTAGTCACTTTCTCCTTTTCCAACCTAGTATTCGGCACCCATTCCCGCAAGAAAATAGGTACCGATTTAATAAACCAAGGACCCCCATCAAGAACCTTAGTCATACCTTCCAATGAAGAAAATTTAAAAAGGAAGAAACCATTCCGTAAAATAGCGTGCTCCAAGCCGAACTTAGCCCAAGTATGCTTGACATAGTCCTCGAGAATCGGAAATGCAAGCCGTTGTCCAATGAAATAGCCATAAAGTGAATTGGTAAAGTTTCCGCACATATCATCAACTACTTCAACTGGAATAACAACGTTTGTAGCCGATAAAAACTTATCATACGAATACCCTGACTCCTGTACCTGATTTGGATGAGAGATATGATCACTAGAGGTAACATTACCAGGTTCAATATGAGTCGGACCATCAGACTTACCATCTATATTCCCTATGGTAGAACCCGAAACATATCCCACATCAGTCCCAGATTCACCATTTGCACCTGCAACAGTAGCCTCATCACAAGACCTCGACATATGAACCGGATTAGCATCAACAGAAAAAGAAGTTGTACGTAATAGAGGTTTGTTACAATCAAAAACCCTCTTTAGCCGCTTCATACTATCGGACAATATGTTTTTATGCGTCAAATCATCCTCATGTACCAAATCCACATCAGGAGAACATAATATTCGAACGTTACCCATAACAACCTGATCGAAAGAGGGCGTAACTAAAGGCACTTCCTGATTACGAGTACCTTGTTCCATTAAATCAGAAGCAACTTCTGAGTTTGCTGCCCCCACATCAGTAGCCAATGCAATGGGTATACTAGGGCTCATCATCGAAAAGTTAGACTCACCACAACTAGTATTAGGCCCCATAACATCATTAGAAGTATCCTTGCTGGAAAGACAAATTGTCCCACCATCAAATGAGACAGGAACAGCAGCAGATACAGGTTCAGAATCAAACCCCGACCCTTGAACCTTTATCTTAGCAGAAGATACACTTCCGATCAGACTTACATCAGGAGTGCCTTTAGGTTTAACACATGTATACGGACCAATAACAGCAGGACATCCCGTATGATCAACCAAACCCACACCAGCAGCATGCATTGCAGAAACACCAACAACTGCAGCTTGGACGCCCTTTGTACTAGCAGTACAACAATCGTTCATAGGTATGCTTACTGGAATAGAAATTCCAGAATCTATACTCTTTAACCGTCGCATTTGCGCCTCCAATTCATCAACATTAATAACCTGACATGGCCTAACAATCTGACCCGTCTCCTCAGACGCCATCTGACCTAATGAAAATCCTTTATCCATCTCTCAGCACCCACTTACAATTACAAAGAAACAAATATTTGCGATAAAACCCTAGAAGGTTCACTTGCAGAAATAAATGACGCAAAACCCTAATTTGTCAAGACAAAACCAGGATAAAGCAGATTAACGCATATACCAGCCACCAAAGAACTGCTTTCAGATATTGAAATTAATAAAGCCGGTTCAAAAAACCCTAATAAATCGATCACCTACCAAGGAGGGATCACAAAATAGGTTGATTAGGGTTCTTGGAGGAAAAAAAGGCGATTAGAAAACACTAAACAGAATCGAATAAATAGACTACCAGCAGGTATGAGAAACTAAACACAAATTCTTCAAGAAACGAATTAACACAAGTGTTAATTAATAACTTTAACAAATCCGTGCAAGAAAAACAAACGGGATAGCATGAATTCAAGGAACTAATTAAGTTAGGGGTTTTTTTTTATCGCCTAGAGAGAGAAAATATAAGGGTTTTTTTTTATCGCCTAGTAGGAGGTGTATTTATACTACATACAAGCCTAACTTAGCACAAATGACTAAACTAGTCTTTGCATATGAGTAAAATAAGAAACTAATGCTATTCCCGTAATGACTTCACTTTAGCGAGGCTAACAATCTCTCCCAAGTGATGTCATACGGGAGTTGCTTACAATTTTCCCTACAAGCAAAATTAAATACAAAATATAAGCTCAGCAGCTCCGAGAGTGTCTTCACAATCTTCAAACTTCATGAATTTTATCAGTTGCCATCTCTTTACTTGCAGAAGAACAATGCGAGCAAATCTAATTAGGGATTAAATTTGGCCTTTTACTCTCCCCTAATTAGTGCTCTCCCCCAAACTGACAACCTTTGTGATGAATTTTCTGAATCCGAAGAAGTCTTTTGATAATTAAATTAGAACTATCTTTAGTCTTCTAACACGCAACGGAAAATGTAGAATAGACTATCGACTCGACCTTTTTCAAGATTGTCCATTAGGGGGAATAAGATATCAACATCTTCATCTCACCAAATGCATTCCAGTTATCTTTCATGTGACAAATCAACCCTTAATGTACATATGAAATGATAACACCAAAGTAACAAGTTGAACCACTGATCATCTTGAATTTGTTGCCCGAAATTGCTGAAGGCGGATAAGGGAGAAGTGTGTAGAAACAAACGAGAGAAGGAGATAGAATCAACCAGTTTCTGAAAAAAATAATTAAATAAACCATTAAGCCCGATCACATGAACTTGTTGTGCGTCTCCGATGTACACATTTCTCTCCCCTGATGGTTACGATTTATCGGAATCAGCATAAAATTGAGTACATGAAGCATTAACTGGAAGCACTCTATCATTAATCATATCAGCCCGTGAGAAAATGTCGATGAACAATACCATTTGAAATTGTCTAACTCATTTCAACCCCATGTATCAAAATTCAACGGCTGTCTCTAGTAACCACATGTGAAGATAACCCAATATGACAAACTTCAGAATGAAGAGAACTCTCCCGGAATATTTACTTAAGCTTGTACTCTCCTTGTGAAAAAGAACGGCGTACCCAATGTACAAAACCTCTTAACGTATCCTCAATTTCGTGAGACACCGAAAATGATAGCTTTTGTGTAAGGTCTTATGCGTAAGCCCTTATTCGTAAGTGCTAATTCATAAGGCTTACGAGTAAGTGCATCTCGTAAGCCCTTATTCGTGAGTGCTTATTCGTAAGACTTACGAGTAAGTGCTTATTTGTAAAAGTAGGTTATTACGAATTACTTTCCAAGTGCTTAGTCGTAAAAACAGGGTTTTGACCTTGTTGACTTTTTTCCGGCGACTTATTCCAACCATTTTCTGTTCAGTAAGAAGAAACCCAGATTTTTGCAGAAAGAGCTTCATAGTTGACCCATTTGACCATAGATTTAGACAATAGAATATGACCACAAAGATTCACGAGTTTGTACAAAAACAATCCGAAACTTATTTGTCATAGAAACTGAATCTTGGACATAAAGAAACAAGAAACAAAAGCTGGATACAACAAATAACAGTTTGGACCTTTTTTTACCAATATTGATACAAACAATTTGATTAAAATGTTAACCACAAAAGTTGGAAAAAAAATTCTGAGACATAAAAAGTGATAGAAAACAATTTAAACAAACATTCGAAACCACACAAATCTATCAAAATAAACAACCTAGCTCCGATGTCAATTATAGGACCGTAAAAACTATGATTTATGTGGTTCGGGGGGTCAGGGAAGTTCAAAGAATGGTTAAGACATGGTATTATTTAGATTGAAGAAAGGGGAAAGATGTGTGTGTTTCTAGAGAGAAGAAGAAGAAACCACACACCTTATTTTACATATGAGACATCCCACCCTCCTAGTTGGGAGTAGGAGGTGTATTTATACTACATACAAGCCTAACTTAGCACAAATGACTAAACTAGTCCTTGCGTATGAGTAAAAGAAGAAACTAATGCTATTCCCATAATGACTTCACTTTAGCGAGGCTAACACGGTCACAGAAGGCATAGGGTAGTGGTGTAAAATAGTCCCGTTTCAAAAGATTAGTTATAGTCCAAATATTTTTAGAAAACCCCTTTGGTTCTCTATAACCTTGGCTCTGATGCCAATCTATAACACCCCTAAAAGATCAACGTAGTAGTGGAAGGCTAATTGGGGTGTTACTTTGTGCGGATCACATTCAATAATCATAGAAAACGACTCAAAAGAGACGTTTTAAGAAAAGTTGTTATCATTCAAGAAAAACTCATAGTTTGTTACAAAATACTCCCAAATTGTTTTAGATGGTACACAAAAGATTGATCATGAGTTTGTGAGAAACGATAACGTTAAGTTTACACCACAAATAAAGGGTCTTGCATTGCCCACTCTGTGCCATAGATATGATCTTCAATGATTACCTGAGATAACATGCTTAAAAGGCCAACAAAAATGTTGAGTGAATCCATAGGTTTATATTTAATCAGTTGAACACAAGAACATGAACAAGATAATTGTAAACTAACAACTTATCATAAAGAAAATTACAGATTATTATGCGCTAACCTCATGCAACCAATACTCAACTGCATGCACCGAATTACTTGTGTACGTTAACAGTTTGCCCCCAAGGAGTTAATAGCCAATTACCTAATGCAATTCAAATATGGTGCACCTCGGTAATTTCTTATAGACGGGGTCGTTACTCCCCATAGTACTATTCACGATATCTGCTTTCACTCGCAAGTGACTAATGGTTCACGATGCAGGGGTCTTTCGGCTAAATACTTAGCTAGTACCATTAATCAAGTAGCGAAGAGTTATAAAAAACCTTGTGTTCTAGTTTAGAGCATGTATCTCCCTTGCGGGGTTTGTAAATATAAGTAAAAGCGAGGCTATGAACTCACCTTAGTGAAAATGAAAAAGTACAAAGAGATCAAGTACGATATAGCTGAGGCTCCAAACCGGAACCTAAGAAGGAGATGGCAAGTCTCAGAATAATGATAAACCTTTGATTCATAACCAAAATGATAGAGCATTGAATATACAGTTCAATAGAGCATTGAATATACAATTCAATAGAGCAATATTAGCGTTGGTTTTACTTGTGTGGATACTGCTTAAAGTTCAAGATTAAAATACGCACTATATCGGCTTAGATTAATATTCTTCAAAAGTTCACACTTATATATAAGTTAAATATTCCCCATTGTCGATTTATGAAAATAAAGATGTTGTCAAGTGTTTTAGTTTATTTACTTTCAAGGTGTGTCGATATCGATTAACGATTTCATATAATTATATACTTATAATTATATATATAAGTTTAGTTAAATATCGATGCAATAACTCTTGTTATGAACACTAGGTCGTCAAAATACTCGGTTTTATAAAGTCTTTACAAATTTACAAGTTTTCGAAATATTTTCCTAAATTTACACTTTTTACCCTCAAGTTATAAAATATACAAGTTTGGCCCCTAAACTTTGGAAAAATGACACTTTGTACCCAAAAGTACTTCGTACTCAAAATTTCCAGAATTGACAGTTTTAGTCCCTCTACAAAACTGTTTTTACAAAAGTATTCCAAAATTATATTTTACACTTTCGGTCCCCCAAGTTTCAACATTTACATTTTGACACTAGAACTTTTATTTCCTTTTAAACTAAGTTTTCCTTATTTATAGTTTATACCCTGAACGTTTCCCATGCACACGTTAGTATACAAAAGTCACCTTTAACTTTCCATAATGTTCATTTCTTACCCGAAAACTTTATATTTTGCAAACTCAGTCCCCAAAAATACATTTTGACTTAGTAACTTATTTAACCTTTACAAAAGCTTATTATTAGCTTATTATGAGCTTATGAACTTATTTTTTTGTCGTAAATGGGCCGGGTAGAACTATTTGGGTCGAGGGTTTTCTCTCGTTTGGGCCTTAATGCCCATCGGGGTTTGTTTGGTTTAGTAGAAAATACGCGACAAGGGGGGGTTAAAGGGTTTCTTAGGGTTGATTATTGTGTCAAGAGCATGATGTGGTGTATACATAAGATTTCATTAGAAAAAAATAAGTGTCGAGAGGAAATACAATACCATTATACGCGACATATATTTTAGAATACAAAGTAATAACGTGATATAAAAGCAGGTTTAAGACATGATCCGCATTTAGGTTATATATAAATGTTTATTCTTGGGTTATTAGGTCTTAAAGATTTGTGTTATCTTGGAAACATTTATATGAGCGATTCCTTAGGTGCATTTGACATTGTTTACGTGTGATATAAAGTAAAAACGAGAAATATGAACTACAAAGAAAAGTGGAGAGACTTACAACACCCAAAGGGTGGTGATGAATCGAAGAGAAGAGTGAACGTGAGGAAGAAAGTCCCGTGTTCTCATTATACCCAAACCAAGCGATCTATTTTCCCAACCCTTGCGTCTTGTTCCTTTTCTTGCCCGACTTCCACAGTGGACGGATTTTATGTTGTGAGAGTGTGAGAGTATTTTAAGTGAGTGAACTTGTAAGCTTGTGAGTTTGCGAGTTTAACTTAGTGTCTTAGGTTGTTTATAAAGAGAAAAAAAAACATGGCTTCTCCTATATTTTATTCATGTTCTTACATAGTTCCAAGAAAGGTAGAACTTGTGTGGTTGTGATCTTGAACTCACACGACTTGCAGCACAAAATTGGGGCATGCTTGGTTTTGTCAAGTCAAGTTTGAGCAAGGAACATTAGGACCGTTGGGTAATGTGTTCAAATAAAAGTCAAGGTAGGATTAGAGTATTATTAAATTAGTTTAGGGTGGTTTGGGGCTTGCTTTTGTCTCCTTTCTTTCACACATACATGCAAAAATTAGAAGATCAATTGGGTGGGATATTTGTTTTTGGCTTGCTTGTGTCGTTTGGTCATAGAAATGTAAGAAGAACATGTACAAAAGTTACACTAACCAAATGTGACAAAATTACTACTAAGGATGTGTTGGGCTAAGTTGGTAATGGGCTAGGCCCAAAGCGAAAAAGGGATGGGTTGGGTTTCGATGGTGTGTAGACGAGGCCCTAGAACAAGTAGGAAGGGAGGAGTTGGGTTGGGCTTAGGCCCGGTAATAAATAAAAAAATAAAAGAAAATAAAAGTTTTATTATATATTTATTTTATATAATATATTTATATAAAATGAAGAATTAATATTATCGGGATCGAGGTAATTTTGATCGGGTCACAACGGTGCGTTTTTGAGCATTTAACTCGCATTTTACTATGCACTTGCAAGATGATATGCAGAAACGATGTCGAGAAAATTTCATGGTTGTAAGATTCGTGCTTTATTCATGATTAAGTAGTTAATGACATATGAAATTTTCCGAGAGCTTACAACTAACTCCTCTAAGCTTCTTATTTCATTTGCTCCAATCATACTCTTCCCTTTCTCCTTTCTTGGAATATTTTGCGCACGTTCTCTTTTCTTCTTTGCTTTCTCAAACTATAGAGAATAGTCATTGACCCTGCTAGCCATGGTTTTCATAACCTTATGTTTGAAATCATCCCTAGGTCCATATCCCATTTCTAGATGCCACTTATGACAGTGGTTGGTTGTCTTTTGGATGGATTTTAAGGCTTGATCTGGTGTCATTCCTGGAACTGGTCCATGAAAATCCAGAAGTCGGCGAGTGGCAGTGTCTAATCCTTTGTAAAAGATGTATTTTTTTATGTTTGTTAAGATCATGCGTGGGACACTTGTAGAGGATTTCATTGTATCTTTCCCAAGCTTGGTAAAGTGTCTCTTTCTCTTCTTGCCTAAAATGATGGATTTCCCTAAGAAGGTTCGCTATTCTGTAAGGTGGGATGAATCTTTGTGTGGAAAACTAGAAGGGGAGGTTGAATAGTTTTGCCAATTAAAACTTCCTTTTAAACTATTTAGATCGACTTATGTCAATCTATTTGGACGTGTGTGTTGGATGTTGATGAACAACCATATAAAAGTATGTAATGAAGAGATAAGAGTAAGAAGCACAAAACCACAACGCGAGTATTTATAGTGGTTCGGCTACAAGGACACCTTCCTTGCCCTACTCCGCTCCCCGAGTCACCTACTTGAGAGTTCGTAAACACTACACCAATCTCCTTATGGAGGAGAAGCCTTCACAACTTCGCCTACACTTTTTCCGGTGCTAGGCTAACCACCGGGTTCTTTCACTCCAAGGTGAACCACACCTACACAACGTCGCCTACCCTTTATAAGGTACTAGGCTAAGTACCTAGTTCTTTCACACCAAGGTGAACCACACCTACACAACGTCGCCTACCCTTTATAAGGTACTAGGCTAAGAACCTAGTTCTTTCACACCAAGATGAACCACACCTACACAACGTCGCCTACCCTTTATAAGGTACTAGGCTAAGTACCTAGTTCCATTAAATGGAAGAACTACTACCCAAGACTACAACAACGACTAATTGCAAAGGAGATCCACTCCTTTTTACAACATCATCAAGGATATCAATATCCTTGGATCTAGTACCAGTCTATCTTGTACATCGAAACACACCATATCGAATGTACATCTAAGGAACCTTTCACTAATGCCTTTAACTAGATCTTCAAGACACCCTTCACTAATGTCTTGTTTTGACTTCTAAGCACCCTTCAATAATGCTTCTAGTCTTGACATCTAAGCACCTACCACAAGTGCTAATGATGTAGACGATAGATACCCTTCACTAATATCTTCGTCTTGACACTTGAGACACCTTTCACAAATGTCTTCAACACTTCTTAGGAAAAGATAAACAATCATCAACAAGAAGACTTCAGTAGTCTTGATGATGAGGAAGCATGGCAACTCATGGACTTGAGCTTGCTCGGCTTCAAAGGTGGTGATCTCGCCTTTAAGAGGAACCTAGAAGATCACACAAAAACAAAACTACAAACATAGATCTCTTAGATCTGAGGTTAGAGTGTTTTCAACTCTAGGGGAAAGTATGTTAGAAAGGGGTGAGAAACAATGAAGAAATGGCTCACTATTTATAGAGGAAAAATTCTACTGTTCCCCAGATCCCACGGATCCCTTCCACAAGGGATCCATCTAGCATAAAGCTAGGGATCCGTGGGACGTACCCATGGGTATTTTGGTTATGGGTCACGGGTCATGGGTTGATCCATGGGTCTTTAGCTAGATACAATGTATCTCTTGAGTGCAATGCACCTAGTCACATGGGTATGGGTCAAAACCATAGGTTATGGATATTATCCATATATGATATAAGCATGATGTCATGCAATGGGTTATGTTGCTCCATGGGTCACGGGCTTTGGGTTGTACCCAACTACATTCAATGTATTTGCCCAATGGGTTATGATACTTAAGTTTCTACCCATTTATATTTCCTAATATACTACATACTAGTTATGTGTATTTTTTACCCAAATATGTAAACACTAGTTGTTGTACATATGTAATATTAAATCATAAAATCACTTATACTTGTTTTAGTGTTTTATGTGAAAATGTGAATATGTTAGAAACTATTAGTTCAAACCATTTACGTATTTTATTTGTTTCGTTAAAATGATTTTACGTTTGTTGTCGACAAAACATTAGAAGATCATAAAATATAAATAAACGTTTTTACGGCTTATTTGTATTAACAATCTCCCCCTTTTTGTTGATGACAAAACATAAAGTTATTTTAAGAAAAAGCTAAAATTCGTAAAAGTTTGAATTTGTAGTTTTTACTTTCTTCTCCCCCTTTTTGTCGAAACAAAAAGAGCTTCGAAAGGAAACTAACACATTGTTTTAGGAAAAACATGTGAAAAAAAAATAAAAGAAAATAAAGAGCAAGTAACGGGAAAGGATCTCGTCTTTACTCCCCCTTGACGAGTCCATCCCTATGTAAGGGCGTCAAGAAAGTAATACTAAGCTAGTTTGTTTGCAACTAAGTTTGCAAAAGGTTTCGTCTAAGTGACGAATGTGCTCCCCCTTGATGATTGCAATTAAGCAAAGGGATGTCAAGAAATGTAATCCTAATATTGCAAGTGATTTGCAATGTATTGCTTTGACACAAAGCTCCCCCTAGCTTTAGGGTGTCAAAGTCTTCATGTGTAAATTGAATAACCACAAAACAAAGATTAGAAAACAAGTATAATGCACAATTTCCTGCATACGTGATCCAAGTTAGTAGAAAAATAGTTTTCTGTCTCACGGATCCCACGGTTCCCTCCTAGTAGGGATCTGTCTAGGAAAATTAAAGGGATCCGTCTGGCTGATGAATAAATTCAGCAAATGGTGGTATAACAAATAGTGTTATCACCAAAGTGAGATAAATACAACATAATCATATAACAAGTAGCACGTAATTTCATTTAATAAAACTAGAGTTATGATATACATGACTCTAAAATTACATGACTAGGAATTTCTAGACCAACTAACGCTTGATATTAGGACACCACTAAAATCTTCTAGCTCAAGTTTGTTTAGGTTTAATCTCGTCGAAACGTTCGAGGAGGTGATAGAACATGAAATGTTGGTCTTCTCGTACTTCAAGTATCAAACTTTCAACATGTTGACAATGATAACAATCTTTGTCACGGCTAGATATTGGTGGTGGAAGAAATGAAATGGCTTGATGCGAAGGATCAAGTGAAGCGGCTTGTGGAGCCTCAAATGATGGAGGGATTGGTGGAGGCGCATTTGAGAATGGCTCGACCAAGAATGATGGTGGTGGTAGAGAAGTGTCAACTTCCATATGGTCGGGTGGTTGACTTTGATTATTTTTCATAATCCAAATGGGATTATATGATGAAAACGGCGAAAAGGAAGCCGGAGCAAATGTTGACTCAACACCTTGATTTTGTATCATTATTCCTCCTAATGAGGAGAATGTTGTCGGTGGAGGCGGATGAGATGGCCTAGGAGGCAAATCCTCTAAATTGTAGAGGTGTGGTGATGATAGTGGAGATGTAAAAGAAATAGCTCTAGGAACCAATGGTGATGGTTTAGTGGAGATGATATTGTTTGGCCTAGGAGGTATGGTGGTGTTTGTATAGGTAGTTTTGTGGGTACTATCCTTTTCGGAATTGGTTTGATTGGTTGTGAAAAGATCCTTGCATTCGTTGGTTTGACCGGAGATGATTCGGTTGAAGAAATTTCGTGTACAACACGAGCAATTTTCTTGGGTGGTTCTTTGGTGGATAAGTTACTACTTGGAGTTTTCCTCATGATGAGATGATTTTAAGAAGTTTGTAAGGATTTCTAAAGTGCTGAAAATTAGGATGAAGGTGATGACTATGGAAGTCCTAACAATGTGGTTTATAAAGCAAAAGATTTGGCAAGTGCATTTAAGCCTTAAGCCACTAAGATTCATTGGAATGTGATGATTAACATGCACAAGAGTCAACTTCAGAGTTTGTACTGATCTAGGAACTCATTTAAGATGAGATGGAGTGTTTGAGTTAGAAGGATGAGCTTGAAATAATTGATCTAGCTAGAGTTGACATAAACTGTCATCCGGATCCCACGGTTCCCTTCTCAGAGGGATCCGTCTAGGCTAATCCTAGGGATCCGGCTGTCAGCAACTATGAAAGTGTAGAAATGATGTTTCTAAAGTCTAAGATCTATATCATCTTGAGAGTTTCAGTCCTCCTAAGTGTCTTAAATGAAGGGGTGCTTAAGTACTTGAAGGTAATGAGTGACGTAGCTTAATGATTGCCTTTTATGGAAGGAATTGGAACTTTCATGAGTACCAATAAATGAAAAAGGATGACACTAAAGATTTTTAGAGTGTCAAGTGAAGATAAATGATCCTAGAGATCAGATAGTGACTTAGATAAATCCTTTGGAAAATATTCTAGAAGCTTAAGATGGAAAAACTAGGTTTTGATCAATTTTGACCAATTTTGTCGTAAGGATGATTATGATTGATTTTGCTATAAAAGGTTTCCAACGTTTAGATATGAGGGATCATTGTGAAAAATGATGTGTGAGCTTAAGAGCGGAAGAGTAATGGATTAAAATGAAATGATAGATCTACAAGCATCTTTGGGTGTGATCTAGGTGAGTTTATGTGTGAGTGGGAAGAATCTACTTAACTTGATAAGGACTAAATTTGCCTTAATACACTATGTTTAGCTTAGTGTGAGGTGTTCTAAGGATATGTTTGAAATACAATGCTTGCAATTGCATTTTCTGTTTTCCGGATCCCACGGTTCCCTAGATGTAGGGATCCGTCTAGCACAAACTTTGGGATCCGTCCATCTGCTCAGCAGAACCTTTACTAAAGATATGCAATGATCTTGACAATGCATTATATTCCAAGGTTAGTTTAAAGAGGTTCTAACACTAAGATATCAAATGTAAGATGTTTTATTTCATGAAAGAAATAGGATTACATTGATAAAGCACGAGTACAAGAGGATTGATCCTATTTGAAATACTACTAGGTTCCTTGAGTGTTTTCGCTAGGAGAATCATCATGTTGTTGATGAGTGTTGGTGGAATCAAGAATAAAGAAAGTCTTCATTAGAGATATGTTTAGCGGTTCCATCATCTTGTTCACAAGTACGTACAACGGACTTTGAAATTGAGGATAAAAGTGCATAACGTTATGATAGAGGCGCGTCAAGAACATTCCATAAGGGATGAGTTTATTCTTGGAGCCTTGAAGATTCACAATTCGCCTTGCGAAGAAGTAGGCGAGATTGTATGGTTGTTGTGTTAGCAAACAATACAATATGTGAGCACAACAAGCGGGAAGGATTTCTCGATTTCCCCTAAGACTCCAAACATTTTCACGTAGGATGAGTGCAAGGGGCTTCTACTCTTCTCGAATGTCCCGTGTGAAGATAATGTTTGGATCGGAGTAATATGGTCGAGGTTTGCATATTACGCGATGTAAATCTTCCGGGGAGGGTATGTGAGAACAATATGGACTATTTTCTTCACGAAAGTTGAAGAGAGAATCAAGTGACCAATCTTCGGTGAAGGCACATTTTCCATGATTTGGAATTCGGAGGATGTGAGCAAAATTCCCAAGGGTTAAAGTAAACTTTTGGTTTTTGATATAAAACCAAAGAGATAGAGAGCGATCCTCGTTACGAACGAGTTCAACTTGACGGAAGAATTCTATTATGAACCTTGGACATATCTTCTCGTTGATTTCAAGAAGACATTCTAGTCTTATGGCTCGGAAGGAGGTATTGATACCTTCTTCGAATTGTAGAGAGGTGTCTACAATACGTCCTTCGTGGAAGTGACGGTTTTTGAGGTTATTGAACCCACAGACATGAATGCCAGGTGTGTTGGGCTCAAGGGAGATGCTCGGAGAGTAGACGCTAGTGAGTGAAAAATCAAACTCATATTCATGCGTCACAGTTGAACCTATAGAAATGAAGAGTTAATAGAAAGTGATGTTTGTGGTCAACCTATGATTATCTAATGTTTTTACTAGATTTTTTATTAACAATGGTTTTTAACAACAATGACACTTAACTCACTTATGGTTTTGACATTCTAATGAATATTTCTTTAAGAGAGAAGGTGGTTTTTATTTTGCATGAAAACTGTTTTCCAGTAGGACGGATCCCACGGTTCTTTTACAAAAGGGATCCGGCTAGTATATCTTTCGGGATCCGTAGATCTGTAGTTACAAAAACAGATTTTACAAAAACATAGGTTTTACAATTTTATTCCCAAGATATGTGTTTTAGCCTACATTTTCTTTTAGCATGCATACATGATTTCTAATGTATCACGAAAGAGTACGAAACATATGAAACAAAAGAAATGACAAACACATTATGATAATAATAACCTAGATAAACTAGACTATTAATAATATTTCATTTCAATGCTTAGAATGATACAAAGGATTGGGTATATAACCCCAATGTAGATTAACAACACAAAGTTAATGTCTCCGTATGTGAACTTCATCATAGGGAACACAAGTGCGATGAGTGTTAAGACGATGAGCACGAGGGCGATGTAAACCATGTTGAATATGATCCTTCTTGGTTTCGGTTGGGATGAAATGGAGAGGAAGATGAAGTTTTGAAGGAGAGGAAATTTTTAAAATTGTAAGATTTGAAAAAGTGTGGATAGAGTGATTGACGGTGGGAGTATTTATTTGAAAGGAGGAATTTTTTAGATTCGTGTTTTGTTTTATTGTTTAGAGAGATATGATTTTTGGAGTAAGTGAGGCAAAACACAAGTTTTATAAACCATGTTTTTTAGATGAAAGAGTGACACGTATGTGAGAGAAAGGCTTCCTAATGAAGCTTCATGTAATACATGTATATGCACAAAAGATAATCATATAAGTACCTAAATAGGTATACTTAATTATCAAGCAAAATAAAAAGAAAATCATACCTCTAGCGCACTTAGGAATGTCTTTACAAATGACACAACAAATGTCACTTAGACGATTCCCGCTCATTTGCGTTTAAGATACCTTCTTAAGGAAGGTATTCTTGTTACCAAGTGATTCCTATAGCTTGGTGGGTATGAGCTTTGACAAATCAACATGAAAAAGAAGATTAGTGCAACAAAATGAAAAAGAGAATAAGAAAAATGTTGTTATCAAATCAACATCCAAACATATAGTTTTAAAAGACATGGTGTTTGTTTTTATGAAAAACCTTCTTTGTAGTTTTCAATTAACCATGGATCGTATCAAGTTTTTAAAGTACAATATACTTCAAGAAACTTGGTAACGAAACTCTGATGCCAATTGTGGAAAACTAGAAGGGGGGTTGAATAGTTTTGCCAATTAAAACTTCCTTTTAAACTATTTAGATCGACTTATGTCAATCTATTTGGACGTGTGTTTTGGATGTTGATGAACAAGCATATAAAAGTATGTAATGAAAAGATAAGAGTAAGAAGCACAAAACCACAACGCGAGTATTTATAGTGGTTCGACAACAAGGACACCTTCCTTGCCCTACTCCACTCCCCGAGTCACCTACTCGAGAGTTCGTAAACACTACACCAATCTCCTTATGGCGGAGAAGCCTTCACAACATGGCCTACCCTTTTTCCGGTGCTAGGTTAACCACCGGGTTCTTTCACTCCAAGGTGAACCACACCTACACAATGTCGCCTACCCTTTATAAGGTACTAGGCTAAGTACCTAGTTCTTTCACACCAAGGTGAACCACACCTACACAACGTCGCCTACCCTTTATAAGGTACTAGGCTAAGTACCTAGTTCTTTCACACCAAGGTGAACCACACCTACACAACGTCGCCTACCCTTTATAAGGTACTAGGCTAAGTACCTAGTTCCATTGCAATGGAAGAACTACTACCCAACACTACACCAACAACTAATCCCAAAGGAGATCCACTCCTTTTTACAACATCATCAAGGATATCAATATCCTTGGACCTAGTACTAGTCTATCTTGTACATCGAAACACACCATATCGAATGTACATCTAAGGCACCTTTCACTAATGCCTTTAACTAGATCTTCAAGACACCCTTCACTAATGTCTTGTGTCTTGACTTCTAAGCACCCTTCAATAATGCTTCTAGTCTTGACTTCTAAGCACCTACCACAAGTGTTAATGATGTAGACGATAGATACCCTTAACTAATATCTTCGTCTTGACACTTGAGACACCTTTCACAAATGTCTTCAACACTTCTTTAGAAAAGATAAACAATCATCAACAAGAAGACTTCAGTAGTCTTGATGATGAGGAAGCATGGCAACTCATGGACTTGAGTTTGCTCGGCTTCAAAGGTGGTGATCTTGCCTTTAAGAGGAACCTAGAAGATCACACAAAAACAAAACTACAAACATAGATCTCTTGGATCTGAGGTTAGAGAGTTTTCAACTCTAGGGGAAAGTATGTTAGAAAGGGGTGAGAAACAATGAAGAAATGGCTCACTATTTATAGAGGAAAAATGGTATTGTTCCCCGGATCCCACGGATCCCTTCCACAAGGGATCCGTCTAGCGTAAAGTTAGGGATCCGTAGGACGCTCCTCTTTACCCATGGGTATTTTGGTTATGGGTCATGGGTCATGGGTTGATCCATGGGTCTTTAGCTAGATACAATGTATCTCTGGAGTGCAATGCACCTAGTCACATGGGTATGGGTCAAAACCATGGGTTATGGATATTATCCATATATGATATAAGCATGATGTCATGCAATGGGTTATGGGTCAAGCTCCATGGGTCATGGGCTTTGGGTTGTACTCAACTACATTCAATGTATTTGCCCAATGGGTTATGATACTTAAGTTTCTACCCATTTTTATTTCCCAATATACTACATACTAGTTATGTGTATTTTTTACCCAAATATGTAAACACTAGTTGTTGTACATATGTAATATTAAATCATAAAATCACTTATACTTGTTTTAGTGTTTTATGTGAAAATGTGAATATGTTAGAAACTATTAGTTCAAACCATTTACGTATTTTATTTGTTTCGTTAAAATGATTTTACGTATGTTATCGACAAAACATTAGAAGATCGTAAAATATAAATAAACGTTTTACGACTTATTTGTATTAACACTTTGTACAAATGCTTTCTTGAAAAGATCCCATTTCACTTTAGATTCTGAAGGAAGTCTATAAAGCCATATCTTTGTCATTCCAGTAAGGGTCATTGGGAAGACCTTGAGCATAAGAGCATCATGCGAGATATGAACATTGAAAAGCCTAACTATGTAAAAAAAAAAAAAAAAAAAAAAAAAAAAAAGAAAAAAAAAACCCCTTCTTCTACATGTTCCTGGACATCTTCTTCCTTGTCTACTGGAAACTGTTTGTTTTTCAACTCGAGGATGAATTGGCTTTTAATTTCAAATCTTTCAGTTCTTGGATTGTTGGCATGACTAACCCTCTAGTGGAATTTTCATTTGTTCTTCCCAAGTATTGTTCCATGGTGAGCACATTGATTTTAGGCTTTTCATTCACTTCGGATTCAGAATTTGAATGCTCTGATTCGTAGAAGTTGAAAATGTTGTGGACTGAAATGGGAGTATTATTTCTTTTAACCCGAAACTGTTTTCCCGGATTATCATAAGGTGTGTCTAGGAAAGGTTTGGAGCTCCGAGTTTTGTATCCTGACATAATCACAGATTTAATTAGAAAGAAAATAAAACTGAAAATTTAAAGGAACTGAAAATCAAAATCCTAAAATAGCTCCCCGGCAGCGCCGCCAAAAACTCGATGCTAGATTTCAGACCAGGTTTTAATATTTACAATAACTCGTCTACCTATGGTCTACCTAATGCACTAACGGGTGGAGAACCTGGTTTTGTATAGTGTAGTAATCGGTAAAGCCGAGGTCGTCCCAAGAGCTATGTGTGCGGATTTATTCTAAGTTATATTGTCACTAAAAGGGGGGATTTTGACTTGATTTGTATTAAACTAATTGAAATAAAATAAATTGCAAAAAATAAATAAATGCGAGACAATCAATGTGGAGAAATATGTTAGCCTAGTTACTAGTCTTATTACACCATAATTTGGTTTTCTTATTAATGCCTTCTAACACTTCATGTGGGGATAAATGTCACTAGACAACCTTAGGTCAATTCGTCTAGCTTACAAGTCTAGATTCCTATCCCACCATAATAACTCGATGGAAATATCGGGAAACCTTAGTCATTATGTATCAACTACCTTCTAGACCTATTCTTAGTGCATAAAGCACTAAACCCAGCATGGTGCGCTCTGAGGTTCCATTACTTCTTAAGTGTCGCCACTAGGTAGGTGATCCTATGGTCATTTCTCACACAAGGAACTAGTAGTCCTATGTTCAGTTCTTACCACCCCTTGCAACCTACTCGGCTAAGGTTCTATGGTCAATTCAATCTAGCCTAATAGATACTACCTAGCTTTAACACTACCAAAACAAGGGTGTCCACGAATAGGTAAAGAAAGCAAACACAAAAAGCGATAGTAAAGCAAGAAAACTCAAATCATGGCAATAAATAATTCCATAACTATGCTAACACACGAGGTGCTTAGCCAACCATATTAAACAATGCAACACATTCAATGTTAATAATGCAAAATTAGGGCTTGAATTTATAGCCTCGTCTAAGTTACGGCGTAACCTTAAGTAAGAGGTTATACCGTAACCAACGTATCTCAGACGATCTTATCTTCAATAAATCACTTACTGCGTAACCTTGAGAATGGGTTACGACTGTAAATTGCATGTAGTGAAAATCTTCATTCATACGTCATAACCTTGTAAATGGGTTACGGCCTAACCTTCTTGGCCACTGGATTCTTCTAAGTCATTGGAAATCTATGGCATAATCAAATTGATGGAGTTACGCCATAACCTTTATGTTCGTTGACTTTGGTCTTCAAGTGTTAATCAATGTTATGGCGTAGGTTGAGAGAGGACTCTACACTGTAACTCCTTCCTGGACATCACACTCTTGTATTACTTTGTGTTTCTCCATTCCTATGCTCATTTATAACCTGAAAATGAAATATTAAGAAATAAGAGCATATATCCAAGTAAAAAAATATATAAATGATGAGTATATTATGGGGAAATTGACACTAAAATATCAGGACTATTTGATGCTATCAATTCCATGCCAAACAGAAAATATTTCATTCTTTTTTTTCACTTGGTAAACTTACCAGGATCAAGCCTAGGGGCAGTAAATGAATAACCACCTCGCTTAGGATCAATGAGTTATGGTACATGATGACATGAAATAACAACATATTATTAGCATCATTTATCCTATGTATATTGTTTGTTTCGTAATATTTTATATGAGAATTGATACTTAATCGCTTACTTTTCTAAACCTCACTTATAAACAAGCATTTTGTGAAAGTTGGCTATTTTGGACGTAAATTGGAGCTAAACGGATTAAGTTGGAAAAGTCTACTAAACTGATGATAGATGCACCGTATCATTCTAGACAGATATGCCATACACCAAGACTTAGACGAATATGAAGACCATTCCCTAACTTTGAAGCATACACCGTATAGATTTAGCCCATACGCCGTATATGAAACCTTGGTCAATGAAGAAGATCTGACTTATTCTACCCCAAATACGCCGCATAACATCCCAGAGATGTGGCGTATCAATCTCAAGACTTCACCAGAAAATATAAGATATTGAAGACATCATACGTCGCATGAAGAATGAAGATGCATTGTATCATATGGCGATATACGAATATTCTAGAATATAATAATTGTGGACCCCATGCTACCTAGATACGGCATATCAGATAAACTGATACGCCGTATCGACTCTGTTTCCAGAATGTATAAATAGAGAATCAACCGCTAAATTTTGTAGACATTCACACACAACACCAGAAGACCGACCACACAAAGACACAGCCAGAAGGAATATATCAGAGCAATAAGAAGGTCATTCTATTTTGTAACTCCCATAGGAATATTGGTTTAATTTATATTACTACTCTTTAATAGTTATCTTGCTTTTCACTATTTGATCGTACTTAAATACTTACATTCTTTTAAAGACTATATGATATTTTATTGGATATTTATGCGTGTGTTTTGATTACATTATTACTTCATTAATATCATTTGCATTATTAATGTAAGCCCTAAATGGTAAATTAAAAAATTGATAATCATTAAGGTAGATTTTATGTGGATTTCTGATTATTCATGACAGGATTAGTCTATTGAGAAAACTTAAAAGCCAAAATCTAGATTATTAGCTTAGTCTAAACATTGAAATGAGATACGCTCTTACGTGAGCAACCAGAAAGAGAGAATATATATAGTACTCATCATATATAACTAAACAATTAGCCAGTACATCTTCCTTATTATCGGTTTGACCTCTTATCTGCTAAATGTATTCTTATTTTTGTATGTGTGTGTCATTTGCATAATTACCTTTATTTACAGATTTACTTAATCTAAACATCGTGCCAGTCTCTCAGGCTGAAAACCCCCCTTGCGTTAGATTTGGTTTAATTAGACTAACTTTAAAATTAAAATACTGGTAGATATTTAAGTGTTAAAGTTCCACTCTTATTGATCGACATTGTGCTTACCAACTAGGCGACATTGATCAGGTACACTGCCCATTAGAATTTATTATAGGTTAAGTAGGCTAAATATAAATTTAAAACTTGATAACAATAAATTACCTATACTAAACGACACATCATGTTTTGGCGCCTCGGCCGGAGAGTAAATTGTTTAATACTTGCATATTTGTTAGTATTTTAATTTAGGCTTTTAACTTAGTTTAATTTTTTTATTTTAATTTTTATTTGACTAAGTGTCTTGTAAATTTGTATTGCTTGTATATTTGTGTTTTTCTGCATTTTTTCTCGTTTTTGTATTTGTTTGATTTATGCATTTTTGTTTGTTTTCGTTTTTTGTGTTTTCTGCATTGTTACTGTCTGTTGCATATTGCTGAACTAAACGATACGGCGCATCAAATTTCATAGATCCAGCGTATTGAGTTTTTATTATTTGTACAACGTATCTTACTTATTAATTCGGATACGGCGCATCTATATTCATAGATCAGCGTATAAAAAAAATTAAAAAAAAAATAAAAAAAAAACGACGCATAAGCTTTAGCTTATATGGCATATTTATTTATTTTCCAAAATAACAGATCCGAATTTTTAAATCCTAAAATACGACGAATCAATTAATCTCGATACTGCGTATTTATTTTCTAAATTAAAAAGCTTATATTTTAAACGTAAGGAAAAGATGACGTATTAGCTTTTGCATATACAACGTATTTATTTCTTATAAGCAGATTAGAAAATCATAAATACGGTGCATTTTTTCCTATCAATACGGCGTATATATTTATCTTAATAAAAGGCTAATTTGATTTTTATTTGAACATACGGCGTACCCAGATTACTGGATACGGCGTATCGTCTACAGATATCAGCAAATTTTATTTTTCATATTCCATTTTCATCATTTGTTTTTTGTAGTTATACTTTTTAAAACCTATCCTACTGGTGTTATTGCCATGATTTCAGGAAGTGCATGACCAGGAGTTCTACTGAAGAACTCCTTGAACCTTACAGTGAACCTAAAAAAGCTTTCCAATCGCAAAGGAAGATTTTCAAGACTACAAGCCTTGATTGTTCGATTTCATTAGAGCTCGATTACTTTTCTGATCAAGAATCTCAGTTTGAAGAAAAAACCACAAAATAATGACGGACCAAACTATGGAGGAGTACATGACTAAGACCCGAGATGACTATGGTTCAGATGTTGCTAGGCCTAAGTTTGATAAAGAGGCCAAGTTCGAGTGGAAAGGTCAATTTCTTAAGGAATTATGTGAAATACCTTCAGCAGATCGGAGCACAAAGATGCTAATGAGCATGTGGAAAGGATTCTTGAGATAGCTGATTTATTCACAACTAAGGATGTGACTATTGACCGACTAATGCTTCGTGTTTTCCCTATTTCACTTACAGGAGCTGCTAATAGGTGGCAAAAGAATGAACCTGCTGGTTCGATTACCGAGTGTGAAGACCTTAAGAAAAAGTTTTTGAAGAAATATTGCCCACCTGCTCGTACTGCTAAGAAGATGGAGGCTATCAATAACTTCATGTAAGAGCCCGATGAAACTCTTTATCAGGCTTGGTAATGATTCAAGGATCTTTTATTGAAATGTCCTCAACATTATTTAACTACTATACATGAGGTGATTTTGTTTTATCAGGGTTTGGATGTGCCTACTCAACAGATTTTGGATTCTAAAGGGATTATGCCTCAGATGAGTGCATCCAATGCTAGGAAAGCTATCTAAGAAATGGTTGATCATTCTCAAAAGTGGCATGATGGGACCTCTACTAGAACTCGAAGCAGTGATACTTCTAATGGATATGTTGTTATTCAAGATCAGCTTAACAAACCTAGTAAAGATCTCAAGAAGGTAGATGAGAAGGTATATGTTGCTCAGGTTGGGTGTGAATTGTGCAATGGACCTCATTACACTAAGGAATGTCCATCTAAGAAGGAAGGAGAGACACTTGAAGAAGCATAGTACACCCAATTTGGTTAGCCATTTCAGCCATCAGAAAGGTATAGAGCAGCTGCTCCAGGATTTTACCAAAGAGACAATGAAAGTTCATCATATTAAGAATGAAGACAAACTTTGGAACAATCTATTAAGCAACTCATGGCTGATGCTACGAAAAGACATGAAGAAAACTCTGCTTTGATCAAAAAAATTCATTTCTCAACTGATTCTTCCATCATAAATCAAGGAGCTTTGATCAAGGCATTGGAACTACAGATCGGTCAAATAAGCAAGGTACTTCAAGAAAGGGGATCTTGAAGTCCACTTGGCTCAACTGAAACCAATCCAAGAGATCATGTCAAGGCAATCACCACTACTGAAGTAGTTATACCTAATGTACCTCTTCATGGACGTTTGTTGGATGCTGCTGATGCTAAAAAGCCAAAATTCTTCTTTAAATCTTCTATAAGTTTAACAAGATTGGTCAAGGAGAAGTCAAGAATTGAAGAGGAGATCAAAGCTACCATGAAAGAAGAATGCTCTTTAGTTGCTCAGAATGCTTTGCCTCATAAGGAGAAAGGCCTAGGGAGTTTTAATTTACCTAGTAGTATTAATGATATTTCTTTCAATAAAGCCTTATGTGACTTAGGAGCAAGTGTTAGTATGATTCCTTATTCAACCTTTACCACACTAGGTTTAGGTAATTGGCTCCTACTAAATTAATCATTGAATTGGTTCATCAGATTGTGAAATGACCCAAGGGTATTGCTGAAAATGTTTTAGTGAGGATTGAAAAACTTGTTTTTCCTGTAGACTTTTTTGTTTTAGATATGACCGAGGACATCAAATTTCATTGATCCTTGGATGACCTTTCTCGTCTACAGCTCATGCTAAAATTGATGTGTTTAAATGAAAATTTTCTTTAAGAGTAGGGTAACAAATTAGTCTTTAAGAGTGATGATCCTATTAAGAGTATTATTAAAAGTGTTTAAGTAACAGGATTAAGAGAACATATGAAACTTGATTTAGAAGATAGGCTAATGGAAGAAACTTTGATTCTATATAGATCACAATGCCTAAATTACGGAGATTACATTGAATTAAATGACCTTAATGTACCATTAGAGCTTAATAATCTATGTAATGGAGGATGTATGTCACACCCCGCCAGAGGCGGGAATGCAAGGTGCAACTAAATCAATATACATCACAAAGAGATATAGTTCAATACCATAATTTAAATTAAAATAAATGTTGTAATATTACAACAAGGTTCTAGCCGACCTTGGCAATTGAAACATAAAGTTTGACATTTGAAAGATGACACTTTAATACATAACGACCCAGTTGACTTGTGACGACTCCTTTATTTAAATTCTTCATAAAATATGCTAATCAACGATCACCTGAAATGCATGAGAAAACGGGCCAACTATGAAAATAGTTGGTAAGTACACATGTTTTATGAAAACAATATTTAGAAAGTATGCCTGGTAAATGTCCTGTCAACTCACCATGTTACAAGTCCCGCCCATACAAGACTTGTAACATATAAGTTCACGTACATTCCATATTACAAGTAGTATGCCCGGTAATTAATACACATATGGTCATAATAGTCCACGATAAATAATGCCTAACATATAATAGATCGCGCCTGCTCCGAACAAGGGAGACTTTGTGTTGCTCCTGCCGACAAGGAGACTTAGTATTGCTCTATCGAAGACTTAGTATTGCTCAGAGGGAGACTTGCACAGTTCATAACTATTATATATTATCAATTCAAGGCTGCTCCAAACAATGGAGACTTTAAGACTTAGCACGTAAGGCACATTATAGATATAAGGATACTAAGGGATCAGGAACAAGTCATAAGGTCATAATAAGTCAAAGGGTTCAGGATATATCAAGTAGTCAAAATAAATTCATAATTTAGAACAAAAATATAGTTTAGGATTTAAGTTCATGCATTTCACCCCAAATAAGTAAAACGATAAAAACGGGACTGTGAAACTCACCTCAATAACGCAGTCTGAATAGGGTCAAGTATTAGTGTGTGGCATCGATACGCAACCTAGATTAGCACATAGGTTTAGTCTTTATTCATGATTATGACTCGACAAGGTTTAATAAAAAGTTTTGTTGTTGCTTGTGTGGCATCGTTTAAAAATAGTTTTCTAAATATTTGCAAGTATTGGCTCTTGAAAGTGTATAAGTACAAAAGTATTTAGGGAGAATAAGTCTTCAGTTTGACAATAACTAGAAAACGATATACGGAAAAATCATTACAATAAATATTAGATGCCGTCGGAATATAAGACATTGATGTTATAGTATATATGTAACTAAGTAATATATACTTAAAATATTAGTTACTAATATAAATAGAAGTATGTCAATAATTATTTTTAAGTAATGGTCTTGTTAAAAGAGTTGGTAGTTGAAAATACACTTATAAGTTATAAGTGTATGATTTTTAGAAAATTGGGCATAACCCATGTATAAGTTTTAGTTGTACGTGGTGACTAGGTGTCCCAATAATAATAAACTATTGTTATATTATTTTTCAGATGTCAAAAGTTTCATTTAGTATAATAAATCACTGTATTAACTAATAATTTGAAAATGGGTTATAAGCAGTACAAAATATCCGTTTATATTTTCGCAAGTAAAACTTATTACGTTATCAATTTGGCTTATGTTTATGTTCTTATTATATGTTTTGTGACTTGTTTCTTTTTACAAGATGTGATTTTTATGAATGAGTTTATGGCTACTAGTGTTAAGTATCTCATCTTATAACGTACGTTTGTATAATTAGTTGTGATTTATATCGCGAAACTCATAGTCAAGGGAAATGGGACAAGTCGGTTTTCGAAGTCGTGTATAATGAGCTTGATAGGCAGATAAAGGGGGTGATTGAAGCCCCAAGTTTTGTAAAAATTTTCTTATGAACTAGCTTGGGTGTGTGAATCTGTTGGACATTGAAAACAATAAAAAGAACAAGATGGAGAAGGTCTTCAACATCCCTTTCGACTTGGAAGACAGGAGACAACCAATTTGAGCTAAGATCACCATCTCTCTTCAATCTTTAATTTTTGATCTGTGAACCATGTGGGTAGGAGGTGACTGTCGTGACAGTGATAGATCGGTTCTTAAGGTGAGAATGGGAGGTGAAGGTTTTGAGGGTGAGAAAGGAGAAGGTGCAGTTTACCAGATGAAGAAGGAGGCGTGCGTTTGGTTTTTCAGAAAAGAGGAGACAAAAGAATCTGTATAGATGGGTAGGCGTGGGGTTAGGGGAAGGGTAGACATATTAGCTGTATTATTAATTTTTATTATTAGTTATTGTATTATATGTGCCTCGTACTGTATAATTTGTACTATAAATGGTAACACATTTCTACCTAAAATACTTTCCGGGCATCCGTAAATTAAAATTTTTATATTTTTGGAGACGTTTTGACGAGTGAGTTAAGCAGGTATTATTATTATCTTGAATTTAGAAAATAGATTTTGTGTCAATATTATTATGGTGTCGGTATGCGTGTGGTGCCGGAACTTCGTAAAACACGAGATGACTTCTCGTTTTTTGAGTCTTAACAATCAGAAAGTAATTTACTTTCATATTTTTATAAAATGACTTATTAACATAGTCGGGAAATTAAGGGTTGTCATAGTTTTCCATCCTTAAAAAGAATTTCGTCCTCGAGATTCAGTCCGCCTGCCCTACAGGCGCACGCTCTCATGGTTCGAACTTTCTCATTCTCGAGCTTTGCCTTCAAAAGACTCTTAGTTGGTGAATTCTCACAACTTATCAACCTGACTAGTCATGTGTTTAAGTTGTGTAGGTTGAGTAACAACTTGATTCTAACTTAATTTTCGCAACTCATCAAACGAGAATTGTCACTAGATCAAGCTCGGAAACAAGTCGTCAGAAAGAGATGGCTTCTCATCAATGTAAGAGACCTTTTGAAAGTTTGGCTCGAGTTTGAAATCATTTAAACCAATCAATTCAACTAATAGTGGGGGTTCAGATTAGTGAGAAGGCTAAAATTAAACTAAGGCTCATGATGATAGGTTCTACACTAATCGATGCCATAAACTAGAACCAAAAGATAATGAAATAGAGTGGGTGATCAAAAGAATGTACCCGTCACGGTGCTTGTGTCTTAGCGAGCTTCTTTAGTGCCCAAGAAGTATGGTCGACCCCGAGCTGGGCTGATATTGCCTCCACGATTTGGGTTATCTCCATCAATGGCTAAGGCGAGAGTCATGTTACCCTGCGCCGGCTTTTGTGCCCTATTCAACTTAGGACAGGTATTCCGGAGGTGGTCCAGACACCCACACTCGTAACATGCTGGCTTCTTTCCTTGGTTTCCATTTTTGCTTGAGCACTTCCAATAAGATGGCCTGTCTGTTTGCATATGTTGCACATTGGGCAGTTTCGTGAGTGGTGGAGGTTACATCGAGTACACTTAGGATGTGGACCTGCATATCCTCTGCGCTCCTGAGTCGTCGCTCCATAGTTCCTGGTTACACATTTCTTCTTGTCTTGCTGGTCTTCGTCTCGGCTTCCCTGCTGATCCTCCTGGCACTTTCGTCCACTGTCGTTTCCTTTTGTTAGTCCTCCAAATCTGATCACATCATTAGTCAAGCGGTATGCCATTCCCACAGCAGCTTCCAGAGTAGTTGGGCTAGATGAGGTGACATCCCTCCTGATCTCAGGGATTAAACCCCAAATGTATCGATCAATCAGCTTCTCTACAGTAGAGACATGTGAGGAACCATTCTGGTCAGCTCATAAAGGCGAGCTATGTACTTGTCAACTTCTAGTCCTATCATCAAATGGTTCCAGAATTCTGCTTCTAGTTTCTGTACTTCATCCTTTCTGTAATACTCCTCAGTTAGTAACTTCTTAAATTCTTCCCAAGATAATCCGTTTGCAGCTTCTCTCCCTCTGGTCTGTAGCTGGTTGTTCCACCAAGTTAGTGCTCGACCCTGGAGAAGACCCGTAGAGAACTCGACCTTATCTCCTTCAGTACATTTAGTGATGTTGCTTTTCGACTCGACATTCTCAAACCAGGATAGCAGGCCAATGGCGCCCTCGGTGCCATGAAATTCCTTTGGCTTGCATGACATGAAGGTCTTATAACTACACCCATGGCCATTGGTCAAGGTACCAGCTCTCTCATTGGCTCGTCCTGCATCAATATGTGCAACAATCTAAGTGAGGAGATCCGCCAATTTAGCAGCACTGTCTCTTGGGGCTTCATTGTTGATGCTTCCTGAACAAGTGTTCCTTGTAGTCATGATTCTACAATGGGCCAAAACATTTGGTTGTGTGAGTCATACAGGGACAATGGCGGATGATGTGCGAGATGACGATAGGTAGCAAGTGTAATGTGACGGGAACAAAGACGTGCCTAGCCTATTGGGTCAAAAAATATAGCAAAGAGAGGGCATATAAAATATATATAAAGTCTAGTGAACATATGAACATCTTATGCATACTCATGCGACTAATGCAGTTCCAGGTGATCAGACTCTTAAGACCCGACCAAACATGATTCAAGACTACTAATCTCATCATTGTATGATTCTTGCTAAATTATGCATAGTTGTACATGCTATGCATAATTTAGGAGTAACGATGCAATGCTGGTGTTAGTCGACTCGTATGATGTTTAGTGTTTTAAGAAAAATTTATGTTGGTTATAGTTGCGATTTTTATTTTAGAAAAACCGGTATTCACTATAACCTGGCTTTGATACCAATCTGTCACACCCCGCCAGAGGCGGAAACGCGAGGTGCAACTAAATCAATATACATCGCAAAGAGATATAGTACAATACCATGATTTAAATTTAAAGAAATATGTAACATTACAACAAGGTTCTAGCCGACCTTGGCAATTGAAACATAAATTTTGACATTTGAAAGATGACACTTTAATACATAACAACCCAGTTGACTTGTGACGACTCCTTTATTTAAATTCTTCATAAAATATGCTAATCAACGATCACCTGAAATGCATGAGAAAATGGGTCAACTATGAAAATAGTTGGTGAGTACACAGGTTTTATGAAAATAAATATTTAGAAAGTCTGCCTGGCAAATGTACTGTCAACTAATCATATTACAAGTCCCGCCCATACAAGACTTGTAACATACAAGTTCACGTATATTCCATATTACAAGTAGTATGCCCGGTAATTAATACACATATGGTAATAATAGTCCATGATAAATAATGCCTAATATATAATGGATCACGCCTGCTCCGAACAAGGGAGACTTTGTTTTGCTCCTGCCGACAAGGAGACTTAGTATTGCTCTATCAGAGACTTAGTATTGCTCAGAAGGAGACTTGCATAGTACATAACTATTATATATTATCAATTCAAGGCTGCTCCGAACAATGGAGACTTTAAGAATTAGCACGTAAGGCACATTATAGATATAAGCATACTAAGGGATCAGGAACAAGACATAATGTCATAATAAGTCTAAGGGTTCAGGATATATCAAGTAGTCCAAATAAATTCATAATTTAGAACAAAAATATAGTTTAAGATTTAAGTTCATGCATTTCACCCCAAATAAGTAAAACGATAAAAAGGGGACTGTGAAACTCACCTCAATAACGGAGTCTGAATAAGGTCAAGTAATGTGTGTGGCACCGACACGCAACCTAGATTATCACAGAGGTTTAGTCTTTATTCCTGATTATGACTCAAAAAGGTTTAATAAAAAGTTTTATTGTTGCTTGTGTGGCAGCATTTAAAAATAGTTTTCTAAATATTTGCAAGTTTTGGCTCTTGGAAGTGTATAAGTACAAAAGTATTTAGGGCGAATAAGTCTTCGGTTTAACAATAACTAGAAAACGATGTACGAAAAAATCATTACAATAAATATTAGATGTCGTCGGAATATAAGACATTGATGTTATAGTATATATGTAACTAAGTGCATTTATTGATACTTAAAACATTAGTTACTAATATAAATAGAAGTATGTCAATAATTATTTTAAAGTAATGGTCTTGTTAAAAGAGTTTGTAGTTAAAAATACACTTATAAGTTATAAGTATACGATTTTTAGAAAATTGGGCATAACTGATGCGCGTACGAAGCGCGTTCGGGGTCAAAGGAACTTCCTTTTCGTCGAGCAAGTTTTTCAACACCCTAGGCAGTGAACCTAATCGTTGTAGTGTACTATTGGGTAAGCCTCGGGTAATGATATTGTTCTCTAGAGGAATAGATATGCTAGCAAGAAGTGTACTACGCTAAGGTTGGGGTTGAGGATGAGTCTTTTTTATCTTTTATATGTTTTTTTAGAAAGCTAAGGGTAAAATCTCGGGTAAATGGATTTGGGGGTGGTACTTCAAGCAATTACTTCTATTATCTAATTATTTAATACTACGGGTAGCTATGTCTTTTTGATGTGTGCTCATATGATGATAAAAAATGTGTTTACCTAGATACTACTACTCCCTAGTTATCTTTTATTGGTGGTTGAATTATCACGTCCTTATTCTTAACGAGTTGTGTTTTCTAAGGTCATAGGAAATGCTTATGCCCTAACTCTTTGAGAATACCTTAAGGTTATTGCCTACGAAATCCGCTAGATGTTTCATAAACTAACCTAAAGGTTATCTTTGGATGTTTAGACTACGAAATTCTCTAAGTGATTCATAAACTAATGTTCACAAATATTACTCAGGCATTTAAACACAACGATAGCCTAGTGCATTCCTAAGCCATTTACAATTAAGATAAGAGAATAAAAAAACGAATTTGCTCTGGAGAAACATGCGATACCCTAAACTTTTCACCTTACGAATTACAATCTGACCTTCTTTAATCGTTTCTTGTTTTAATCTGCTCCTAGTTACCAATTACATTCGTGTATTGTGTAATTATTACAGGTTATTACGATTACTGATTTGAAGGGTTTGGTTTGTGATCGTTTTTTCATCTTAGGGTTTCGCTGATTCTGAATTTATTTTTTGTCATCTGCGATTATCTTCATGGGTTTCGGTTAGATTATTTGAGCTTTTATTCATGCCTTAGCTTTGTCTAAGGCTCTCGTTTTGAAGATTGACGGTGCCCTTCTGGTTTCTTTAATAGTCGGTTTGTTTAGGTTTATTGTTTGGTCGCTTGTTTTTCGTTTTTAGGGTTTAAATTCTGTTTCTTTGCTTACTATGGAGAACAAAGGTGGTGGGAATGTGGATGTGGAGGCATTAAAGGCTAGAATGCAACGGTTTAAAGATTTAGAAGCTGCGAGTATAGGTGAAACGATTCAGCCTAGGAGGCCGGTTAGGGTTCTATTAAACCCTAATCTTAACGAAACTAGTGATTCAAGTCTCAACGTTGTTTCTATGCCTGTTTTGGGTGCTGAAAACGACATGACAAATGATTCTATCATATCCACGCCGTTGGAAGCTGGTAATACGAGTGGAATGGGCATAAATCTTGATGGTACTTCGTTTTGGGACATGCCTACTGTTGGTGGCAAGTCGACGTTAAGCTCACAAGATTATCCATCGCTTGAGGTCCATCTTGCATCTAAACGTACTAATCTTTCTGCGTCGGGAGTATCTAGTGAGCATGGTGGTATGGATATGGACAATAATGCAAGTCTACCTTCTGGTGATAATATTGGTGTTGGTAGTCAAGGTGGACGTATGCATGGGGTACAAACAAGTGGTTCTTCGCCAACTGTGGACGTATCTACGCACACTAGGCCTGCCCAAACTGCGGAGGTTAATGTACCAACTAAGTCTTATGTTGGTGCTACTAATGGTGCGAATTCGACAAATATTAAAGGTAAATCTAACTTTCGTCCATTACAAGTTGATAATCTGTTTAATGGTGTTGACGTGTCCATTCCCCTTAAGGTAGTTCAAAATATTAGTGCTAAATTTGATAATACCTTGTATGGATACTTCATTGGCAAGCGTATTGCATTTCCTGTGGTTGAGTATTTTGCACGTAACAACTGGGCTAAGTATGGTTTAAAACGGATCATGATGAATGCAAAAGGCTCCTTTTTCTTTAAGTTTGATTCTCAGGTTGGTTTGGAGGCTGTTCTTGAAGGAGGTCCGTGGATGATTAAGAATAGTCCTATTATTCTTAAAAAGTGGACCATGAGTACTAGTTTGACGAAAGAGGAGTTAACTCGCATTCCGGTATGGGTTAAACTTCATGATGTTCCGTTACAGGTATTTTCTGAAGATGGTATTAGTATTATTGCAACACATATTGGTACGCCTATTATGCTTGATTCTTATACTAGCTCTATGTGTGTTGAATCTTGGGGTAGGAGTAGTTTTGCCCGTTGTTTAATTGAAATTGACTCTCATGCCCCCCTTAAGGAATCTATTACTATTGGTGTACCATATTTGGATCGACCTGGGTTTTCTACTGAAACTATTAGGGTGGAATATGAGTGGAAACCTCCTAGGTGCGATGTTTGTTTGATTTTTGGCCACTCTGTTGATTCTTGTCCTAAGAATATTGTGACTGAACCGGTTGTGGAGGATAGGAATGATGGGTTTCAACTAGTTGGGAAAAAGGGTAAAGCTAAGAAGAATGCTAAGGATAACAAAAGTGGTACGGTTTTTAACGGGGTTCCAGTTGGTAAAAACATGCAGTATAGACCCAAAGCTGTTAATACTCCTTCTACTAGCAAATCCCCTCAAGGAGTTGCTAGTACTAGTACGGGTCCTATACTTAATCAGGTAGGTAATATTGTTTCACCCAATAACTCTACATCTAATGACCCTACTGATGTAGCTACCAAGGATAGTCAACCTGCTCATGCTTCACAAACGGTAAGTAATCCAATTCTGGCTCCTAATATATCTACATCTAACCCGTTTGGTTCTTTGGCTACTTATGATGATGGTGATGAGCCTAAGGGTTTGGAGGATGATGATGAGGTTGTTAATGTTTTTGATGAAACTGGTAATTTGTTTGACAAATCGGGGGCAAGCACTCCTGTTCTGAATGTCCCTGATGTTTAGTATCGCCTCTTGGAATATAAGGGGTTTGAACCATTCCCCTAAACAAAAAGAGGTTAAACAGGTGGTAAATGATAATAATCTTAGTGTTTGTGCTATCTTGGAATCTCATGTTGATGCATCGGTGGTGTATGATACATGTCTTAATGTTTGTCGTAGGTGGAAGTGGACATCTAATGGTAGTCTATGTGATAAGGGGTCCCGAAATATTCTTGGTTGGGATGATGATATTGTTGATGTTATGATTATGTCTCAAACTAACCAGGTTATGCATGTTCAGGTTAATACTCGGGCGGACAGCAAAACTTTTTTCTGTTCTTTTGTATATGCAGATAATTATTATGTTCATCGGCGTGCCCTTTGGTCCAATCTTGTTTGCCATGCTGGATTTATGCGTACTAGGCCTTGGGTTTTGTTGGGTGATTTTAATGCGGCTCTCAAATTGGAGGATCATTCATGTCGTAGTTATGCTCCTGACATTGCTATGCGTGAATTTAAAGATTGTGTTCTGAAAATGGAGGTTGAGGATATTAATTGTACTGGTCTTCACTTTACTTGGAATCAAAAACCAAGAGGTTCATTGGGTACTTTGAAGAAAATTGATAGGGTGATGGGCCATCTAAAGTTTGCTGACTTGTTTCCAGGTTCGTTTGCTATTTTCCAACCTTATCGTATCTTAGATCATTCTCCGTGTGTTCTGCGTATTCCCCAGGTTACTAAGCCTAAGCCTAAGCCGTTTAAATTTTCTAACTTCTTGGTTCATAAAGATGGGTTTAGCGATACGGTTACTGCGGGATGGAATATTAATGCTCATGGTTGTGCTATGTATCGTGTGGTTCAACGTTTAAAGGGGCTGAAATCTCCTTTTCGAAAGCTTTTGCATAGCCAAGGTAATCTTCATGAGCGGGTGGTTAGGATTCGGAAGGAGTTGGATGAGGTCCAAAAGGCTATTGATACAGATCCATCTAATTTAGACTTACGGGATGAACATGCTCATTATCTTCTTGCTTACAAGGAGGCTATGTTAGATGAAGAACGGTTTTTAAAGCAGAAATCTAAAGTTCAATGGCTTCATGCAGGTGATTCTAATACGGCCTATTTTCATAATATTGTTAAAAGCAAATGTGCCCGTAATCGAATTGAATTGGTTAGAGATGCAAACAATGTCTTGTACGAGGGTAATCAGGTTGCAGGTGCTTTTGTTGCTCACTATGAACAGATTCTTGGTATGGAAGGAAATTGTACTCTTTTTGATGATTATGGTATTTTCTCTAATGTTCTTCCTCATCAATTGGCTGGTTCGATGGTTCGTCATGTTACGGATGCGGAGATTAAGGATGCTATATTTTCTATGGGGGATGATAAAGCTCCTGGGCCTGATGGTTACACGGCTGCTTTCTTTAAGAAAGCATGGGATATTGTGGGTGCTGAGGTAAGGACTGTTGTTCGTGATTTTTTCATTAATGGTAAGCTTCTCAAGGAGATTAATCATACCATTATATCTTTGATTCCTAAAGTGTCTACCCCGTCTAAGATTAATGATTATAGGCCAATTTCTTGCTGTAATGTCATGTATAAATGCATTAGCAAAATTCTTGCTAATCGTATTAAAGAAGGCCTTGGTCAGTTGGTTAGTATTAATCAATCTGCTTTTGTTCCTGGTCGTCGTATTTCTGATAATATTTTACTTACCCAAGAGCTTATGCGGAATTATCATAGAGGGAGAGGTCCTCCTAGATGTGCGTTTAAGGTTGATATTCAGAAGGCATATGATACGGTTGATTGGACGTTTCTTAGGGCTATTCTGATTGGATTTGGTTTTCACCCCAAAATGGTCGACTGGATCATGGTATGTATCTCATCTACGTCGTATTCCATATGTGTTAATGGTGATCTTCATGGCTGGTTTAAAGGTAAGCGGGGCCTTAGACAAGGTGACCCGTTATCTCCATACTTGTTTACGCTGGTTATGGAAGTGCTAACTCTTATATTGCAGAAAAAGGTTTCGAATGATTTAGATTTTCAGTTTCATCATTTGTGTGAGCAACAGAGAATTATTAACCTTTGTTTTGCAGATGACCTCTTCTTGTTTGCTAGAGGCCATCAGGAGTCTGTTAATGTCATTATGCAGGCTTTGGAGGATTTCAAGAACTTTTCGGGTCTTGTCCCAAGTATCCCTAAAAGTACAGCTTTCTTTTGTAATGTTCCTAATGCTATTAAAGCTGCTATTCTCCAGTCTATTCCGTTTGCAGAGGGTTCTCTTCCTGTCCGGTACCTTGGGGTCCCCCTTATATCATCAAGACTTCTTTATAGGGATTGTAAGGTGCTTGTTGAAAAATTGGAAGGTCGTGTGAATGATTGGCGTAATAAGTTTTTATCTCTTGCGGGTAGGCTTCAGTTGGTGAGGTCTGTTTTATCTTCGATGCATTTATATTGGGCTTCGGTTTTTATCCTTCCTACCCGTATTATACATGAGTTAGAGCAGCTTATGAGGGGTTTCCTTTGGTGTCAAGGAGAAATGAAAAGGGGAAAGGCTAAGGTGGCTTGGGAATCTGTTTGTAAGCCAAAGAAGGAAGGAGGCCTTGGTATTCGACGTTTGGAGGATTTTAACATTGCTCTCATGACTACTCACATTTGGAGTATCTTGACACATAAAGAGTCGCTTTGGGTGCAATGGATCCATTCATATAAACTTCTTGGGAGAAGTTTTTGGGATATCCCTTGTTTGGGGGATGTTAGCTGGGGTTGGCGCAAGCTTCTTGCCATTAGACCCAAGGTTCGGCCTTTTATCTGGCATAAGATCAATAATGGGAAGGACGCTTCAGTTTGGTTTGATATGTGGTGTCAGTTAAGCCCGCTTCGTAATTTACTTACTGCTAGAGATATTGCACGAGCGGGATTTAATTTATCTGACTCGGTTTATGATTTGATTGCTAATGATGTTTGGCGATGGCCACTCGACTGGCTATCTCGATTTCCATTGTTAGCTGCTCTTCCGGTTCCTACTCTAAATGATACTGACGATGGATTAGTATGGCGCAACCTGGATGGCAATTTAAGTTGTTTTTCTGTCTCGGGTGCATGGGAATCTCTGCGGCTTAGGGCTGATTTGGTTGAATGGTGTAATGTTCCTTGGTTCTCTCATTGTATTCCAAGGCATGCTATACATTTGTGGCTCGCTATTAAGCAGAAGCTAAAGACTCAGGATAGGATGCGACAATGGGATGTTGGCCCTGACATTGATTTGGCTTTGCTTAGATGCCCACTTTGTGAATTGGTTCCGGATTCTCATTCTCATCTATTTTTTGAGTGCCAATTCCCTATGCAGGTTTGGTTTCAGATTCGGAGTTTATCTGGTATGGACGCGGTCCCACCTTCGTTGGAGAGTGCTGTTACAGTTCTTATTCCTTTATCTAAGGGGAGGTCGGTTAGTAGTATCATTTCTCGTTTGTTACTTGCTGCTACTACTTACTTCGTTTGGATGGAGCGTAATTCTAGGCTGTTCAAGCGTAAGAAGTCTTCTGTTGCTGAAGTGGTTAACACTATTGTCTCTACTATTCGGTTGAAGCTGGTTACTTTCAAGTTCAAGAAGCTAACCTCGAGGTCTCGATTGATTCTGGATAAATGGAAGATTCCAAGTATATGTATTTCACACGATGGGAGTGCCGGGTAAGGGTTGTACTCTTTTTCCCTTCTCCAAGGTTTTTCCCTTTGGGTTTTTCTTGGAAAGGGTTTTTAAGGAGGCAAACTTCCTGGGTCAACTTGCTCCCTTCGTGGAGTGGCTGGATGCGGGATGCTCGCTTGTTACAAGTCATTTTACTTGTTTATGCCTAGTTTGTTGATGTAATATAGCTAGGTTTTTTGTGTTTATGGCATGTCATAAACACTAGGTTTATCAAGCTATTCGCTTGAGGTTAATGTGGTATTTCAACCACATTCCATTTGTACTTAACAGTATTTTTTGTTTATATATTTACCGGGGTAAACCCCTTTACCCAAAAAAAAACAATTAAGATAAGAGAAAACCAATCAATAATTAACGACTAGGTTTCATAGATCTAAGCAAACACACAAGAAATTTAGCCAGACATGTTAAACAAGCAAGCATACACACATTCAATGGAAGACATAATGAAACTAATGGAACAAAACACTTATCTTGATGTGTAAAATAGGGTTTGGGACCCTATGATACTGTCCAAGTCGGACTACAAACATTCAGGGTTTTTACTCCACAAGTCTACCTCTTTAAAAACTAAAAAATCGAATTCTATATATAGATTTACACTTGCGACGGCGTCGCCTTATAGGTGGGACGCCGTCAGATCGCTGTCATTAGGGTTTTCGTCTTGGCCAAGTTATCGATGGGGAGGCATCACGTTGTAGTTGTGACATCGTCGGGCTTCAGTAGGGACGTCGTCTTATTCTAGATCTAGGCCATCTGAGACGAAAAGTCTTGGTGATGCCCTTCCTCTTCAAAGTCTGACGCCGTCAGGTGTATTTGATAAAAAAGTCTACTGAGCCGTCAGGTGTATTTTAATTAAATCCGTAGAGAGGGACGGCGTCGCCCTTTAGTTGGGACGCCGTCAGCTTCAGTTTTAGCAGCTTGAGTGTCTTCGATCTTGACTTTGCCATTTTCTTTATGTTTTCACTCCTTTTCGTCCAAATATGCATCATTCCAGCATTTTGCTTCCAAAAGACCTAAAAAGTGAAAAGGAACGAAATCAAGCAGTAACGGATATAAAAGTGGTCGATTAAGGGCTTAAATGACCCCTTAAAAGTGTACGTTTTAAATCCTTATCAAATATCCCTACACTTGGTATTTGCTTGTCCTCAAGCAAATGTGCTTTTTGCCAATCAATTTATAAGTTAGGGGGCATGAAGCATTGGTTAACATAATTCACAACAAGTAAAAGAATTGCAATAGTCATAACAAGCTCAGAATTATATACTAGCACCTCACAAGGGGCGTTTGGATTCTCTCATCTCACGGGTGTATATGAAATATAGTAAATGGAAATGGAAGATAAACACTCATTACCTGGTCATAGTACATAGATTGCCATAGGCTTGAGACTAGATCAAACCTCCACCGCTTTGGCGTAAGCACCTAGGAACAACAATCTAAGAGGTCTTTTAAAGGGTTGTAATGTTAGGTTTACGGTAGGGAAACAAAGGGTTTGGTTGGATAGGCGATTTAGTGGTGGCAAGTCAAAAATCTTACATTACAAGCATGAAAAGAATGGCGTTGCTAAGCCAAGACTCGACTCACTAAACTCTAGATAACTTGAAACAAACATACATAAATTGAAAAACATAAACATAAAGATAGATGTAGGATGGTAGCTCGTATGTTTTTTCTTTTTTTTTTTTTTTTTTTTTGTGCATACACTTTTACTCTGCCATCCTCTAAGATAACATAAAAATATAAGGGATTTATAGGAGCATCCCTACACTTGAATTTTTATTACTCTAACACTAATTTGACCCGATTTGAAAAGATCAAAACACTTGGAGTACTAATTACATAAATAAAGGGAATTTGAATTTAACGTTCCTTCCCGTCACTCCATAAAATTTTACTTTACCCATGAGTCCCAATCATCCCAAAACTGTGTACAAAAGATATGACTCGACTTAGCAACCATGCAAGTAACTAGATAATTGAACTAAAGGTTTAGTATGATAACAAAAATGCACTAAAGGTGAGTGCATACAAGGTAGGCTAAGGCGATTTGGGTGTACATTTGAGGGTGAATTGTAAACAATGCTCTTCATTGATATTCCGAAAAACCGAAACATCACAAGAACCGCGAAAAGGATAGGCTCTGAGGGGTTTTTTTTTGGGTAAAGGGTTTCCCCGGTAAATATTATTACGCCAAAAAACAATGAAGTACATAGGATGAGAGTGAGTCTCTCATCTCAGTCCATAAGGACACTTACATGCTAACACAGCAATAAACCAGGATCTGAGGGGTTAACTAGGGGTATCGTGTACTAAAGATGAGTACATCGCAAGGATGTGGGATAATTACTCGACCAATGTGAAAGAAGTAATTATAATACGGGTTTCAAACAAGGGTTATCTTAATGCCTCTTATCATTTAGTTATTCCTAACTACACAAGTGTAGTCTCATTAGCGATCTCGGAATGCATCACAAAGGAAGTTCTAGATTCTATTATACTACCGGTACACTCTCTAAGCATTAAAGGTGAATGCTTTTATTCCTAAAGATCTAGGGGTGAACCTCACATTTTTGGGGTGGAATTTGAGTGGTAAACGGTTTTTGTACTAGTCATAAAACTCCTATCCATGAGACGCTTTATTAAGACTAAAGTTTTTGCTCGTACATGTCATAAAAAAATTTAAATTTGGTGCTAAAATTGCCCTAACGAATATTTCTCAAAGCTTATTACACAAATGAACATTGTCCCTCCCTCCCTAAGTTCCCGTTTTATTCTCCCTCCCTACACTTAAACTGAACATTGTCCCCAATGTTCTCCGAAAGTATCAAAGTTATGATAAAGGAAGGTAAGTAAAAGATGTAACATATTGGATTTCACAAACACATTATACTAAATACATAAGAGGCGTATATAAGGTTTTAGAGAGAGAAAGTTTTAGAGAGAGAAAGGGAAGAGAGTTGGGAACTATGTGAAACAAAGAAAAATGGTATTGAAGCTCCAACCCTCTACCTTGGGAGGTAGAGGGTATCTACGGGCTGTGGATCAGGCATACAGTGGGTAAAGACCCGTCCGTCCTCCACGGTTTTACATAACTAACTTCTTACTAACATTAAATAACTATGACTACGAGCTTTCTAATGATTACATATACTTGAGGTGACCGATACTTTAATGACTGAATTTTCTAATTCCTAACAATCTCCCCCTAAGGGAGGTCACCTCAATTTACACAGGATACAAACAGATATTACATTAAGATTGTTCTTGAATTCTTGTTTAAGTTCTTTGCTCTGTAGCTCGTAGTCTTTGATTCTTCATGTTCCGCATGTTTGAAAAATTCAAGTGGAGGTCTTTAACTGATCCACGTGATGATGAGTTTTGAGCCAGCTTTGAGATCATCAGCTTGCATAAATTTCTGACTCTTCCATTGTGGTGTTGACATTATGTGACGTTGTGACAGTGGACCGACATGCTCACATGTGATATTTGCAGCAGCGTAGCAGAAGCATGGAGTGAGAATATCAGAGTCATTGATGCACTAATCATGATTTCTTTTGAAATGAATGTGTTGTGTGAGCATGCGGCTATGGATTGACCTCTCCATTCTGTTCAGCTGCAAGCGTCGGGTGTACATGCATACACAGTTAGCAATAAAGCGCACGAAAGTGTCTTTGATAACTTTCGTTGAATTGAGGTACACGACCCATGGTTCCCCGTTGATCAGTACAAGTACTGCCTTTGATTAGGTATAATTTCGAAGAATCTCCTTGACAAGGTTTCGCAGCTGTTCTAGCTGTTCTCAAACCGGAACGTCTCAAAGAAGACAACACGGAGTGAGTGAACCAGTTAATAGAGATTCACTGATTGATGGAAAATGATTTGAAAAACAATCGTGTACTGCTCAAAATAAAGTGTTTTTGTAATACAACGAAGGTTTTAACGAAAAACAATTATCAATCATAAACACCTTTTAATTTTGAAATATTAATACACAGTCGATGTGCTAGAGAAAAGATTTTTAAGAACAACGACCGTTTTTTCAAAGGTATCCGTCAATCCATAACCTGAACCAGGATTGATTCATAGATTTGAATCGCCCCATTGTTCCTGTTCAGTTGTCACATGGTTGATCTATTGGATAGATCTCACATGCCACCTACCAAGAGCTTGTTTGATGTTGGCTCTAGAAGGCTTTCCATCTTCATTGTGAATATGTTTGCATATCACTCAGATGTTCTAGCAATACCACAAGGATAATGCGTAGGACTCTAAAATTATATTCTCTCTTTCCACATTGTGTGAAATAGAGAGTCTTCATTGATTGTGTCCTTAATGAGATTTATTGATGATCTCGTGGCTCTAGACTCAATTGTGCACATTTGGTTCCTATGCCAGAGACTAGGGAGAGGGTCTCCTTCTTCAATATCAACCATCTCTAAGAGAAAGTCGATAGATAATGTCGGTTCCCTTGTGAGAATGAAACAAGTCCTTTTAAGAGGAACTTGAGTAGTTTGGGAAGATGTAGTGCAATGCGTCAATGGGTCCATGACGTCTTGTCTTCAATACCGGTGTTACCTTAGTAACAACCAGTAGCATATGTATTGAACCCCGGTTTCTGCCCTAAGGTTGAGATATTGGAGGGCTATTTGTTTTCACCCTTTTATCATTTAATTATTTTTCATTCTTCAACCCCTTCAGTGCTTACCGAGACTTCATAACTAGAACCTTGTTGGGTTTATTCCAGTTCTAGCTCTATCTCAGTCCGCACTCTTCCCATATCTCACTTTTCTCCTTTTTTCATCATACCTAAGGACTTCTACACTATCTAGTGGATTGTCCCTGGGTAGATCCCTCCAGTTCTGGCTGATCGTGGGAACGAAATACCTAACCTAACCATCCTTATATCACCATACATAAAGTAAATTGGTTGGTCTTTGGGTATTGTTCATCAGCCATTTGAACCAATTGAAAAAACATTTGAAAAACAATCCAAGTACTTGTGATATATTATCAAAGGATTTTGTACCTGAATTGTTTTTGATATTTTAGAAAAACGGTTCCCCCTCAACATGTGCATCATATGTTTGACATCATTTTGGCACATGGAGGCAAGAGGAAGAATTCACTTCTTTTGATAAATATTTTCTAAAAATATCGACATCACTTTCCTGATTAAAATCAGTGATTCACATACAGTTAAAGATATTTTCGGGAAAGAATGAGGTTTTCAATAAAAATTGCTCCCCCTCAATATGTGCATCGAGTTTTGAAAGAGTTTTGCACATATTAGGGAAAGCCTGCACTTTGGAATAAATTAATCACGTTTCAATCCTTTTTTGGTTTAAAATAGATGCTCCCCCTTAACATGTGCATGGAAAATTTGAAACTGTTTGGCACATGAATGGAGGAGAGTTTGCTAAACACTTATAAAACCAATTATCGAGTTATCATTTTAAATCCAATTTAAATCACAAATTCTCCCCCGATCACAATTTTCAAATCATTTGAAATTTGTGATCTTTATAGATTTAAATTGTTTTGAAAGCTTTTGAGAAGAATTGTGACTTGCTTATGAAAACATTTAACCGATAAGGATCAAATCTTCAGACTTTAAACTCCATTGTTAAAACATGCATGAGTATATTTTGAAAACATAACATTAGCAAAGGTTTTGAATAAATTGTATAAAACATTGTTCATTTTGATTTTTCAAAAGTAAACCTTGCTCATTTACGGGCAAATTGTTTGAAAAATAACCTTTTTGATTGAATTTAAAATATTTTCCCCCTCAATCAATGACAAGAGTTGTTGATTGAGCTGTTAGAGAGTTTGACACAGATAAGCCCGGATGATTTTTAAAAATAGAGTACGAGGTATTTTCAAAGCAATTTTGTTTTCATTAGATGACAAATATTTTCTAGAAGAATCATTAGACGGAAAAATATTTGGAAAGAAAACATTTGTCTTTTTGGTGACAAACATTTGTTTTAAGAATCAGAGCATGAGTTTTGAAAAATAAGATTAAGCATGGCTCTGTTCTTTACTTTTAAAACGGGTTACTGCCTAAACTGACAATAAACCACCATTTTTCTCCGCCTCATTTTTTTTAAACAATTTATGTACATTCGAACAACATCTAAAAGCCGTGACATTCTTTGAATGTCAACACAAAGTCCATAGATGATATCGAATAAAGAAAAAAAATGACAAAATAACAATATTTTTTTGGAATTTTTCAAGGTTTTCAAATTTTTATGGATTTTTGAAAATTTTATATTTTTCTATTTTCTTTTGTGGGTTTTGAAATTTTTTATTTTGCTTTTTGAATAAATATATACAAGAGATAGATGAAGAAGAGAAAACCATTTACTCCTCGTCTTCCTCTTGAAGACGTTTGAGTGTTTCCGGCTGTAGACTTTTTAGACCAAGTCGTGGGAGGATAAACTCAAAACGTTCTCTAGGAAGAGCTTTGGTGAAGATGTTTGCTAACTGGTATTCAGTCCTCACAAAATAAAGTTCCACCACACCGTTTTCTACTTGCTCCCTGATGAAATGATGTCGAATGTCGATGTGTTTTGCTCTTGAGTGTTGTACATTATTGCATGAGAGAGCAATGGCACTTTTGTTATCACAATACAGAGGGATTTTGTTTAATTCAAAGCCATAGTCAGATAACTGGGATCTCATCCATAGGATTTGAGCACAACAAGATGACATGGCTATGTATTCAGCCTCTATAGAGGATATCGAAGTACTCATTTGTTTCTTAGAAGACCAGCTCACAAGCTTATCACCCAAAAACTGAGAACCTCCAGACGTACTTCGACGTGTATCTTAACATCCTGCATGATCAGCATCTGCATAGGCTGTTAGTGACATACGGTGTCCTTCTGGTACCAAAGTCCCATATTGATGGTTCCTTGGAGATACCGAAAGACCCGTTTAACCACTTCAAGGTGCTTTTTGGTAGGCTTAGCCTGGTATCTAGCACACATGCAAACAGCGAACAGAATGTCTGGTCTACTGGCTGTGAGGTACATCAGGGATCCAATCATACTACGATATTTTGTTTGGTCTACCATGATCCCTGAGTGGTCCTCATCCAGTTTAGTACGATCTATCATGGGAGTGTCAACAGGGTCACAAGAATCAAATCCAAATTTCTTTAAAATCTCATTTGCATATTTAGATTGATTAATAAAAATGCCTTCGGGACTTTGTGAAATTTGTAATCCCAAGAAAAATGACATTTGTCCCATCATTGACATTTGAAATTTGGAACCCATTTCATTTGAAAAACGGTCACATTCATTGGGGTCAGTCGAGGCAAAAATAATATCATCAACATAGATTTGAACATGAATTAAGTGTTTGCCTGACTTTCTGGTGAACAATGTCAGATCAACTGCTCCTTTGCTGAATCCAGTAGATAGAAGAAACTTTGATAGCGTCACATACCATGCCCTTGGAGCTTGCTTCAAACCATAAAGAGCCTTCTTCAAGCGATAGACATGAGTAGGATGCTCTTTAAGGTTGGCTGACGTATACGACTTCTTTAAGATCTCCGTTAAGAAAACCCGTCTTTACATCCATCTGATAGACTACCATGTTCTTACTTGCAGCATTAGCCAAGAAGATTTTGATTGCCTCGATACGAGCAACTGGAGCAAATGATTCTTCAAAGTCAATACCCTCCTCTTGACGGTATCCTTTTGCAACCAATCGGGCCTTGTTCTTTAATACATCACCATGCTCATCAAGTTTTACTTTGAAGATCCACTTTAGAACAATGATCATAGCACAGTCAGGAGCAGGTACTAATTCCCATACATCTAGTCGATCAAACTCATGAATTTCTTCTTGCATGGCATTGAACCAGCTGTCTTCATTCATGGCAGTTTTAACGTCTTTTGGTTCGATCTTGGATAGTACGGAATTGAAGAAGCACCATAAGGCATCAAATGCAAGTTGTTTGTGAGTGGATACTGGACGAGAGGGATTTCCAATGATGTTTTCTAATGGATGATCATGTGTCCATTTTCTAAGGTGTTTGTGTGGTTGTTGTTGAGGAATTGAGGTAGCAGAGTCGATTTCTCATGATGAAGATGGTTCTGATGATGATTCAGGAGCAAATATGTTTTCAAAGGGGGCATCTTCAGGAGTAGCAAAGGGATTCTCTCCATCAAGGGTGCCAGAAACAATTCCCTGATGTACACTCGATGATTGATGATTTGTTGATGAGACAGAGTGATCAGCAGCAGGCGCTTCTTGACTTAACGACATAGAAGCTGAAGGGTTAACTTCATTGATAGGGATAATAGCAGCCTCTGTTGATGGATTTGACAGATCATTAGCAATTGGCTCATAGTGTTCATCAGACATTGGATCAAACAGTTTCTTCAAGTCATCTTCTGAAGGAGGTACATAAGGAGTTACTGGAGAAGAATCGTATACAAGAGTAGAACTGATGGGACTACTTGATGATGCGGGTCCAGAACTGGATTGTCCTGGAGCCATTGGACTGGTCAGCTCATCGAAAATAACGTGAATTGTATCTATGATATTTCGGGTTCTTTTGTTGTAGATTCAGTATCCTTTTCTGCTTGGTACATATCCTACAAATACTCCAATGTCCGCTTTAGCTTTAAGTTTGCCTAAGTCTTGGCCCTCATTAGTTGGATAACACAATGCACCAAACACACGAGGAATGAAAGATTAGGTTTTCGATTGTGGACAAGTTCATATGGAGTTTTTCCATGAGAGGTGTGAGTAAGGGATCGATTTTGAGTATAGCATGCAGTGGCAATGGCTTTAGCCCAGAGAAACATTGAAACCTTTGAGTAAATCAGCATTGTTCTAGCGGCTTCCACAAGAGTTCGATTTCGTCTTTCAACTACACCGTTCTGTTGAGGAGTTCGTGGAACACTTCTTTGATGACTGATTCCAACACTTTCATAAAACTCACTAAGTTGTTTATTAACAAACTGAGTTCCATTGTCTGTTCGGATGATTCTGACAGTTTTGTTAAGTCGAACCTGCAGCTGTTTGATAAGTTTGATGATGATATCTGGAGTTTCATCCTTTGTTCTCAAGAACTTAACCCATGTAAATCGAGAATAATCATCAACCACAACTAACACATATTTCTTCCCATAAATGTTCTGCACTCTCATGGGTCCACATAAATCCATGTGAATGGTATGAAGAACTTCCGTAACTGAGTTTGTAGGTTTGGGTTTGTGGGCATACTTCTTGCTTTTTCCCAATTGGCATGCTGAACAGAGATGATCCTTTTCATACTTTAGTCTAGGTAAGCCTATTACTAAGTCCTTTCTGGAAAGATCATTTATGGTGCCAAAGTTCAGGTGATTTAGACGACGATGCCATAACCATGACTTTGTTTTCGAAGCCTTTGAAAATAAGCAGATTGGAGAAGACTTCATCATATCTTCGATAGAGATGGTGTATAGATTTGAACCACGTGTTCCTCTTAAAAGTTCTCTACCATCAAGTTCTCTAACAAAGCAAGTATGTTTTCTGAAGACCACTTCTAGATCAGAATCACAGAATTGACTGACAGAGAATAGGTTATGACCAAGACCTTCAATGTAATATACCCTGGAGATAACACTATCACCGACAAAATAGTCTCCATAACCCATAATTGCACCGAAATGATCATTCCCGAATCTAACAGTCCCGCTGAATTTACTCACGAAGTTCATGAGCCACGACCGGTCTCCAGTCATATGCTTGGAACAGCCTGAGTCCAGGTAACCCAGAACAATTTGAACGATCTGCAATTGAACACAGACAAGAATGGATAACTGGATAGTTTTTTTGGGTAAAAGGGTTAATTCACCCCGGTAAATTTATTACGCCAAAAACATTGAAGTACAAAGGATGAGGGTGTATCCATCATCTCAGTCCCATAGGACACTTACATGCAAAAACAACTAACCAAACCAACTATATAAGAATGACAGGTAATTTTTATAACAAACATAATAAGATAAAAACTACCTATGACGGCCCTTGGGGCGACTCTCAAAACCATGAGCAGGAAAATCATAATCATAACCATCATAGGACTTCAAATCATCCAAAAAACCAGCTCCCGGCATGACCTCAGGCATATACACTTCATCTTCATCTGACGAAACAGCTAATGACAAGGATGAACTTTCCTTACGAGAAGACACCTTGTGGATCTCAGAGAATTGATCCCACAAACTTCCATTGCCACTTTTCACGGGCACAACACTAGTAGAGACTTCACACGTCTTGTCCCTATCATGTGATACCCCCACTACCACCTTGCTCGGACCAGCATCACCCATTAACACTCCCGAAGTAGCACCATCAGAATCAACCTTTGAAGGCTGATCCAACGGATCGGCCTCCAAATTACGTTTAGTATCATTTGCATTCTTCTTCGTAGTAGGTTTAGAAATAGGTTTATATTCAAAATTAGACTTAGGTTTGAAAAACCGAGTCCTTTGGTTGACTTTAGTAGCCTTATTTCCAACCTTATTCAGGTGAACATCCCTATTAACACCAACATCTTTATGAGCCGAATCTGAAACCTTAGTAGCCGACATTCTCCTAAGAGGGAAATTAACGTCCTCATGGTTAAAAACCTTACATTTAGAACACCGATCTGGCCACCATTCATATTCAACATCAAGAACTTCCATATAATGACCATTACCCTTCGGCAAAGGTATAGCCACTTCAATTGATTCCAAAACAGAATTTTTAGCAGATAACTCAACTAGGACCCGTGCATAAGAATAACGACCCCAAGGATTACTACACATAGCTCTAGTACCTACATCCATACGTATAACACGACCAATCTGTTGCGCAATCAAACCAATACCGACTTCAGAATATGTAATCGCCGGTACATTATGAATAAGAATCCATACCGGTACCGTTGTAATATTTTCCCTCTCCATCCTCGTATTAGGATCCCAAATTTTAAGGAACATGGGACTCGATTTAACAAACCAAGGACCACACTCAAGAACCTTACGCATACCATCTTGAGTCTTGAATTTGAAAAGGTAGAAATCATTACGCATCATAACACATTTGAAGCCAAACTTAGCCCATGCATGCTTCACATAATCATTAACAGTAGGAAAAGCTAAACGTTGCCCAAGGAAATAACCGCATAGAGTATGATCAAATTTAGACCGCATATCATCAATAACGGTTAATGGTATAACAACTTTAGCACCACCAACATTACCTCCATTATTAGACCTCCACCCTTTAACCTTAGAATTACCCGTGTTACCAGCCCCCAATGAGTCACCATCAGGTTAAAAAACACTTGTAACTTTCGGAATATCAGAATTGAGCCCAACTAAACTTACACTTTCAAGACGAGCATGTATTGGGTCAGACATACCAGAAGCAGCAATGGGAGCTGCCGAAACAGTACCAACATCAGAAGGAAGAGTAAAGCTCCCCGTTTGTCCACCCAAACCTGCACTTTTAAGTATAGACTTAAATGGCTTGTGTTCATTAATAATCACCTTACCATCAATATTGTTAATCTTAGTAGCCAACCCAGAATTCTTTTTAGCCATCTTACCATTGAGAAAACCCGATTCCATCTCTCTTTAACCCACTTACACACAAACGTGACTTACAGCAATAAACAATCGCACCATGAAAAAACTGAAACCCTAAGACGGGTACTTGCAATACAGAATATAGAAAATCCCTTAACAGAATTTGTTTAACAATACAAGGCACCACCTCACGAAACTGATCTTGAGAAGAAAAGCAAACCCTAATTCGAGTTTGGTATAGAAACGCACCAGAATTAGTCACGAACACAAACAAACCACGAAACCCAAAAAGGAATCGTAGAACTGATAAATAATATTCAGCACAATCAAGATCGACCTTATATAATTAGATTTCAGTGATTAACCGACTATCAATTTAGGATAATAAGGAAATCGATCAGAATTAAAAGTTGGCGGTTTAAACCCTAAAAATATGTAATACCAGATTCGACTATAAAACCTATAAAAACAAGCAACAAATTCGATTAAACCAATGATAACCACAAGGATTAAGCACTAGAGTAATCAAACTGATACAAGAATTAAAGGTGATAGGGTAGATTGGTAGAAACCGATTAGGGAGGAGAGGGGAAAAAAGTCGCCAGCCTTGAGAGAACTATTATTAAATAATAACTGGATAGTTGGGATCCCCATGCAAGAATGGGTTCCATTTGGTTAGTAACAGTGATTGGAACACCCACATCAGAAGTAGAAACAATGGAATCATCAGGGATAGATGAAATGCTAGTGTCCGTATTTGACCTACTCAAAGTATGTTCACTTCTTAAAGGAATAGTTCTACCGGTAGGTATCCATTTCCTAATGGGCATTGATCTAGATAATTTAGGGCACATCTCATTAAGATTGAATTTGCGTCCAGTAGGTATCCACTGATAACCTATGTTACTAAATTTCCTTCTTGTGGGTTTCCAATGTTTTCTAACCTTCTTCCGCCATTGCTTTCTAGCCTTTTTAGCTTGATTTTTTGCATTAACTATCTTATCAGGGCATTTAACAACATTAATCAAATCATTCACACCACATTCATGATTAGTAACAGAAACCAAACAATCATCATTACATGTTTTGCCAAAAGTAGCCGAATTCGAATTAATTACAGTACGCTTATAGCTAATACTAGAATCAACACGATTCGTTTTATTCAACTCAAACTTAATGTTCCTAGGGTGGTCATCTACTTTCTTCCATTGCACATTCTTAGCTTGCGAGGTCCTATCTTGCATTGTATTGCCTGGAGGCTTTGACCCGCTTGCTTTAGTGTCACTGATTACTCCTGTAGAGGGAATTATGGGAACATTAGTTGGTTGGGCTACCTTTTGCATTCCTGAACTAGAAGTGCAGGGATCTGAACTAATTGAAGGCACTCTAGAGTTCACTTTCTTAATACTGGGCATAGAATGGGATGCATACTTGACACTAGGCATAGAACAAGGCATCACAGCTTTATCTTTTGCACCTAAGGATTTAGGTCAAGTTGCTCTTAGGCATTCTAGCAGCTCCTGAGATCGTTTGGCCTGAATGCAAGCAACCCTAATTTCTCTATCAAGAGGCTTATTTATGAAATCCTCTTCTACAATCTCACGAAGACATTCTAGACTATCCTTAAGGTGAGCGAGATAGTTATGAAATGCAAGTTCGTTATTTCTAAGATGAGGATGAATGTATTTAACAGTCACAGTATATTTGCAGTCTGAAGATGACTTTGATGCAATATTCTCATTAAAGACAAGTGGCATTTTCCCTTTTACCTGAGTCCTCATATTCTCAATTTCCTTTTGTAAAGACGTTATTATTTCGTTGTTCTTGTCACGAGTGACTTTGATTGAATCATATAACTCTTTAAAGTGTTGTTTCACCTTTTCATTTTCTTTTAGAAAACTCTCATTTTCCTTTTGTAAAACATTAACCAAGTTTTGAAGATGAAAGGTCTGAGAACTGTGAGAATCTAAAGGAGGAGGCATTTGGGGAGCCTGTCACATTGTTCTTTTCACCCTTTAATTGTGAAATTTGGGTTCTCATCTTTCTGATCGTGTTACAATGAGCTCGAATCTGTTCATCACGTTTGCTGATTTCAAAAACTGCATCAAATTCAGGAGCATCCAAGGATGTCTTGATATTTGAGGTTTTAACATTTTCTTTTAGATGTTGATATTTCAATTGCAAAGCAAGATGCTCAACTTCCAATTTAGAAAACTATTTCACCAGGTTATCATGATCATCCCGTTCAAATTTTTCATGCAATTTAGAGTAAGTTTTCTCAAGCTCAATGACACGATCATGGGAGACTTTTAGAGCAACAGATAATTCATGAAATTGGGATGCATTAATTGAACAATTCGTGGCAGTGTAAAACACATCTTGAGTGATACATTCAGAAATCAGATTCTCATTTAAGGTATGCAAATTTTTTCTGTCAATCTTATTATATTTTAATTCTCGCTCATAGTCATTGACCTCAACTATCATTGCATCAAATTCCTTTTCCATTTCTTTAATATCTGAATCCATCCCCTTTTTAAGACTCTCAAATTGACCTTTTTAATTGTTTAAAGAAAGGCATGACCTCAGTTAAATAGCATTCTTTAGTTTGCTCAAAACCCCACTCCCCTTCAGTTATCCCAGTAGGTGTGATCCTTTTCTTACATGTCTTCTCAAAATCAACAAATAATTGATAAATGACATACTGACTGATTAAGGTCTTGCTATTAGTTGCAATGGTTCTAGGAACTAAGTGCATTGGTGTATTTGGAGGATACACAGTAGCTGCAGGCATTTTCCTAAAAGGAGTGTTTGTTTCAACAAGTACATTAACTTTTTGTTTATCCATATCTTTCTTCCAAAAAATCTGTCCTGGAGTTAATTGAGTTTGAGGCTTAAACATGTTAAGGGAGATCCAATTTTCTTTTGTGTAATCATGGGGTTTGAACGTAATGTTTTGCTTTTTACACTCAGGATCTTTTAGCTTCTTATCCATTTTCTCCCTATTGACTTCTTCAAATTGCATATCTTCCTCTGTGCACTTAGCGCAACTAGGTTTCTGCCTAGGCTTAAGGATTTCATTACCATCATATATTACCTTCTGAGCCTCTCTAGCTATTTTACCATACTTATGATTGGGTTTCTTAACTAGAGGAATACTATGCTTATCGCTTAAGACTCTATGCTTAGTGATCATGTGAGCAGTCTGAATGGTATTCCCTTGTACGTACAACTTATTTTCAAGCTTGTTTTTCAAAGTTTTTAGATTGGAAAAATCATTCAAAAGTTTTGATTCCTTTGCACTGAACTCTTGTTTTAGCACTTTAACATTATCTTGAAGTTCTTGCTTTTGCTTAGCAGTTTTAGAAAGCTTTTCTTCTAAGGAATTTAACTCTTGTTTTAACACTTCTTCTCTAAAATTACCTTTTCTAATGATTGTACGCATTTGGTCATCCATTTGCTGCTCAAGGGTAGTTAACTCAAACTTAGCACGTTGTTCATAAATAGCAACGTGTTCTTTATAGGCATTCAGTAACTGAATTGGCTGCTCATCTACATCAGCATCATATGTCTTAGCATTCCCTTCAGCAAGAAACAACAACTCCTCTTCATCCAAAGCTTCTCCATTATCCTGAGCTTGCACAAGCAACATCTTGTCTCTGAAGTATTCTGCATTATGTGAACGTTTTGGAGATATGTAGTTCCTCGCAATATGTCCTTCACCACCACAGTTGTAGCATTTGATTGGCTTTGCTTGCCCTTGATTGGCATTTCTTCCACGATTCCGATTAGCCACATGTTCTCCACGTACTCCTCCTCTTCCCTGCTCATACTGTCTTCCTTGAACTAGTTGCACCATAACCTTTCCATCTCTGACAATAGCATGATTGTGTAGATTGGATGCAGTCCTGATTTCATTGTTAGTGTGAAGACTGTTAGTATGTGGAGTGAAGGTCAAGTTTTGTTTGACCATAAGTGTAAAACCCTAAAAATACGAAACGTGTTAAGAGACTAAAATACCCTTGAAATCGAACCATTTATTAAATACGTAAAATACATTGGTATTCATTTAACGAAATTTAAAATCTAACTTACGAATAATTAAAATTTAACGAATATGTTTATGTGATCGACATTGTACGACGAAAGTTAAACGTCTCGCGTAAATCGTTTGGGCCTTGTTTTCGTTTAATGGTGAACCATGATGGGCTCGTTTTCTTTTGCCAGCCGAGAGTCCAAGGGAGCCCCTTGGGCCGTGTGTTTGTTTGTTCGGTTGGACCCAAGCCGAAGCCCACCCCCCTAAAGCCCTAACCTATTTGTACCACCTATATATACAACACATTATACATAATTTGGAAACCCTAGTTTGCCTCTTCTTTCTTTCTTTTCCATTCGGCCGAGAGTTACAACCCCTTGGTGTCGCGAGTTTGTTTCCAACGTGAGCAAGGCTAAGGTATAACCAAGTCTTCCTCGTCTCATTTGATACACATAACGTTAATAATATGTTGTAATATGTCATGTTTGAATCGGGTCTTGTGTTTGTCGAACCGTATGAAACCGAATCACATATATATAAATGTTATCATGCCTAATAAATTCGAAACCCTAATTGGAATGGAACCCTAAGTGTAATTAATGGTCTAAACATGTGATTATAATGGTTTTAATAAACCCTAAAACTGGACAGCATCATATGTCGAATTTGTGTGTGTTATAGATCCAATTTTATAAGTGCAATAATCTGGGTTTTTGTGGGAAAAGTTTATTTTATGTCTTAGTTAAGTTTTCCAAGTGGTTTGGTCGGATTTGGAGTTGTCTAAGTCGTATTTTTGAATTTTACAAAATCAAGTGTCAAAGCTGAGAAAACGGGTCTGAAATTTAGTTGTATTGTTTGATTTTTCATTTTCAAACCATAAGGAATTGGGAGCTCTCCTTTTACAGGAGTGATATTTATGACATAAATGAATTTCTGGGAGTTCTGGGGATTTTTCCAAGGTGTCTAAACAGGTCCAATAAGCGTAAACTTTTAAGGTGTATTTTCTGATCACTTTCTGGATAGGTCTGGACTTGTGATTTTCCATAGGCCATTTAGCATGGAAATAGAACCCACCACTTTTTGGAGAGTCTCTTAACTCATATGGGAACCCCTGGGATTTTGCTTGATTTCATTTGAGCTAAGTAAGTATTTTATAAAAATCGTTAAAGTCTGATCCGAATATGAGTTTAAGAAACTGAAAGATAAAATATGATATTAATAGGTAACACACTTACAAATGCATAAGAAGCTTATAGAATGAGAATATACTTATAACTCTAAGAATGTTAATGCGATGAATCCGTTATAACTTTAATGATGCTAATAAGTATTAAATAAATCATAATCCGTGTAGATTCGTTGAAGGAGACGCGACGTTATATCTTCGTGATTCACTCGTTCGTTTGCTTTTCTCTCATTTGCTTTAAGGTACGGATATTCTGACCTTTTCAGTAAAGGTTCCTTATGATGTTCTTTTCGTTAGCTTTCCTATTTTACTTATTAGGGTTTCCGATGCCATTGCTATGAACCCTTTCCTGATTGTTTGACCTGTTGCTTATCTGAACTTATGTTTTATTGAACCATGCGATATCTGATTTGAACTTTATGTTAGGAAGACTTTGATATGCATATTTGTTGAACCTTGTTATATTTGAATATGAACCTTAGGATATGAGTTATCTGATATGTTATTTGCTGAACCTTGTGTTTGATTAAGACCTGTGTCATAATTGAAATTTTGTTTGACCTAAGTTAGTTTGACACCAAATAATAACTAGTCATGGGGGTTCCATGTCCGTGTCAGTGATGCACCTCTGACATGACTCTAGGGCAGTAGAGTGAAGTTCTGCCACGTCCCTTATCTGTTATCTGTTATGAGCTCAAGTTATATTATATTACCAATATATGTTTGTGGGGCGTATGGATGCATCCTAGATCTGATCTGTTATCCGATATGATTTATCTAGGTGAATGATGTCGTGTGCAATACGCGTCTTCATAAAACTCTGGGAGCTAGCTACTCCGACTTATTTTGAGATTGTTTCTATATAGTTATGATGTTTTTGATATGATATGTTCTGGGCTCGTGGTAGTTAACTAAATCTTTATCTGTTATTTCTATGTTAAGTATTCTGATTTTGATTCGGTATGTTCCAGTGTTATGATTATGTGCTAGGCTTATTATATGTTAATATATGTGTTTATGCTTTGGTATGATTATGTGACTACCGTCTATTATGCTAGGATATGATTATGTGTTTGAATATGATTCGTATGTTATCATCTGATGTCATGTTAGTTTATCGTTATGTGAATTTCGTTGATCTGTGAGATGAATGTGCTAGTGTGAAAGTGAGTATTCTATAAGTTTAGTATGTATAATTTGTTCATTTAATTTTGTGAACCTTGCTTATACGTTAGTGTTTTATCTGCATATGTGACCTGCCATGTTTAAACTCTGCTGATGTTAGGATTTGATCTGAGAACTGGTTTAGGTTATGATATCTGTTCTGATAATTGTTAACGGTTATGCTATGTTTTGTTTGGTCTATTTAATTATAGTTTGTCTACTATGTTTTCTATTTGCTGTGAGACTGCCATGATTTGAATGTTATCTCTACTGCTACAATATTGAATCAAGTGTGTTAAATGTTGGTTGATTAAATTGTATGAATGCCATGATTATTTTCTAGAAAGTGTTTCCGTTCGCCTTTAGATATTCCGTTTGGCTTATATGAGCTCTACTATCTGAATGCATGGAATGTCTGGTTATTTTGATGTGTTTGAGTACGTGCCATCAATGTGTTATGTGTTGTTCTTGATTGCTATTTGTTCTTTCGGATTTCTGTATATTTGTGTTTCTGCAGAATCCTTAATGATTCATTATTCTCGTTTCCGCTATGATTTTGTTATTCGTTTCTTTGTTCAATTTGTATTTATGTTTTGTTTAGTTTTTGTTTTTGCTATATCTGTTCACTGGGCTTTGTAAGCTCAGCCGCATTTTCTTTTCCTGCGGCAGGTATTAAGTGTTCAAGGTGAGCTTATGGGATAGCTGATCTGGGTTTGAGAGTAGAGCTGAGAGCAAGATTTGACCATAGAGATTTTAGATTTGTTTTGAAGTTTAGTTTTTTTATGTTTTCTTTTTGAATATTTTGTAAAGGCTTCCGCTATTGTATAGTACTTAAGGTTCTGATATGAAACTGTATTTGTGATATCTTTACCCTTGTCAGGTTGGGGTGTTACAATAAGAGCCAGTTGATTGATGAAGTGTTCCATGACTGCGTTGGCATCAGGTTGCTTGAAACTTTGATCGGGAATGAGTTTGTGATTTCCATTACCCATGGGTATGACTTGAGAAGCTTTGGTGGTAATTCCAACATTGGTGTAAAAGGCTGTAGAGTCATTTGACGAACTAGATTTTCCCTGCTTAGATTTGAACTGTTCAAGAATCCTTCGTTCAAACATAGCATGTCTTTCATTCTGAAGAAGGAAGGCATACAGTTGCTCATAGTTGGTGTTCTTCAATCCTTTGGTTAACTTCACAGAGGTGACAAATTTGTGCCATTCGGGATTTATGTTGTTCACAAACTTTGACTTCAGTTGAATATTTGGCATGGTCATTTTGATGTTCCTCATGTCATTTACAAGCTTGTGGAATCTCACGTAATATTCATAAACACTTTCTTCTGGTTTCATCTTAAAATGCTCAAATTCATCATACAGTTGAGATTCTCTGTCTTCCTTGGTTAGTTCAGAACCCGAGAGAAGCATCTTGACATTGTCCCAAACTGCCTTAGCTTCAGTGTTGTGATTGATTAGCTTGTAAATGTCCTTAGGTAAACCCTGAAGTATGATGTTAGAAGCCCTGATGTCTGCATCGTATCTCTTCTTCTCCTTATCAGTCAGTTCATCATACATTTTAGGTATGTCCAGTCCTAATATCACCGAGCCATTAGCAGCAGTATCAAGTATGTCTCTGGTTGTCTCAACCTGATACGGTCCTTCATCAATTGACTTGAGAATGTTAACTCCATTACAGGATTTTATAACTCTATGATTAAACCGGGAAATAGATTCTTTCACGGGGATTTTACTAAATCAAGAGAAAACCGTATTAGAAACAAATATTAACCAAGTCGCTATAACCCTTGAACCAAGTCGCTAAGTAGCAACTCGTTAAACCTCAAGTCGCTGTGAATCAAGTCGCTAAGTATAAGTCGCTAAGTATAAGTCGCTAAGACCCAAGTTGCTGAACACAATTCGCTAAAGCACCAAATCGCTAAGCAGACAAGTCGCTAAAGAACAACTCGCTAAGTATCCAAGTCGCTAAGAATCAACTCGCTAAGTTACCATGTCGCTAAGTAGCAACTCGCTAAGAACAATAAGGACAAGTCGCTAGAAATTATAGAAGAAAGTCGCTAACCCAACCAAGTCGCTAGCCGTAGTGGAGCCTCCACTAACTTGTACTGTTTGTCGGCTTGTCTCAAAAGACAAGTCGCTAAGATCAAGTCGCTGCAACTTAAACTACAACACGCTGGAAATTACTAAAGCAAGTCGCTACGAAGAAAAACACTCCGAGACACAAGTCGCTAACTTGAAAAACTTCAAAACTACAGTTTTCAATCCAAAACTAGCCCAACCACAGTGATTCAAGCTTTCCAAATCAAAACCCAAGCACTTACAATGATTCTAAATACAAAAGTACACTCAAATTTCAAGCTTTAACGCAAGAAATGATCCAAATGAGGCAAAAACCACTCAACGTTTTCAAACCCAAAAACCATATAAAACCACTAGAAATCCAAGGATATGTAAGAGAGATGATCAAACCATGGCTCTTGATACCAATTGTAACATATTGGATTTCACAAACACATCATACTAAATACATAAGAGGCGTATATAAGGTTTTAGAGAGAGAAAGGGAAGAAAGTTGGGAACTATGTGAAACAAAGAAAAATGGTATTGAAGCTCCAAACCTCTACCTTAGGAGGTAGAGGGTATTTATAGTGTCTTACAATAAACGCCTCCTACGGGCTGTGGATCAGGCATACAGTGGGTAAAGACCCGTCCGTCCTCCACGGTTTTACATAACTAACTTCTTACTAACATTAAATAACTACGACTATGAGCTTTCTAATGATTACATATACTTGAGGTGACCGATACTTTAATGACTGAATTTTCTAATTCCTAACAAAAGAGAAAGAAACTAGTACTCCCCTGATTAGCTCGGTAGGATCCGTGTGAAATAGTGGTTAAATTCTTTCCCAAGAAGAATGTATACGTGATAAGCTCCATCCAATGTTGAGTTTCTTCTTCTTGCCAAATATAACCTGCACACTTTAAGAAAATAGGCGAAACCTTCGCGTAAAATTAGCGGTAAACTATATATGACACAACTACACTAGGATATAATGCTTGTGGAATGGATGTTTGCAGATTTTCTGGAAAATTAAGACTTGAGAATTTCCAAAAATTTATTAATAGCACTTAAAACGAGAAAATTTTATAAGTTGTTTCTGCTCGTCCTGACGTCGTCAGGTTCTAATCCTGATGCCGTTAGGTTGTCCTGACAGAAACTGGTCTGCTGCATTTTCCTGGAAAAATTCTAGAAAAATTACATCTTTAGAGTCTGGAAAAATTCCTGCAAAACATCCATTATGACTCGATACAAGCATTTGACTCTAACAAACACACATATACATCAATTTCACTAATTATAATTCTCATGTTCACGTTCTTTCAAAAACGTATGTAATCTTCCCCACACTTATCTTATTTTAAAATACCTTTATATGTAATTAAGACGAGGTTAAAGACAAAATAAAGCATTTTCACAAATTCAAACGTGAGAATAAACAACAATGAAAAAGATATATGACACACAAACAAGCAAACAATTAAGCATGGGTTGCCTCCCACGAAGTACTTTTCTTTATTTATGAGTCTTGTAGCTAGACTCGAAGTCATGCTCCTACGTACCTATGTAAGTAATTTTATTCTCAAGAATGTCATAGGGATCAAACTTATCATTTAACTTTCTAATGGTACGCTTAGTCCGGTATGCCTTTTCAAACTTTTCTCCATCGGGGTCATAGATTTTCATCCTAATGTGACATTCTCCATTTCCATCACTAGGTGGTCTATCCCAATTCCAATTATGCTTAGCCTTCTCACTCTCAACTTTCCACTTATTCACGTTAAGATTAATGGGTAAGGCTCCTAGGAACTCGGTCATCTTCATAAACACTAAGGTATCCTCGAACGAGTTCACTTCAATGTCCCTAGCCAATTGTTGCTCATGGAAAGTTGAATTACTTACAAAGGTCTCTTCTAGATATAAAGGTCGTTGAGGACCTACAAATTCTCCATTAACCTAAGGTCCATATCTAGATGATTTCCTATCCAACATGATCTCATAGGGTATTTCTTCCTCTTTGTAGTAGATATGCTTCTTGACATCGTAAATTGACCTAGCACTCCCATCTCCTACCACTATCTTAGAAATATTACAATCAATTATGGCACTAGCGGTAGCTAAGAATCCTCTTCCTACTAGCAATGGGAATGTCATGTCTTTATTCATGTCTAGCACATGGAAATCCGCCAAAAGAGTTAATTGGCCTACGTGTACTACCATGTCCTTAATTATCCCTACCGGATATGCAATACTACCGTCCGCTAGACCTAAGATGGTTTCCGTTGGCTCTATCTTACCTAGGTTAAGGCTTCTATGGAGGGACAACGGAAGAAGATTGATGCTTGATCCTAAATCGGCTAATGTGTCTAAAGATTTGGAATTCCCAAGTTTACACGGAAGAATGAATAGCCCGGGATCATCTAACTTCTTAGGTAACTTATTTTGCACAAATGCGGACCCACGTTCTCCTAGTTTTAGTTTTTGCTCATATTTTTCTTTTAAAGCATTATAATAAGGCGCATGAGTCAAGACTTCAAGAACCGGTTTTTCTTGGTGGAGTTCCTTGTACTCCTCTTCTAGATTAGGTTTGGGTTCTTGGTTGATGGGTTTCTCACGGGTTGGATAGACCATTGGTTCGGGTCCTTGGTATTTCATGAGGGATTGCTTGGAACCCGTGTTGATGGCGTTGACCGAGTGAACTTTTGGGTGTGAAGGGCATGGATATGCACTCTCCCAAGGTGAGCAAGAGCATGAAGTCGATGATATCGAATTCAATTTTGGTTTCTTTATAGTTTCACTTGGGAGTGCTCCAATTTCCCGGTTTGAAGGCTTTTAAGAGGGCGTCAAGCTTGGTTGTCATCTCGCCTTGTCGTTCCTTGAAATCGGCTTCAAGCTTAGTCAATCAAGCTTCTTGAGATGACATGAACCTAGACACCATTGCCTCGAGACTAGTGGAATTCCCAGTATTTGGAGGTTTAGACCTATTGGGTGGACTAGATGAGTTTTGGGGCGGGTTTGAGTTTTAGCTCCACCTAATGTTAGGGTGATTTCTCCATGAGGGGTTGTAAGACTTTCCTAAGTTGTTTTGCTCGGGCTTGAAAGTGTACCACTTCTCACCCGCTCCGTCTGTACACGTGGAGGCGTAGTCTGCAAAAGCTTGTTCGGGGAGTCTTGTGCAATCACTAGTGTCGTGGGGACCACTACACAACTCACAAGCTAGAGTGATTTGGTGTGAAGACTTAGGATTCTCATAGGATCTCATTAGGAATTTGACTTGATCTTCAAGTTCGAGCATCCTACGATTGGAAGTTTGTGAGTCAATGGGAGGCAAGGAGATTGCCTTGACGGTTTTGGACAACTCACGGGGGTCATTCTAACTTTCGTTGTCATAGAGGGCAAGGTCCTCTATTGTACCCCATGATACTTCCGCGATGAGATCACTAAGTTTGCCACCGGCCACTTGGTCGATGGATTGCTTAGTTGAGAAGATGACATAATCGTAAAAGATTTGTACTTGAAGCCAAAGATCGATGCCGTGATGAGGGACTTTATGGAGCAAGTCCTTCAATTGAGTCCATGCCTCGTAGAGAGATTCACCTTGACGTTGTTGGAACATCAAGATTTCATTCCTAAGTTTAGTAGTTCTCCCCGGTGGGAAAAATTGGGCAAGGAAATGACTGGTGAGATCATCCCAACTTGAGATGGATCCGGCGGGAAGTCGCTCAAGCCAATTACTAGCTTGGTCCCGTAGAGAGAATTGGAAGAGCTGCAAGCGCATGGTCTCCCGTGTGGTAGCAACAAGGTTGATGGAATCAACGATTTTAAGGAAGTCCTTGAGATGATGATTAGGATCTTCCGAACGAAGTCCATGGAATGCACATCCGTTTTGCACCAACCGGATGGTGTCGGATCGCAGGGCCGTAATTTGAGCTTGATCGAGGAGCTCAATGGTGTTCCTATATCCTTGGTGGCTCGGTCTAGAGTATTCACCAAGAGTACGGCCTCTTGGCGGGTGAATTGGTGGTGGGTCGATGGGAATTGGGTGATGAGGTGGGGGTTATCACCTTCCATGATGAAAAGTGATGGGATTACTAACAAAGTCACGAAGAAGGGGGATAGACTACAAGGAAGCTAAAATTGATAAAAAAATCTCACTTGATAGGAGTCAAACAAGGGAACCTAAACGAGATAAAGATCTAACTAGTTAATCTATTCCCCAGCAGCGGCGCCAAAAACTGGATGCGCGTACAAAGCGCGTTCGGGGTCAAAGGAACTTCCTTTTTGTCGAGCAAGTTTTTCAACACCCTAGGCAGTGAACCTAATCGTTGTAGTGTAGTATTGGGTAAGCCTCGGGTAATGATATCATTCTCTAGGGGAATAGGAATGCTAGCAAGAAGTGTACTATGCTAAGGTTGGGGTTGAGGATGATTTTTTTTATCTTGTATATGTTTTTTTAGAAAGCTAAGGGTAAAATCTCGGGGCAATGGATTTGGGGGTGGTAATTCTACAAATTACTTCTATTATCTAATTATCTAATACTACGGGTGGCTATGTCTTTTTGATGTGTGCTCGTATGATGATAAAAATGTGTTTACCTAGATACTACTACTCCCTAGTTATCTTTTATTGGTGGTTGAATTGTCACGTCCTTATTCTTAACGCGTTGTGTTTTCTAAGGTCGTAGGGAATGCTTATGCCCTAACTCTTTGAGAATACCTTAAGGTTATTGCCTACGAAATCCGCTAGATGTTCCATAAACTAACCTAAAGGTTATCTTTGGATGTTTAGACTACGAAATCCTCTAAGTGATTCATAAACTAATGTTCACAAAGATTAATCAAGCATTTAAACACAACGATAGCCAAGTGCATTCCTAAGCCATTTACATATAAGATAAGAGAAACCAATCAATAATTAACAACTAGGTTTCATAGATCTAAGCAAACACACAAGAAATTTAGCCGGACATGTTAAACAAGCAAGCATACACACATTTAATGGAAGACATAATGAAACTAATGGAATAAAACACTTATCTTGATGTGTAAAATAGGGTTTGGGACCCTAAGATACTGTCCAAGTAGGACTACAAACGTTTAGGGTTTTTACTCCACAAGTCTACCTCTTTAAAAACTAAAAAATCGAATTCTATATATAGATTTCACTAGCGATGGCGTCGCCTTATAAGTGGGACGCCGTCAGATCGCTGTCATTAGGGTTTTCGTCTTGGCCAAGTTATCGATCGGACGGCGTCACGTTGTAGTTGTGACGCCGTCGGGCTTCAGCAAGGACGTCGTCTAATTCTGGATCTGGTCCGTCTGAGATGAAAAGTCTTGGTGACGCCCTTCCTCTTCAAAGCCTAACGCCGTCAGGTGTATTTGAGCAAAAAGTCTATTGAGCCGTCGGGTGTATTTTAATTAAATCCGTAGTGAGGGACGGCGTCGCCATTTAGTTGGGACGCCATCAGCTTCAGTTTTAGCAGCTTGAGTGTCTTCGATCTTGACTTTGCCATTTTCTTCATGTTTTCACTCCTTTTTGTCCAAATATGCATCATTTCAGCATTTTGCTTCCAAGAGACCTAAAAAGTAAAAAGGAACGAAATTAAGCAGTAATGGATATAAAAGTTGTCGATTAAGGGCTTAAATGACACCTTAAAAGTGTACGTTTTAAATCCTTATCAATAACCCATGTATAAGTTTTAGTTGTACGTGGTGACTAGGTGTCCCAATAATAATAAACTGTTGTTATATTATTTTTCAGATGTCAAAAGTTTCATTTAGTATAATAAATCACTGTATTAACTAATAATTTGAAAATGGGTTATAAGTAGTACAAAATATCCGTTTATATTTTCGCAAGTAAAACTTATTACGTTATCAATTTGGCTTATGTTTATGTTCTTGTTATATGTTTTGTGACTTCTTTCTTTTTACAAGATGTGATTTGTATGAATGAGTTTATGGCTACTAGTGTTAAGTATCTCATCTTATAACGTAGGTTTGTATAATTAATTGTGATTTATATCGCGAAACTCGTAGTCAAGGGAAATGAGACAAGTCGGTTTTCGAAGTTGTGTATAATGAGCTTGATAGGCAGACAAAGGGGGGTGATTGAAGCCCCAGGTATTGTAAAAATTTTCTTATGAACTAGATTGGGTATATGGATCTGTTAGACATCGAAAATAATAAAAATAACAAGATGAAGAAGGTCTTCAACATCCCTTTGGACTTCGGAGACAGGAGACAACCAATTTGAGCTAAGATCACCATCTTTCTTCAATCTTTAATTTTTGATCTGTGAACCATGTGGGTAGGAGGTGACTGTCGTGACAGTGATAGATCGGTTCTTAAGGTGAGAATGGGAGGTGAAGGTTTTGAGGGTAAGAAAGGAGAAGGTGCAGTTTACCAGATGAAGAAGGAGGCGCGCGTTTGGTTTTTCAGAAAAGATGAGACAGAAGAATCTGTATAGATGGGTAGGCATGGGGTTAGGGGAAGGGTAGATATATTAGCTGTATTATTAATTTTTATTACTAGTAATTGTATTATATGTAGCTCGTATTGTATAATTTGTACCGTAAATGGTAATGTATTTCTACCTAAAATACTTTTTGGGCATCCGTAAATTAAAATTTTTATATTTTTGGAAACGTTTTGACGAGTGAGTTAATCAGGTATTATTATTATCTTGAATTTAAAAAATAGATTTCGTGCCAATATTATTATGGTGTCGGTATGCGTGTGGTGCAGGAACTTCGGAAAACATGAGATGACTTCTCGTTTTTGAGTCTTAACAATCATAAAGTAATTTACTTTCATATTCTTATAAAATGACTTATTAAAATAGTCGGGAAATTAAGGGTTGTCACAATGTAGAACCCAATATTGAGGATGGAGAAATTGTGGACATACCAGTAGTCAACATGATTAATACTAGGAATTGTGATGCTTTTGAAGGATATCTTAGTTTTTGCGATGAGGGTAGAAGGATCCACATTAATTATGCTTATAATTTGAAATTTTCGTGCATGATAGGTTATAAACAAGTTAATGCTAACTATTTCCCCATTCTTCCTATTAATGTTATATCTAAGGATTTTTATAATTCAATTATGAATAAGAAGCTTGAATATAAAGGGAAGAATGTAGTTGGAGTTCTTATGAATGTGCCTATTTTTGTTGGAAATTTTTCTTTCATTACAGATTTTGCAGTGGTGGAAAATATGGATGCGTATCGCGACAAAGATATGGGTGATATTATCGTCGGAAAACCATTTTGCAAAGTTGCTTGTGTTGAAGCAAAACGTTTTACGGGATTCATCACCTTTTACAATGATCAAGATAGTGTTACTTTCCAAATCAACTGCTCGAATCCAAGATTTAAACACCTCTCCAATGAGAAGTGTAACAAGATTTATCCACTATTAGATGTTAGCACAATTGACATATTACAGGGAATCGAGCATCCATATCAAAAGTTTAAAGGTTTCTTCAAGGGTGGTGTTAATTTAGGACCCGAATATATTCGGGATGAGAAGATCGTTGAAGTGATCACACGATTACACGTGAGCATGCATGAAACAATGTAGAAGTTGAAGATGAGTCTAACTTAAACACTCTGGAATAAAGAGAAGTGCTTACCAGGAGGCAACCCGGAATTTTTACTATTTCTATTTTCGAGTCTGTCAGACCTGCACATCGATATGGCACATCCAATAAAAAGGATGCAGCATATCGACTGTACTGATCATATCTATCCTTTTATTTTCCTTCATTTTAGTTTTATTTATGCACTTTGAACTTTCTGTTAGCTGTTTTGATACGACGTATCTAGGTTTAAGGATGAAGCATGAAATTTCTGATTCGTATTTTATTCCAGGCTCGATATGGCGCATCCCATCCCATGGATACGACGTATCGACTGACTTGATGAAATTTTCAGTTTTAGTTTTTTATTTTATTTTTGTTCTAAACTAACCAAAGAGTAACGTAGACGCACTAGTGTGATTTTCATGCATATTGAGTGCTAAGAATTCAAAGGAAGTGGTGATTTACATAGATTCTGTATTTTTTGTGTGCTCTAGTCATGGCAACACATACGCCTTTTCACACACGAAAATAAAAAGTTGCTCACAAACGCATCATGGATGATCATACTGAGCAAATTTTAGGGGAGTTTTCAGTTCTAATTCTTTCTAATTCATGTTTTTAATTTATTTTACACAACGAGGACGTTGTTTATCTTAAGTCGGGGGATGGAGAATTAGATCGTTACTTGTCCTTATTTTTCAAAAATATGCGTAATATGTGCTTAATATATGCCAAATTTAAAAAAATTCTAGCATGGTTTTTGTTATATCAATGTTGAATAATCGCACACATAACCCTTATTTCCATATTGTGAGAATTAAACCATATCCATTTCTATTATTTTACCCCAAATTTCACAAAAAATATGAGTGTGTCTGTGATTTGTAGTAAACTTTAGGACTTTGCTTGTAAACTATTCGAGACTACTATAATGAGTATTATTGATATAAATGGAGTAACTTGTCTATACAGATAAATTTCTAGGATTACACCCCAAAAGCCTTTATATGTTATGTTATATTAACTAACTATACTGGTTAGTTAACCCCCGTATAAACCCGTTTGTTACTCTCATTTCAAGAGTAAGATACCCTACAAAAACCCTCAGATCCATTCCTTTCATTTCTACACCCAATGTTAAAATTGTTTCCTTACACCTATACACTTTAGTGTACCCCGTAGATTAAGTTCATGGTTAGTTACTTTTTGTAAATTGTGTATTTCCTGTGTTTTTGTGTAAGTTTCTTATCTATGGTTAGGTCGGGAATTGCACATTGTAATGGGTGTATTTCTTGTCTACGTATTGGTCGGGAATTGCACATCGCAATGGGAATATGATAGTAGTAGTTACTTTTTATTTTCGTGTGTTTACTACTATCACTATTATTTTTATTTGAAGTATGAAGTTATGATGGAAATATTATCCAGATGTATTATGATTGGGATGTGGTGAAATTTTACACCATTAGTTTATGTTTAAAAGAGAGAGAGAGAGAGAGAGAGAGAGAGAGAGAAGAAGAAGAACAACAAGAACAAGAAGTGAGATTGTGAGATAATCAGTTTGTTTAAAGCTTAACCGACTCTACATTTTTAGCTAATCGATTATTCATTGGTATGTGTTATAAACCAACAATGTAAGTTATGTATTAGTGGAGATATCGGCACTATTTGTTGTATTATATTTATGGATTGCAAGGGAGTTGGCCGTTATGGGAATGCCAACTAAGGTTTATTCTTTGATTGAGACATCATTGAGTCTAAATCGTGTCTACCTATTAAAGCGTGATTTAGTCTATACTTTGTATCTTTTCCAAAGTAAGGTTGGGAAGTAATTAACTACATTGGTTCATTTTTGTATGGACTTAATCTTTTTTTTTTTTGTGATTTTATTTTAAAAACAATTATATGTTTCCCTTATCCTTACCGTTTTGTATGGCTTAGTGAGAATGTCAAATGCATGAATAAGGTAGAGACCATCCGAGTTTTTGAGGAATCGAATGACGCGCCAGTGATCTGGTATGTATTTCGGTGACCATCTGTTATGCAAATAACGCGCCAGCGAACCGAGATACACACTAGTGGCCATCTGTTGTTTGAGAAATCAAGGATTCGCGCCAGCGATCTATTATGTTTGTGTAGGTGATGTTTGAACAAAATCTAGGTACAACCCTTAAGCCTTATCATGTTTAACCCAATTTACCGATTTAGACTTGTTACTCCTTAGCTTTGGTGGTGGAGATGTGTATCCTTGCCAAGCTTATGATAGAATACTCGTCACGAACGAGAAATTGAGCGAACTACTTAATTGTTACCACATAGATTAGTTGAGTGATTTGAGTGTTTCGTGAGGTGTTTGGTTGTGCAATCAAGATTAAAATGCATGAATGCTTAACTATAAAAAGATCCTAGATAATGTTTAGGATACATTTTCATAAGTTTAATCTAAGGTTTACTTGAGGATAAGTAAAGTTCAAGTGGGAGGATATTTGATGACATCAAATAACAATATATTATTAGCATCATTTATCTTATGTATATTGTTTATTTCGTGTTATTTTATATGAGAATTGATACTTAATCACTTACTTTTGTAAATCTCAGTTATAAACAAGCATTTGGTGAAAGTCGGCTATTTTGGACGTAAATTAGAGCTAAACGAATTAAGTTGTATAAGTCTACTAAACTGACGACATATACGCGATAGATATGCCGTACACCAACACTTAGACGAATATGAAGACCATTTCTTGACTTTGAAGCATACGCCGCATGGATTTATCCCATGCGCCATATATAAAACCTTGGTCAACGAATAAGATCTTACTTATTCTAAGCCAGATATGCCGCGTGACATCCCAGAGATGCGGCGTATCAATCTCAAGACTTCACCAGAAAATCCAAGATATTGAAGACAGCATACGCCGCATGAAGAATGAAGATGCGTCGTATCATATGGCGATGTACGAATATTCCAGAATATAATAATCTTGGACTCTACGCGAAGTTACCTAGATACGACATATCAGATAAACTGATATGTCGTATCGACTATGTTTCCAGAATGTATAAATAGAGGATCGACTGCCAAATTTTGAAGACATTCACACACAAGACCAGACTACCGACCACAAAAAGACACAACCAGAAGGACGAAATCAAAGCAATAATAAGGTCCTGCTAGTGAGTAACTTCATAGGAATATTGACTTAATTTGTATTAGTACTCTTTAATCATTTGGTTAGTGTTCTTTTCACTATTTGATCGTACTTAAATACTTGCAGTCTTTTAAAGACTATATGATGTTTTATTTGATGCTCATGCGTGTGTTTTGATTACATTATTACTTCATTAATATCGTTTGCATGATTAATATAAGCCCTAAGTGGTTAATTAATAAATTGATAATCATTAAGGTAGACTTTTTGCGGATTTATGATTAGTCGTGACAGGATTAGTCTATTGAGAAAACTTAAAATCCGAAATCTAGACGTTTAGCTTTGTCTAAACATTGGAATGAGATACGCACTCACATGAGCAACCAAAGAGAGAGAATAAATATAGTATTCATCATGTATAACTAAATAATTAGCCAATACATCTTCCTTACTATTGGCTTGACCTCTCATCTGCTATATGTATTCTTATGTGTGTGTGTGTGTGTGTGTGTGTCATTTGCCTAATTACCTTGCCTAATTACCTTTGTTTACAGCTTTACTTACTCCAAACATCGTGCCAGTCTCTCTGGACAAAAACCCCCTTGCATTAGATTAGGTTTGATTAGACTAACTTTTGAATTAAAATACTGATAGATATTTAAGTGTTAAAATTCCACTCTTAGTGATCAACACTATACTTACCAACTAGGAAATATTGATAAGGTACACTGCCCGTTAGTGTTTGTTGTAGGTTAAGTCGGCTAAATATAAATTTAAAACTTGATAACAATATTTACCTATCCTAAACGATACATCAGTACATCATCATTAGACATGGTGGATCTTGATTTTAAAAACTTTTGAACGGTTTGTAAAATAGCTTTTGATGATGATGGTTGCAAACACACTAAGTTTTACACTTCTCCTAGGTAGAGTACCTAGCCGTTGTATGTAGTATAGGTAAAACACGGGGGATTGATCGTTCTATAGGAGAATAGTGAGGTAGGCTTGAATATATGTCAAATTAAGTCTTAGGGTGGAGGGAAGATTATTTTTGGTCTTTTATATTTATCGAAAAGTAAGTAAAATCTCGGGTTTGAAGAGTTTGGTTTTTAAATACTAATTAATACTAAAATTAAATTAAATACAAGGAAAAGTAAATTAGTGAACTTCAAGTATGACAAAAGTGTATTCACTTAGAATTCCATTACTCCCTAATTATCTTTTATTGATTAGTCGAATTGTCACGTCCTTGTTTAATTAGTGTAATTATATTCCTTATTACCTATCGAGGGTGTTCAAGCCCTAACTCCTATGAACTATGTATAATTGAGCAGCGCCTAAGAATTCCTTTATCCCAATTTCCACAATACAATCAAAGTGCACGCATGAAATACAATGATATCAAGTTAATCAATTAACTACACATTTTAGTGGACGTTCAAGCTAGTATAATTTGACCTAGCCAATTTCAAACTCCTAACGCAAAACACTAATCAACAAGAGATGACACACATAATCAACACCTAGGTTTCATGCAATCCTAAGCAAATACTATTAAATTTAGCCAGCTTAGTAATGAAATGAAAGCAATTAAAGAAATCAAACAATAACAAGTAAACATAATTGAATGATTGATTAAACAACTTATCTTCTCAATACATTGAAGTACTTAGGGCCAAAAGGCCTGGAAAAATAACTAAAAATTCCTAGGGTAGGACCTCCGAGGTTAGACCAAAGTTGCACACATTTCAATGGAAACAATGCAAATATATATATATATATATATATATATATATATATATATATATATATATATATATATATATATATATATATATATATATATATATATATATATATATATAAATGTGATGGCATCACGTGTTAAGTGTGAAGCCGTCAGCTCGCCGTCTTCTATGGTTTTGTTATTGTACCGACTTAGTTGTGACGGCGTCGCATTGGAGTTGTGACGCCGTCAGCCTTCATATATTTGATCTTGACACTCTCAGCTTTAGTCCGTCACAGGAACTTGTATAGTCAGCCTCGCCTAGGTGATGGCGTCACATATTTGGTCGTGACACCGTTACGGAGCATTCTCGTGACGGTTTTTCCCGATGTTGTTGTTTTCTTCATTTTCTCGTCCAATCGAGCTCAAAACATTTCCTTTTACAGCATTTGCTTCTAAAGTACGTAAAACTCAAATAGAAATTATTTAGGGTAATAAATGATCAAATATACATGAATTTAGAGGCTAAATGACCCTTTAAAAACGTATATAATTACACCTCATCAATTTTATAAATCAAAACGATATGATGCCACTTGTTATTCCCACTTACTTGATAACTAAACTATTTATTAGTTAATTTAGTCAAGTAACATATCTAAGATTAGTTTACCAATGAATGAACAATTTATCAAACAAGTATACTTTTCAACGCTTAACTCTTATTGATATATGTCAAAGAATTATACCCTATTGTTTGTGGAATAACAATAGGGATTGAATGACAAGTATGTGTGGTGATCTCCTCACTAAACTCAAACATAAACCTTAGTTAGTATTTGAGTAAGAACTATGCTTAACCAACAGATTATCAAATTTGAGACTTAGTTTTATTTGGAGGAAAATGAGCTCTTGAAATTGTTCTTAACTTATAATACAAGAAATGCATTTTCCTTCTTTACAATACTTTATTTATAGACAAAGGTGAAATGAAAACTCGTGGGGTAAAAGGTACGCGTTAACACGTGATAGGAAAAAGTACACTTTGTACTTTTGCTTCTATTTCTACTATGCTACCATAATTACTTTAAAGAAGAATGTTGACAATTATTTGTACTTTTTTACCAATTATAGTACATCTTTACTTTTAATAGTACAAGATGTTTTCCGTCTATTTATCAAAGACTTAACATTCTAACAAAATGTGTAAGTCTCAGAATGTCTTCACTTCGTTGAGAAAAATCTTTAGGGAGTTAATGTGTTATTGTAATCATACATTGACTCCATAATCCTAATCTTGGTCCATATCTTCACTCTGAGTTATGCCTCATTTTGTGATGAGTCTTTCTTCTAGACTCTGAAAACATCTTGTGGATGACTCCCTAAATGTATTCCAACATTCAGGGACTTTTGTTTCACTTCGGTTGTCTTTCATTCAAATTTTATACTAAAGGTTAGTGAGTACATAATTGGCCCTACATGTAGTCATAACTTTGCAAGGAAAGATAGGCCAGAAGAAACGTACAATTTTCAAATGTACCGATTTGGTACATGTACTATTTTTTGTCTCACTTAATGTTACTTACTTTCATGTTTTGTGCTAATTTGCAAGCTTAAACTTGTTTAACCTAAACCAGATTCATTATTGCCACATGTACATGCCAGTCAGATTTTCACTCTCTTAAATACTAGCTTTTGTTGGGGAAGTTGGCCATTGAAAAAATATGCGACTTCAGTGTCAACTCATACGGTATCTTCATCTTTGAAATCTCTTCTCAAGATACCCTTTGCAAGCTCATTTTCCACATGTTATTGGATCACCCTCTTCACCAGTCTGGAACCGTAGTTGGGATCATACCCGAGACTTTTGTACCCGTTCCTACTAAAGATAAAAAAACAATATTCCAATTTGCATTATTAAAAGTTTAATAAAGCAAACACTGTAAAGGAGTAGACGTGTCAAGTATGTACTGTGAACCTACATTTGATGGGAGTAAGCTTGTTCTTTAGGCATGGAAGAATCTTTGGTGTCAAGTATGTAGTGAACCTACATTTAAGGTCATGGTGATGAAGGTGTTTATGAATCTGACTGTACGACCTTGTGAGTGTGTCACCCTACCATCATCCAAAATTTGAAGGAACACATTAAACACATCAGCATGAGCCTTTTCAATTTCATTGAACAGGATAACAACATAGGGCCTTCTGAGTACTGTCTCTGTCAACTGCCCTCCTTCCTCGTACCTTACATATCCAGGTGGTGTGCCTATCAATCTAGAAACAACATGCTTTTTCATTTTTTTTCACTAATGTCAATCCGTACAAGGGCCTCCTCGATATTAAACAAGTAAGAAGCAAGTGGTTTTGCTAGCATAGTCTTTCCTAGTCCGGTAGGTCACATGAACATGAAATTAGCTATTGGACACTGAGGAACCGATACGCCAGGGATCGTTGGATAACTCGATCAATTTTGTTACATTAAGTGGGACAATAGTTCACGTACCAAATCGGCACATTTGAAAAAGTTTGTTACTATTGTACGGATAAAACCCAAACATTAAATATGCCACGTTAGTTTTTTACCAGTTTTAATAAAATTTAACCGGTAGCATGTAAACACGTGTGAAAGTTAGAACAAAACATGAAAGTGTACGTAACATTAAGTGAAACGAAAAATAGTACACGTACCAAATTGATATATTTGAAAATGTATGTTGCTATTGTACGGCCAAAACCTAAATATATATATATATATATATATATATATATATATATATATATATATATCTATACTACTTTATAAAGAGTTTGGGACTTTCTAAATAAAGAAGTCTTAAAAGTTTTAAGACCAAAAACATTTCTTTAATAGGAAATTGAAATTAACAACCCAACATTCAGATGTAAATTAAATGTCTTTAATTGTGACAACTTTAATATTCATAAAACACATTAACTTTTGAGTTGTAACTTGTAACAACCCATTTAATCCATCATAATCATGTAGTAAATGTTTTGATGGATTAGGAGAGAGCATCGGTCCCGGACCGGACCGGACCGCCAAGACCGAGGACCGAATTAGCCAAAAAGCCTAGACCGAATGTGGTCGGTCCGGTCCGGTCTCGGTCAGTCCGCCGGTCGGTCCGGTCCAACAAGGCCAAAATAGTCGGTTTGTGGTCCGGACCGAGGACCGAATTAGCCCAAAATCCTAGACCGAGGACCGGACCGAATGTGATCGGTCCGGTCCGGTCCGGTCTCGGTCGGTCCGCTCCGTTCGGGTCGTTTGCTCACCCCTAAATTGGACTATCCAAAAATCTGGACCACTAATGGGCTTATCAAAATATACATAGGCATGTAGTTTTATCCCTAAAAGTTATGGTAAATGTGTTGACGGATTAGTAGTTTAGCCATTTTATTTGAAGTTTTACTTGCAATGTTTTTAAATGTATTTGAATTATTATGTAATGGTTGAAAAAAAAAAAGTTAAAAAAAATGTCGGTCGCCTTGTTGTGCTTAAAAGGTCACATGAAAAACAGTTGTTCGCCATAAAAATGGTCACCGGGTACCCGCCGCCGCATTGCGCGGGTACCCTTATAGTATATATATATATATATATATATATATATATATATATATATATATATATATATATATATATGAGGAACTTTTCGTTAGTAAATGGTCAACTAAACAAAGCTAATGTATCTATACTACATTATAAAGGATATGAGATTTCTTATAAAATGAAGTCTTAAAATTTTAAGACAAAAAACATTACTATAAAATGAAAATTAGAAAATTAATGTAACATTTAAAAATTAAAGTCTCATTTAAACTATATAGCCCTCCTCCAATAATGATATATTTTAATAGAATTATTTATAAGAAAAACTAAATAAACTTATAACTACCAATTTAATGCTAAAATTTGAAAAATAAATGTGCTAATTATTTATATTATTAATAATTTAAATGTTCTATTTTTGAAAAACATATATCTATTACGTTATAAAGTATCTGGGACATGCTAAATAAGAAAGGTTTGTGAAAATCATTTATTTATCACAAAAATAGTTACCGAGTTTCCGCGGCCGTATTACGCAGATATCTTTCTAGTAAATCATAAATGCATGCACTTTTCTAAAGACAGTTAAATGAAGAAGCATTTATGCTCACATTATCTAGAGAAAGTCGATTACTTTTTCCAAGATGTACATGACCCAACCGGTATTTTCGTGATCAATTAAGGACTTTTTACTAACCATTCCAAAGTGTTTACATAACGAGGTTCGTTATGGGGTTTTCTAAGATCCCGGGGCTTGGAGTGTCATACCATGCATGACCATTCAAAGTCCACCATCCATCTAAAAAAAATCAGTTGCTGAGATTAAAAGCATTTTATTATTTCACATATTTTTTATAATTTAAATATCTCTTAAACCGTTAATCGTTAAGCGAAAATATTTACACCGTCGCGACGAGCATTTAATTATTTTTTTATAGACGGGCACTTTGATATACTTTCGAAAAAAGAAAAAAAAATCGTTTTTTCACGTTTTTTCGTCTTTTTTTCTTTTTTTTTTACGTTACTGAAATTTGCATTAAAAAAATCATATATGATTAATCACTAAATTGACTATCACATGTGATATTAGTGTTAAATCATATATGATATGTAATTTCACATGTGATATGGTATGTAATATCATATATGATTTTACACTCATATCACATGTGATATTACATATTATATATGATTTAACACTAATATCACATGTGATATTTAAAGTAGTGTTTTGATCGTATATGATTTTTAGTACAAATTTCAGTAACATAAAGAAAACGAAAAAACTTACAAAAAACGTGAAAAATACGAAAAATTTTTTTTGTCGAAAGTATATCAAAGTGCCTATTTATAGAAAGATAATTAAATGTTCGTCGCAATGATATATTTTTTTTCGCTTAACGATTAACGGTTTGAAAGATATTAGTATTTAAAAAAAGAAGATGAAAATAGGTTTTTTTAATTGTTGAGATTAATCTCATCCATTATATTAAATAAAAATGAATTGTGGAGATTGATCACATGGCATGTAAAAAATATTTTGTCATTTTAAATCGCAACGTATTTGTAAAATGTGTAGGCTAAAAACTGTTATAACGAAAAAATGATCTTTATATATTTGAAAGAATAAAAAACAAATGGCGTCATTAGTTATAAAGTTTTTATAAAAGCTCGTGTATTACACAGGTATTAAATTAGTTGTCGTAATAAGAGAACATACACACAAGGGATGTCGTCACTCCTCAATAATTTAATGTTTTATTGGGGCAATTTTATATTGCTTACCGAACTAATTCTTACTAATTCTTACTATTCATTTAGTTTTTTTTTTTTTATTATTATTATTTTTTTTTTGCTAAATATCTATGTGATTATTAATTTCTTTTGTTAAGTAAATAGTGAAATTCGGGTTATTCGGATCAACCAAGAACCGAACCAAATTCAAATTTGGTTTTCGGTTCGCTTCGGTTGAATTCTACTTCGGTTCGGTACAGTTGAATTCTACTTCGGTTCAGTTCGATTTTCGAGTTGACAAAAAAAAAATTAACCGAATTAATTGAATCGAACAAACCGTACAACAAAATAACCGAAACCGAATCGATCAACGCCCCTAGTTATTACGTAGTAGTATATAATTGCCAACAGAAAACCAAAGACTCACATGGTTCACATGCTTCACTTAGCTGTTTGGCTGCTGTCTCTCCATCATTTTAGTTTGTGAATTTATATATGTTTCGTTGTGTTAATCGTGGAAACACACTACAAATTTCATTGGACAAGGCACAAGTCAGGTTGTAAATCTGATCATTATCATAAGGGGGCGTTTGGTTGGAGCAATTTGGAGGATATTGGGGGCATTTGCATTTTAATTTTCTTCGAATGTCCTGTTTGGTAACTCAAATGGGGGCATTTGAAGTAATTTACAATTCCTCGAATTGTCAAAATGAAGAGAATCAGAATGTCTCCAAAAAGTGAGGACTTTTAATTTACTTGAAAAAAAAATTTATAAATTTTTTTTCTTATTGTTTTTTTATAAACTTTTAAATAGAATATTTATGATTTTTTTTATAAACCTTTTATAAACTTTTTTTACAAATTTTTTATAAACTTTCTTATAAACTTTTTTTATAATTTTTTTTAAAACTTATTTTTTTATAATTTTTTTATAAATTTCTATAAATTTTTTATAAACTTTTTTAATAAACTTTTTTTATAAATTTTTTATAAATTTCTTATAAATTTTTTATAAACTTTTTTTATAAACTTTTTTCATAAATTTATAAACTTTTTTTATAAATTTTTTATAAACTTTTTTTATAATTTTTTTTATAAACTTTTAAATAGAAAATTTATAAAATTTATATTAAAAAAATAAAAAAATATTTATAAATTTCTGTCAACCAAACATGCCACGGTATTTTAAATTCCGGAATTTTAAATTCTCAAGAATTTAAATTTTCTAAAATTAAAAATTCTGGAATTTCAAATTACCCCAACCAAACGCCCCCTTAAGTTTCTTTCAACCAAATGGATTATCTACCTGTTACATATTCCGCTCCTTTATACTATACGAACCAAAGTTGGATTATAACGTTTTAAATGATCAAATGGGTAGAACTAAAAGATTAGTCGGCAAAAAAATACTACGTAATAATAATAAATTAGCTACAACACAAATGGGATAAACAAGCGGAGACTCCAGCCCGACCCATAATACTTTTGAGGTGAACACATTTGACCCGTTACCTAACCAACCTGCTCCATTTCGCCACCTTGATGTAGTTGAACTAAAAGCCAGTTGATTAGTTGATGACCATGTGTTTGACATCTACAATTATAGTTGTAAAGCAAAAGCAAAAAAGTAAAGGTGGCTCATGAAGGGTACAAAAGATCAATTTTGTACAACCAATCCTACTTGCACATTACAACCAAAATGACAAACATTGAAACGATGTTAAGCAATGTGTCATTTGATGGAAATACTGAAGAAGAAAAACAGGCTATCGAATTGTTTCAAGCAAAAGAAGAAGAAATTCAGAAGAAGAAACTCCAAATTAGGCAGAAAGTCGAGCTTCAGTTAAGTCGTGCAGAAGAAGAAACTAAACGACTGTCTCGAGTTTGGGAAGTAAGCCTGATATTCTAAGTACCAACGTCATCAAGTTCAGTCATTTCAGTATTATAACGTTATAATTTGTGTTATTTGTTTCTTTGGATAATCTTCAGGAACTTGAGGTGTTAACTGATCCTGTGAGAAAAGAATTAGCCACAGTGCGAAAGAAGGTGGATGCGGTTAACCGTGAGCTCAGATCACTTGGAATATGTTGCCAAAAGAAGGTAACAGCTCTAATTTCTTGATATCACTTGAAATATTAAAGTTCTCGGTTTTCACCTATTTACCTAGTAAAGAGTCGACTTGGATTATATTTATCTCTTAATTGGTCAAATACGTAAAATAATAGCTTAGAATAATAGGTTAAAATTCTCCCACAGCGTAAATTTAATGCATAAAGCCTACCGTGAATTCAAACTTCATGATATGAAAACAGGAAAAAGAGTATAAGGAAGCATCCGAGGCATTACACCAAAAGAACGAAGAAAGGAACCAGCTAACAGTCGCTCTAGCCGAGGTAAAATGTGTAAATGATTTCTTGTTATAGTTTAATAAGTGAAGTTCAAACTTTAATTATGTGTTAAGTTAATTGCTCGATAACAATTTTTCAGTTGGTGAAAGAAAGTGATAAAGCAAGGATGAAGAAACTAGAGGAGCTCAACAAGATCCTAGATCCTTCATGCTGATTATGTATCTGTTATAATTGATTATTTTCTTTTAAAATACTAAGGGGATTTACTTGTGTATTACGGTATTTATGTTCCTTGTATGTGTGATAATTGGTTTTTATTATGATTTATTGATTTTATTTTTATCGGCTTGTCTACCTGATTTAGACTTTTGTAACGTAATTAAGAAATCTTGAGTTTCAATCCTATATTCTACTCTTTTCAGGTGATTTATATTGAATATGTTAAATATGACTACAATTACTATGGATGAACAACAAAATGGATTGAGTTTCAAGCAGAATTTTTCTGCATGTATAAAAATGGTCCAAAATTTTATTGTTTCATAAAAATGCGTAATGCATTTAATATGACCACTATACAATCAAAAAATAAACCTATATTTTTCTATTTAAAAAAAAAAAAAAAAAAAAAAAAAAAAAAAAAAAAAAAGTTACGATAGGTTGTATAACAGAAATACACTTTGGATAGCTTTGACCCGTTTAACCCATTTGACAAGATATTAACTTCCAAGTTCCAACTTCGCAAATGAGCATGCTTGACTTTTAAAGCCATAAGGGTACATTAACACCTGAAGGCTCATAGTCGATTGGTACCCATGTAGTGTGAGAATTCTTACCCGTCAGGTGATTGTGGGTTAAGTAATAGATATATTTATGGTGTATGTAGTTCTGAGATAGTCAACAATACAATAATTGTACAACAAGAAGTAAATTTTGTGGTACTCACTTCATCCTTGAACTCATGTAAAATAAGTTGATCGAAGTTGTACACCACTTTTACTTATTTTCTTATTCAACACAAGATTACTTCAATGAATACCATATTAAGATTTCATTTCTTCAGTCTTTAAAATACAAGGTTTAAGGTTGTATCTAATATAGTCATTCACACACTTTTACAAAAATGTAAATCTTACTGTCACATATTAGCATGTTGACCATAAATGTCAATGTTTGCAACAATGTGCTCAACTCATACAACAACTAGTTTGTTTAGTGGCGCTCACTTCATCAACAACATATATAATTTCTTTTCTTGCATTAATAACTTGCTTTGTTGCCTCATTTTCTTTCGCTTCAAGGCTTTTTTGACTTGCAATTTCAAATATTTTTGTGATCATCTGAAGAAATGCATCTTCAACATTCAAATTCTCCTTTGCAGATGTTTCCATGAAACATAAATCCTCTAATTGGGCAAGACTTTGACCGTCTTCGGCCTCTACTTCTCTCGAGTCAGCCAAATCCGACTTATTGCCAACAAGAATAATCACCATTTCGCGATTTCCATACTCTCTAAGCTCGTGTAACCATTTCCTTAAGTTTTCAAATGTTACTCTCCGTGTTATGTCATAGACCAACATTGCGCCAAACGCTCCACGATAGTATGAACTTGTTATGGCTCTGAATCTAAATCAAGTAAACACTTCAACACCATCAATTTTTAAATTTCTAGAAGTTATAGCAAGTTAAAATGCAATGTAAAATTGTTGACCAGTGTTGAAACCAAGGTTTTGAAGATCGTGATCCTACTCATGATCGTTTTCGTTTTTACAAGATCGGAATCGTAAGATTGGATCGAAATTCTAAGATCCTCCTCTAATAACATTTTCTTAATAGTTGTGTAATATTATTCAAATATACAAATTATTATATATCATTAACACAAAATTATATGAATGTTTCATGAAAGTGTTGTCTTAAATTATGAATATAAAATACTTAAGAAGATTAAAATGTTGTTTTTTTAATTCTAGAAAATATGATCAATAACTTTTTAGTTTTTAAATTCGCGATTCGAGAAAAGTAAGATCGGATCGGATTGGATCTTAAGATCCTATGGTCAAGATCGGGATCTTGTAAAATCCTAAGTGTGCTAAGATCCTATATAAGATCCAGATCATTTTTGCTTCGTAGTATCGTAAAATCGTAAGATCCTAAGATCAAAATCGGGATCCTGACAACTGTGGTTGAAACTATGAAATGTATACTTTTATGGTAACTAGGCGAGTACCCGCGTCTAGCGGCATCGGTTTCTAGCGTCAGATAATTAATGATTTGTAATATTGTGGTTAGTGTTTTGTGTAGCGTTTAAAATAGAACGTGAACCGATGAAAATGCAATTACAAACGGTTGTAATATACGATAACTAAAGTCTAGACAAAATTCTTAATATCTATCAAACAACATATAAAAACATTTAATAGAAATGAAAGTAAACATTACATCAGTTATGGGATAAAAACTAACAACACACGTTACATGTCGCGTAAAAACTAATAAGGATGGGATTAATGGTGACCAAAATTAGCGTGAATGTGATTAGCCCAAAATACAAAAATTTAGGCTAATTTTGGCTATTTTGTAAAAGATTTGGGCATATTTAGTCCCATCTTTTTTTTAAATGGGTGTAATTAGTCTATTGAAAAGTTAAATGTGCACTAACAGGCACATATTTTCTCTTAATTGTAAAACATTATAATCTTTTTTTAAGAAAAACTTATATACATATAATATATTTATATAGCGACAAATCGTTTTTGTGTTAAAAAAAAGTTTATGGGTTCTCAACGGAAAATAATAAAAGTTTAAAGATTTTGGGACTAAACATAATGTTTTGAAACCCAGTTCGACCCGGGTGGTTCAACTAGTTGAACCGTTCCCGTCGAAGTCGAAAAACGGGTCGATTTAAACCGAGTCAACCCGATAGGTTTGGTCAAAACGGGTCAAATTAAACAGGGTTAACCCACCGGGTTTGAAGCGTCCCGGGTCAACCTGGTTTTCGATATGTACTAATAGTTTTAAATGTTCACTTTTTACTTTTTGGTTTTTCCTTTATATATAGTATATGAGGGTACCCGCGCGTTGCGGCGGCGGGTACTCTGTGACGATTAACCGGAGAAATAGATCTCGATGATACCTGATTCATCAGTTTGTATCGGTTTCAACGGGTCATCTCTAATTCGTTTTCGGATGGCTGTTATTGGTTAGCCGAACCGGTGGCGACACCGGTTTCCGGTTGAACCCCGTTGGTCCGGTCTGATTTTCAAAACTATATGTACCATCAACTTGTTAGCTTGTATGAAGCTTTGGGTGTTTTATTAATTTGTATAATGTGTATAATAACATGTACTTTTCATTTTAGGGTGTTTTAAAAATAACATTAATTAGTGTGTTTAATTATTTTATATTTAGAATTATGTTGTAGCTTGTTTAAATTGTACATTGTGAAAATTTTATTGTACATTTTAGTAAATGGTGTTTTAATTGGTTGTTTTTAATTTGGTAGATATGCTTTTAATTGGTTGTACAATGTGAATAAATTATTATAAATTTCTCTCACCTTTGACTTTCAACTTTTCACTTTTCAAGGTTTGGCCGTTTTTCTATTATATGTAGTATAGATATAAATAATGCGCAGAGAAAAATTGTTAATTTAATGACATATATATCGAAATTTAGTCATGATGCAATAATACTATCACATTGACCAGCAACATCACAAGAATACTTACTGCCTGGATCAATACGGAACAAGTGGCATACATGGTCTATAAATCACTAAACTCCTTAATGTATGATATTTCAAAGGCCTTAGATATTTGGACCTGTACTCAAGCCCATTGTAGAGCCCAAAAATAGCAAGTGCTACTATGTTACTCGTGAGTCCTAAATTCCTAATTAAGGGACTAGAAATTAAATTTACGGCGAGGGATAAGATTGAGGCAACTTTGAACGTTTTGGTCCTGTTTATAAGTCTTTTCAGGTTTGGACTTTTGATCAGCGTAAAATCATGAAAGGCGCCCGCTAGTCTAACTGGCGCAACGGTATTCGCGATAAGATGACTATATTGGACCAAGTACAACTTTAAGATGTCCTTTGGTGAAAAATTGGTTTTATTGATCCGCCTAAACCCGTGGGCTCCTTGCATGATTTTTGACGGACCAAAATTAGAGCATAGGGTATGGTCACGGTTTGCCTCGCCATTTCCGATGTGGCTGGACAAATTGCACCGCCATTTGCACGCCACTGCACCGCCCCTCTCCGGCGTTATTTGCAATGTGAGTCAATTCACATTCGCCATTTTGTGGTTTGTTGCTATTTTATTTTATTTTTCTAGCCGTTGCAGCAAAGTAACGGTAAAAAACTTCAATATTTTTTTTAAATATATTTATAAATGCTATCTTCATTTAACCATTTTCCACACAACAATCTTAATTCTCTCAAACACATACTTTCTACCAAATGCGCATATTTTCTACCAAAGAAACAACTTCTCTCTACCAAATATTATGGATTATTCACTTTCACATACCGTCGTTGAAATCAAAACTGGTATTCATAAACTAATTGATGGGGATACCATTCGTAAGCAAGCGATTATCGACTTAGCTGCAGTTTAACATCGCACAAACAACTGGAGATGATACAAGGAAAGCATACGCGGAATGCAAAATTCGCAAGAAAAACTAGCTTTGAAAGATTTGGAAATGAAAGATGCTTGGTTTAATATGGCGGGAACAATATAAGATCAAATAAGTGCTAAAGTTATTTGAATGCATTCAAAAAAAATATACATATTGTGTTATGCTTTTCAGTTTTCGTATTGTTTTTCAACTTTTCGTATTGGTATTTTTATTAAAATGAATGAAAATTTAATTTCTTTGAAAAAATGAAAATAAAATAGGATGATGGGGCCTAAAAACTAGCAAAAGGCTTGAGCCATGTCTGAATGTGAAATGTGAAATGTTGAGTTGACGTTGAGGTGGCGAGACGACATGCCAAACGACATGCCACCGTACCTAATGCTCTTAGAGCGAAGGGTATGGTAGCATGCCATTTGAGCCAAATTAACGCCACCTCAATATTTCACATTTCACATTCACAAAAAAAAAATGATTTTGTGTACACATCAATTATTATGGTGTGTGTATCACATCTTTATAAAAGCATGAGATGTGTTCACCTTTATAGTTCGCCATTTCCTATGTGGCAATCAAAATGACATGTCATTTCACATGTTAACACACCTCACCCCCTTGTGCCATTACACACATCGCAGATAATACAATGTCACATATACATATTTGTTGTGTACACATCATTTATTATGGTGTGCATATCACCCGCCAAAAATATAAACTATAAATTTCTTAAAAATGAATTCAAAACATGCAAAGTGGCCGTTTCATCCATTGTCGTAAATTTCTCTTAGAAAAGTTGTAGGATCTTGATTTGTTACACAACACATATGCGGCGGCTAGGTTAAGAGTTTAGAGAGAGAATAGTGAGAGAGAATGGGAACCCTAGAGAGACAAAGAAAAATATATTATGAAGGTCCAACCCTTTGCCTTGGAGGGCAAAGGGTATTTATAGGGTACAAGCTTAGACGCCTCTAATAGGCTGTGGATCAGGCATACAGTGGGTAAAGACCCGTCCGTCCTCCACGGTGTTACAAAGTAATCTAAATACTAACACTGAATAACTATGACTACGAGCTTTCTAACGAGTATACATACTTGAGGTTACTGACACTTTAAGTACTGGATTTACTAAATCCCAACAATCTCCCCCTAAGGGAGGTCACCTCAACTTACAATGATTACAAACTGATATGACATTTCGTTGTTCTTGGTTTCTTTGATTAAGCACATTTGTTCTTTAGCTCGTAGTCTTTGATTCATCATGATCTGCATGTTTTGAAAAATCGAGTGGAGGTCTTAAACTGATCCACGTGATGATAGAGTATTTGAACCAGCTTTGAGATTATCAGCAACCATAAATCTCTGACTCTTCCTTTGTGGTGTTGATAGTATGTGAAGTTGTGACTATTGGACCGACATGCTCACATTCTGGATCATGATATCTTCTTATCAGAGTAGCGGAAGCTTTAGCTGATTCATGTATTGAGTGAGCATGTGGCTATGGATTGACCGCTTCATTCTGATCAGCTGTAAACGTAGGGCGTACCTGCATACAACAGTTAGCAATAAAGCACACGAAATTGTCTTTGACCACTTTCGTTGAATTGAGGTACACGGTCCACGGTTCCCCGTTGATCAGTACAAGTACTGCATGTGATCATGTATAATTCCGAAGAATTTCCATGACACGGTTTCGCAGCTGTTCTCAAACCGGAACGTCTCAAAGAAGACAACACGGAGTGAGTGAACCAGCGAATCGAGATTCACTGATTGATGAAACGTGATTTGAGAACAATCGTGTATTGCTTTATAGAAAGTGTTTTGCAATACCACGAAGGTTTTATGGAAAATCAATTATCAATCATAAATACCCTTTAATTTTGAAACATTAATACACAGTCGATGTGCTATGGAAAAGAACTTTTAATCACAACGACTGGTTTTTCAAAGGTATCCGTCAATCCATAACCTGAACCACGATTGATTCAAAAGATTGAATCGCCCCATTGTTTCTGTTCAATTATCACATGGTTGATCTATAGAATAGATCTCACATGCCACATACCAGGAGCTTGTTTGATGTTGGCTCCAGAAGGCTTTCCATCTTCATTGTGAATATGTATGCATATCGCTCAGATGTTCTGGCAATACCACAAGGATAATGCGTAGGACTCAAGATATAATATCTCTTTCCACATTGTGTGAAACAGAGAGTCTTCATTGAAAGTGTCCTAAGGAGATTTATTGATGATCTCGTGGCTCTAGACTCAATTTGTGCATATTTGGATCCTATATCGGAGACTAGGGAGAGGGTCTCCTTCTTCAATATCAACAATCTCTAAGAGAAAGTCGATAGATAATGTCGGTTCCCTGTGAGAATGAAACGAGTCCTTTTAAGAGGAACTTGAGTGGTTTGGGAAGTTGAAGTGCAGTGCGTTACTGGGTCCATAACGTCTTGTCTTCAATACCGATGTTACCTTGGTAACCACCAGTAGCATATGAGTTGAACCCGGTTACTGCCCTAAGGTTGAATTATTGGAGGGCTATTTCTTTTCACCCTTTATCACATTACATTTCCTTTTCATTCTTCAACCCCTTCAGTGCTTACCGAGACATCATAGCTAGAACCTTGTTGGGTTTATTCCTGTACTAGCTCAGTTTCAGTCCGCACTTTTCCCATATCTCAAATTTTCTCCTTTTATCATCATACCTAAGGACTTCTACACTAACTAGTGGATTGTCCCTGGGTAGATCCCTCCGGTTCTGGCGGATCATGGGAACAAAAACCTAACCTTATCATCCTTATATCGCCATTCATAAAGTAAAGTTGGTCGGTCTATTTGGTATTGTTCATCTGCCATTGGAACCAATTAAAAACCATTTGAAAATCAATCCAGATACTTGTGATATATTATCAAAGCATTTTGTTCCTGAATTGTTTTTGATATTTTTAGAACAAGAGCTCCCCCTCAACATGTGCATCAAATGTTTGAAATCGTTTTGCACACGGAGGCAAGAGAAAGAATTAACTTTTTTGATTACCATTTTATAACAGATATCAACACCACTTCCCTTATCAAAATAAGTAGATAAAGCATTTTAGGGAAGGATGAGGTTTTCATAAGTTTGCTCCCCCTCAATATGTGCCTTGAGGTTTGAAAGAGTTTTGCACATACAAGAGGAAACCTGCACATTGACCACGTTTCAAAACTTAGTGGTTTAAGATAGATGCTCCCCCTCAACCTGTGCATGGAATTTCTTGAAATCATTTGGCACATGTCGGAAGGAGAGCTTGTACATCCTTATAAAACCATTTACCGAATTATCAGATTATATCCAATTTAAATAACAAATTCTCCCCCGATCACAATTATCAAATCATTTGAGATTTGTGATCTCTGTAGATTTAAATTGATTTTGAAAGCTTTTAAGGAGAATTGTGACTTGGTTGTGAAAACTTTTTAACAGATAAGGATCGGATTTTGAGACTTTAAACTCCATTGATTAAACATGCATGATTATCTTTTGAAAACAATTGTATGACAGATAACCTTTTGATTTAAATGAAATCATTCTCCCCCTCAATCAACGACACAAGTTGTTGATTGAGAGATAGATATTTTGACAAACTTGTAGGTCCAGATGATTTTCAAACTTGAGTGCAAGTTATTTTACAAAGCAATTAGTTTTCATTAGATAGCTTATAAATGTTTATAGAATCAGAGCATGGGATTTGAAAAACATGATAAAGCATGGCTCTGTTCTTTCTTTGAAAAACGGGTTACTGTCTGAGATGACAATAAACCAATATTTTTCTCCATCCCGTTTTTTTTTTTTTTTTTTTAAGATTCGAACTTCATCTAGAGACCCGTGCCATTCTTTGAGTGGCAACACAAAGTCCGTAGATGTTATCGAACCGACAAGAAAAACATGATAAATAAACAATATTTTTTGAAGATTTTCAAGATTTTCTGATTTTTATGGATTTTTGAAAAATTTATATTTTTCTATTTTCTTTTTGTTGGTTTTATATTTTTGTATTTGGTTTTTGAAAAGATATATACAAAGAATAGATAGAGTCGAACACCTTTACTCCTCGATGTCTTCCTGAAGACGTTTGAGCGTTTCAGGTTGAAGGCTCTTTAAGCCTAGTCGTGGAAGAATAAACTCAAAGCGTTCTCGAGGAAGAGCTTTGGAGAAGATGTCTGCTAGTTGATATTCAGTCCTTATGAAGTATAGTTCAACCACACCGTTTTCAACTTGTTCCCTGATGAAATGATGTCGAATGTCGATGTGCTTTGCTCTAGAGTGTTGAACATTGTTGCAGCAGAGAGCAATGACACTTTTGTTATCACAATACATAGGAACTTTGTTGAATACAAAGCCATAGTCAGATAATTGGGATCTCATCCATAAGATTTGAGCACAACAGGATGACATGGCTATGTATTCAGCCTCTGTAGAGGATATGGAAGTGCTCATTTGTTTCTTTGAAGACCAGCTTACAAGCTTGTCACCTAAAAATTGAGCACCACCTGACGTACTTCGACGTGTATCTTGACATCCTGCATGGTCAGCATCTGCATAGGCCGTTAGAGACATACCGGAATCCTTCGGATACCATAGTCCCATGTTAATGGTTCTTTGGAGATACCGAAAGACCCGTTTAATCGCTTCAAGGTGCTTTTTGGTAGGCTTAGCCTGGTATCTAGCACACATACATACAGCGAACAAAATGTCTGGTCTGCTGGCTGTGAGGTACATCAGGGATCCAATCATACTACGATATTTCGTTTGATCTACTATGATCCCTGAGTGGTCCTCATCCAGTTTTGTACGCTCCACCATAGGAGTGTCAACAGGGTCACTAGAGGTAAATCCAAATTTCTTTAAGATTTCATTAGCGTATTTAGATTGATTTATAAAAATGCCTCCGGGACTTTGTGAAATTTGTAATCCCAAGAAAAATGACATTTGTCCCATCATTGACATTTGAAATTTGGAGCCCATCTCCATAGAAAAACGATCACATTCATTAGGGCCAGTCGAGGCAAAAATAATATCATCAACGTAAATTTGAACGTGAATTGAATGTTTGCCTGACTTTCTGGTGAACAATGTTGGATCAACTGCTCCCTTGCTGAATCCGGTGGATAGAAGAAACTTTGATAGCGTATCATACCATGCCCTTGGAGCTTGCTTCAAACCGTAAAGGGCCTTTTTCAAGCGATAGACATGAGTAGGATGCTCTGGATTCACAAAACCTTCTGGTTGGCTGACGTATACGACTTCTTTAAGATCTCCGTTGAGAAAAGCCGTCTTTACATTCATCTGATAGACAATCATATTCTTACTTGCAGCATTAGCCAGGAAGATTCTGATTGCTTCGATGCGTGCAACAGGAGCAAAAGATTCCTCAAAGTCGATGCCTTCTTCTTGACGATAACCTATAGCAACTAACCGTGCCTTATTTTTCAGAACATCACCGTGCTCATCAAGCTTCACTTTGAAGATCCACTTGAGAGCAATGATCATTGCACAATCTGGAACTGGTACTAATTCCCATACATCTAGACGATCGAACTCATGAATTTCTTCTTGCATCGCGTTAAACCAGCTGTCCTCAGACATTGCAGTTTTAACATCTTTTGGTTCGATTTTGGAGAGTACTAAGTTGAAGAAGCACCATAAGGCATCAGCAGCTAATTGTTTTCGAGTTGATACGGAACGAGAAGGATTCCCAATGATATTATCCAATGGATGGTCATGTGTCCATTTTCTAAGATGTTCGTGTGGTTGTTGTTGAAGGACTGATGTAGCAGAGTTTATATCCCCTGATGAAGATGGTTCAGGTGTTGGTTCAGGGGCAAAGATGTTTTCAAATGGAGCATCTTCGGGAGTAGCAAAGGGATTAACTTCATCATTGATGCCAGAAACAGTTCCATGTTGTACATTCGAAGATTGGTGATTTGTTGATGAGACTGAGTGATCAGCAGCAGGCGCTTCTTGACTTAAAGATATTGAGACTGTAGGATTGACTTCATTCTCAGTGTTATGAGCAGCCTCTGTTGTGGGAATTGATTGTTCAATAGCACTAGGCTCATAGAGTTCATCAAACATAGGATCAAACAATTTCTTTAATTCATCTTCAGATGGAGGTACATATGGAGTTGCTGGAGAAGAATATGGTACAAGGGATGAACCAATGGGACTGTTATGAAGTGCGGGTCCAGAACTGGATTGTCCAGGAGCCATTTGACCGGACAGCTCATCGAACGTAACGTGAATAGTTTCCATGATATCTCGAGTTCTTTTGTTGTAGATTCGGTAACCCTTCTTGTTTGGTGCATAACCTACAAAAACTCTAATGTCTGCTTTAGCTCTTAATTTACCTAAATCTTGACCGTCATTTGTTGGATAGCACAAAGCACCAAACACACGAAGATAGGATAAATCAGGTTTTCTTTTATGAACAAGTTCATATGGAGTTTTTCCATGAGAGGTGTGAATAAGGGAACGATTTTGGGTGTAGCAGGCAGTGGCAGTGGCTTCAGCCCATAGAAACATTGGAACCTTTGAATAAATTAGCATTGTTCTTGCGGCTTCCACAAGAGTTCGATTTCGTCTTTCAACTACACCGTTCTGTTGAGGAGTTCGTGGAACACTTCTTTGATGACTGATTCCAATACTTTCATAAAATTGACTTAAGTCTCGGTTAACGAACTCTGTGCCATTGTCAGTTCGAACAATTCTAACCGTGTTGTTAAGACGAACCTGAAGTTGCTTGATAAGTTTGATGAGGACGGCTGGAGTTTCATCCTTAGTCCTCAAGAACTTTACCCAAGTAAATCTAGAGTAGTCATCAACAATGACTAAAATATATCTCTTCCCATTAATCGTTTGCACTCTCATTGGTCCGCACAAATCCATATGAAGGGTATGAAGAACTTCCATTACAGAGTTTGTGGGTTTTGGTTTGTGGGCAAATTTTGTGCTTTTTCCCAATTGACAAGCTGAGCAAAGATGATCTTTCTCATATTTTAATCTGGGTAAGCCTCTGACAAGATCCTTTCTGGAGAGGTTGTTTATGGTGCCGAAGTTCAAGTGATTGAGACGACGATGCCATAACCAAGACTTTGTTTTAGAAGCCTTTGACAGCAAGCAGATTGGAGAAGACTTCATCATATCATCGATAGAGATGGTGTATAGGTTAGATCCTCGAGTACCTCTTAATAATTCTACACCGTCAAGTTCTCTAACGAAGCAAGTATGTTTCCGAAAAGCCACTTCAAGATCGGAATCACAGAATTGACCAACAGAAAACAAGTTATGACCAAGACCTTCCACATAGTATACCCGAGAAATTACACTATTTCCAACCACATAATCTCCATAACCCATAATAGCTCCAAAATGGTCGTTTCCGAATCTAACTGTCCCGATAAATTTGCTCACGAAGTTCATGAGCCGTGACCGGTCACCAGTCATATGCTTGGAACAGCCTGAGTCCAAATACCAGAGGACGATTTGTACGACCTGCATTTGAACACAGACAAGAATGGATAACTGGATAATTTGGAACCCCATGAACGATTGGGTTCCGTTTGGTTAGTACACATTATTGGAGCACCCACATCAGTAATAGGAGATATGACCTCATTAGTATTGGTTGCAACACTAGTAGTGACAGTGGACCTGTGTGAGGTATGTTCACTTCTTAAAGGTATGATTCTACCAGTGGGCTTCCATTTCTTAGAAGGTATGGATCTAGACAACTTAGGGCAAGATTCTTTCAATTTGAATTTTCTGCCAGTAGGTTTCCATTGATAACCCATATTGCTAAATTTTCTTCCTGTAGGCTTCCAACAGTTGCTAACCTTTTTCTTTTTAGGCTTCCAGATCTCCTTAACATGTCTAGCATTTTTTATATTCTTGACTGGAGTATTAACAACATTAATCACCTCATTCTCAGAACATTTATGATTAAGACCAGAAATCAAACATTCATTACATGTTTTGCAAAAGGCAGTAGAATTCGAATTAATTACAGTACGCTTATAGCTAATACTAGAATCAACACGATTCGTTTTATTCAGCTCAAACTTATTCTTCCTAGGGTGTTCTTCTACTAGCTTTTCTTCAACACTTTTGGTTGGCAAGATCCTATTTCGCATTGTATTGCCTGAAGGCTTTGACCCGCTAACCTTAGTATTGCCGATTACTCCTGTAGAAGGAACAACAGGAATATTAGTTGGTGAAACTACACTGTGCCTTGGTTGTCTAGAAGTGCTGGGTTCTGAAGTTTTGTGAGGCACATTAAAAGTCACATTCTTATCCTTAGGCATAGAACTGGGTGCTACTATTCTATCTCGCCTATTGCTAAATTTCAGACATGTGACAATTATATACTCTAAGAGTTCTTGAGATCGTTTGGCATCCATGCAAGCATAGGCAATGGTACTATCAAGAGGTTTTTCTAATCTTTCATCTTCAACAATCTCACGAAGACCCTTTAAACTTTCCTTAAGAGATGAGAGATATGCTTTATGTGCAAGTTCATTATTCCTAATGGGCGGGGGAATATATAACATATCAATAGCATACTTATCACAATCAGAGACTTTAGGAACAGAGTACTTGCAATTGGGGATTGGCAACTTTCCTTTTACCTCACGCTTAAGATCCTCAATATCATTAAGTAAAGAAGTTATCTTTTCAATTTGTTTATCATGTGTAACTTTAAATGAATCACATAACTCTTTGTTTTGATCATTAACCTTTGAATTTTCAGTTTTAAAACAAGCATTTTCCTTTTGTAAGTTATAAATGATGTTTTGAAGTTGGAAATTCTGAGAATCTAAAGGTGGAGGCACATGGGAACCAGTTACATCCCTCTTTTCACCTTTCAGTTGTGAAATTTGAGCTTTCAACCTTTTGATCGTGTTATAATGAGCTCGAATTTGTTCATCACGTTTGTTGATTTCAAAAAATGCATCAAACTCAGGAGCATCAGATGATGTCTTGATATTTGAGGTTTTAACATTTTCTTTGAGATGTTGATATTTTAATTGCAAATCAAAATGTTCAACTTCTAATTTTGAAAGATGTTTAACCAGATTATCATGATCATCCTGTTCAATTTTCTCATGCAATTTTGAATTCGTTTTTTCAAGCTCAATGACACGATCATGGGAAACTTTTAAAGCAACAGATAATTCATGAAATTGAGATGCAGTAATAGAAGAATTCGTAGCAACATAGAACACATCTTGAGCAACACATTGAGAGATCAAGTTCTCATTTAGTATATGCAGATTCTTCCTTTCAATTTCATTGTATTTTAGTTCCTGTTCATAATCATTGACTTCAACTATCATTGCATCAAATTCCTTTTCCATTTCTTTAATATCAGTGTTTATTCCAATTTTAAGACTCTCAAATTGTCCTTTTAATTGTTTAAAGAAAGACATGACTTCGGTTAAGTAGCATTCTTTCATTTGCTCAAAACCCCTTTCCCCCTCAGTAATTCCTGTGGGTGTGATTCTCTTCTTACACGTTTTCTCAAAATCAACAAACAGCTGATAAACAACATATAGGCTGATTAAGGTCCTGCTATTAGTGGCAATAGATCTAGGAACTAGGTGCATTGGTGTATTAGGAGGATACACAGTTGCTTTTGGCAATTTTCTAAGGGGAGGGTTAGAAACAACAAGATTCTCTGCTTTTTGCTTATCTAAATCCATTTTCCAGAACACTTGTTCAGGAGTTAGAAGTGTCTGAGTCGTAAACATGTTTAAGGAGATCCAGTTTTCCTTAGTGTAATCATGAGGTTTGATCGTTATGTTATTCATTTTACACTCAGGATTTTCAAGCTTCTTGTTCATTTTCTCCCTAGTGATTTCATCTGATTTCTTATCTTCCTCTGTGCACTCAACGCAACTAGGTTTCTGCCTAGGCTTAAGGATTTCATTACCATCATAAAGTACCTTATGAGCAGCTCTAGCCTTTTTAATAACCTCAGGACTTGGTTCCTCAACAAGGGGAACGCTATGCTTATCGCTTAAGATTCTATGCTTAGTGATCATGTGAGCAGTCTGAATGGTATTCCCTTGTACGTACAACTTATTCTCAAGTTTGTTTTTCAAAGTTTTTAGATTGGAAAAATCATTCAAAAGTTTTGATTCCTTAGCATTGAATTCTTGCTTAAGCATTTTCACATTTTCTTGAAGTTCTTGTTTTTGCTTAGCAGTTTTAGAAAGCTTTTCTTGTAAGGAGTTTAACTCTTGTTTTAATACTTCTTCTCTAAAATTACTTTTTCTGATAATTGTACGCATTTGGTTATCCATATCCTGCTCACGGGTAGTTAACTCAAACTTAGCACGCTGTTCATAAATAGCAACTTGTTCCTTATAGGTATTGAGCTCAGTGGTCAAGGAATCATCAGGCACAAATGCAGTGTATTCATCATGCATGCATTCATTGTTAATTGCAGAAGATTCATCACTAGGTACAACAAGACTGTCATCTTGTTTCACATATTGTTCATATGGGATAACATAGTTATTTCCCATATTTTCAATATCTGACTCAATGACTTCAGTAGATTGTACTTCATGGTGAATCTTTTGCTCATCAACCACATCATATAGTTTGAGTACCTCTTTAATGATGGATTCCTTGGATGGACTGGCTTGTTGAGATGAAGAGGTCATTGGAGAGATATTAGCCATAAATATAGTTTGTGCACATGGTTCATCATCAACGTCCGAGTCAAATGCATCACAGTCTGCAACTTGAAAGGCGTTGGGATTGTTCTGAGCAGCATGCACTGGTTGTTCGTCCACATCTCCATCATATGTTCTAGCATTCCCATCAGACAAGAACAACAACTCCTCTTCATTCAACATTACACCATTATCTTGTGCTTGAACCAACAACATCTTGTCCCTGAAGTATTCTGCGTTTTGAGGGCGTTTTGGTTGAGTATAGTTCCTAGCAATGTGCCCTTCTTCACCACAGTTGTAGCACTTGATTGGCTTTGCTTGACCCTGGTTTCCATTCCTTCCCCAATTCTGATTTGCAGCATAGCCACTACCAGCTCCACCTCTTCCTTGTTCATACTGCCTTTCTTGAACTGGTTGAACTGTAACTTTTCCATCTCCGACCAAAGCATGGTTGTGTAGATTGGATGCAGTCCTGATCTCATTGTTAGTGTGAAGTCTGTTGGTATGTGGAGAGAAGGTTAAGTTTTGTTTAACCATAAAAGCCAATTTATTGATAAAGTGCTCCATGACTTCATCAGAGTTAGGTTGCTTATATCCCGAATCAGGAACGGGCTTGTGATTATCATTTCTAGTGGGTGTGAATTGTGATGCTGACATAGGGGATTATCATTTCTAGTGGGTGTGAATTGTGAATTGTGATTATCATTTCTAGTGGGTCCTCGTCTCCCCCTCCATTGTGTACTCAGATTGACTCTTCTAGTTTTCCTAATAAGCATGGTTACTTTTCGGATAATATTAACATAGGGGAACTGAAGAGTTTTGTTGATATGGATATGGAAGTGAACAAGGTACTTGATACTATTGATGCTAAAGTCGTTGAAACTAGTAAATCTAGTTTAAACGAGTCTTTTGATGATCCTGTTCATGATAATGGTCAAGTTGTGGGTTATGTTGGGGAATCGTATATGGCAGGCTCTGGTGTGCATGCTTCTATGCCCATTGCGGGAAACGTGGCCTCGTCTTCATATACTATTCCGAGGGAAGTGGATTCTTGTTCTTTGAAAGATAAGGATTCTTATGTGGATGCGGTAACTGAAAGTGATGATGAAGTCTTGGAGAACTATTTTGAGCACGCTGATGATATTGAGTTTTATTCGTCTAATTCCAAGGGTCGAAGTGGTTCGTTGAAAGATTTCAAAGTGCAAGGGCGCAAGAAGACCTAATTTGTTTTTATGCTTATCTTGTAATGATCATGGTCTTTTGTTTTCTTGGTGTTAGGTAGCTATGTTTTAGCTTTTGTTTCATTGTAAGTTGCACTTGTGTGTGCATTTATGTCGCCCTAATCAGGCAAGTGGTGGGGGAGCCTCCCTCATCTTTTGTACTTCAACGTTTTTTGGTGTAATGAATTTTACCAGGCGGAAGGCCTTTTACCCAAAAAAAAAATTGTGATGCTTTGGTGAAGAATGCAGTTGTATCATTTGATGAGCTTGTTTCTCCTGGTTGAGATTTGAACTGTTCAAGAATCCTTTTTTCAAACATAGCATGTTTCTCATTCTGAAGAAGGAAGGCATACAATTGCTCATAGTTGGTGTTCTTTAGTCCTTTTGTAAGCTTCACAGAAGTGACAAACTTGTGCCATTCGGGATTCATATTGTTTACGAATTTTGAGTTCAGCTGAATGTTTGGCATAGTCATCTTGATATTCCTCATATCATTCACCAGCTTGTGGAATCTCACGTAATATTCATAAACACCTTCTTCAGGTTTCATCTTAAAGTGCTCAAATTCATCATACAGCTGTGATTCTCTGTCTTCGATAGTCAATTCAGAACCCGAGAGAAGCATCTTGACATTATCCCAAACTGCCTTGGCTTCAGTGTTGTGATTGATAAGCTTGTAGATATCTTTTGGAAGACCTTGAAGAATAATATTTGAAGCCCTGATATCAGCATCGAATCTCTTTTTCTCCTTATCAGTGAGTTCATCATACATCTTAGGTCTATCCATTCCATAGACTATTGTTCCATCTGCAGCAGTATCAATCATGCCTCTAGTAGTCTCAACCTGATAAGGTCCTTCATCAATAGACTTAAGGATGTTAACCCCATTCTCCTTTCCTAAGCAGTACAGCCTGATTCGTTGTGACCAAGACTCATAGTCAGTTCTGTAAAGAATAGGAGGACGAGTATCAGATCCTGCAGCTTGCACATCATCAGCAACGGAAGACATGTTTAAATTCTACGGGATTTTACAAATCTTTGACTTAACCGGAAAATAGATACTTTCACGGGATTTTACAAAATCAAGAGATAAACCGTAAAACTTCTGCACTTATGCGTAGACAACAGAGTTACGCGTAGGAACTTATGCGTAGATGAGAGCTTACGCGTAGACAGCAGTTTACGCGTAACTTACAACTTACGAGTAGACACAAGCTTACGCGTAGACAGAGTTTACGCGTAGACTAGAGCTTACGCGTAGGGTTTTAGGGTAAAATACTTAAGTTTATGCGTAAACCAAAGCTTAGGCGTAAGAACCTTATGCGTAAGTTTCCCTTAGGCGTAAGACAAGCTTATGCGTAAGAAAAAGCTTATGCGTAAGAATTGTTACGCGTAAGTTTTATGCTTATGCGTAAAATTAGGGTTTTACCCAATACGATCTCTTACACTTCACAGTGTACGAGATATCCAAAGTCGAAGTGTTTTTCAGGCTTATCCAAGCAAGAAGAACACTGAGTAACCACCAGAAATGAAGATCAAGTGAAAAATTCCTTACGCGTAGGATTAGGGTTTCGTTATGCGTAGGAAGTACAAATTTTGCCAAACACGTTTTTATGATCAGAAACGTTAAGACAACCAGATAAAGATGATAACACAACCTTAAAAACACCAAAATAACAAGTCTCGAAGATCAAAACCACTATTCTCTCTTATGCGTAGATCAGTACACGCGTATCCAAACACTCTTAAAAACCAAGAAAAGCTTGTAAAGTTTGAAACTTTTTGCAAGAAACTGAAAGTTTAACACTCAATAAACCTTAACCCATAAGAATCTTGGATTAAAAAGTGTAAAATTTAAAGCTTTAAAGATTCAAAAACTCGTATGCGAGACACCCTTTTTACGCGTAAAACAACGACTAAACCTTAACCCGAACAATAACTATCAAACCAAGAACATGATCAAACCATGGCTCTTGATACCATTTGTAGGATCTTGATTTGTTACACAACACATATGCGGCGGCTAGGTTAAGAGTTTAGAGAGAGAATAGTGAGAGAGAATGGGAACCCTAGAGAGACAAAGAAAAAAATATTATGAAGGTCCAACCCTTTGCCTTGGAGGGCAAAGGGTATTTATAGGGTACAAGCTTAGACGCCTCTAATAGGCTGTGGATCAGGCATACAGTGGGTAAAGACCCGTCTGTCCTCCACGGTGTTACAAAGTAATCTAAATACTAACAGTGAATAACTATGACTACGGGCTTTCTAACGAGTATACATACTTGAGGTGACTGACACTTTAAGTACTGGATTTACTAAATCCCAACAAAAGTTGTTGTGGCCACACATATAATATTGATGACAGGGACGGAATCAGGGTGGGTCCCGGGGGGTTCCGGGACACCATGGAATTTTGCGGCATCGTGTTAATTTTTGTACAAACCTCCGATTTTTCGTAAATACACCTGGTCCCAAAAAACTAAATTTTGCATTTTATATAATTTTTCATAAATGCACCTGATCAAATTGTGTCCTGGTTTCGTCCCTGATTGATGACCAGTTATATTTCAAATTTATGTATCAAGTGGTTCTTTTATGTATGTTTGAATACGTGATTATATTATTAGTTCATTTTCTAACAAAATTAATATCGTTAATTTACTAGGTTGTTTTCTAGTTGGGACCATGAAAAAGAATATAACTCATGATGCTATTAATGTGTTAATGGATTATACTATACTGTCTAGTATGGTTCTTATCCAATCATGATAAATGGTTGAATCTGGAATATTTTTAAGAACATCATATCGTAAGGATTCGTTTATACCATTAGATCAAATGAAATCTAATTTCATATATCATGCTATAAGCGCCTTATATATCGTGCATTAAAAAGTTCTATGACATGTTGATACTTGAGTGAAAGATCAGAAAGACGAAAGAAAGGGAACGTTATACGTACCTTTCTTGCCCGGCAGTGTCCCATATCTGAGCTTTGGTGATCTTATCTCCAATCTTAATATTTCGGTACGCAAACTCAACTCCAATCGTTGGCTTAGAATCAAGATGAAACTCATCTTTAGCAAACCTTGAAAGAAGATTCGATTTCCCGACTGCTGAATCCCCTATCAAAACCGTCTTAAACAAGTAATCGCACTCTTCGTCAAACGAGCCACTACCCATTATATTGATCTTTTTTCTCTTGTAGAACGAAAGAGGAAAGTGATGTTTTCAGACTTTACTATGAACTTGTTAAAGAGGGGTTTAATTTAGTGTTATAATGCTACAAAGCATTTGATAAAGACATGCATAATGATAGTTGTTGATCGTCCCTTTGGTTATTTCAAAGGCATGCTGTTCTAATCAATCAAAGGTTAGCCTCGCTGGCCCTACCTTTATATACGATTAACTTTATGTTTAAACAGATAATAAGATAATGTTAGGTATGTTCGAACTATTTTTCTGGTATATTATTAGATAAGATTCCTAGTTTTGTTATCCCAAATACGATATTATATAGAGTGTTGTTAATTACGTTGCATTGGCGATCTTTGGTCATTTTTTAGAAAATACAACTGTTGGGATTTAATACTCATAACAATTATATAAAATCAAATAACATCATCAAAGCATGCAGCGGAAGTAAATAGGAATAATATATGTAAGTAATTAACCGAACAAGAAAGTGCGTACCTTTTAGCAATTCAAGAATCAAACGATGATTAGAACAAGAACAAAAACCCAAAACCCTAATTTAGGGTTTATACAAATCGACCCAACACAAAAGTCGACCACCAAGATTACAAGCTCAAGCGTGCTTGTCCTTCGTTCTTGTACACACGTACTAATAGCGATTTGATGTGAAAAGCTAGTTACTTGAATCACAAATAAAACCAAACACTTGTTTCTTTAGTTAAGCAAAATCGAAACCCTTATGGTGAGGGGTATTCGACCGGCCACCAAAGAAAGAGGGAAGAAAAGGAGAAATTAGGTATATTGGTGATCCAAGGTTAGGAGAATAATGAATACAAGGGTTTGTATATATACATTCTCAAAACTTGGTGATCAAGAAAAGCCTCCCTTGGGCTTTTGAGAAGCCACGACCGGCCACCCAACCCAAGAGGGGTTCTAGACTTTTCTTGCCCACTAATTTCATTCTTAGTCCTCTTAGTTTACATTTAACGACCGTTAGCCAAACCTCGTTAAATATTTAACTATCGTTATGTTTTATTTCGTGACTAATAATTAATAATAACATTTTATATATTAATTATTAACATCAACTCTCATACGTAATGTGTGCAATCCCGAAGTCTCGAGTTCGAATCCGGTCATACTAATATTAATAATTATCCATAAACCTTTCAGCTCCCACTTGGATATTACTTAATATAGTAATGACATTGGTTAGTCTAGCTTTCACACGCCAATGCCCCTAGATCAAATCGAGTATGGTCTCCTGGAAAAAAAACCATTTAATGATTCATCATTTTTACTTATCCTTTTGTTACTAATACTACATTAACTATGAATATGGATCAAGTCATTTCATAAGTTAATATTCTGTTTCTCGTTGTATTTCGATTGAACAAGATTACCAAATCATCTGAACGTATTCCAGATAGATCTTGGGTAAGGCCTTACAAACATCTTGCCAATCCTACGAGGGGCCCAAATATAGTATTATACTTTGAAACAAATTCAAAGGAACAAATTCTCTTGACTACAAACATAACTCATGAACTTTGTAACACTTCTGAAAATAGCCCTTATAACTACCAGTTACGGATAGCGTTAGACTATCTTACACAAATGCACTACATTCATATCAGTTATCTGGTATCTCAAGTCTGAGGATAAACACTTCATGATATACTTAATGACAAAGATCCATAAAGTATCATCATGTAAAGTTGGGATCTGTCCTATATTCAATTCATTGAATATCATGTGAATTTGGCATGTCCTACGCATCAATATACTTAAAGTATATTCTACCAAAACTCAGATTTGTCTTAATTCAATGACATTCCCACATCATTGATCGACAACGGACTATTTAGAATAACATAAGTTATTCACGGATTAAACATGCAAATATAGGATATAATATTAAGAAAATAAAAATAAACATAACCAATATTTTATTTCATTTAAATAATATTTGTTCAAAACATCCCTTATCCAAATACTAAATAGATCAATGCATGATAATACTTGTTAATGAATTATGCCTCAAGTAATGACACTCATACTTGTTGACAAGACATAATTTCAACTAACTTTGATCTATTGGAATTTTGAGAATACTTATTTCAAGAATTCAACTAGTGAAGTTCTTGTATGTGTGCATTCAAAATATTTTGATATTGCCACATAATTTTTCATAAAGTGTGTAACATCCTCAACCACTAATTTATGACAATCAAACTTTCAAACATTTTAAAGTTTAAAGTATTCTTATTCTTTATTGTATAATGCAACTATGCTCTTAGTTGAGCACAAATAGTTCACATGGCCATCAACAAGGATGAAATCCTCCCATGACTAGTATTGAGTGTCATCTCAATTATACCAGCATCATTGTATACAAACAACAATATTCTCTTTAAAAATTTCGTAAACTTCAATATCTACAGTGTAATGTTTGATGCCTTCCAAACTTTCAAGTTTGTTGGCTATGACAATTTCGCAACAATTGCTGTACTGCTCATCCATAGAATTTTGAGAGCAAATCCAGGCTGAGGAATGTAATTTCAAACATATTCCATTAGAATATTCATTACACTAGTTATCTAATAACTTCATTAGATATCAATGTTGTCAAATCATCTTGCATTCAAGCATGATACAACAGTAACATGATGTACATGAAAAATCCTTGTGTCAAACTAAGATTTTATTCATGTTCTACATATCCATTTTACAAATGATATATCATGTTCTTTTAGACTCATTTATTTACCGCACATGTTTATAAACATATTTTCCAAGGTTGTATGTCTTATTTTCTAAATCTTTCAAGTGAAGTTCCATTCCAAACTTAACATTTAGCTTAGATGGAATGTTACTACCCACAACATATAAGATTTAAAGAAAATAAATATAATACTCCCACTAGCTTTCAGGAATACTTAGAAATTATCTTATTTTAATTTAAAACCAAAACTTGGATTTAATAGTTAAACATAAGAATCCTTTCCTAGATGCATGCATATATCCATTAATGGATTCTTGCCTTTAGTACATTTCCAAAGATTATGTGAATTCATAAAACTCCTTTGTATTACTTATCGTCCTCGCAAAAGTAATCACACAACAAAGAGTCTTTGATATTCATTGTCATATTTCATATAAATGAAATTAAGTATGACAATCATAATCATTATATATTTAATATGCCAAGGAAAGAATATTCAATCACAGTTAATCGCTTAAGTGTGATTAATAATCTTGTCACAAGCCATGCATTAAACACATGTACAATTTTGTCCATATGATTTCTACACAAAGAATTTAAACCGCTAGGGTTTTCCTTCCTTTGAAGAAACTCATCTTTATTAAGATAAACCAAGTTTACAAAGTTGATTATCTCTTTGGACAGCATCTTAACATTCATAGTATGAATAATTTACCACAATTCAATATTAGGTAATATATCATTATGATTAACAGGTTTACCATGATCCTGTAATTCATATTTCTCATCATATCAAATATCTGAGATATCCTTGCATTCTATGAATGAGAATTCCATCATCTTGAGGTCTATCAAATTTTCCTCATCATGATATTCACTAGTGTATTTTAGAAGATTATGTGTTTTGTAATTGTAATTTAATCTCTTCAAGATCTAAACAAAACTCCCACTTGCTTTTGTAATTTAAAGACTATCTATAAATACTTTAGCAATTAGAACAACACTAAATTGTTTTCTTTTGGGATATTACAAAATACATTGACAGTTCGTAAATCTTGTTCAATAATAACCTACTCCATAAGTAGTTTTAACAAATCAGAACTTCAATATAAGACTCAATGTGATTCATCACATTCCATACTAAAATGGTGTCTTAATAATCTTCTAGGTTTGAGTTCTTATTAAGTATATCCAATCAATACTCAATTTTTAACCTTGATAACTTTTGGAAGAAAAGAGGATATAGTTATCTTGAATCAAACAATATGACAAAAGTTTGATTCTTCTAACTGAACATTTCATATACATACAATATTTCATTAGAATGCACAAAAGCTAGATAATGTTGGTTCCCCAAGAAACCCTAAAAGTTCTCCTCCTTTGGCGATTTTCTTAAACCCTAACTGCCTAATCGTTTTTTCACCTAAATCCACCCTAATCTTGTGTTTTCTGGTTGGTAAGTTTAATTGATTATCATTCGTGGTATTCATTATCTTGATCATTCTTGTTGCTTAAATCACTTTGATTTCTGGTTTTTTGGTGTTTATGTTTTAGGGTTTAGAAAATCGATTTTTTCCCTAACCAATCAATCGTTTTTTTCATCTATTGTTTCTTTAATTCTTGGAACGATTTGGATCTCCTAGTGATCTACCTTCTGGTTATCATTGGTATATTCTAGTTGTTTTTCAGGATTAAGGAAGTTATTGGATGAATCGTTTCTGTTAGGGTTTAAATCGCTATTTATCTTGATCGCACCTTTGTTATAATTGGTCGATCATCCTTATTGCTGCATATTGACAACCAATTCTGTTGGGTATTGCTTCTGGTATACGATCCTCTTATTAGGGTTTCGTTTATTTGGTTTGTGCGCAATTGGAATTCTGGTACTCAAGGTTATATCTTATATTATTATTCTGGTGTGGTGTTGATTTCTGGATCTTAACGTTATACTAAACTCGTTTAGGGTTTAGTTCTATTGGTCATTTGCACGTTATTGTATGTAACCCGGTTTAGGGTTTGTTTGTTATCCTACCGTTGTTGGTAGTATTATTGCAAGTCATTACTGTGTTCGTGGGTATAAGGGAGATGGAATCGGGGTTTTTGAATGGTAAGAAGCCTTTGAAGGCTAGTGGGTTGGCTGCTAAGGTTAGCAATATTGATGGCAAGGTCATTGTTAACGAAAAACAGCCATTGAAATCTATACTGAAAGGTGCAGGTTTGGGAGGTAAGACGGGGAGTTTTGCTCTTCCTAATCATGAGTCTTGGTCGTTGAAACCAAGTGATACCCCTGGTCTTGGTGCTACGGATCCTAACATTGCTACAAGTGGTAATGTAAGTTCTCCTAGTCTACATTCGGATGATCATTTGCATACTAATGTTGAACCTAATTCGTGGGCTGCTATTGGTGATGCATCTTTGGATTGTGGTGATAGATTAGAAGATGGGTGTAAGATTGGTGGTGCTAATGTTGTTATTCCCTTAGCCGTAGTTGAAAATATGAGTTCTAATTTTGATAATACGATATGCGGCTATTTCCTTGGGCAACGATTAGCTTTTCCTATTGTTGCTAATTATGTGAAGCATGCGTGGGGCAAGTTTGGTTTCGAGTGTGTAATGATGCGAAGTAATTTCTTCCTTTTTAAATTTAAGACTCAAGTGGGTATGAATAAGGTGCTTGAGGGTGGTCCTTGGTTTATTAATTCGAATCCTATGTTCTTGAAGACTTGGGTTCCAAATACAAGGTTGGAGAGGGAGAAGATTACTAAGGTACCGGTATGGGTTGTTATTCATAATGTACCTGCAATTGCGTATTCTGAAGTCGGTGTTAGTTTGATTGCACAACAGCTTGGTCGCGTTATAAGAATGGATGAAGGTACTAGTGCTATGTGTCGTAATCCTTGGGGTCGGTACTCTTATGCACGGGTTCTTTTGGAATTATCTGCTGAAAAGGCTGTTTTGGAGTCAATTGCTGTTGCTATACCCTTGCCTATGGGTAAGGGTCATTATATGGAAGTTCTTGAAGTCGAATACGAATGGTGGCCATCTCGATGTTCTAAATGTAATGTCTTTAACCATGAGGATGATTCTTGCCCTCTTAGGAGAAGACATGTCACTGGTGATTCGGGTTCGGCTAATCAGGATAGCGGGACTACTAGGGGAGTTCACTCGGATAAGGTTGGAAATAAGGATGTTAAAGCCAACCAAAGGCCTAGGTCTTTCAAACCAAAGCCTAGTGTTGTGTATAAACCTGTTTCTAAACCTGACACTAAGAAGAAGGCCATTGATACTTCGCGCAATTTGGAGACTGCTTCTTTTGATCAGCCTTCTAAAGGTGACTCGAATGGTATTTCTTCTAGTCTGTTTAAGGGTGATGATTGTCCAAGCATGGGGAAGGTACAGGTACCTAGTTTGGAGCTGATGGGTGATGTCGCTTCTAGTGATGTACCTGTGGAAAGTAGCAAGGGTAGTTTGTGGAAGCAATTTGCTGGTACTCATGGTATTTCTACACTTCAGGGGTGTTCATCATTGGAGGATGATGATGAAGTTTGCATACCCGAATATCTACCTGGTGCTGGATTTCTTGATGATTTGGAGTCTTATGATGGTTATGAGCGCATGCCGTTTGGGCATGATGTCCGGCTCAAAGGTCGTCATAGGTAGTATGTTTTAATTATGTTAGTTATAAGAATGGCCTGTCATTCTTATATAGTTGGTTGGTTTATTGCTTTTTTAGCATGTAAGTGTCCTTATGGACTGAGATGTAGAGACTCACTCTCATCCTTTGTACTTCATTGTTTTTTGGCATAATAATATTTACCGGGGAAACCCTTTACCCAAAAAAAAAAAAAAAAATATATATTTCATTAGAATTAATATTGTAAGACAATCTAACAATATTTAAGATAAACTTATTCTTTTTGGCCTACCTATTTTCCAACTAAGACAACTTAATGGTATAATAGAATTCCAAGCCAATTGCATGCTTTATAACATAAGTATTCTTTGACTAAGTCAAAAGACATAACAGTTATAATATTTTACTTTATATTATAAGTCTTTGAAAGACTTCATGTTTGTGAGTTTATACATAAACACATAACCATGTATAATTTAAAGTTATTATGAACACCACGCCATGGTTTCAATTAATTAATTTTCAAGTTAATATACTACTCTATCTATTTATGTCATTAAAAATACATAAATATTTAAGATAGTATTACTTTATTTATTTATGTCATTCCATGAAGTGTCCAACTTAAGAAACTGTAAAAGCATCCACGCCCGATCCCACGACAAGTGGAGATTTACCTTGAGATTACAATCTAGCCAAGATCTCACTTAACCTAAAATGTAACTTCAAGTGTTTCTATAATTTGAATGACATAAGACATAAAAGCAGTCTATGTTATATTCTTGACACATGTTCTAAACAAGTCAATCTTATTAGAACGTTAATCTCTTATCTTACGATCAAGAGAATCCATTAATCATATTTGTATGTGTTGTTCCTTTGCACACAATAAATGCTTCTCCCACTTGTGCATAGAACAACACCATATAGCACACAAACAACACGACTTGCATTTTGTTTATGTGAACAATATGATAGTGTCATAGATATATATAAGCATTACAAGTAGATGTAGGACCACTGAATTATCAAGGAATCGTTCATGACTATCCTTGAGAATATGAATGTCTACATTTTTGAACGTAATGTATTATTTCAAGAAAATCTAGAAATAATCTGAGTTACTACCAAGATAATAACTCTTGTAACTCCCACTGAATTAGACAACTTTACAATAATGTCTTATTCAGTAATACACCATACTCCCACTGGATTTGACAACATTGTAAGTGTTTCATTAACCAGTGAAAATAGCGTGCTATTACGTTGTTACTCCTTTGTAAGACCATTCGTAACAATTACTTAGGTACTAAAAGAGTGTATTCTACTCAGTAGATGATGGATCATCCATCAATGCTATTAACTTGAAAAATTGAGCATGCAATTTCTTCCTCAATGGGTCTACCATCGCCATAATGATGTATAGCACCTTTTAATTTGGTCAAAGCAAAACAACTAGATAAACTATACTAGTTTGTCTTTTACCAATTTTGCGGTAATTAGTCTAGCTTCTAATTTTAATAACTCATATAATGTTAAACATGTTTTCTAGTTGACCAAAATGTCATATAAGAATTCAATCACCAACAGAGGGTAATGAAATCTCTTAAGGAAAACATGGTGTGCAATTTCTTAACTATTAAAGTTGCTATGAGTTATATTAGAATTTAGACAATTCTAATGTTCCTAACATACCTTTCTCAATCATGAAAAGGAATAGGATTGAGTCACACTCTTCTTCCATGGAAAAGAGTTTATGTTTGTCTTTTAGTAAATTTTTCTTGATCAAACATTCGTTTGAAAACAGAACTAGATCAATTTACCAAAGCCCAAACTACGTTTACGGTTTAATGTTGCATTAATACAATCAAAAGAATTAACAAAATTCAATTTTTTAGTATTTTCGATAATTAAATCTTTCAAGAAAATAAAATACCCTTGGTCAATATTCATATTAACCATAGAATTTTCCATGAATCTAGGACCCTCATTATCATAGTTTCACCACATCAGTTGATCTGCTAGTGATGAAAGTATAGAATAGGTAATTGTCGAAGAACAATAATTGACAACCAAGTTTGCAATTCCTAGAAAATATGGGATTTACAATTTTGCCAAAACAATTAATGCAAAACGTAAGCATGTTTCATCCCATCTTATGCCTTAAGTCATAGGTCTCACTAACTAACTTAATTAAGTTGTCTAACTTAGAAACTGCAAATCATAAATGTAACACCCCCAAATTTGTTTAGCGGAAGCATACGTGTTATTCGGGAGCGTTACGGAGTTGGTAAATCATAACACAAGTAATAAAGAACGGAATACATACTCCGTTTGATTTCATAAAATAGTTTTAAAATATTATCTTACAGCATAGTTTAAATAAATGGGCACAACCCATTAGTTATAGTGGTCCCAAAGTAAAAACATCATTTTTGTGTAAAAACACTTCTTTTGTACTACTACGACCATACATCCGCTTCTTGCCTTGCCTTCATGAACATAACTTAAACACCTGAGAAAATATGCTAAAAAGGTCAGCTAAAAGCTGGTGAGTTCATAGGTTTAAATCAAAGCAGTAAGTTTGGACCATAATCAAAGTCATATAATCATTACAACGAATATAATGATATATGGATGAAAGTCTATTACGTTAGCTCTAAGTTCATGCAACCGATACTACGACAGTTTCTGTATGCCAAAAGATGTCATACAATAAAGGGGCCCATAGCAAGTGTTTTGTCCCTCAACACTTGATTCCGACATGGTATACGTTTCGCCTTGGCCTTAGCATGGCCAACCGAACGGAGGAGTCACCCTCAATAGATCTATTTATAACATCCGCGTTTCCCAATGGGGAATTGACGGTTCATGAAAAGGGCATTCTCTAGGGACATAAGGGCTTAGGCTAAACCACGTAACAGTAATAGTTTTGGTCCATAAAATGTTTTGCATATTTCTCACCCCAAAAGTATAAAACAATTTATCAAGTAAAAGTGGGGCTATGAAACTCACCTTAGCAAATGTGAAATCCAAATGTGGGATTAGTGATGGTTGTGGAGCGGTACCGACACGCGACCTAGATAAGGAGGGCAATGTTTAGTTCATCGTTCTTAAGTATTGCTTACTTGAAATGGTGTAATTAACATCATTCTTATATAATGGTTTTTAAAATCAACTTTTAGTTTGTAAAAGAAAATGATTTAATAAGTTTACTAGTGAGTATATGAATGTATATATACTCCTTTCATTTTGACGTTAGTATAGTTTTAAGATCCAAGTTTGATCTAAGATAAATAATTAAAATATTTCATTAGTAAGTATATAAATGTATATATACTTATTTAAGTTGACACAAAATGATATTATCAAAAGCAATTATTAGTTTGTTTATTTTCTCATTGAATTTAGAAAATTACTCGAGTAAATTTTGGAAACTCTCAAGTTTATAAATTGACCAAAATGATATAGTAGTCCTTGTTTTATTTGTCAAAGTTTGTTTTTAATATATATATATAGTCCTCGACTAAAGGTCGTTACTTGGTACGTATATATATGTCTACCCATTTTCTTTAATCATGGTTATTGAGTGTCAAGTTTTTAAGCCTTTATTGTCTTATATAGTTATGTAAGAAAATAGTTTTTGCACTTGTTTACTTGGTAAATCGTGTAAGCTTAGAATTTATGTGATATGTTGCGCGTATGTGTATATAGACCTATTCGTCGTTGAGTAATAGTTTTACATTTAGATCTTTTCCTCGTGTTAGCTCGTTTTACTCGATTGGACACTCGAAGTTTCGTGGGCTGTGGCCCGGCGTTGGTAGTAGTTGGGTACCCAGTTTGGGTTTTGGGCCCAAACTAGCTAGTAGTTCCTTTTAATGAGACTAAGTTTGACTTGGGCTGTGGCCCCTTTCTGTGGCTTATACGAATGAACAAGAAAAAGAAAACAAGGAGACTAACATGTAGCATTTGAATTAGATGACTAATAGTTTTGAAGTGTTACACATTTTCAAGTTGTTGCCAAATGTATTCCTCAAGTTAGATATAGGCGTATAACATAGGTTTCAAGACTTGAAGTGTACCTAGTTCGTTTATGCTCTATCTTATGTTGTCGAGACTCTCGACTAGTGAATATGATTCGCCACTTTGGTACCACCAAGAAGTAGTTGTCGACCCATTTTCATAGTCTCGAGCACATCTATTTTTGATGACCATTAAGTACTTATCAAAGTTGAGCAAACAAGGGAAGATGACAAGTAAATGACTCTCGAAATACATTTTAACACAAGAATACTCTCGACTCGGGTTTTCTCACTAGGCGTACAAGGAGGTTTTGACCCATGGTTCATCTTTGAGTTACAAGACAATTAAAGACTAGCATGTTTCTCGAGTACAAGCAAGGTTAAAAATCAAGTTTCCGACATACTTTTAAATGATGTGAATGTTGACGGAAAAATGTGAGTCTTGACATAGTTTTACTAGTAGTCTTGTAAACAAAAACTTGACTCATTTACTTTGTTCTTGTCCTTGTCTCGACAGAAAAACCAACGGACCCTTGTTCACAAATGACCACTTAAGACTAGTTTCCATTATTTGTTTATCAAGTCGCAAGTATTACAACATCAAGTACCTAGTTACATAGTCAAACTACTAAATTTCTATAAGACCAAGCCTTCATTTTCTTGGCTTGCTTCTCGACAGGAAATAATCACAACTCAATGACAACATAAATCTCAACATGACTAGATCAAGTTTTAGAGTAACAAAACTATACTCATTTTGTAAAGTTGTACATCTTATACTTTCAAACTTAAATGAAAACAAGACCTCACAAAAACACTTCATTAAGAATGTTTACATAACAATGAAACAAAAGAAATCATGAGGAAGGAAAAGACTATAAACCTTATCAAGAATGGGATGTGGGTATGTTGATGAGAGCCAAGTCGAGGGACCTCCACACAAATCAACCCGTATACCGAATTTTTGAGCAAACCCAACAACTTCTTGGTCACTTTGAGAATATCACTCTCTTGTGGTGAGTTTGAGTTTTTGATTTGTGGGTGTCCTTGGTCTCTCAATGTTTCTTATGAAAAGGTTAAGAGGAAAGTCCTTGGTCATCTCTCTTCATCTTGGAGTTTTGTTTGAAGCCAAAAATGGCTTACTTCCAAGACATCCGAATCTTTGGATATAAAAGATATAGTGGTGCAAAGATCTTTACTTCTTCCTTGTGATTTGTTTTGATCTTGCTTGGATCCCTTCGAAGGTAGAGGAGCATCTAGGAAGATTTGGGAAGCAAGATTTTTCATGGATTAGGTATGAGAGAGGTGAGTGTGTTGGATGAAGATGTTGGCTTATCTTCAAATGGAAATATTCGGCCTAGGGAAGGAGTACAAGATAGAGGTTGAAGATGGATTTTGATTCTCTTTTTCTTGGTTCTTGGTTGCTTTAGACGTGGAAGGGAGAAGACCAAAGAGACAATTTGCACATGTCTAATTTGGGTCCTCATTGGTTTTTGTCGTGAGTGGGTAGTGAAAAGACAAAAGGAGTTGGTGTTTTAATTTTTATCAACTCTAAGGTATAGTAAGAGTTTTAATAAAATGTTAATGTAAGTAAAGTAGATGTATTGCATACTTGTTTATTTTGTGTAAGTATTTGTAAGTGAGATAATTATTGTATAAAATGTGTGCATTTACATTATAGTTATGCATGTTTGCACTTGAGTCTTATCAAGCCTTTGTTCAAGTGATAATGTGTTTAAGTATTTTGTGTCCCGCGAAGTCATATTGTGACCAAGGTATTATTGTTTGACAATTTTTGTCCGTGCTATTTCATTGTTACGTGTTTGAATTATTTTATCTTTGCAATATTCCAAGTCGCTGACATTTGTTAATTGTTTTAGCGAGTCCTTATCATAGTGTCGGTACGCGTGTAGTGTCGGTCACTGGGAAGAACGAGATAACCTCTCGTCTTATAATTTAAATCATAAGACAAAATAAAATATTCATAAAATGATATGAATGCAAAAGCGGTGCAGTCATCTACCGTATGCGAGTTAGCTACTCAAATGATCAGGCAAAGCTTATGCATGCTTAATAAATTTGGCTTAGTAAAAGGAATTACTAATCATCAGTTAAATTTTGGTGAAAATTTACCGTGTGTCACAATAAAGCTGAGGTCTCACACAACAAAATAATTCACCTTGTCATTGTAATCTAGATCAAGGTCTCACATAACTAAATTACAACTTCAAGTGTTTCATATCATTAGATGGCATAAACTTAAATTTAAAGGGTACAATTTTTGACGTGTAATCAAAACTTATGTATAAAGAAGCATGCATACAACTTTATGACACAAAATTTTCGAAAAAACTTACTTGTATTTTAATTGCTAAGATTAAATTCTACAAAGTTTTAATCGATGCGTTGAGAAACTTACAACTTTGCACTAAGATGCTTCGTACATAGAATGGTTATACTAGGTAGCTCCAATCGAACTCACAGGGGGCAGAGGACCAGGTAAGCGTAAAAGCATAACCTTAGACATCCATTCAGTGAGACTGTGCGCACTTCTTTTAACCCCTTTTTAGTTTGTTCTAGTGGGTGAGCCGTTCTAACCATTTAGTACAGTCGCATCAATCGATTAAAAGTTCAAGAATAATACTTAGATAACAAATCAGTTTCGCCATTATTTAGTCCATTTAATTTTCTATTCATAAAACCCCTTTTTGCTTACTAACATGTCAAACAATTATATAAACAAAAAAGCATTTTAATAAAATTAAACACACTCAAATAATATAAACATATAACTAAACAATTTAACATATGTAAAAACAATTAGCCACATGCATAATTATTTCAATAAACTCTAATAACAATTCTAGTCGTAAATAAATGCATACATTAACTAGGACTTTCATCTCGCAAGAAGATGAGCCACATACATCGACAAGTCGATTGCGTAAGCCGAAGTTAATAGTATACCAATTAGCACATAACGAATTTTATTAGTTATAATTGAGGTCTTCCCCATTCAATAATTATTAAATAAATAAAACATGTGTGAATCACTTAACAATTAATCAATAAACAAAAAACAATACTCCATGGCAAAACATGCATGTTCCACCATGGAATCCGCATAACAATTATCACCCAAGATACGCATATTACATGTCACATAACAATTATTCATTAATTAACCACATAAAATAAGCATGCAATCCTAGGGTTTCTACAAGTTTTACAAAATTAAAACCTAATTAAATAAATAAAGGGTAATCGACCCTATATATAAAAAATTAGGGTTTCGAATTCAAAACCCTAGAAACCATAAAAAGCATGCATATAATCATAAAGATCCAATTTTTATGTGTTTCGGTAATTAATTACATCATATTAACGGTTCGTGATGCCACTGTTGGGATTTAATACTCATAACAATTATATAAAATCAAATAACATCATCAAAGCATGCAGCGGAAGTAAATAGGAATAATATATGTAAGTAATTAACCGAACAAGAAAGTGCGTACCTTTTAGCAATTCAAGAATCAAACGATGATTAGAACAAGAACAAAAACCCAAAACCCTAATTTAGGGTTTATACAAATCGACCCAACACAAAAGTCGACCACCAAGATTACAAGCTCAAGCGTGCTTGTCCTTCGTTCTTGTACACACGTACTAATAGCGATTTGATGTGAAAAGCTAGTTACTTGAATCACAAATAAAACCAAACACTTGTTTCTTTAGTTAAGCAAAATCGAAACCCTTATGGTGAGGGGTATTCGACCGGCCACCAAAGAAAGAGGGAAGAAAAGGAGAAATTAGGTATATTGGTGATCCAAGGTTAGGAGAATAATGAATACAAGGGTTTGTATATATACATTCTCAAAACTTGGTGACCAAGAAAAGCCTCCCTTGGGCTTTTGAGAAGCCACGACCGGCCACCCAACCCAAGAGGGGTTCTAGACTTTTCTTGCCCACTAATTTCATTCTTAGTCCTCTTAGTTTACATTTAACGACCGTTAGCCAAACCTCGTTAAATATTTAACTATCGTTATGTTTTATTTCGTGACTAATAATTAATAATAACATTTTATATATTAATTATTAACATCAACTCTCATACGTAATGTGTGCAATCCCGAACTCTCGAGTTCGAATCCGGTCATACTAATATTAATAATTATCCATAAACCTTTCAACAACAAAGTGACAATTTCACGAATCCATAAGTCAATGGACTGATTTGAGTTGGATAGAAAATACTTTTTTTTTTTACTTTGTCTACTTAATTATTTAGATATTAAAGTACTTAATTATTAGTCATATATGTTTAGAACATTTTAATTAGTGTCTGATTTCAATAAGATTTTCGTCACGCCATAAATTTTTTTTGACCTTTTCACTTGATACTAACCAATCGATCTTACAGTATCACGCTATCAACTAATGTGATATTTGTTTATTAAGAGTCTATGAATTTGAATCTGATTTGTACATCTGAATTTTAATATATGATTGAAAAGTCTGAATCTGATTAAATCTTAATTTAAATAAGTGATTGAGAGATCTAAATCCGACTCAAATATAACTATTTGATTTTTAAAAATATTGAATGTGTTTAACTATTATTTTTTTACAATTTACATATTAAAATGCATTCATGGGAAAAATAATCTTTATTAAATGTAGAATAAATTTTTTCTAATATAGTTAATTAAGAGTTAAAATTTTAAAAATAAAATATTTAAGTTCATGTTTATTTGACAAAAATAAACATGTCTGATTCTAGATGAAATTTTTTAAAATAACTAACTAAAAATATATGAATCCGCTAACCCGAACCTTTAAATATGAACAAAACACGAATTGTCACATAACTATTATCATCTTTACATTTTTTTATATAACAAAAATATGCAATGATTTTATTTAAACGTAGTTGTAGTACGAAAGAAAAAGTTGAAACCAGACACACACAAAAAAAGATATTAAGAGGTATTAAAGACACTCTTTCTCCCTCTAGTTTAGTACGTTGTTTTTGTCTATTATCTCCTCTTAATGACTGGAAAAAACAAACACCCTTAACACTGACTGTCTTTTATCGCGTTTTAATAATAAGAAAAAAACAAATACACTTTTTGACCTAAACCTCTTACTGCATCGGATTAAAAGGCTGTTAAGATCTATTTTTTTAACAAACATCATCTAACTAAGTCTATTTCCAAAGATTTGAATAATCCACACTTGGGCATAAACTTGATTTTATACATTTCTAGTTAATAATACACTGAAACTATACTTAAATACAATGCATGAACTCAAAGCGTGCAAATTATCCAACAAACTCATAATTGTTTGCCCAAAGCTAACAAAGTAGTAATATGAGTAATTATGATTATTTTCATCATTAAGAGATTAAAAAACTAATTTACCCATTAACTTTTGCACTTTTGTGTTAGGTATAGAGATGCAAGTTGACAAGTTAAAACTGGTTTTCGGTTTGAAAAAACCGGTTTTCATAAAACCGATTTCGGTTTTGTCAGTTTTTCCAGAATCGGTTTATTTGGTTATGAATGTTTGAAATCGGTTTTGTACCGCTTCGGTTCTTTTCGGAATTTTACTAAAAACTTTGAATTTTATTTAATAAACTTGTTAATTATCAAACATTTAATTAAACAGTACACCGGAAACGTACTAAACAAATACAATCATAACTTTTTATTTTCACCGGAAACATACTAAAAAAATACAATCATAACTTTTATTTAAACAATACAATTATACAACTAAAAATATATAAATACTACTACATTTCGAGCTTCGACATGGCCATCACCCGAAAACATATTAGTGTACTCAAGTATATCGAGCTTCGGCATTGCCATCACCCGTTATACTCAAGTCATTAAATCTTCCAAAAAATCTTCTGCATCTAAGTCTTCAACATCAAAGTCTTCAACATCAAAGTCTTCAAATTCACCTTCATCTAATTCGGTATTCGGAGGTGATATCCCTAATTCAACTTCTTCTCTTGCTATAGTTTCTTCAACGTCTTCTAATATCGGACCTTCCAACGATGTTTTATGTTGTACCCTATCTACTCCGTTTAAATAATCTTTCAAACATACACATACTTCCATGGATTCGGGGGTTAGTGTTGACCTTCTTTCCAATATAATTCTACCGCTAATAGAAAAGGTCGATTCGGAAGCTACTGTTGAAGCTTGGACCGCTAATAAGTCACGAGCCATAGCGGATAAAATTGGAAATTAGATTTCCCTTTCTTTCCACCAAGCCAAAATGTCAAAGTTTGCAAGCTCTTCGTGAGTTAAAGTTATTAAAACGTTTGTAGCCATATATTGTCCCAACTCGCTTGTTGGGGCTGATGTTCGTTGACGCTTTGTACGTCTTCACATAAACTATTATAAAGGTTTATATTAATGTCTTTTGTCATTCGAGACGATCCGGCCCACATTTGGTCAACAATTGAGTTTTGTTGTTGACCATATTTTGTTGCATAAATTCCAATTTTTTTTTTAAAATTATCATTAAATTTAAAAATTTGGGATTCTAAATAGTCGGAGTCTTGACCGTCTAACCCTAAGGATAAATCTAAAATTTTCGTTATTCTTGTTATTAAAATTTCTACGCCTCCAACATTTAAACATGGCCTCCAACGTTATTCTTGTTATTACCAAAATACTTTATAATTTTTTTATTTATTTATAAATTTAACCATTTTTCTAAACATTTGAGTAGGTGAGTTTTTTAATTCGTTTAACTTTTTCGTCATAGTATAAATTTGCTTTAAAACTAATGAGCTAGTTGGGTAATAAACACCCGATAGTATAGTTGTTGCCTCTTTAAAAACTTGTAAAAAAATAGTTAAATCATTTAGTCGATCCCAATCTTGGTCGTTTATCGAAACGGACTTATTTCTATTAACAAGTTGTTCATTAAAAGCTTTTAAAGCCTCACGTTGTTGTAATATATTTTCAAACATCATGCAAGTAGAATTCCACTTAGTATTATTATCATAGCAAGGTCCTAGGGGTATTTCACCACATTGTTTACGAAAACGTCTATAGTTCATTTGTCGTTCATTGCTCGAACTATATATAGTTACTAATAAACCCCTAAATTTACTACGTAAACTATAACTTATTTTTAATGCCGCTTGAACGGATAGATTTATAACATGAGCAACACAACGAGAATGAAAAAAAGCACCATTTAAAACGGGTTTTATACGTAATTTTAACAATTCCATAGCTCTAGTATTATTGGATGCATTATCTAGTGAAATCGTAAAAACTTTATCATCTAAATTATATTCAATTACAGTGTCATGTAAATTTTTTCTTATATTAGATCCCGTATGAGGATAACCAAATAGTTTAAAAGCAATTGTCCGTTTCATTAATAACCAAGATTCAAGATTAAACTAATGAGTCGTAACGGCGAGATAAGAATTTTCTGTACCATGTGGTGCGGTCCAAACATCTATAGTTATAGAAACACTATATTTAAAAACGAATTTGCTCTGGAGAAATACGCGATACCCTAAACTTTTCACCTTACGAATTACAATCTGATCTTCTTTAATCGTTTCTTGTTTTAATCTGCTCCTAGTTACCAATTACATTCGTGTATTGTGTAATTATTACAGGTTATTACGATTACTGATTTGAAGGGTTTGGTTTGTGATCGTTTTTTCATCTTAGGGTTTCGCTGATTCTGAATTTATTTTTTGTCATCTGCGATTATCTTCATGGGTTTCGGTTAGATTATTTGAGCTTTTATTCATGCCTTAGCTTTATAAGGATGAACATGCTCTCCTTCCCACATGTGACAAACGATTTCAAATTTTCCATGCACATGTTGAGGGGGAGCATCTATCTTAAACCTATGATGTATAACGTGATCACTTATCTCAATGTGCAGGTTCCCTCTAGTATGTGCAAAACTCTTTTCAAATCTCGAGGCACATACTGAGGGGGAGCAAACCTATGAAAACCTCATCCTTCCCAAAAATGCTTTATCTACTTGTCTTGATTAGGGAAGTGATGTTGATATCTTTTAGAAAATGGTAATCAAAGAAGTTAATTCTTTCTCTTGCCTCCATGTACAAAACGATTTCAAATATTTGATGCACATGTTGAGGGGGAGTTCTCGTTCTAAAATTATCAAAAACAATTCAGGTACAAAATGCTTTGATATTATATCACAAGTATCTGTATTGATTTTCAAATGGTTTTCAATTGGTTCAAATGGCAGATGAACAATACCAAATAGACCGACCAACTTTACTTTATGTACGGTGATATAAGGATGATAAGGTTAGGTATGTGTTCCCACGATCCGCCAGAACCGGAAGGATCTACCCAGGGACTATCCACTAGTTAGTGTAGAGTTCTTAGGTATGATGATAAAAGGAGAAAAATGAGATATGGGAAGAGTGCGGACTGAGACTGAGCTAGTACTGGAATAAACCCAATTAGGTTCTTGCTATGAAGTCTCGGTAAGCACTGAAGGGGTTGAAGAATTAAAAGGAATTGAATGAGAAAAGGGTGAAAACAAATAGCCCTCCATATATTCAACCTTAGGGCAGAAACCGGGTTCAATTCATATGCTACTGATGGTAACATCGGTATTGAAGACAAGACGTCATGGACCCAGTGACGCACTGCACTTCAACTTTCCAAACCACTCAAGTTCCTCTTAAAAGGACTTGTTTCATTCTCACGGGGAACCAACATTATCTATCGACTTTCTCTTAGAGATTGTTGATATTGAAGAAGGAGACCCTCTCCCTAGTCTCCGACACACGATCCAAATATGCACATATTGAGTCTAGAGCCACGAGATCATCAATAAATCTCATTAGGACACTTTCAATGAAGACTCTCTGTTTCACACAATGTGGAAAGAGAGATTATATCTTGAGTCCTACGCATTATCCTTGTGGTATTGCCATAACATCTGAGTGATGTGTATACATATTCACAATGAAGATGGAAAGCCTTCTGGAGCCAACATCAAACAAGCTCCTGGTAGGTGGCATGTGAGATTTATTATATAGATCAACCATGTGAAAACTGAACAGAAACAATAGGGCGATTCAATCTCTTGAATCAATCCTGGTTCAGGTTATGGATTGACGGATGGATACCTTTGAAAAACCGGTCTTTGTGATTAAAAAAAAAAAAAAAAACAATTTCTTTAGCAAATCGACCGTGTACGGACATTTCAAATCAAAAGGTGTTTTATGATTGATAATTGATGTTCATTAAAACCTTCGTTGTATTGCAAAAACAATTTCTATTGAGCAATACACGATTGTTTTTCAAATCTCTTTTCATCAATCAGTAAATTTCTATTCGCTGGTTCACTCACTCCGTGTTGTCTTCTTTGAGATGTTCCCGTTTGAGAACAGCTAGAGCAGCTGCGAAACCCTGTCAAGGAAATTCTTCAGAATTATACCTGATCACAGGCAGTACTTGTACTGATCAACGAGGAACCGTGGGCCGTGTACCTCAATTCAACGAAAGTGATCAAAGACACTTTCGTGCGATTTATTGCTAACTGTTGTATGCAGGTACACCCGACGTTTGTAGCTGATCAGAATGAAGCGGTCAATCCATAGCTGCATGCTCACTTAACACATTCATCTCAAAAGAAATCATGATTAGTGCATCAATGACTTTGATATTTTCACTCCATGCTTCTGCTACGCTGCTGCCAATATCATGAATCAACGAAAGCTTCCACTAGTCTGATGAGAAGATTTCATGATCCAGAATGTGAGCATGTCGGTCCGAATGTCACAACATCACATAATACCAACACCACAATGGATATCTCAGAGATTTTTATGTAGCTGATGATCTCAAAAGCTGGCTCAAATTTATTATCACGAAGATCAGTAAAAGACCTCCACCTAGAGTAACCAAACATGCAATGAAAAGAATCAATGACTACGAGCTTCGGAGCAAAGTACTACATCAAGAATGCAAGAACAATTGTTAATGACATATCTGTTTGTATTCAATGTAATTTTAGTATATGTTTGAGGTGACCTCCCTTAGGGGGAGATTGTTAGGAATTAGAAATTCCAGGTATTAAAGAGTCGGTCACCTCAAGTATATGTAATCGTTAGAAAGCTCGTAGTCGTAGTTATTTTAAGTTAAGTAGTATTTAGTTAAGTAACACCGTGGAGAACGGACGGGTCTTTACCCACTGTATGCCTGATCCACAGCCCGTTGTGTGGCGTTTTATGTAAGACTATAAATACTCTCTACCTCCCAAGGTAGAGAGTTGGAGCTCATAATAATATCTTTCACTTTCTCTCACTAAGTTCCCTAAACCTCTAACTTTCTCTCTCTAGAATTCCACTTATATGCCCACTTTGTGTTATGGTTTGATGTGTAAGTGAAAACCAATATATTACACTTTTCTTCCTCCTAGACCTCTCGAAACTCTTCCTTGGCTTTTATTAGGACCTCTAGATCAGTGAGTAACTGATTGTATGTTTGTGTGTGGTGTTTTCAAATGGTGTGAGCAAAAATAAAAGGAAGGGGATTGCTATTTATAGAGGGGAAATGAGAGGGTTCTTGAAAGAGACTAGGTCACCATGTTGAGTTGTAGGGGACAAGGTGAGGTATTCTTGTGCCAAGTGGAAAATTTGTGTGGTGAGGGTGAAAAAAATGTGATGTGGTAAAATTTCTAACCAAGTAAATTTCCCATAATTTTTGACCAAGGTAAAATATCAATGAGACATGATGTGGTGGCTTAATATGGCATTAGTAAAAGGTTTGTGGTTAGGGTTTTAACAAGTATCTGGTTAGAACTAATTTAGTTAGAGATCTAGTTAGGATTGCACTAAAAATAGTAACATAGGTCGAATGGCTTTAAGTGGTCGTACTTAGGCTATAATTTTTAGGGCTTAGTTAAGTAGGATTTGATTTAAAATCAAGCTAGGGCTTGTTTGTTTATGTTTAGTGTCGATTTGGAACAAAACACAGAACTAGGGCTCGTTTGGCTTAGATGGTTGTACCATAGGCTATTTAGGGTTGTACTAGGGTTCTAGGGATATAGAAAATGTTTTTTTTTTAAGTATTTGGTTAATTTTATAGGTTTAGGTTAATTTAGTTAAGTTAAAATAAGTAAAAGTATAGTTTTAGGTTTTGTGCATTAGGCACTTGTACATTAGGTTTAGGAACTTGTACTTAAGATTATTAAGTATAAGAAATATATTTTTGAAGCTTTTGTATAAAAGACTTGTAAAATGTATTTAAAAATGAGTAGATTGAGGTTTATAATGACGTTTATATAATTATTAGGTTTTTATGCTTTAATGACTTGTACCTTGGCTTGGAAAACTTGTACTTTCATATTTTGTAGAAAAAATGACCCTAATAATTAGGGTTTGTGATTCGTCCACATAAAATCATGGTTTTGGAATTGGAAGTTTAGGGTTTACACCGGGAGATATCGTAATATTAGGGTTTTGTACTTTAAAAGGTTGTACCTTAGCTTTGGAGTGTTGTACTTGAAGGTTTACGGTTTAGTTACCAAAAATCGTAGTTATAGCAATTCTAGGATTTCCTGGAGACTTTAATAGATAGAAAAAATTCAGCTTGAACGCTTAATAATCGTATGTTAACGGATTAACGTAAAGTGGCAAATCAAAGTTGGTAAAAATTTGGTACTTGACATATAAAAATTTTATGTTGAAATAATATGAAGTAGGTCGGTGTCGGTCCGCGTGTGAGCACATTTATTAAGGATGTGAGTTACGTCACATGAAAAGGGTAGTAGTCAATTAAGTTGATGTTGTAAAAAAAATTATACGTAGAAAATGGATAAGTATTTGTGATAAAAGTAAGGTGAAATTACCAGTTGTTACAGTCTCACCCCCTTAAATGGAATCTCGTCCCGAGATTCAGTCTGTGTTGGTTGCGATGTGGGAAAAAGTGTGGATATCCATGGAGCGTTGATTACAAGGATGTGTATGAATAGTTATCTTGTTATGAAGTTTTGCTTTTGAATGAAGATTGTTTTAGGAAATCTGTGAAGATGACTGTTTCCTTCATGACATGATTCTTCCTAAATTAGACATAGGTGATCAGGCTATGTATAATTGAGGACAAATGATGTGATGCTTGATTCAGTCAAAGTAATATTATGTCTCTCGAAAGTTTTAGATGGTGTTCAACGTTTTGCTTTTATAAAAAGTTCAAGAATGCTATACTTATAGAACTCTGTAGGTCAAAAGGGATAAAAAGGGACTATAGCACTCCAAGAACCCCACAACAAAATGGGGTGGCAGAAAGAAAAAATAGGACCTTAATAGAAGCTGCAAGATCAATGCTGGCAGACTCTAAGCTACCCACCATGTTTTGGACTGAAGCTGTTGGCACAGCTTGTTATGTACTGAATAGGGTGTCCATTACTAGACCTCACTTCAAAACACCATATGAACTTCTCTATGGAAAAGTTCCTGCTATTCATTACCTTAAACCTTTTGGTTGTCAAGTGACCATTCTGAATACAAGTGATCCACTGGGCAAATTTGATGAGAAAGCTGATGATGGTTATATTGTGGGATATTCTGCTCATAGTAAGGCTTACAGGGTTTACAATTTATCTGCAAAGAAGATTGAGGAGACTTTGAACCTGAGGTTTCTAGAAGACAAGCCTAATGTTCAAGGACAGGGTCATGTTTGGTCTTTTGATCTTGATTACTTAACTGATTTTTTGGGTTACTCTAGACATATGGCTAACCAACATGTAGGTACTCAAGAGTCTCCAACTAACAGTGCAGGTACTATGGATGCTGATTCTGACAGTGAGTTTGAAGATGATGAACAACCTATTGTCGTGCCTTCTTTCTCCCCTAAAAATTTTGTGAGTGACACTTCTGCCGATATTACTGATGAGAGTGAAGATGACTCACAATATGCTGAGGACCTTGCTAGACTGAAGAAACAAGAGTATGCAGCTAATCTAGATGCTGAGAGGAATGCTAAGGAGAGTGCAAGTGAAGCAATCAGTGGAAACAACAATTCTGCTGAAAGTAACCCTGTTTCTCCTAACATCACCAAATCTGCCGAAAGACATGCTGTTTCTACTCCTATTTCTACTAGAGTGTCTACAGACTTTGGAGAGCCTTATACACGTTTTCCAACACCTTCAGATCTTGGTCATCATCAACCCAAAGCTGGCATCTTCACCTCACCTTCCTATGACACTGATTTTGAACCTACTGTGACTAATCTTGATACCTCCATTGATGTCAACACCACTGCTACTAAAAGGATCAACAATACTCATCCACAGTCCAATATTATTGGTGATCCTAATGCACCTGTTAGAACTAGGGGTTCTGTGACAAGTCCTAAATATGGTCAACTGGCTTTTATCTCTTATGTCTCAAATCAGCAAAGAGACAATCACACAGACTATGAACATTGTCTGTTTGCTTGTTTCCTCTCACAGGTGGAACCAACCAGTGTTACTCAGGCTCTTGATGACTCAAGTTGGCTTGAGGCAAAGCAAGAAGAGATGCAACAATTTCAAAATCAGCAGGTTTGGATCTTGGTACCACTACCTGATGGCAAGTATGCAATTGGGACTAAATGGATTCTGAAGAATAAGAGAGATGCAAGGGGTGTTGTCATTAAAAACAAAGCGAGGTTGGTAGCTCAAGGGTATAGAAAAGAGGAGGGAATTGACTATGATGAGGTGTTTGCACCTGTGGCTAGAGTTGAAGCCATACGGATATTCTTGGCTTATGCATCTTACATGGGATTTATGGTGTATCAGATGGATGTTAAAGGTGCTTTTCTCTATGGTGAAATAGAAGAGGAGTTTTATGTCACTCAACCTAAAGGATTTGAAGACCCTGAACATCCTAATCATGTTTACAAGGTAGTCAAAGCTCTCTATGGACTTCATCAGGCACCCAGAGCTTGGTATGCTAGGCTTTCATCATTTCTGCTGAAGAATGGTTATCGAAGAGGTGCAATTGATAAGACACTTTTCCTTAAGAAGAATTCCAGAGATATTATTCTTGTGCAAGTGTATGTGGATGACATTATTTTTGGATCCACAAAGGAAGCTTGGTGCAGGGAGTTTGAGGAGCTTATGAAGGGAGAGTTTCAGATGAGTGCTATGGGGGAGTTGACTTTCTTCTTGGGTCTCCAAGTTCAGCAGAAACCTGATGGTATCTTTGTCAGTCAAGACAAATATGTGAGGGACATATTAAAGAAATTCGGTATGGAGAGTGTCAGGACTGCCACTACACCTTATGAAGCTCCAAAGACAAAGACCAACAATGAAGTAGATCCACCAGTGAATGTTCATTTATACAGATCTATGATTGGTTCTTTGATGTATCTAACAGCTTCAAGGCCTGATATTACTTTTGCTGTGAGTGTTTGTTCTCGACATCAAGTTACTCCACTTACTTCCCATCTCAATGTTGTTAAGAAGATCTTTAAGTACCTCAAAGGCCAACCTCATCTAGGCCTTTGGTACCCAAAAGAGTCTCCATTTAAACTGGAAGCATATAGTGATAGTGACTATGCTGGTGCTAATCTGGATAGGAGGTCCACCACTAGAGGTTGCCAATTCCTAGGAAAAAGATTGATTTCTTGGCAGTGCAAGAAACAAACAATTGTGGCTACCTCATCTACTGAAGCAGAGTACGTTGCTGCTGCAAATTGCTGTGGACAGGTTCTTTGGATACAAAATCAATTGTTGGATTATGGGTATAACTTCATGAACACAACAATTTTTATTGATAATCAAAGTACCATATGCATTGTTAAAAATCCAGTTTTTCATAGTCGAACAAAACATATTGAAATCAGGCACCACTTTATAAGAGATGCATATGACAAACATTTGATAAAAGTGGTTAAAATTCACACTGGTGATAATGTGGCAGATTTGTTAACAAAGGCTTTTGATGGACCAAGGTTTCAACACCTTGTGGTCCATATTGGTATGCTTAACCCTTAACTGCAAAGTTTAAGGGGAGGCATAGGCCTCAGGGGAGGCATATGCCTCAGGGGAGGATTTGTGTACACTTTGTTTTTTTAGTATGTATATTGTAGTTTTCTGTGTATATTTTTGATTTCTTTGGTTTTCTAACACTAACCAGCTGATGTAATGATAGTTTTGTTTGTCTTTGTTTGGTTTGTGTGTTTCTCTGTTTGTTTTGTTTTGCAGATTGTTACTTATATAAGTTGAAGTTCATCATGATTGGTCAAATGAAAAATGGTCAAGTAAGCTAGTGGTTTCTTCTGATGAAGAGCAAGAGGATAATCCATATGGTTCTCTTCATATTTTGGCTGATGTTGCTCAAGAGACTCCTGTTTCTTCTCCTTTTGCTACTGAATCTTCAAAGAAAAAGGAACCTATTCGATTTTCTAGAAAAAGGAGAAGACAATATCTGAATATGGAATCCACTGAAGCTTCAACAGAACCAAGTGTTGATGCTGTAACTGCTGATGTTTCAATGGGGGATGTTGTTTCTGTACATGGTCAAGCTTCAGTTGTACAAGAACAATCAAGTTCTCTACCTTCAGCTGATAATTCTGAAGTTTTTCATGCTGGCAGAAGTTTTGTTTTGAATCCAGTATTTGATGTATTTTCCACACCTGTTGAAGATTTGTCTCAATATGTTTCTTCTGATGCGCATTTGGATGTTTCTTCTGAAGTTCCTATTTGTGATCCTTCTTCAGCTGATGGTGCTCACATATCTACTGATACAGAGAAAGAAGTAATAGTTGATGCAGAACTTGGTCCAGGTCTAGTAAGTGCAGAAGAGTTGAAAGAGCAAGAGAGAATGATAGCTGACTGTGCAGACATGAAGAAAAGTGAGGATTTGGCTAAACAGATTGAAGCTGAATCTACTTCAAATTTGTCTATTGAGAGACAAAGAGAACTGGATGAATTGCGTTCTAAGATATCTGGTGCACAATGGGATGTTTATACTCAGCAAGTTGTTTCTACTCCTACACTTGCTCAGAGTATATTAGGTGCTGACTTTGATAGTGAGAATTTTGTTGACACAATGGTCAATCTTGGACAAAAACGGAAACAAGAGGCAGCTGACAGAAAGAAAGCTATTGTTGCTCAAAAGAATAAGGCAAAAAGGGAAAAACCACCTACTGAAGCTCAGAAGAAAGCATACATGAGACATGTTGTCTTTTATCAAAGTTCTACTATATTTAATTCTGGTTTGAAGAAAAGGCAAGTTTGGAATTTACCTGATGATGAATTGCATAGGTTGTTTCAAAGGATTATGAAGCAGACTGCATCATATTCTAAGAAGAGAAGTGCTGCTGATTCAGATGCTCCAAAGTCTAAGAGGCCTAAAACAGTTGAGATTGTCGATAATTTTGATGATGTTCCACCAATAATGGATTCTCCTGTTATTTCCTCTGAAGCATCTACTGCATCTATACCTTCAGCTGCTAGGGTTCCATCTTCTGAAAGGGTTCAATCTTCTGAACAACACACTATTTATTCTACAGTATTACCTTGTGCTAAGAAGGTCAGTGTGCTAATTGATTTAGAAGGAGAAGATATGGGTAAGAAAGATGAAAGAGAAGCTGCTAAAGCTAAGCAGGCTAGAGTGATACTTGAGAAAATGTATCAATTACGAGGTATTGCTCCAGTTACGTATTCTTATATCTCTTCTACTAAAGCTAAAGATGTTCCTGAAACATCTGAGAATGTGCCATCTATGGAAGTTTATATACCTGGTTGGAGGATGAAAAGAATGTCTAAACGACGTCACACTACTCTAAGGCGATCTGTGAGATTAGATGGGTCATATACTTCTAAGATTCATCAGACTATCAGAGGGAGTTCTTTGGATTTAAAAGCTGTTGATTCAACTTTTATTAAAGAAGGATCTGTTACTGTTTTTCTTGAAGGATCTCATGCTGTGTTGCTTAATTGGACATTGACTGAAGGGGAGCTTAATACTATTCATCGTCTGGATTATACTACTGTGAAGTTCAATTTCTTGAAGGAAATACTGCATCTGGTGGATAGACAAGATTTGACTACTCTGTATGGTATTGTTACTAAGCATTATGATATTCATACACCACAGGGTTCAGGTTTATTATTGTTGGATGATCTTCAAGTATTGTTTGATTCTCAATCTCCAAATGGTAAAGGGTATCATATTTGGAAGAATTCACATCGATGGAAGGTTGAGACTTGGAGATTTTATCCTTTGCCTAGTGTGCATGTGGTGGAAACAAAGAGTGGGATTACTGTCTGTATGTTTGCTGATAAGAATTATCCATTGCCTATGAGGTTGATGGAACGAATGCTTAAACAGAAGTTGGAAGTTCCTCCAGATCCAGTTGGTAATGATAAGTTGCATGCTGAACAATGTGTTGGAATCATTAAGACTCAGCTTCTGCAACATAAAGTTTCATCTTGATTCTGGTATTGTGTATAATTTGTAATATATTTGTTTTGTGTTATTTTATTTTCTTAGTTAAAAAAAAATAAAAAAAATTTGGTTTTGTCTAACTTTTATTGCAGGTTTGTTGTACATTATCGATGGTCCTTGACTCACCATATGTACCTTATGTATATCAAAGAGTTAGCTAGTCCAAAGGGTACAGCTTTGGTAAAGACACATCAAATCTGTTGATAGCTGTAATGGTTTGCTCAAAATCATAGGGTTTGCAACTACCCATGCTTCATTGCTGAGAGTTGTATGGTCATCAATTCACCATGGTTTATTCCTTTTTGGAATCCAAGAATTGACTAGCCCACTTGTATATGGCTTGTGGTAAAGGCATTGGAATACCATATTTGGTAATCAGTTCACCAATTCTAAGAATTGACTAGTCCTGAGCAAACGGCTATAGGTAAAGATATTTCAAATCTGTTCATGGTTGCTTATTTGCTAATAAATCAGATGGTTATCAGTGTACCATGGTTTTCGAACTTAAACATTTGGCTACTCCAGTAGTGATGGCTATTGGTAAAGAGACATCAAATCCATTATTTTCAATGATTCACCTCTCACAGGAGTTAACACACCTGGATGTGATGAGAATAGTATGAAACTAATATGTTTTGATGTACATGTTGTCATTTGTTGCTGCAAAGATATGGCGTTTCAGAGTTTATTCTTCAAAGAGATGTTTTTGGTTTGATTCTTTGTTGATGACGTTCGAGTACAATCCTCTAGTGCTGCAAGGTTAAAGATCTATCAAGAAACTGGAACTTAACCAAGTCAAATTCCAGTTTAGGGGAGGATTATTGGGAATTATGTGAAGTATGGATTATGCTGAAGTTACTGCTGAATGGATTCTACTGAAGTGTATGGATTCTGCCGAAGATATAATCATGCTGAAGTTATATAGTTATTAGTTGTTTATGCGGAGATAGTATTCCGCATATTCTATAGTTGTTAGGATATACATGAGCTTTATTAGGAAGTGATTGTGTATATCTTATTTAGTTTTACGTTTCTTTGTGAACAAGTTAGGGTTCCTTGTCTATAAAAGGAACACAATAGAATGAGTTATGTACTAGACGTTTACAAGTTATTAATATAACGATCCATAGAGGATCAAAGAGTTCTTAGTTATCTGTGCTTTATACTTGTGTTTATATTCCGCTAAAGAATACAAGTTGTAGAGATTTTCTTTTAGTTTGTTTGTGATTACATAAGCAACACTAACGATCTACGAAGCTCAAGATCTATCAAGGTCTGTCAAGTTTCAACAAGGGATCCGTGGGATCCGTGGAATAGTGGCAAGATTTTGCCTATAAATAGAGAGCCATTTCTTCATTTCTCTTCACCCCTTTTCCTACTAACTCTCTCATATATTCTTACACTCTTCTAACAAAAGATCACTTGATCTAGAGAGTTGTTCTTCTTTCTTCTGTTGTGATTCTCAAATAGGTCCTTCTCTAAGGCGAGATCACGAGCTTTCTACAAGTCATCCAAGCAAGGGGTCCTTGATTGATTTGTTCCCTCACAAGATTTCTGTAGCAAAGATCTTGTACTTGATATTTCACATAGTTGTTGTGTAATAGTCTTGTTGGTTTGGTCCTCCGTGTTACGGACTCGGTATTTAGCTTTGTACCGGAAAAAGGTGTAAGCAACGTTGTGAAGGCTTCTCCGCCAAGTTGAAGGAGTTTGTTGACATACTTCTTGAACTCTCGAGTAGGTGACTCGGGGAGTGGAGTAGGGCAAGGAAGGTGTCCTTGTAGCCGAACCACTATAAATCGGTTGTGTTATTTCTATCCCTTACGTTACTACATAATGAATATGATAAACTTTGCAAAATTAGTTTAAAAGTGATCAACAAAAATAAGTTTTTGAAAAATCAAAACCAACGTTTAGAAAAGGAAGTCATAGATCTAAAGGCAAAATTAAAACGTCTAGAAAAAAGGAAGATAGCAAGTGGCGAATGTGAACTTTGCGTTCAACTTCAAACACTAGTTGATCACCTAGACTCTAAGATTGCTAGAATGAACACTAAAACCTTAGATATAATATTGGACAGTGTTAAACAGGAAATAATAAAAAAGGTCTAGGTTTTCAGGAACTAAATGCGTCAGCTAGTGAAAACAAAGAAACACAATTCGTAAAGGCACTAGAAAAACAAACCACTGTAGTCACGGATCCCACAAACAGGGAACCGGCTGGTGTACAGCCAAGGATCCGTGGGTCTGCTGAAGCAAACAGTGGTAATAATGTAGCTTCCTCTTCTAGAACTGATTTCGTTATTGTTAATAAGAAGAAACCAACTCATGTTACCACTAGACAACCACCTCCAAGATATAATCAAAGCTTTATAAGAAACAAAGGTCTATCATTTTCAAAACCAAACACATCTAGGAGACCTAATAATGTTTATCCAAGAAGTAACCATCAAATAGGATGGAATCCAAATATGCAAAATGGTTTTCCATTTCAAAACTTTGCACCATGGAACGCATATTCACCTTATCCATACATGTATAACATGAATGGAATGTTTAACACTAATGGACCCATGACAAATGGGGACCAAACTTTTGAGTTAATTATTTTCTTAGGTGTGCTTAAAGGTCGACCTAGATCCGGATGAGTGGATCAAGGATAGCGGGTGCACGAGGCACAAGACCTGCAATAAAGATTTATTTTCCACATATGAATCCTTCAATGGAGGAAATGTGGTATTTGGAAATAGCAAAAGCAAAATCATCGGTAAAGGTACGCTTTCTAACAAATCTCTAACCATTAACGATGTGTGTCACGTAGAAAACCTAAACTTTAATCTCTTAAGTATAGGACAAATATGTGATAAAAAGTGCAACATACTTTTTAACGACACCGGTAGTAAGATACTAAAAAACGGTATCACCATAGGTAGAGGGATTAGGAAACATGGAGTTTATGTCATTAAAATTAGTAATGAACCTAAAGACAAACTTTGTCTTACTTCTATGGATGATACTTCGAACTTATGACATCGAAGATTGGGTCATGCCAATATGCGACTTCTTCAATCGCTATCATCCAATGATCTAGTAAGAGATCTACCTAAATTAAAATATGAACATCACTTTTGTAATGCTTGTAATGTAGGAAAACAAGTCCATTCTAGTCACAAAGCTAAAAACATGGTGTCTACAACTAAGTGTCTAGAGTTACTACACATGGATTTATTTGGTCCATTCGCTATCCAAAGTTATGGAGGCAACTACTACACTTTGGTTATAGTGGATGATTACTCTAGGTACACGTGGACTAAATTCTTAAAGAACAAAACTGAAACGTTCAACTACTTTGAAATATTAAGTAAGAAAATCCAAAGACAACTAGGAAGTCCTATAGTGTCTATTAGAACGGATCATGGTAGGGAATTCGATAATGAAGTGCACTTCGGAGCCTTTTGTGACGCTAATGGTATTACTCACAACTTCTCGGCTCCTCACACTCCAAAATCGAATGGGGTAGTGGAAAGAAAGAATAGAACCCTACAAGAAATGAGTCGCACCATGCTAAATAAGCCATCCATACCTCAAAAGTTTTGGTGCAATGTCGTTGATACCTCAACGTACATACTTCATAGAGTCTTAATTAGACCATTGTTAGGTAAAACTCCATATGAGTTACTTCGAGGCAAAAAGCCTACGTTAGATCACTTTAGAGTCTTTGGTAGCAAATGTTTTCTACTTAACACTAAAGATTACCTTACAAAATTTAATCCTAAATCAACCGAAGGTATCTTTTTAGGTTACTCTCCTAATAGCAAAGCTTACGTCATATTAAATAAAGAAAAAATGAAGGTAGAAGAGTCATTAAACGTAAAATTTTATGAAAGTCCACCCAAACCTACACCACCTCTTGTCGATGACGAGATTGTCGAAAGTAAAGCTATTCTAATAAAGAAAAAGATAAAAGAAGAAGAAGAACCGTTAAATGATGAAATCATAAATATTAAAGAGTCCAAAGATCACCCCGTAGATAAGGTCATAGGAAAGATAAATGAAAGAACCTTAAGGTCTCAAGTTCAAAACCAAAGTAGCTTGTTTTGTTTTGTCTCAACCATAGAACCTAAGAATACACAAGAAGCCATAAAAAGATGAAAGTTGGGTAATGGCTATGCAAGAAGAGTTAAATCAATTTGTTTCTAACGATGTTTGGACACTCGTCCCTCCACCTAGTAATCAAACCATAATAGGAACCAAATGGGTATATAAAAACAAGTTAGATGCAAACGGTATAGTGTCTAGAAACAAAGCTAGACTCGTTGCCCAAGGGTATAATCAACAAAAGGAATAGACTTTGATGAGACCTATGCCCCCGTGGCTAGATTAGAGTCTATAAGATTACTTCTTGCCTATGCTTGTGCTAATGATCTTAAGCTTTATCAAATGGATGTCAAAAGTGCTTTTCTAAATGGTCTCATTAATAAAGAAGTATATGTAGCTCAACCTCCGGGCTTCATCAATTTTGAAAAACCTAAACATGTGTATAAGCTAAAGAAAGCCCTTTACGGTCTTAAACAAGATCCAAAAGCTTGTTATGATAGACTCAAGTCATTATTAATCAAACACAACTACACCATGGGGTTAGTTCATAACACACTTTTTACTAAGAAAAGAGAGTCACATATAATCATTGTTCAAATATATGTAGATGATATTATATTCGGATCTACTTGTCAAGACATGTGTGATGATTTCTCTAAAATCATGCATGACGAGTTTGAGATGAGTATGATGGGAGAACTTAGTTTATTTCTTGGTCTACAAATCAAACAAGTAGAAGATGGTATCTTCTTTAATCAATCTAAATACATTAAGGAGATGTTAAAGAAATTCGGTCTAGAAGAGTCAAAACCAATTAGGACACCAATGTCATCCGACACTAAACTCACAAAAGATGAAGAAGGCGAATCTGTTGATAACACAAAATATTGTGGCATGATTGGTAGTCTTCTCTACCTCACGGCTAGTCAGCCGGATATCATGTTTAGTGTTTGTCTATGTGCTAGGTTTCAAGAAGATCCTAAAACATCACATCTAGAAGCCGTCTAAAGGATATTTAGATACATTAAGGGTACAACCCAATTAGGATTATGGTATCCTAATGGTACGGGAGTAGAAACAATTGTATATGCACCATGCAGGTGATTATGTTGACTAAAAAAGTACAAGTGGGGTATGTACTTTTATGGGATGTTGTTTAACATCTTGGTTCTTAAAGAAGCAAACGGCATTAGCAATATCAACAACCAAAGCCGAATATGTCTCTGCCGGTAAAGCATGTCAACAAGCACTATGGATGAAACAAGCGTTAGTTGACTACGACATTCATCTAAGTGACATAACCATTCTATGTGACAACAAAGGTGCCATCGGTTTAAGCAAGAATCCGGTATTGCATTCTCGCACAAAGCATATAGAGATTCGTCATCACTTCTTAAGAGACAATGTTCAAAAGGGGAACATCTCTATTGAGAAGGTAGCGTCCGAAGACAACATAGCTGACGTCCTCACCAAACCATTGAAGCGGGAACAATTCACCTACTTCGTCTTGGTCTTGGTCTCATGGAACAATCGTCTCAATTTGCTTTTAAACTCTACAAGGTATGTAAACACTAGCTTTCTTCTTTCTGAGTCTAGGATCTCTATTTCACGCACAACTCACAAGTAATACGGGAATTTTCAAAACCCAAGATAAGTTTTACTTATAATTCGTAGTTTTCTCTTAAGTTTTCAAGATAAGTACCTTTTGCAAAGACGTAATTGCATACATATTTTTTTTTCTCAAAGAATAAACGGCTTATTAACACATAGAAACCTCTTTTCAAAATGTTTTCTAAAAGGATACTTCTTCCCGTATCACTTTCATAAAAGCCTTTTCTCACGTTTAGGACAAATCACTTTTTCATTATTAATACAAAGTAAAAACCCGTTTTCATTGCATCTCATGTCTTTTGAATGCTAAAGAGGACACATAATTAATATGTGTTTTCGGGTACATTCATTTAAGCAACAATGAATTAGAAGCACTCGGGTTATCTCATATAATAGTGTGCTTTTTCACTTCTAGTTTATTTATTTTTTCTTTTTAGCAGTCGAGATAACCGAAACTCCAAATAGTTTGCATATAGGCACACACTAGGCACAAATATTTCCAAAAGGAAAATTTTGAGCTGCCTGAATCACCAGTACCACAGATCCCAGCCTTAATGCTGGACGGATCCCTCAAGGGAAGCATCCGTGGGATCCATGAGACAGAAGCTAATTTTATCTTCTATTTTTTTTAATTTGGATGAAAACTTCAATAGTTTCATCATTTCTTTTATTTATTTTGGAGAATGCTATTTAATGATTGTGTTCTCATGATCACATGCCTTAAATTCATATCTAATCATTAGATTTTAATACACATTTTGGGTCAAAGCATTCATTACAGTGCATTATTTTTCTATAAATAGGATTCCCAACATGCTTGCATATTCATCAAATCCCAACTTCACAAACAAACATCATCATGTCACCCAAAAGATCTTCCAACATAGATGAATCATCTAGAGCAAACAACCCCTTTCAAGAAATCCAAAACTTTATCCTCCCACCTTCCAAAGTACCACCACCCAAATCTAGAAAAACCGCACGGATTAGCATCCGGTCTTGTTGCTTAGCAAAACCATCATCAAATGTTTCATCACCAACAACTCATTCACCACAAGATGCTTCCAATATAGCACCTCCTTCATCACCAAGAAGTATACTAACTTCATCACCCATCACATCACCACCTAAGGTCACTCTTTTGGAACTCCTTAAGACTCCAACAAGATCTCAACAAACAAAGATAAAAGAACTAGTCTTTTTGACACCTCCCGCTTCTCCAAACACAATTTTCAAAGAACTTGAAACCTCACCACCTATAGCTCCCATTGTGTTACAAGAACATCTAGGTTCTTTTCCACCACCACTTCCAAACATTCCGGACTTTGATCCGTATTTTTCAACTTTTCCACCACAACTTTCGCATCTCACAAATCAAAGTCACCCGGAAAACTTCCGCACTCATTACCCACATCACTTACATTGTGAACATTGCCAATCCACTAGGGATACTGCAATAAAGATTAGGGAACCAATGCGAGTCATACTCAACCTCATTCTTGATCGCATCAACATCATTACTCATCAAAACCTCCATCCAAAACCTTATGCAATCATGGAAGGAATCATTTTTATTACCTTAGTATTTTTCTTTTGAGTCATTTTTCAAGAACAAGTCTTGTTCTTACTTTTACATGCTTGTATGTGGCATAAGTACCACCACATTTTGTTGTTTTATTACAAGGCCTTGTTTACATACCTTGGCTCCCAATTTTGATTCTCGTCAATCACAAGATTATTTATGCATGTTACTACTAACCCTTTCTTTGTACGATTTTTTTATTTTTCTCACTTGACGCCCCAATCTAGGGGGAGCTACCGTCAAGGGGGAGTAAGCGATACATGGACTATTTTTCCACATTTTATTTCTTCAATGGATTAACTTTTTGTTTTGACAAAAATGGGGAGAAGAAGTAAAACTTAGGCTTTCAAAACATACATCTAATCTTAAGTTTTACTCATCATAACATTATGTTTTCTCATCAACAAAAAGGGGGAGATTGTTAATACAAATAACTCGTAAAAATGTTTATTAATATTGAGCGATCTCTTTGTGTTTTGTTGATAAAAAATATAATGTTATCATAAGTAAAATTATAAGGATACATGTTATTTTTGTAAATCATTTACATATAGTCATTTAATACAAATTATTGTAATAAACCATTTGTTGCAATAGTTTATTAGGATGGGTAAAAATCAAAACCCATGGAGCATATCCATAACCTATGGTATTGACCCATATCCATTTGACTAGATGCATTGCATCTATTAGATACATTGTATCTAATGAAATACCCATGGCCCAACCCATAACCCATGACCCATGACCCATAAACAAAAAAACCCATGGGCAAAGAGGAGCGTCCCACGAATCCCTGACATTACACAAGACGGATCCCTTAAGGGAGGGATCCGTGGGATCCGTGGAACAGTGGCAAGATTTTACCTATAAATAGAGAGCCATTTCTTCATTTCTCTTCACCCCTTTTCCTACTAACTCTCTCATATATTCTTACACTCTTCTAACAAAAGATCACTTGATCTAGAGAGTTATTCTTCTTTCTTCTGTTGTGATTCTCATATAGGTCCTTCTCTAAGGCGAGATCATGAGCTTTCTACAAGTCATCCAAGCAAGGGGTCCTTGATTGATTTGTTCCCTCACAAGATTTCTATTGCAAAGATCGTGTACTTGATATTTCACATAGTTGTTGTGTATTAGTCGTGTTGGTTTGGTCCTCCGTGTTACGGACTCGGTATTTAGCTTTGTACCGGAAAAAGGTGTAAGCAACATTGTGAAGGCTTCTCCGCCAAGTTGAAGGATTTGTTGACATAGTGCTTGAACTCTTGAGTAGGTGACTCGGGGAGTGGAGTAGGGCAAGGAAGGTGTCCTTGTAGCCGAACAACTATAAATTGGTTGTGTCATTTCTATCCCTTACTTTACTTTCTTTACTTGCATTACTCTTAGATCTATACTTTATCTTCATCCATATGATTTCACATAACATCGAATCTAATGTTTTTAGAAACTAACTTAAAATCGGTAAAACTATTCAACCCCCTTCTAGTTTTCCACAGGGACGTTTGAGTAGCTGGCATGACACTTCAAACGGGGGATGCCTTATCGTACTTTAGGACTGTTAATTAACAGAGAGTATGGGGATGTATTAGAGGTGGTGAATGCGGCACATGGCATCGAGAATATAAGGGAACGGTTTGGGTACAACAAACATGATCGTAATGGTGATCGTCGACAGGGTTATCAGGGTGGCAACCAACAAGGTTCTAATCAGTGTTCGCATGACTATCGACGACATGACAGGCAGGGTTACAGTGGACATGGCAACAACGGTCAGCGGAACTGGCGCGACCGTGACCAACAGCATCATAGGGGACGTCAGGAGTATCGGGGTTCTGGTTATGGTTCTGGTTCTTCTCAGCATAAGAGGCTTAGTGATTATGCTTTTTCTTAACCCTGCAGTACTTGTGGGAAGCAACATCCGGGTATGCCATGTTATCAAGCTATTGGTGCATGTTATCTCTGTGGGCAGACTGGTCATAAGGCCAACGAGTGTAAGAAGGGTAGCAATTATGGTTCAGGTGCGAGGGGTAACGGTGATAAGAAGCCGACGGCTTCTGGTGGTGTTTACACCATGACGAGGGACGATGCAGCGAATGCCACAGATACTCTTACAAGCATTTTATCTATGTTTGGTCGGGACGTGTTTGTTTTGTTTGATATGGGTGTTACCCATTCAGTTGTGTCTGTTTTGTTTGCTTGTCATATGGGTATTCAGTCTACACCACTTGATTATACTTTGTCTTTGTCTAAACCACTAAAGAGCATGGTAATTATTGATCACGTATATTGTGATTGCCCTTTACACTTTGATGATACTATTCATTCTGCCAACTTATTTCCGATAGATATGACTGATTTTGATGTTATTCCGGGTATGGACTGGTTGTCTAATCATTGAGCTACCATTGATTGCTACACCAGGTATGTGATATTTGGTTATTTGAACTCTCTAAATTTTGTGTATTATCATTCGGTATCCGATAAATCTTTAAAGATTATCTCTGCTATGAACGCGTGTATGCTTATGTCTCACGGTTGTGAGGGTTTCCTAGCTTCCATATCTGATACTTCGATGGATGGTCCTTCTCTTGATAGCCATCCAATTGTTCGTGATAATGCTAATGTGTTTTCAGAAGTGCTTCCCTGAATTCCACCCGAATGTGAGGTTGAATTTGATATAGAACTCATTCCTGGTGCTGAACCTATCTCTAAGGCACCTTATCGTATGGCTCCTATCGAACTGAAGTAATTGAAAGATCAAATTCAAGAACTCTTAGATCTTGGTTTCATTCATCCGCGTGTTTCCCCATAGGGCACTCGTATTATGTTTGTTAAGAAAAAGGATGGAAGCATGAGATTGTGTATCGACTATCGCAAGCTTAATCACATCACTATTCGTAACTGATATCCTCTTTCGCGCATTGATGACCTATTAGATCAGCTTCAAGGTGCTAAAATCTTTTTAAAAATCAATCATAAATTTGGCTATTACCAGTTATGAGTCAAGGATCAGGATGTTCCTAATACTACTTTTTGGACAAGGTTTGGTCACTATGAGTTTTTTGTTATGCCTTTTGGTTTGACGAATGCTCCTGTAGAGTTTATGGATTTGATGAACCATGTCTTTCATGAATTTTTTGATAAGTTTGTTATTGTATTCATTGACGATATTCTGGTTTATTCTAAGACCAAGGATGAACACGAGCAGCATCTTCGTATTGTGTTAGATATTCCACGTCAGAAGAAGTTGTACGCCAAGTTGTCAAAGTGCGAGTTTTGGTTAAGTTAGGTTGCATTTCTAGGTCATTTCCTTTCTGCAAATGGAATTACTATGGATCTGTGAGAGGTTGAGGAAATCACCAAATGGCCGAGACCTACTACTGTGACCGAGGTTCAGAGTTTTCTGGGTTTAGCTGGCTATTATCATTGTTTTGTTGAGGTTTTCTCATGTTTAGCTTTTCCTCTAACGAAGTTGATGTGGAAGGGTGAGAAGTTTCGAAGAGTTGAAGCAGAGACTGGTTTTTGCTCTGGTTCTTACATTACCTTCGGGGACTGGTGGTTTTCAGATTTATAGTGACGCATCTAGGAAAGGCCATGGCTGTGTTCTCATGCAACAGAGAAAGGTTATTACATATGCCTCGAGACAATTGAAGTCGTATGAGGTGAACTACCTTACTCAAGATTTGGAGTTAGCTGCAGTGGTATTTGCTCTGAAGATCCGGAGGCACTATTTTATGGAGAGTTTTATGACATCTTCACCGATCACAAGAGTCTCAAGTATATTTTCACTCAGAAGGTGTTGAACATGCGATAGCGCCGTTGGTTGGAGCTTCTGAAAGATTATGACACCAACATTCAGTACCGTCCTGGTAAGGCCAATTTTGTTGCAGATGCGCTGAGTAGGAGGTCCGGTTATGTAGCTGGGTTGAATATTGAGCCGGAGATCATTCGATATTTAGATATTTTGGAGATTGAGTTATGTATTCGTGGTACCAATGGTTACTGGGCGAGTTTGAAGATCAAGCCTAACATTATTCTACATATCAAAGAAGCTCAGAAGGAGGATGGTAAACTTTGGGCAGTTATCCAAGACTTGGGTGAGTAGTCTGATTTTTGTGTTGATGACGACGGTGTTATTTGGTTCGTTGATCGTTTGTGTGTTCCTAATGTTCTTTCTCTTCGTGAGGTTGTCCTGACGAAAGCTCACAGTTCTCCATTTTCTATTAATTTGGGTTCGACAAAGATGTATAGGGATCTAAAGCAACACTTTTGGTGGAACAACATGAAGAAGGATGTAGCCTTATTTGTTGGGAAGTGTTTGGTGTGTCAGCAGGTTAAGATCGAGCACTAGCATACAAGTGGTCTACTCCAGCCGTTAGACATTCCTGTTTGGAAGTGGGACGAGATTTCTATGGACTTCGTGATGGGTTTACCGCGTACGCAGAGGAGGCATGATGCCATTTGGGTTGTGGTCGATCATTTGACCAAGACCGCTCTTTTCTTACCTATTCGAAAGGATTATTCAGTTCGTCGGTTAGCCGAGATATTCCAGCAGGAGATCGTTCGACTTCATGGTACTCCAGATTCGATTGTTTTTTTATCAGGATCCATGATTCACTTCTCGTTTCTGGAAGGGTTTGCAATAAGCTTGGGGGACCAGACTCAAGTTTAGTACAACATTTCATCCGCAGACCGACGGACAGACAGAGCGAACGATTCAGACTTTGGAAGACATGTTACGATCTTGTGCTCTCGAGTTTCCTACAATAACAGTTGGCATGTTAGCATCGACAGTGCTCCGTTTGCGATGTTAAATGGGCGCAAAAGTGTAGGGCACATGTTTCTTGGAACAAAGTCGAGGAAAGACTAATTGAGGGCCCGGAACTCATTGAAGTGACCATTGAAAAGGTTGCCATTCAAAGGAGAATCTCAAGGAAGCTAGAGCTCGAAAAACTAGTTATGCATATAGACATCGACGTGAGTTAGAGTTTCAGTCAGGTGACCATGTGTTTCTGAAAGTGTCTCCGTGTAGAGGAGTTAGACGTTTTGGTATTCACGAAAAGTTGAGTCCGCCTTTTATTGGCCCTTTTGAGATTCTTGATCGCGTTGGAGAAGTTTCATATCGTTTGGCTTTACCTCCTCAGTTATCCCACGTTCATAATGTTTTCCCTATATCTCTTCTGAGGGGATACATCTCCATGTGATTTCCTATCCGTTAGATCAGATACGAGAGGATTTGACATTTGTGGAAGAGCCTGAGGCTATTTTAGATCGCCAAGACAGAGTCATGAGAAAGAAAGTCATTTCATTTGTTAAGATTTTGTGGAGAAACCATCCGAAGTGGGAGGCTACTTGGGAAACCGAGGAGTCTATGCGATCTGGCTACCTTCATTTCTTTGCTTTACTTCGGTACGTTCTCTTTTGTAACATCTTTCCAATTTTGAGGACGAAATTTTCTTTTAGAGGGGGAGAGTTGTAAAACTCTATATTTTGGACCATCATTTTATTTACCAATTTGAATTTAACCTAACTATAAGTAATAACTAAATGACATTTAAACTATAGGTGATCATTAAATTCCATAACAATAATAATACCTAAGTTACTAATTAATATAAAAATCCTAAATATGTAGCATCAGACGTTTATAAGTCTTTATAGGGTTCAAATGTATTGTATTGTGTGCACAACTATTAACGTGTAACAACTAATAATATTTGGGAAATTTTAAAAGAGAATTAATCTCCCAATCACAAAAATCTCGGCACAAATTACTGCCCTAATGCCTTTTATTTTGAAAACCGTATACCACTATCCCTCTCATTCTCTCGACGCCCTAAAAACCTAAAACTACTATCACAAAATAAGCGGCAGCAGAAGGATTTCTTCCAAGGATTCTAAGTGCGAGAGGCAACAGGAGTTTAGTTCTGATCGTGTGGGTTGCTAAGGGTTCGATTTGGTTTGATCAGATTTTTATTGGTGTTCTTGTGTTCGTTGTTCTAGGTTTTGTTCTTAATCCGACCAAGGTATCCTCATTATTTGTTGTTCTTTAATTCTAGTAGACCCTCGCTCATGTGTTAATCAGATTCTACATCTAAGTTGTTACGAGGTTCATTATAATAAAAACATGTAATAAATCTGGTGTCTAACCTAAATTTACATCCTAAAAACTTACACAAGTAAATGTTATTAAACTTGACCTATTCAACCCTATCTATATCCGACCCTAAACTGAAATTATGAACCCTAATCTGGTCCTCTCTCATGTTATGGATCTGAAATAAACGTAAAAGGATAAATAGAAGGGCGTGTAAATAAGTGTTGAACCAATACGTTAAGATATCCGATTGATATATGAAATACAAAATGAATCTGGAATCGTGTGACCTGTTAAAAACGTGTGTTAAGTAATGTGATGTCTCATATTGATTGTTGTTCGTGTAAAGGTGGGGAAATAGTTTGATAATGTGTATGAGTCGTATGAAAATAAATATGGAACCCTAAACATATGTGCTTGGTTATCAAAGATTGAAGCTTGGTTAAGATCGGTTATGTTGATTGATTATTTTTCATATAATGTTGTGTTTAAGTTCGAACCTGGTATCTAACATTTGGTAAATATATGGGTACATTAATCGGGCTTAAAAAGGGTTTTAACGCGCTAGATAGTAACTTAAAACAAATTCTGGAAATGGGCATTTTGTAGGATGATTTAGGGTGTGTTATAAAATAAGTTTCATAAAGTTTAGAGTCTGGATTTTTATTTGTAAAACTTTTTTTATGTTTTAGTTAAGTTCTCAAATTGGTTTGGATGAATTTGGAGTTGTTTAGGTCGTGTTTTTGAATTTTATGAAATCATGTGTCAAGGCTGAATTATGAGCACTTAATATATGTTGTCATTTTTGATTTTTCTTTTAGAAAACAAAGGAAGTTTAGAGCTCTCCTTTTACAGGATTTATATCTAAGATAATCTTGACTTTTTGGAAATTTTGGAGATTTTTATAAAGTGTTAAAGTAGGTCTAATAAACGTAAACTTTTGGTGTATACCTCCTGTGCACTTTAAGGACAGACTTGGAATAATGAATTTTTAAACCATACTTAAGCTTTGAAATAAATTCTGCAAAATATTTTGAACATACCTAACTAATATGGGAACACCTGGGACTTTTCTTAGAATTTTTGGAGTTCTTTTGATGGGTCATTAAATTCATATAAAACTTGTCCAGATGTGAAGTTAAAGAATAAAGGACACAATGAGAATACCAATAAGTAAAAGACCTACAAAAATAATAGAAGCTTATGAAATGAAGACGTTTGTGATATGTGAGTATATATTCTGTTGATATCGTGAAGAGGGAGATATCGTAATTGAATTATGTGCTTAGCTCTCTTGCACACACTTTGAGGTACAGATATTCATCATTTCAGTAATGACATTTCTTTTCTTTCATGACTCTTGTTTATATTTGATATTTGATTCGTATTTGATTTGCTTTGATTCGATATGATCCATTTTATGTGGATCACTTTGATATGATCATCTGATTTGATATTCATTTAGTTATGATATTCATTTGAGATCCTTTGCTTTGATATGATTCCGTTCGATGGATATGATCGATTTAGATTTGATGTGGTTATGGATATGTTATGATATGATTTGTTTTGTTCAGTTCCCGAGCTAACTAGTCATGGAGTTACCATGGCCATGTCATTGATGCACTAGTGGCATGACACTATCTGTGGCGGTGTGATTAGTCCACAGTGTTCCCTTTTTGATATGATTATGATATGTGTACACTTGGCCATTATGAATACATATGTACAGTCTTGAACTGGCATATGTATTTTATTTATTTTGCAGGGAGCGTATGGACGCATCATAGGTATTTTGTTCAGTTTTGGTGATGTGTTGAGTGTATGTGATACATCCCCTCACAGTTTGGTGCATCTGTAGTCTGCAGGTCCCATGTACAATTAGATATGATTTGGAAAATATAATATTTGATATGTGATTCGATATATTTGGCTACTAGAGTATCTCCTTTAGTATTTGAGCTCGTGGCAGTTTTCTGATTATGTGATTATCTGATATTCTGATTCATTCGTTTGCCATGCCATATTTTGTTCAGTTATTCAGTGGTTATATATTCACTTTGTATTCGTATGTGATTCATTTGACTACCATGCTCTCTTACTTCAGTTCATTTGACTACTTTGATTATTCTTTAGTTGGGGTCTTCCTTTGTTTATGATATTTGTTACAGCTTTTTGTATTTGATTTCTGATTTGAATTATCGTTTATACATATTTGTTTATATCTGTTTAGTGAGCATTAGCTCATCTGCATTTCTTTTCCATGCGACAAGTATTTAGCTGGGAGCAGGGCTATGGGATTCAAGAGTAGGAGTGGAAGACCTACCTTAGTGAACTCTCATTATTGGACTTATGCATTTTGAACTATCTTTTGATTCAGTATATTGGACTATTTCATTTCATTTGGTTATCATGTTTGAACCCTTTTGGAAGACTTATGTTTTGTGACTTTTCCTGATTTAAATAAGAGACTTTTGCTTGCATTTTTATTAGTATGTTCTGATATGACTCCATACTGTGACATTTGAACCCTTGTCGGGTTAGGGTGTTACACATGCTATTCCAAGAAACCTACACCACTTGGTCATTCAAGTTTAAGGCATGGCTCACAAACTTTATTGATGCTGGACACATGCTTAATTCAATCAACAATGGTCCATATGTCATGAAACAGATTTATGACCCAAGTTATCCTGACTTCATAAAAACTCAAACTGAAAATGAGTTAAATGAAGGTGAACTTAAACAATATCAAGCTGACTTTCGGGCGAATCATTTTATCATGTTGGCTATTCCAAAAGAACTCTATATGCATGTGGATCACCATAACAATGCTCATGATATGTGTCAAGCTCTAGCATCTTTGCATCAGAAGCAAGAAGATCAACTCAACAATAGTGGAACTTACTTCCATATGGATCATATTTGAAAATGAATCATCATCACCTGCTTTGCCAATTCCTCCTTTCACTAATCATCAAGACAAAGTCAATTCAACAAGGATGGAATTACTTTCACTCCTACAACATAAAATGATAGTGAGCAATCACTCATTGATCATTTGGCTAAACATGGAAATGACATTCAGCAATATGTCTCTATTGGCAAAGACAACGAACAAATGATTGATACTTCTGAATGCTCCAGGACAAACATAAAGAGTAAGATTCGTGAGTCAGAATATTACAAGAACAAGATTTTTATTGCCTTTAAGAAGGAATATGAACTCAACAAAGCACTTTCTTACTTCATGGTGGATTCGAATGATGAAGAAACAGAAGAACAAGGATTGATCATGGCTTTCATGGCAAACATTTAAGATGTGGGAAACTTTGAAACAGAAATGGAAGATCAAGAAGACACTCCTAGTTAAGACACAGAGGCAGACTCTGCAAACACACTTATTAACAAGGTATATTCTTCTGATGATTGTGATAATGACGCCCTTGATGAATTAATTCATGGTCACATTCTTACAATTAGGAAGCCAACTAACATTAACACAAGTTGTGCAACATCTACAAGTGCTAACGTTGAGTTAACTACTAATAGTAACGGATGCAACCATGAATCGACAAATCAAAATCACCTTGATATGCTTCAAAATTATACCATCATTCAATCTCAAATTCAAAATTATGATAACTTGATAAAACTGGAACAAGATAAAAGTACTTCCTTAGAAAATAAAATCAAGGACATGTTACATGATGAACATTCTGAACGACCATTAGTGCTATAACGTCAAATTCATGAGTTACAAAATGAGATTTTTCATTTAAAACAAAATATTTCAACTTTTGATAACATTAAAAAAAAGCTTGAAAATGAAGTTTCCAATCTTAAAGAAGAAAAGTTAATTGTATTCAATGATCAACAAAAGCTGAACTGAAACTTCACACTACCTGTTAGACTTCTCAAACTGTACACATGTTAATGCCCAAACCAGATTCTCTTATGGATCTAAAACAGGGTCTTGGTTTTATCTTGATATAGTCAAATGTCAAGCACCAAGTTTGCATAATGATGATTACTTGAGACGTAATATCTTCAAAGATTACATGTTTATTTCTTATGACATCTCTCAAGAGGAAATTAAAAAATGTTTGAAAGCTAATCAAAAGAAAATCAAATTCTCCTATTTTTGTGTAGATTATGGTTTGATAAATAATGAATATATTCTTCCACGAATACCAATGAATGTGCAAAATCATGTGGATCATATTTCTGACAACCCATATGACTCAAACAAATATGACAGTTTAGCGATATACGTTTTTGTGATCTCAAAAATCAAATAAATTATACACTAGCTGTTATTCGTGGAAAGCAAGAATTTAAAATGTCTAAACTTCTAAAATCCACTTATCAGGAAATGCAAACCGACTTAACTAATATTACATCTCTTGAATGAATATGACCTTCTCAGTCTAAAATATGTCATTCAAAAAGAATATTTTTCATATCAAATTGAAACAATCAAATCAAAATTATCATTACAAGAGGAGAAAATGGTTAATCTAGAGGAAAAATAAACGTTTTTCGAAATGTAAAATTTCTTACTCAATGAGAGTTTAAGAGAATTTTCCCAGTACAACGTTGAGTCAAACGAGGAATTGTCTTGTCGTATGGCCATATTTGAAACTACTTGTGCTAAACTTGAAAAAAAATCTTTAACGTTTGAAGCAAACTAGCAGAGCAAAATTGAAGAAAACAAATACGATAAGCTTTCCTACGAAGCTTCTTTGAGACTACTTTTAAAAGAGAACGAGGAACTCAAATCTAAAGTGCTTTATTTGATGAAAACCAAGAATCATGAGTTTGTGGACTAAAACCAGTTGCAAGATCAAAATATTTCCTATTTTTAGAATGAACCAACTTTTTTGGCACACCAAAAACACAAAACTCATATTCTTGAGCCAAAAATAAAGAGGTTTTATCTAATCCTAAAGTAATTGCTCTAGGTATGTATACAATTAGATATAATTATGTTAAAGAACCATATGGTTCAAATGATATGATTCACAATAAGGAATTAGCATTACCTATGAAACAAGCATTACTTAGTAAGGATATGCCTCTAGATGCACCAATGTGTTCTTTGACTCCTCCCCCTATTGAAAAGCATCCCAAAGAGTCAGAGAAACTAAAGAAAAAGAAACGTAAGAAACATAATTAGTTCAACATGATCAAAATACAAAATCTTCTAACGCAGATTTGCTTTGTGATCCAGGTTTAGACACTACTTGTAGCAAGGAGAGATCACCTAAGAAAAGTGCCTTGAAGATTAGCGCTTCTCAGACTTTCACTGCAGTAGTAGTGAAACCTAGAACTTTTAAAGCTTTCAATAAAAAACGCTCGAAGCGCATGGATGAATGTAATGACTGATGCGTGGGTTCGGGGTTGAGAAAACCTCCTTTTTTACGAGCAAGCTTTTCAACCCTCTAGGCAGTGAACCTAATCGTTCTAGTGTAGTATGGGGTAAGCCTCGTGGATTGATTTCGTTCTCTAGAGAAATAGGAATGCTAGAAAGAGATATAATGAGAAGGTGGGGTTGAGGATGATTCTTTTTATTCTTTTTTTTATGTTTTTTAGAAAGCAAGGGTAAAATCTCGGGGTATAGGATTCGAGGGTGGTACTTCTACCGATTTTGCTACTTAACTAATTATCTAATTTTCTAATTAACTATGGATAGATTATGCTAATTGAGGTGTGCCAGTATGATGATTAAAGATGTTTTCACTTAGATGCTATTACTCCCTAGTTATCTTTTATTGGTCTGTTGAATTGTCGCTTCCTTTATCTTAATTGGTGTGTTGTATTCCTATTAGTCGTAGGGGTGCCTAATTCCCTAGTTCTATGAATTGTAACTCTCCCTTAGAATACTCGGGATCGGCAAGTGCAATAGCATCTCCCCCGAATACACTATTATCATAAAGGTACAACTCACGCAATAAACACAACGATGGCCTAGGTGCACTCCTATGGTTTTTGGTATTTAAGACATTCAAGCTCGCAACAATGAAAGAAGAAGCCAATTTTATTTACTTTAGCATCTACCAATTAAGACAAGAGACAACCTAACAACAATCAATAACTATGTTTAATATATCTAAGCAAACACATGAGTAATTTAGCAAGACATGTTAAACAAACAAGCATACACACAATCAATTGAACATGGGGTAGATATAATGATAAATTGGATAAACAAACTTATCTTGATGTGTAAAATATGGTATGGGACCATAGAATACTGTCCAAGTCGGACTACAACTGAGTTAGGGTTTGCTCTCTAAAATTCTACCTCTTAAAATATAGAAAAATCAAGTTCGATATATAGATTTACAATCGCGACGGCGTCACCTTTTGCTAGTAATGTCATCAGGTCGCCGTCATTAGGGTTTCGTTTGGGGCAAGTCATCATTGGGACGGTGTCACTTGAGATGTGTGACACTGTTAGTCTTCATGCAGGACGTCATCTGAATCTTGGATCTTGGGCGTCTGGTGTAGTTTTTGTGAATGACGCCTTCCAGAAATAAGTCATGACGCCGTTAGGCTTTAGGACCAAAGATTCCGCTGAGCCATCGCATGCACTTTTGATCAAGTCTTCTATATAGGGACGGCATCGCCCTTTGTTTGGGACGCCGTCAGGTGTGCTGGAGTGCCTTTGATCTTGACTTTGCCATTTTCTTCATGTTTTCGCTCCTTTTCGTCCAAATATGTTTCATTCCAACATTTTGCTTCCAAAAGACCTAAAAAGTGAAAAGGAATGATTTTAAGCAGTAAGGGATATAAAATGTGTCAATTTAGGGCTTAAATGACCCCCTAAAAACGTATGTTTTAAATCCTTATCAAATATCCCTACACTTGGTATTTACAAGAAGCATTGGTTTAAAATAGTCTACAACAAGTAAAAGCGCCACAATAGTCATAACAAGCATGGAAATTATGTACTTGCACCTCACAATTGGTGTTTGGATTCTCTCATCTGTCGGGTTTATATGAAATATAATATGAATGGAAATGGAAGATAAACACTCATTACCTGGCATAGTACATAGATTACCATAAGCTTGAGAATAGATCAAACCTCCACCGCTTTGGCGTAAGCACCTAGGAATAACTATATAAGAGGTCTTTACAAGGGTTGTAACGTTAGGCTTAGGGTAGGGAAGTAAAAGGTTTTTTTGGATAGGGGATATTTAGTGGTGGCAAGTCAAAAATCTTATGTTACAAGCATGTAAAGCGTGGTGTTGCTAAGCCAAGACTTGACTCACTAACACTAGATAACTTGAAACAAAACAAACACAAACTTGAAAACATAAACATAAATGATAGATGTAGAATGGTAGCCCATATGTTTTTCTCATTTTTTTCATTTTTTTTACAACTATTTTCTCTTTTTTTTTGATTTTTTTTCTCTCGTCATACCTTTTTACTCTATCATCCTCTATGATAACATTAAAATATAAGGGATTTATAGGAGCATCCCTACACTTGAGTTTTTATTTTACTAAAGTAATTGACCCAATTTGAAAAGATCAAAACACTTGGAGTATTTAATTACGTAGACAAAGGGAGTTTGAATTTATCGTTCTTTCCCGTTACTCATGAGTCCCAATCGTCCCAAAACTGTGTACAAAAGATATGACTCGACTTAGCAACCATGCAAGAAACTAAATAATTGAACTAAGGGTTAAATAATGATAACAATAATGCACTAAAGATGAGTGCATACAAGGTAGGCTAAGGCGATTGGGTGTATATTTGGGGGTAGATTGTAAACAATGCTCTTCGTTGATATTCCGAAAAACCGAAACATCACGAGAACTCTGAGGGGTTAACTAGGGGTATCGTTTACTAAAGATGAGTAAATCGCAAGGGTGTGGGGTAATTACTCAACCGATGTGGAAGATGTAATTATAATAGAAGTTTAAAACAAGGGTTATTCTAATGCCTCTTATCATTTAGTTACTCCTAACTGCACAAGTGTAGTCTTACTAGCGATCTCGGAATGCATCACAAAACAAGTTCTAGAATCTATTATACTACCGGTACACTCACTAAGCATTAAAGGTGAATGCTTTTAGTCCTAAAGATCTAGGGGAGAACCTCACATTTTTGGGGTGGAATTTGAGTGGTAAACGGTTTTTGTGCTAGTCATATATATCCTATCCATGAGACGCTTTATTAAGACTAAAGTTTAGCTCGTAAATGTCATGAAATTTTTTTAATTTGGTGCTAAAATTGTCCTAACAAATATTTCTTATGGTTTATTACACAAATTACCTAGGACAAGACAAATAATCAAGTGAGTGAATAGTTTCTAAGTTCCCGTTTTATTCTCTCTCCCTACACTTAAACTGAACAGTATCCCCAATGTTCCCCGAAAGCATCAAAATTATGATAAAGGAAGGTAAGTAAGGAAAATAAACTAATACTCCCCTGATTAGCTCGGTAGGATATGTGTGAAGTTGTGGTTAAATCCTCCTCCAAGAATAATGCATAAGTAATAAGCTTCATCCAATATGTGTTTCTTCTTCTTGTCCAATATAACCTGCATACTCATAAAAAAACGAAACCTTCGCGTAAAATCAGCGGTAAAACTATATATGACACACAACTACACTAGAAAGCAAGTAAGATATAATGCTTGTGGAATAGATGTTTGCAGTTTTTCTGAAAAATTAAGAATTGGGAATTTCCAAAAATTATAAATTGCACAGAAAACGAAACTAATATTTTGTTTCTACATTGCTTGACGTCGTCAGGTGTTAATCCTGACGCCGTCAGGTTGTCCTGACAAAAACTGGTCTGCTGCGTTTTTCTAGAAAAATTACCTCATTAAAACCTGGAAAAATTTCTGCAAAACATCCATTATGACTCGATACAAGCATTTGACTCTAACAAACACACATATATATCAATTTCAATTGTTGTAATTCTAATGTTCATGTTCTCAAAAATATATATGATCTTCCCTACACTTATCTTTTTGTAAAATATCTTTATATGTAATTAAGACGAGGTTAAAAACAAAATAAAGCATTTTCACAAAGCCTAACATGAGAATAAACAATAATGAAAAAAATATATAAACACACAAATTGAAAAATAGAACAAGCAAAAAATTAAACATGGGTTGCCTCCTACGAGCGTTTTTCTTTATTTAAGAGTCTTGTAGCTAGACTCGAAGTCGTGCTCCTACGTGACTTCCTTGTCGTCATCTTCTTCCTTATGACGATTTCTATTGGGGTTTACCATGGCATAATTATGCCCTATTGTGCATCTTTCTAAGAAGTCATCTTGCCCTCAATTGGTTCTATATTCTGGTCCTAGCTTCACACATTCTTTATAAAACCCAAATATCTTACTCATCACATAGTCAACTCCTCTCCTTTTATCCTCCTTGTTCCTATAGTAGACCGATAGCTTAAGTTCCTTCTCATTATTGGATAGTGATGAGAATTTCTCAATCTTAAATGGCATTTGGTAGGCGATGTCATCGGTTTCATCCTTGAATCTAAATATCCCTAACGACATATCATAAGTCATTCTGGAGCTATCTATGAAAGGCTTTTCTAGAACTACATGGGACAAGCTAGGATCTATAGCTGTGGAGTTTGATAGACTCCTTGAGATCGTTTTGAGCCTTAGCGTTTAACAATAACAATGATTATAAATGTACATGCAACGGAATTAATCAAATCACAGTTATTGACACAAGGTTTTTCTTCACAATCACCTCCACTATATAAATACGTGTTATCTAAACTATAACAGGGATCTAAGACACCTCAGATCTTGGAGTTAAACAACTAACCTAGGCGTTTACAATAAACTACACGCCCTAGGTTACACACACACACACACCTTTGACTACATTATGGAAGACTTCTATATTAAAACCTACACCCATGTCCTCTTTATATACTAGAGGATTAGGGTTTACAAAAGACTACAAAGGACTAAATGATAAATCTTCTTTTGAAAGCAAGTCCCTCCATCTTTTTGTAGATTTCCTTCTTGTCACTTTAAGTCCTTGATATTTCATTCTTTATTGTTTTGTATCATCAAATCAATAAACCCAACAATCTTCCTCTATTTGATGAGGACAAAACAAACACGGTTCTTGTATGAACTTCCCTAGACGAAGTAGAGAAATTGAAATAACTAAATCTTACCATGAATGAAACACTCTTGTCTTCCCCTTAATCCATGCCATGCCACTCCAATATCTCTTCCCCTTTTCGTTATCAACAAATACAGAACATATGCAAACTTGATCTTGACCACCACACATCCAATTCATCCTTCCAATGTCTCAAATTACCCTCCGTAAAGTTTTCCGCAACTAAAAATGAACTTGAAACAGTAGAAATCTAAACCATCAGTAGTAATACTAATCAATAGTAGTAAGAATCAAAAACTTTCCCTTGAATGGTGCATGAACATCAAATGATTCTTCAAATCTGTAAGCTCCTTGTAATCATCACTTGTGAAGAAAACCAAATATAACAAACTTGATGTAGAAGTAGAATAACCCAAAGTTGTGTCTTATGTCTTGTACTAAAGATGACATCGAACGTATACCCATGTATAGGGAGACCGCAATCTCTTGACAATAATCACTGAGCACAATAACGTCACTCCTTTAAGTGTTATGTCAATTCTTCGTCACAATCATTGAAGCCAACAAGTTATCTTTAAATGTAATGGTGCCGTTTAAGATATGATAAGAACAAGTATCTAAGAAACACCACTTTATCTTCAAATAAGTGATAAATAATCTCCTTCGTAACCAATTCTTCAAGAAAAACCAATAACGAGCTTTTTAAAACCTTTAAGAACAAATAACAATAACCTTTGTGTGTGTGAACCAAAATCCTGTGTATGTAAACTATCCAAACTCCAAAAACCATGTGTTATCCGATATCGATTAATGCTAGCAGTAGAAACACGTTTATCGGACAAAACAAACAGTACAAACATCCTTCGAATAGCGAGAGCAGTAGAAAGCATGATAAAGAGCAGTACTAATGACTTGTAATATTAGTATGCTAAGTTGAAAACTGAAGCACCACAGTTAACTTAATGATCCAATAAAGTAATAGCCACCAACCCATTAATTCACTTCATCTATTTTAATTTGTATTCACAATCAAAGCAGCAGCTTAGTTTATAAATATGTGGTCAACATAATCATGCTCCACCATCCAATCTAGATATAAATAAGTACGGGATTTACCTAGACTCATATCACCAAGCATCATGAAGTACAAATTCCACCGTCCCATGATGAATTAAAATCACACTGATCAGAAACAAACGTGCATTCCATTGTACCATCTATGTGATCACTTCTTTTAGCAACATCCCATGTAACATAAGTAGCATTAGTATCGCAGCAGCAGATACGAGCAATGTAGCAGTAGATTCGAGAGACAATAGTAGTAACGAAATACCAAGTCACAAAGGCAGTACTAACTACTTATGATAGCAGTAGGATCAAAATAACGACCATTGGTAACTTACGATTGACAGTGGTAACAAACATGAAGGAAGTGGTAACTCTCAAGCGTAGTAGTGGAAAGTAGGAGCAGTAGCAGCTTCTTTCAAAACCCCAACTCATCCAAACAGTTATGAAGATCAAACGAATACCACTTGTAGAAACATGAACAAGAGCACTTATGATCTTCCCCTTAACTTCAGCTTGATCCTTTTTACGTCATCTTTTTCCACTCAAATCAGTAATCACATAAGTTAGCATATGACGTAATAAATAGATGAGTAACACGATCGATCAATAAATACTTATTACACCAGTATGAACAATGAATTTCTTGGTCAACAATATCAAGACATAAACCAATATACTAATAACATCACCGACTAATTCGAATCCAATCAGTAAAACTGTAATAAATTAAGTATGAAGTATGATGTTGGTTTGAATAAACAATTAATCATGGGTACATCATACACAAGATGACAAACAGATTAAATAATTGATATTCCATAAAAATCAATCTTTTCCATTAAGTGTATTTGTGCCAAAACCCAAAAAATTCGATAGATTTAACGTGTTTCTGCTGCCAACTTCGACATTAAATAAATTTTTATTGCGAGCTCAAATTGACGGTCCCTCTAGTGAAACTTTAGATGGGTATATAGAGAAGCTCCAGTAAAAATTGTAGCCCGATCCAACAGTTCACGAAAAAGTTATCGATGTTAGAAAACTGTGCTGCAGAAAGATATGAAAATTGTTGAAACTCGAATTTTTCTTCTTTTTCGACACATAAAACCTTGCGAATCCCTAGGTAACGAGCTCCCTGAGCTTTGATACCAATTGTGGAGTTTGATAGACTCCTTTAGATCGTTTTGAGCCTTAGGGTTTAACAATAACAATGATTATAAATGTACACGCAGCGGAATTAATCAAATCACAGTTATTGACACAGGGTTTTCTTCACAATCACCTCCAATATATTAATGTGTGTTATCTAAACTGTTGGGAATAATACTAACAGTTACTACTGATAGTCTTGTGGAAGACACTTTTGAAGAATGCACTAGCAGTGGAAACACATTACCACTGCAAGTACATATATTACCACTGCTATTAGGATAATTGTTATGTATCCGTGTGTTGATAAGTATAGAAAAGATCTTGTGTATATTCTATATTGTTAGTATTATACTTATCTTCTAAAGGACTCCTTGTGATATAAAAGGAGATCTTAGGTAATTGTTTAAGGTACGAAATACTCACGTATGCTTCAAGGTGTAACCCTAGTGATAAAGAAATATCACTCGTATTATTCATAATAATATTGAAGCTTTGTATTACATTGTTCTTACTTTCAATACATTATACAATCCGTATTCTGAGTATTACTAAGTATATTTCGCGTACTTATTAATATAAAACAAAGTATAACTAACACAAGGAGTGTGTTTAGATCCATCAAGTGGTATCAGAGCTTTGGTTCTAGTACTTTGATTCAGAAGATCCAAGGAATAAGCTTAACCTACTCACTCTAATCAATGGAGATGGAAAACAACCAGTCCAACTCTGCTACAAGGCTTCCTAAGCTCAAACTTAATGAATTTGAGATGTGGAGGATAATGATTGAGAAATACTTTGTCATACAAGACTATGCTCTATGGGAGATCATCTTAACTGGTGATTCCTTCAAGTCTGTGAAGAAGACTGAGAAAGTTAATGACCCAGAAGTTGTAACAGTTTATGTACCTGAGACTAATGACGAAAGAGAAAAGAAGAAGAATGACGTGAAGGGCAGAAGTTTGTTACTAATGACTCTTCCTAAAGACCTGATCATTGCTTTTAGCAAGTTCAAGACAGCAAAAGAACTTTTTGAAGAGATTTGCTCAGTGTTTGGTGGCAATGATGCTACTAAGAAGACTCAAAAGACATTGTTGAAGCAAAGTTATGAAAACTTCTCTGCTTCAAGCAATGAATCACTTGACAGCATCTTTACCAAACTCCAGAAGATTGTCACACAACTGACTGTGTTTGGAATTGAGGTAGAAAAGGAAGACCTCAATTTGAAGTTTCTAAGAAGTTTGCCTGCTGAGTTTCATACTAATGTTACTGTCTGGGAAAATAAACCAGAAATTGAAACTATGAAGCTCAATGATCTTTACAACAACTTCAAACTCATTGAACAAAGATTGAAGAAGGCAGGGAAACTTAGTACAAGCTCTAGCAGCTTGGCATTATTGCCAACCTCTGTTGACTGTGATGATTCTGAAGACGAATATGATGATGATTTTGCCACTGTTGGTTCTACAGTTTCCACTGGTAATGCTAGTGTTACCACTGCAGGTTCAAAGAAGAAGGTTGTTGGTATTGGAGATCCTACCTTTTATGCTTTTATCTTCACTCAAGTTAATGGCTCTATATTAACTCATGAAGACATAGATCAAATTGATGAAGATGACTTGGAGGAGATGGATATAAAATGGCAGATAGCTCTTCTTAGCATGAGGGCTAGGAAATTCTACATGAAGACTGGCAAGCCAATTCACATCAATGGTGGAGAAACTGCAGGGTTCGACAAAAAGAAAGTAGAGTGTTTCAATTGTCACAAGTTGGGGCATTTTGCTAGAGAATGTAGAAGACCAAGGAACCAGGACAAAAGGTCTACTTGGTACAAGCAAAAGAAAGAACCAATTATGGAAGAACCAAAGGCAATGCTGGCAATTGATGGTGTGAGCTATGATTGGAGTTTCATGGCTGATGGACAAGAGGAACAACCTTCAGATGCTTCTCTTGTGTCTACAGAACATGCTCTCATGGCTTTCTCTGACTCTGAAGTACCAAACTTTGAAAGTTGTTCTAAAACATGTAGGGCTTCTAGAGAATGTGAAAGGCTTAATGAATTATTTGACAACCAAAGAACAGAGTTGTATGCTGCTAATTATACAGTGTCAAACCTTAGAAGAGGCATATCTGTTTTAGAGAAACAACTTGAGCATTATAGAGAAAATGAGCCAAAATATAATGATGATATGATTATTCTTAGAAGAGAGTTAGGTCATAAGACAGCAGTGAATGAGGCATTAAAAGAAGAGTTTGAAAAACTTAAAAAGATAAATGGGAATGTCAATTTAACTGTTGACACCTGTTATTATCAGTCTAAGTCAATTGATAAAATTTGAAATGCTCAAATTACTAGTAAAGTTAAGTCTGGTATGAGATACAATACTGCTCCTCCACCACTAAGAGGTGTTCCATCACCTCCTGGCATAGATTTAGCTCATACAGGTCTAGAGGAATTTCAGGATCTGAATCGTGAATATGGTCCTCCAAAATTTGTGAAAAGTGAGGAAGAGGTTAAGCATGAAACTGATGTTTTTGAAAGTGCAAGTGACTCATCTATTGTAGATGAGAATGTTAAAAAGAATGTAGAGGCTTCTATCCCAAAAGTTGTAAATACTATTACAGAGGAACCTAGGAAACAAGTTAACAAACCTAGATCAACTGTAAGGTATGCTGAGATGTATAGGAACAAGTCATCAGCTCCTAGGGGTAACCAGAGGAGTTGGAATCATGTCAAATCTCAACAACTAGGTAGTGATTTTGTGATGTACAATAAAGCATGTTATATCTATGGTAGCTTTAATCATTTACATGCTAATTGTGACTATCATGTTGGGAGAAGGGAAGTCCATAGGAATAAAAGGGTGGAGTCTAATAAGTTTCAAAATAATGTACACCCTAATTCACACAGCAAAATGGTCCCAAGAGCAGTTCAACTAAGATGTGGTCTTAAAACTTTTGCCACTGCTAAAACTGTTAATACTGCTCACCCTAAATCACCTGTTACAAGTGCAAAATCCAAAATAACTTTTGCAAAATCTGCACAAACAGGGAAAAGGTCTTTTTCTAATAAAAGGGTTCAATATAACCAACAGTGGGTACCTAAAACTAAATCAGCAGTTACCATTGCTCAGTCAAAAGTTCCCACTGCAAAGGTTGTAAACAAGAATAGGGGTAATATGGGAAATGCTGTGAAGGCCTCAGCACGTTGGGAATGGAAACCTAAAGGAATTACCTCAACAACCAATCCTAATGGTGTATCAATGACCTTTGATAGATTTAACTATATTGATACACGAGGCAGATCCAAGTCAATCATGGCTTGGGTCCCCAAAGGAAACTAACTCCTTTCTTATATGTGTAGGAACATCCAAGGACAAAGAAATCAGATCAAGGCTACACAGATAGTGGATGTTCAAGGCATATGACTGGCAACAAGTCCTATCTCTCAAATTTTGAACACTATGATGGACAGTTTGTCAGCTTTGGAGGTGGAGTTAATGGAAAAGATACTGGTAAACAACACAGAGCTCTTTGCAGATAAAAGAAGTAAATCACAACCAGTATGATGCAATGGAATTAAAAGCAAAAGACATGGTATCATTATTATTCATACAGCTGCATCAAAGAATGCAGAGCTTGCAACCATGGATATTACATACAAAGGACTACTACACATGACCACTTCCTAACACTACCAACTGACACAAGCTTCACATTCTACCCCAACCCTACCCCAACCTAACCACCAACTACCACCTAAGGCTTCTTAGGAAAGGCCGACTCTGGCATCACTGTAGGCGCCATTCGCCTATCAATCATCCTCCACACCTTGGGGTAAGCTAGCCCAATCACCTTTCCTCTGATAGGTGGTGAGGATGATGAAGGACCCTCTGGTGGTGGTGCTGTCAACAATGGTAGAGCAGGTGATGCTTGCAGCTCTTCTGGAGGGATTATTGCAGCAAGGGGAGGTACACTCAGGACTCTTGCAGATGTTTCATCATCTGTGCCTTCATATGGAGAAATATAGCTTGACATGGAATCTGAGCTATCCTCTTTGATGATGGCATCCTGTGGCATTGGTTGGAGTAATGATGGACCATCAACTGAAGGGGTAGTGCTCATGGCTAAATGAGGTCTCTTTCTTGAAGAAACCTCTTCAAACACCTCTTTCTCCACTCTACCAGGGTTGTTCAACACAAACTCATCCCAAACTGGATCAGATGAGGAGTTGTCTGATAGGTTGATTGGGTTTGAGCAGCTCATTCTTAGTGAGAGGATCTTGGAAGAATTTCTTGAAAGAGAAATTTTTGGATTGTGTGAGATGTGTGTGGTATGTAAGTTAAAATGTCTTAAATAAAGCTAAGTGCATATCAGGAAGTTAATATGGGGAAGGTATAAGTTGTTGAGGAGTAAATGAAGTCTTTGACTTTGGTGGCCGGATTAATGACTTGGAGTTGACCTGTTGACTGAGTGGTTTAGTATTGGTCTAACCACTGCCAGAAGAAATTTTTATCCACTTCTAGTTATTTTCTAATCACTGCTAACCTTAACAATACTTTCAGTTTTTGGTTTATGTTTGTGATATGCAGGTATTAAGGATTACTTGTATACATTAGAGCTGTTGCTGTTTAGTGCTTGTATTTTTGCTTGTCCACTGAATTTTATGCAAAGAAGAAGGCTAACAGTGGAAACCACAATGCAAGCAGTGGTAAAAGTTACTCTCACAGTGGAAAAAGTAAAACAGAGAAATATCATTCCATAAGATAGGTTCATTACATCAAACAGAGAGTGCTTAAAACCAACATCAAAACACAAAATATTAAAACCTAAAACAACCTACATCCCTACACCCTACACCAGCTACTCCATTGGCTTTTTGCCCTTGCCCTGATAGTCATGCTTGTTCTTCTGTGCTCTCTTCCTTTTATTCTCAAAGTTTGACTGCATTCTTGGACAAGCAAGCCCAAGAACTTGTGGAGGAGGCCTTGGTAATCTTGCAGGCTTCTCTGCTATTGATATCTGCTTCATGTTTGAGAGAGCTGTTTCCAATGCTTTTGTCAGAGCCCTTGGCAACTCCTTGGACAAGGAATAGGTCTCATCATCAGCATCATCATCTGATGAACTAGAGTAAAACTCAAGAGAAGGTGCAGGTCTGGCATCTGTTGCAGGATTGGTAGTCTTCTTTGTTAACTTCTTAAAAGATGTGCTTGCAGCCCAGGGTGGAAAGTAACCTGCCCACCCTAAGGCCTCTGAGGATGACTCAGAAGCTACAATCTCTGTCTCAGAATCAAAGGAGATGTCAATGATGTTGGAAGGGTTGCTCATGGTGATGTTTAGGGATTTTGTGAGTTTGAATGTGTTTTGATAAAGACTATGATGTGTCGAGCCTCTTTATATAGGTAAAGTTGATCACAAGGGTTCATTAATGAATATATTTATTTTTCCCTATTTTGGTAGGTTGAAGAGTAAATATAGATATTATCGGGTTGACTTTGGGAAGATATTTTTAGATAGTGGCTTGGTTAAATGTAACTTTGGTTAAAACAAGTTGGTTATTCATATTCTTTGTATTATGCTAACACATGCAGGTACATAACCAAACTTGGCCGAGAGTTGATCATAAAAGGTGTGTAACTGAGACACACAACAAATGGTTATTGATTCACCATGTCTAATCCACATAAGAATCAACTAGTCCAGAGCAAACGGCTACTGGTAAAGACTTATCAAATCCGTTGATGGTTGATAGTTTACCAAAAACTATATGGTTATCAACTCACCATATTCTTTATGATTAAGAGTTGGCTAGTCCATAGCAAACGGCTCATGGTAAAGACATATCAAATCCGTTGATAGCTGGTAGTTTGCTAAAAACTATGATAAAGAGCAGTCCAATTTTCATATGTTTTTCTTTACCACTGATCTTTGAAATTTTTTGTGAAAAATTACCACTGCTAGTTCACAGTTTCCACTGACAGTGTTATTTTTATCACTGATGATCTAGCCGTTACAACTGTTGTGTCAGTAACAATATTTTTTTACTAGCCGTTGAAGAGAAATTGCTTTCCATATATATAGGGTAAAATTTTTAGAAAATTATCTACTTTCCTAATTGCTATTTATCCTCTAAAGATAAATCTTTTCCTAAGATAATCTTTCTTGCGCAAAACTCTTAAACCCTACCACTATATATCTTTCTTTCTCAATTGGCGAGTTATTTATTCAATTCTTACTGACATAATATAATTTTTCATCAAAAGATTTTATGGCACCAATCACCTTTGCAGATGAGCACAACCAAGTGGCCTACTTGGAAAAGTCAAATGAGAAGAGTGGCCCTGTTTTTCATCAGATTGTGGACTTTCTAAACACTACCCATATAAGGTATGCTTTAGTTCTTAATCCCACAATCTATATCTCTCAAATCAAACAGTTTTGGAACTCTATTCAGTCCATAACAATTGAAAATAGAGATACAAATGAAACAGTGGATGCTCTTAGAGCCACTGTGGACGGGGTAACTATTGATGTTACTGAGGCATCCTTGAGGATAATTCTCCAATTGGATGATCTAAATGGTATCATCACATTACCTATGCCAGAAATTCATACACATCTTTCATCCATAGGGTATGATACCACTGACAAAAAGGCTACTTTCAAAAAGAGTGGTTTCTGTCCTTATTGGAGATTTTTTATACATACTCTTTTACATTGTATTAGTCCTAAGAAAACATATTATGAACAATTCAGTTCAACAATGGCTTACCCTTTGGTTTGTCTAGCTACTGATAAGATTTTTAATTAGTCAAAATATATTTTTACAAGTATGCAAGGCAATGTAAAGAGTTCAACAAAATTTTTGATGTATCCACGGTTTGTGCAAGCAGTGTTAAATGAATTTCAACTGCAACCCCATACAAGTGTTTATAAAATTCGTTGCCTTAAGCCTAAAGTTTTTCAAAACATGAACAAAGATGGCAATAGGATTATTACACCTATTTTTCCTCAAATGCTTGCAAAGATTTCACAGGTACAAAACTCACCCATAATCACTGTTCCAAACATTGATTATACTCCACCTGTTTCTCACACTTATGAGAGGAGGCTAAAACAGCCAACTCCTCCCATCACAACACAGCATGTCCCTGATCCTCATGGTTTAGGAACAAGCAGTGGTGGTTCCAGGACCTAGTCCAACTAGGGAGGAATCTGAGCCAATGCCCTATGATTCACCTCTCCCAACAGGTTATACAGTTGGAAGTGTTGAGGGCAGTGGGCAACAAATGGAATTGATGGAACTTTGTACCAAATTAGCAAAGCAGGTTGAATCTCTGGAACAAGACTTGGCACAAGTAAAGAAGCAGCATGCCAAGGATATTACACATTTGAAAGAGGAGATTCAGACCTTGAAGGAAGAGTTGCAGGGGCTGAAACAGAAGAGGAAAACTATAAAGATTGTGATATCATCTCCATCCTCACCTCATGATGGTGACTCAGAGGATTTCAGTGAAGATTTTGGGAATTCTCCCAAACAGGGGAGGAAAACAGATGCTGAAACCAAGGGGAGGAAAATTGACTTTGGAGATGAAGGTGATGATTTTGGAGTTACTGAGGAAGCTGATACTCAAGAAGTTCCTCAACAGCAACTAGAGCAAGAAAATTTCTTTACTGCAACCACTGATTTCATTCCCACTGCAGAAGAAGTTAACACTGCTGATCAAGCTATTACCACTGCAGAGGTAGAAATCAAGAAGAAGAAAGGTAAAGAAGTTATGCAGAGCAAAGAGCAACCAAGAAGGAAGATTTCAAAGAAAGAACAAGCTCAAATTGCTCATGATGCAGAGGTTGCTAGAAAGATCAATGAAGATCAAGTTGCTAATAAGAAAATACTGGAGGAGATAGAGATTGCAGACTTCATGGAGGCTAAAAGGCTGGGCAGAATGGACACCACTGATCCAATGGATGTAAATCTAGTTTCCACTGTTCCACCTATAATATTCAGAGAAAAGACTCCAGAGTTCAGCTATGTACCTACAGAACAAGAGATTGATTTATTGATTGCTAATGATCCAGTAGTCAAGAAGAAGGCAATTGACCTAGTTGCAAACAAATCTTTAACTGAAGATCAAAGAACTACACAGTTGAACGATTTCATTCGAATGAAGAATAGCCAAGCACTTCAAGATGCAATTGTTTCAGTCAGAAAGGATCAAAAGAAACCAAGAAAACCAACCAAGGCACAAGTTATCTAAAACATGAAGACTTATTGTTGCAATGTTGGTGGCTGGAAAAGACATCAGTTCAAAGGGATGACTGATGATCAGGTTGAGGGTATCTACTACAGAGTTAAAAGGCAAGATCAAGATTTTATTCCTATGAACTCTGAAGAAGAAGAAAGAAGATATCCTCATCTGAAGAGAAAAGCCAAAGAAAGTGAATCTCAGACTTTTAAGAAGACAAAGTTTGCTGAAGAACAAGAAGTTCAAACTAAGAAAATCACTGAAGAACAGCTAACTGGTATGATCCTGATTGAAGAAGAAGATTTTTATCCTGAACCACTGCAAGTCAGACATCTTATTATTGATTGGGAAGTATATACTGCTAGCAACTTTGCTCCAACATGGAAGATTACAAGGCTAGGTGGTGAAACTTCATCATTTATTCAGTTTGAAGAACTCATCAAAGCATGTGACAGAGAAGATCTTGATACATTGTGGAGATTAGTTCAAGAAAGGTTTGATGCTGAAGATCTTAAAGATAGGAAGGAAATGCAGTTATGGGTTAATCTAAGAAGGCTCTATGAACCAGATGCTAATGATGATTTCTGAAAATTTGCATGTTCATGTCCTGGTACTAAATGGACTTACTATGATTCATGTGAAGTTCATCATGTTTCTACACAAGATGGAGTGGATGCATTCATGTTTGCTGAGAAAGAATACCCACTCAGAGCTGGAACTCTCACTGTGATGTTGTGTACAACAATAAGAGTTCATGAAGATAATGAGAAGGTCAGAGCTTTGTTACATAGGCTTCAAGATCAATGCTCAAGAGCTATTCAGGATTTAAGAAGAAAGTGAAGTGTTTGGAAGAATTCCCTAATCCTTGCAGATAATGAAGATTGAAGAAACTTATTGATTTGCAGAGAAATCATAAGTTTAGGAGAGGATTGTTGGGAATAATACTAACAGTTACTATTGATAGTCTTGTGGAAGACACTGCTGAAGAATGCACTAGCAGTGGAAACACATTACCACTGCCAATACATATATTACCACTGCTATTAGGATAATTGTTATGTATCCGTGTGTTGATAAGTATAGAAAAGATCTTGTGTATATTATATATTGTTAGTATTATACTTATCTTGTAAAGGACTCCTTGTGATATAAAAGGAGATCTTAGGTAATTGTTTAAGGTACGAAATACTCACGTATGCTTCAAGGTGTAACCCTAGTGATAAAGAAAGATCACTCGTTTTATTCATAATAATATTGAAGCTTTGTGTTACATTGTTCTTACTTTCAATACATTATACAATCCGTATTCTGAGTATTACTAAGTATATTATGCGTACTTATTAATATAAAACAAAGTATTACTAACAGAAGGAGTGTGTTTAGATCCATCATAAACTATAACAGGGATCTAAGACACCTCAGATCTTGGAGGTAAACAACTAACCTAGGCGTTTACAATAAACTACACACCCTAGGTTACACACACATAGAGCTTTGACTACATTATGGAAGACTTCTATATTAAAACCTACACCCATGTCCTCGTTATATACTAGAGGATTAGGGTTTACAAAAGACTACAAAGGACTAAATAATAAATCTTCTTTTGCAAGCAAGTCCCTCCATCTTTTTGTAGATTTCCTTCTTGTCACTTTAAGTCCTTGATGTTTCATTCTTTATTGTTTTGTATCATCAAATCAATAAACCCAACAATAGCCGTACTAATATCTTCCACAATCACAAAATCCGTAAGATACGTGAAGCTACCTACATAGATGGGCAATCCCTTAACTCTAACAAGGAAATTACATCTAACTCTAGGATCATTGGGGTCTTGCCTTTTTGGGATAGGTTTCTTCATCACCCAATTATAGTACGTGCTAGTCATGATGTTTATTGGGGACTTGCCATCAATGTAGGCCTTTGCCATGAAAAGATGTCCTATGCAACATGGTATGTTGAGATTTCTAGGATTTCCAAAGGTGATTCGTGGGCATCTCCTAGTATAGAAGGGACGAAAGTCGCGCACTTGGTGTGGGTGGTATGAAAGTTCCTTATCTGTAGGAAACTTATTGAAGTGTTCATCACCTACTTCGTCTACTTCATTAGTTGATTCATCCTTAGGAGTCTCCCTAACCTCAAGTACCATCTCATGGTTTGCTTCATCACTATTCCTATTTGGTTTTACTAGGGTGATGGCATTGACGAAGTGAACGTGCTTTGATAAAGACTGGTCCCTAGTTTTATTGCCTAATTGTGAATGAGCGAAGTACTTGCTTGGTCCTAAATCTTAGCAATGGAAGCTTTTTCAGGAGAGTGAGTCGAGATGGCATTAACCTTTTCGGTGGTCGTCCTATCATTATTGGTTATTGCTTTAAAGAGGTTATCGATCTTCCTATCCATCTCGACTTGTTGTTGGTTAAAGCGGTCTATTTGAGCTTCTTGGGATGTAACTCGCCGTTGCATCATCCCTTCTAGGTTGTGTTGACTAGGGTCATGAGAGCTTTGATTGTGTTGTTGGGGCCATGAGGATTCGTTAGAGGTGAATTCTTTTTTTTGACTCAAATTATAGTCGGGTTTGCCCCTCCATGCTTCTCGGGCTTCGTTGTAAGTTCTAGGTCCGGGTGTTGTGGGTAATCTTCCTCCCATTCCATTGGTACGCGATGATGCGTAGTCCACGGAAGCTTATTCGGGGAGTCTTATGCAATTACGAGTGTCATGGGGACCACTACATAACTAATACAAGGAAGATACTGTGTTCCCTTGGCGTGAAGGCTTAGGAGTATCGTAGGAGCTCATTAGGAATTTGACTTGATATTCAAGTTTGAGCATCCCATGATTGGAAGGTTGTGAGGGAACCCTAAAACCGATTTGCTCTGGAGAAAAGTTCGAAACCCTAAATCCATCTAAGATCGACATCATTCTACCTTTATCCTCCCTTCTATTGCTTGAATCTGGTTCAGTTATGTGATTATACTTTGTGTTTTACGTAATTGATACCTGGTTCTTGTGATCGCTAGGAGTTAGGGTTTCGTTTTTGTCGTTTTTTATTTTAGGGTTTTGTCACTTTGTAATCGCTATCTATTATCATAAGTGCTCATCATGGTTGATTTTGGTTAGCTTATTAGTGCTTTAATTCATGCCTTAGATGTTCTAAGGCCATCGATTTGGAAGAGTGCCGTGGTGTTCCTGGATTTTTTGTTAATCATCTTTTTAGGGTTTTGTGGGATTCGTCTTTTGTTTTCTGGTTTTTTCTTGGTTCGTTACTGTTCTTGATTGCAACATGGATAAGAGTATTAATGTTAACGTTGATTTGGAAGCTTTGGATGCTCGAATGAAAAGGTTGAAAGGGAACGAAGTTGGTTGTGATGTTGCGCCTAAACCAAAGTTGCCTATGAGGATTCTACGCAACCCTAATCCAACCACATCTGATGTTGATTCGAATCTAGCTTCTGGGAGTTCGGTTGCTGCTGATTCGAACCAGGACATTAGTTTGCAATATCGTGAGGTAAACAATGATTTGAATGATAATACTAATGTGCATGATTCGCTGTTTTGGGGTGAGACAGGTAATGCTACTAATCGCTATACTCAATCTGATTTTCCTACGCTTGAGGAGACTATTGGGGTTGCAAAAAGTGGTGATCAGGTGGTTACTCAAGATGAAGATACCTTTCCTAAAGGTGATGGTATTCGTGTGGGTAATCTTGTTGGCAAGTTAAAAGGTACTGTATCGAATAATACTATTACCAATGAGAGCCCGATTGTTCAAACAACTGAAATTCAGCAGCCAATGACATATGTGGGAGTTGCTAGTGGTTCTCAAACGACTCATACTCAAGGTACTCAAGCTAATCCTGTCAAAGGTAAGTCTAACTTTCGTGAACTTAAAGTTGATAATGTTTTTAATGGTGTTGACGTGTCCATTCCTCGTAAGGTGGTAGAAAATATTAGCACTAAATTTGATAACACCTTGTATGGATATTTCATTGGCAAGCGTATTGCATTCCCAGTGGTTGAGTACTTTGTTCGCAACAATTGGGCTAAGTATGGTCTTAAACGGATTATGATGAATGCACAAGGCTTCTTTTTCTTTAAGTTTGACTCACAGGTTGGCTTGGAGAATGTTTTAGAAGGTGGTCCGTGGATGATCAAAAACAGCCCTATTATTCTAAAGAAGTGGACCATGAGTACTAGTTTGACGAAAGAGGAATTAACCCGTATCCCGGTATGGGTTAAGCTACATGATGTTCCATTGCAGGTATTCTCTGAGGATGGTATTAGTATTATTGCAACACACATTGGTAAGCCGATTATGCTTGATTCATATACTAGTTCTATGTGTACTGATTCTTGGGGTAGGAGTAGTTTTGCTCGATGTTTAATTGAAATTGATTCTCATGCTCCGCTTAAGGAATCTATTACTGTGGGGGTCCCATACATGGATAGGCTTGGCTTCTCTTCTGAAACTATTAGGGTGGAATATGAGTGGAAACCTCCTAGATGTGATGTTTGTTTGATATTTGGTCATTCTTGTGATACTTGTCCTAAGAAAGTTGTGACTACACCGGTTGAGGAGGTAAACCAGGATGGATTTCAAGTTGTTGGGAAAAAGGGTAAAGCTAAAAAGAATGCTAGGGATAATAGAACCGGAACTGTATTTAATGGGGTCCCTGTTGGTAAAAATATGCAGTATAGGCCTAAATCTGTCTCCACACCTTCTACTAGCAATCCGGTACAAGGAAGTACTAGTACTAGTGCGGATAAGCCCCCTAATCCTAAAGTGGCTACATCTAACCCGGTAGGTCCTTTTACTTCACATAATACTTCTCCTACTGTTAAAGATGTTGAGGTGAATAAGGATAACCAATCTGCTCCCAAAGTTATTTCTAGTACTATCTATCCTACACCTAAAACTAATAACCCAAATTTAGGCGCTAATGTGACTACATCTAACCCGTTTGGTTCTCTGGCTACTGACGATGCGGATGAAAATAATGAGTTAGATGAGGATGATGTGATTGAGAATATTTATGATGAAACAGGTAATTTATTTGACAAATCAGGGGCAAGCACTCCTGTTCTGAATGTCCCTGATGTTTAGTATTGCCTCTTGGAATATAAGGGGTTTGAACCATTCCCCTAAACAAAAAGAGGTTAAACAGGTGGTAATTGATAATAATCTTAGTGTATGTGCTATCTTGGAATCTCATGTTGATGTTTCGGTGGTGTATGATACATGTCGTAAAGTTTGTCGTCGGTGGAAGTGGACGTCAAATGGTAGTCTGTGTGATAAGGGTTCCCGTATTATACTTGGTTGGAATGATGATATTGTTGATGTTATGATTATGTCTCAAACTAACCAGGTTATGCATGTTCAGGTTAATACTCGGGCGGACAGCAAAACTTTTTTCTGTTCTTTTGTATATGCAGATAATTATTATGTTCATCGGCGAGCCCTTTGGTCTAATCTTGTTTGCCATGCTGGATTTATGCGTAATAGGCCGTGGGTTTTGTTGGGGGATTTTAATGCGGCTCTAAAGTTGGAGGATCATTCATGTGGTAGTTATGCTCCTGACATTGCTATGCGTGAATTCAAAGATTGTGTTCAGAAAATGGAGGTTGAGGATATTAATAGTACTGGTCTTCATTTTACTTGGAATCAGAAACCAAGAGGTTCTCTTGGTACATTGAAGAAAATTGATCGGGTGATGGGCAATCTGAAATTTGCTGACTTGTTTCCAGGTTCGTTTGCCATATTTCAACCTTATCGTATCTCTGATCATTCTCCATGTGTTCTGCGTATTCCTCAGGTTACTAAGCCTAAGCCTAAACCGTTTAAATTCTCTAACTTCTTGGTTCATAAAAATGGGTTTAGTGATACGGTTACTGCGGGATGGAATATTAATGTTCATGGTTGTGCTATGTATCGTGTTGTTCAACGCTTAAAGGGGCTGAAATCTCCTTTTCGTAAGCTTTTGCACAGTCAAGGTAATCTTCATGAGCGGGTAGTTAGGATTCGGCAGGAATTAGATGACGTCCAAAAGGCTATTGATACAGATCCGTCTAATTCTGAACTACGGGATGAACATGCTCACTATCTTCTTGCATATAAGGAGGCTACATTAGATGAAGAACGGTTTTTAAAGCAGAAATCTAAAGTTCAATGGCTTCATGCAGGTGATTCTAATACGGCATATTTTCATAATATTGTTAAAAGCAAATGTGCCCGTAATCGAATTGAATTGGTTAGAGATGCAAACAATGTCTTGTACGAGGGTAATCAGGTTGCAGGTGCTTTTGTTGCTCACTATGAACAGTTTCTTGGTATGGAAGGAAATTGTACTCTTTTTGATGATTATGGTATATTCTCTAATGTTCTTCCTCATCAATTGGCTGGTTCGATGGTTCGTCATGTTACGGATGCGGAGATTAAGGATGCTATATTTTCTATGGGGGATGATAAAGCTCCTGGTCCCGATGGTTACACGGCTGCTTTCTTTAAAAAAGCATGGGATATTGTGGGTGCTGAGGTAAGGACTGATGTGCGTGATTTTTTCATTAATGGTAAGCTTCTCAAGGAGATTAATCATACTATTATATCTTTGATTCCTAAAGTGTCTACACCATCTAAGATTAATGACTATCGGCCTATTTCTTGCTGTAATGTCATGTATAAATGCATTAGCAAAATCCTTGCTAATCGTATTAAAGAAGGCCTTGGTCAGTTGGTTAGTATTAATCAATCGGCATTTGTTCCTGGTCGGCGTATATCTGATAATATATTACTTACCCAAGAACTTATGCGGAATTATCATAGAGGAAGGGGTCCTCCTAGATGTGCGTTTAAGGTTGATATTCAGAAGGCATATGATACGGTTGATTGGAATTTTCTTAGGGCTATTCTGATTGGTTTTGGTTTTAACTCCAAAGTGGTTGAGTGGATCATGGTTTGTGTCTCATCTACGTCTTATTCCATATGTGTTAATGGCGATCTTCATGGCTGGTTTAAAGGTAAGCGGGGCCTTAGACAAGGTGACCCATTATCTCCATACTTGTTTACGCTGGTTATGGAAGTGTTAACTCTTATACTGCAGAAAAAGGTTTCGAATGCGGTTGATTTTCAGTTTCATCATTTGTGTGAGCAACAGAGAATTATTAACCTTTGTTTTGCAGATGACCTCTTCTTGTTTGCTAGAGGCCATCAGGATTCTGTTAATGTCATTATGCAGGCCTTGGAGGATTTCAAGAACTTTTCGGGTCTTGTCCCAAGTATCCCTAAAAGTACAGCTTTCTTTTGTAATGTTCCTAATGCTATTAAAGATGCTATTCTCCAGTCTATGCCATTTGCAGAAGGTTCTCTCCCTGTTAGGTACCTTGGTGTCCCCCTTATATCATCAAGACTTCTTTATAGGGATTGCAAGGTGCTTGTTGAAAAACTGGAAGGTCGTGTAAATGATTGGCGTAATAAGTTCTTATCTCTTGCGGGTAGGCTTCAATTGGTGAGATCTGTCTTATCTTCGATGCATTTATACTGGGCTTCTGTTTTTATCCTTCCTACTCGTATAATCCATGAGCTTGAACAGCTTATGAGAGGTTTCCTTTGGTGTCAAGGAGAAATGAAAAGGGGAAAGGCTAAGGTTGCTTGGGAATCTGTTTGTAAGCCAAAGAATGAAGGTGGCCTTGGTATTCGTCGCTTGGAGGATTTTAATATTGCTCTTATGACTACTCACATTTGGAGTATTTTGACACATAAAGAGTCGTTATGGGTGCAATGGATCCATTCGTATAAACTTCGTGGGAGAAGTTTTTGGGATGTCCCTTGTTTGGGGGATGTTAGCTGGGGTTGGCGCAAGCTACTGGCCATTAGACCAAAGGTTCGTCCTTTTATTTGGCATAAGATCAATAATGGGAAGGACACTTCGGTTTGGTTTGATATGTGGTGTCAGTTAAGCCCGATTCGTAATTTACTTACTGTTAGAGATATTGCACGAGCGGGGTTTAATTTATCTGACTCGGTTTATGATCTTATTGAATCTGATGGTTGGCGATGGCCATTGGATTGGTTATCTCGATTTCCATTGTTAGATGCTCTCCCGGTTCCTAATCTAAATGATATTGATGATGGATTATTATGGCGTAACCTGGATGGCAATTTTAGTTGTTTTTCAGTCTCGGGTGCGTGGGAATCTCTGCGTTTTAGGGCTGATTTGGTTGAATGGTGTAATGTTCCTTGGTTCTCTCATTGTATCCCAAGGCATGCTATACAACTGTGGCTCGCTATTAAACAGAAGCTTAAGACGCAGGATAGGATGCGGCAATGGGATGTTGGTCCTGACGTTGATTTGGCCTTGATTAGATGCCCGCTTTGTGAATTGGTTCCGGATTCTCATTCTCATTTATTTTTCGAGTGCCAATTTTCAATGCAGGTTTGGTTTCAGGTGCGGAGTTTATCTGGTATGGATGCAGTCCCACCTTCGTTGGAGACTATTGTTACAGTTCTTATTCCTTTATCTAAGGGGCGGTCAGTTAGTAGTATCCTTTCTAGATTATTGCTTGCTGCTACTACTTACTTCGTTTGGATGGAACGCAATTCTAGGCTGTTCAAGCGTAAGAAGTCTTCTGTTGCTGAAGTGGTTAGCACCATTGTCTCTACTATTCGGTTGAAGCTGGTTACTTTCAAGTTCAAGAAGCTAACATCGAGGTCTCGATTGATTTTGGATAAATGGAAGATTCCAAGTATATGTATACACGAAGGGAGTGCCGGGTAAGGGTTGTACTCTTTTTCCCTACTCCAAGGTTTTTCCCTTTGGGTTTTTCTTGGAAAGGGTTTTTAAGGAGGCAAACTTCCTGGGTTAATTTGCTCCCTTCGTGGAGTGGCTGGATGCGGGATGCTCGCTTGGTACAAGTTTTTTTACTTGTTTATGCCTAGTTTGTTGATGTAATATAGTTAGGTTTTTGTGTTTATGGCATGTCATAAACACTAGTGTTTATCAAGCTCTTCGCTTGAGGTTAATGTGGTACTTCAGCCACATTCCATTTGTACTTAACATTATTTTTTGGTTATATATTTACCGGGGTAAACCCCTTTACCCAAAAAAAAGATTGGAAGGTTGTGAGTCAATGGGAGACAAGGAGATTGCCTTGACGGTTTTTGGCAACTCACGGGGTTCATTCAAACATTGGTTGTCATAGAGGGCAAGGTCCTCTATTGTATCCCAAGAATCTTCCGCGGTAAGTTCACTAAACTTGCCACCGGCCGCTTGGTCGATGGTTTGCCTTGTTGAGAGATTGACATGATCGTAAAAGATTTGGACTTGAAGCCACAGATTGATGTCGTGATGAGGGAATTTATGGAGCAAGTCCTTGAATCGAGTCCATGCCTCGTAGAGAGTTTCTCCTTGACATTGTTAAAACATCAAGATGTCATTGCTTAGCTTAGTAGTTCTCCCTGGTGGGAAAAATTGGGCGAGGAAACGAGTGGTAAGATCATCCCAACTTGAGATGGATCTGGTGGGGAGTCGCTCAAGCCAATTACTAGCTTGGTACCGTTGAGAGAATTGGAAGAGACGAAAGGGCGTGTGATAACATCAAATTATCCTAAATATTAAGCGTCAATTTCCCCTGATAATGCTTGTAATTTATATCATTTATATGGATTTATGCTTGTTTTCCATTATATTCCACTTTCAGGTAAATTACGAGCATTGGGGTTAAAGAGACGCGGAATTGGAGAATTATCAAAGATTTGTCATAGTATGCTCACTTTGAAGAAGTTACGGCGTAACCCATCTCTCACATTACGCCGTAACTAAAGCGTAACTCAGAAAGCCAACTCATCAGAAGATTACAGCGTAACTCTCCCAAAAGATTACGACGTAACTATATTAGGTCAAATGAGGTTCCGCGCCGCTGATAACTACGCCGTAACTCGTGAATAAACTACGGCGTAACCATGAATTATTGAAGATACGGCGTAACCACTTCTAAGGTTACGCCGTAACCAGCAGATCTAGTGCAATTTATGAAGAAATAGAGGATTACGGCGTAACTATTTTATTAGTTACGCCGTAACCCAGATCTGGCCTATAAATACCCCACGATTTCCAGCATTTCAAAGCATCCCATTTCACACACCACAACCAAAGAATGTGGGAAGAAGCCAAAGGAAGGTCTAGAGGAACATACGGAGCTATCTCCAAGGGAGAAATCACTCCCCTACGATAAGCATTAGCATTTTATCTTTTCTTTACTTCCGATTCATGTATTTCGTAACATTAATTATTGAATTGATTTGTATGGTTAATATGAGTGGCTAAGCACCTCTTGGTGTTGGCCTAGTTATGATTCCTTAATTGTTTTGTTTGCGTTTATATTACTTCCGTATAATTATTTCTAAGTGTATGCATGCATAGTTTATTGGTAGCTACCCTTGTTTCGGTACTTTTGAATGGCGGTAGAGGCTAGTTGCTTAGGAGATATGACCAACTGATCCTAAGTGAGTAGACTGAGACGGGAAGGGTAAGATATGACCAACTGACGACCCTTTCTACTTGTGCGATTTGTCTAACTGATCACCTACCGTTTGGATGAACTTAAGAATTAGGGGGTGAGTGTTTAAGTTGCTAACGCCCGGGCACTCGCTATTATAAGTCTAGCATGTAGCGGTACTTAATGACTCGGCTTAGGGGACCAGGAACAACTGGACTTATGAGGGGACACCTGACTTCTCTAGTGGTGGCCTCTTTGTTGATAGGTTAGGGCGAATTGACCAAATGTTTTCCTCTCAACTTTGACCCCACCTGAAGTAATTGGAAGTAATTAGACGTAGACATTACTAGCTAGGATGAATAACTAGGTTAGCACCACTCTCCTTTATTGATCACAACCTTTGCCTTTAATCTGCTTTAGTAGTTAATTAATTCCTCTTCATAATTATATTAAAATCTGTGACACCTAAACTTAGTATTAATCCAACACACATAACTCTTGGGACGACCTCGGTTTTACCGATTACTACACTACACACGACCGGGTACACTGCCCGTTGGTACATTAGGGTAGACCATAGGTATAACGAGACATGAGGATCTGGAAGAGAACGAAAAAGAACCGAAGATAAAGGAAACTAATTCGTGTGATGTTGGTTTCTATAAAGCCATATTTTCCAGCAACGGAAAACCCCTCTATGCTCCTTTCAGGTACAATAATGAGGAGATCTCCGGATTTCAAAAACAAGCTAAAATCATATGTTACAAAACGAGTTTTCTAAAGGAAGAACAACATACGGAAATAGAAGCTGTTACGGAGAATGAAGTAAAGTTAAATGCCAGATGCTCTGCAGTCATCCTGAATTAGATCCCTCTTAAGGAAAAAGACCCAGGAAGTTTCATTCTCCCTTGCTCTATTAATAATTTACATAATATCAATGCCTTAGCTGACCTAGGGGCTAGTATTAGTATCATGCCATTTTCCATGTGTAAAATATTAAACCTTGGTCCCATCATACCTTTTTGCATGACTATTGAAATGGCTGATAGAACGGTTAGCATACCCAGAGGGATAGTTGAGAATGTGCTCATCAAAATCAATAATTTTACTCTTCTTGTCGACTTTGTTATTTTAAACATGGAAGAAGATCTCGATATCCCATTAATTTTGGGCAGACACCTTTTGGCTACTGCTCGTGCAAAGATTAATGTTTTCAAAAAAATCATCACATTGAAAATCAACGATAGAAAGCTTACCTTAAATATGGATGACGTTGGAAAATGTCACCCTGTCGAAACTGTTTGTGTTATCAAGAAAGGAAAAAACAAAACTATTCCTTCCACTACCACACACAAGCACTACGCTACTAATGATCGTAATATGCAGGGAAGGAAAGTAAAATAACACGACAGAGGAGGAATACAACGCGACAACACCTCGAGAGCAAAGGAAAACGAGTCTAAAGACATATGGCACGAAGTTCAGAAAGTGGATTACAAGTACTTTCCCAAATTAAAATATCATTGGTGTAGCCATCCCTGTTGACAACGATAAAGGATATGATCTCTGGCCTTCATGCAACCCTTATTTGGACATCTGTGACGGTGGACATAACAAGGAAAGAGTAAAAAACAACAAGTACTTATGGTCCTCAACCAATGACAAAGAAATAACATTCGAAGCTTGGGTACGAATTAGGTATGGGGAAGTTAGCAATGATGATAAAAGAAAAATATGGACTGATCTTTGCCTCAGTAAACCCTCTGAAAGTAATCATGAAGCGACAATTAATTCAGCCACGGATCAGGGGCTCTTTGATCGAAAGCATTGGTGCGAAATAATAAAGACCATTGATGGGGATTCTTGGGCCTCGTGTGATCCTTACGATGATAACTGTAATGGAGGGAGTAATGCCGATAGAGTAGGAGTCAACGAATTTCTATGGAATTCAACAACTGACAATAGGCGAACCGAGGTACAATGGTCAGGTAGGTTAAGATTTAACGATTGGGTAAAAAGCAAATATGGAAAAGTGGATACGCCCACTAAAAATAAAATTTGGAAGGACTGCATGAACGAAGATAATCTTGATGAAGAGACTCCTCAAGATACGGGTAACTCAACAAATGATGACAAGGTGGACGCAAGAGGAGATTGCAAGTATAGGCATTTGGATAATTCAGTTGAAACCAATTCCAATGATTACGACATAAATGGAGTCAAAGATCACCATGAGCCATGATATAAAGCAAGGATGACTGACCTAGAAGATGAGGAGTATGAGCAAAGCAGGTGCAAGCTTCTTGGGATCCAATATAAAAAACACCACCAATTTTCGCCAAAAAATTTGAATTCACTAGGTATCATTTGGGGCCGGACGAAAAATTCTGCAAGGTTCAAAAAATGGGGATCAAAGAATATCTCTGTACTGCTACTAATGTCGCTTGGATCAGGAATAACTTGATGAAGGATGTAGAGGAAGTTGGCCAAGCCCAAAGGCCACCATAAAGCCCCGAGGCTCTGAGTCTAACTTAAAGACTCGTAAATAAAGAAAAGTGCTCTTTCGGGAGAGAACCCGAATTATCCCTTTCTTTTGTTTTATTTCCATTTCAGTTGGGGTTTTGTGTTTTTAACCATTTTTGCAGGAAAAGAGGAGTGATTGGTGCTGCAGTATGCTGATCTGACTATAGTTACGACGTAACTCATCTCAGTGGTTACGCCGTAACCAACCCTTTGCAAAAGAATTTCGGATGCATCACCAATTACGGCGTAATTCCATCTCAGTGGTTACGCCGTAGCTACACTCTTGCAGCGTATGCCAGGTTTTGCCTAGTTACGGCGTAACTCCTTCTAAGAGTTACGAAGTAACTATCCTCTGCTTTACTTCTTTCATTTTAAAACACAATAACCTTGTATTAGTATTTTAAATGAACTTTGTGGGTGTGTTCCCTGTAAACCCTCACAAGACTTCACTCGTCCACTTGGGACACCAAGTGGTTTAAAAGGCTTGTTGAATATGCTAATTGCAACCGTGATTCATACGAAAGTGAGTTAGGTTTATTTTTTATTTTTCATTTTTTCTTTTTAGAATTATGCTTGTCGGTAGTGTGATTTCAGGGATTGAAGTTTGCTCATGGATGCTTTTACGAAGGCACGACTCTTTTTTGTGGGCCTTCTTTCTTTTTGGAGCAAATTTCAGGGAAGTTCTCGCTCTAATTCTACTTTTCTCTTCACCTTTATTTAACGCTTAATACAAAAGGGACTTTGTACAATTCAAGTGGGGGGAGTAGAATTATCTCTTGAACCTTATTTTGCCCTCGTTTTTCTAGTTTATTTTTAAAAATTATGCCATTTTTAAAATTTTGACATGTTTTTCTTAACCTAACTAGATTTGACCTTAGCCGAGCACATACAACCCTTGATATTATATGGTGAGATTAGCCTTATCCGTTTCTAATATTTTACCCCAAATCCACCAAATTATGAGTGTGCCGGTAGCTTGTAAACTTTAGAAATTGGCCTTTGCATCATTTCGAGACCATAGACGAGGTATGTTGAGTTAGCTCGACGTATTTTGACTTTTCAGTTTAAGAAGGCAGTATTATAGGATTATCACCAAAACTAGCCTACCATTGTGTGTCTATCGATTAGTCACCTCGACTTCTCGACCCCCATGTGAAACCCTTTTGTTGCATTCTCCTTTAGTGCAAGAACCCCTAGATATACCCATCTGAGCCATTCCTTTCATTTTGTTAACCCAATATATTGTTTCGATACACCTATACACCTTAGCCTACCATGTAGTCTTTATTTGTGATTGGGAAGTCATCATTTACCTAAGTTCAAGGTTCAAGTGGAAAGGTTCGGGAATCACGCTTTCGTCGACGACATATTCTTAAAGATCATTGAAGACCCCCTGAATTCCCATACATCTCAAGTGGGGGATATTATGTTTAGTTTTTATGTTTATGTTGGAAAATATATATATGTATATAGTTTGTTATTTAGTTTATTGTAAAGTGCGATGTTATAAGCACTATGTTATGAGCTTTATATAGATTGAGTATCGAGGAGGCCACCTCGGTCACATTCGAAGATTGGAGTTGGTTAGTGTGCCAACAGTTGGAGAAAAGGTAGTGTGCCCATCAAGACGTCCTCTAATGACACACCTACCTAGTATTTCATGATCCGATTTCTTAACTTCAAAGATTGAACTTTAGGCGGACGGTAAGTGGTGATGACTTGGTTATAGATTTAGACTATTTTTATTTTACACCATTTATATATCCCATGTCTTATCCTACCCTTTAGTCATGAAGCGTGTCTAGGTGATGCAGCGAGCAATCTTTGGTGTCTTGGCCATGGATTTGGTCATGTATTATTGATTTTGTCCACTTCGCTGTGACATGTTCGTAATGACGAGTCACCCTTAACCTTTATCGTGTCTACCCATATTGCCTTCGAAAATTGTTTAGCCCTTAACTCTAGTGGTGGAGATTTATGTAACCGCCAAGCTTTTGATAGAATACATGCTATGATTGTGCGATTGAGTGATCACCCCGAAATTGACACTTAGAATAGTTGAGAGATTTGAGTGTTTCGTTTCATTTCGTGAGGTGTTCGGCTTTGTTTTATTCTAGCATAAGGGATTTGAAAACTTATATTTTCTAGGTTATGGGAGATATCTTTTTAGTAATCTTTCTAATAAGGTCTACTTGAGGGCAAGTAGAGTTCAAGTGGGGGGATATTTGATAAAATCAAATTATCCTGAATATTAAGTGTCAATTTCCCCCGATAATGGTTGTAATTTATATCATTTATATGAATTTACGCTTGTTCTCCATTATATTACTCTTTCAGGTAAATTACGAGCAATGGAGCTAAAGAGACACAGAATTGGAGAATTATCAAAGATTTATCATAGTATGCTTACTTTGAAGAAGTTACGGCGTAACTCATCTCTCACATTACGCTGTAACTAAAGCGTAACTCAAAAAGCCAACTCATCAGAATGTTACGGCGTAACTCTCCCAAAAGATTATGACGTAACTATATTAGGTCAAATGAGGTTCCGCGCCGCTGATAACTACGCTGTAACTCATGTAAACTACGGCGTAACCATGAATTATTGAAGATACGGCGTAACCACTTCTAAGTTTATGCCGTAACCAGCAGATCTAGTGCAATTTACGAAGAAATAGAGGATTACGGAGTAACTATTTTATTAGTTAAGCCGTAACCCAGATCTGGCCTACAAATACCCCACGATTTCTAGCATTTCAAGGCATCCAATTTCACACACCACAACCAAAGAACGTGGGAAGAAGCCAAAAGCAGGTCTAGAGGAGCATACGGAGCTATCTCCAAGGGATAAATTACTCCCCTACGATAAGCATTAGCATTTTATCTTTTCTTTACTTTCGATTCATGTATTCCGTAACATTAATTATTGAATTGATTTGTATGGTTAATATGAGCGGCTAAGCACCTCTTGGTGCTGGCCTAGTTATGATTCCTTAATTGTTTTTTTTGCGTTTATATTACTTCCGTATAATTATTTCTAAGTGTATGCATGCATAGTTTATTGGTAGCTACCCTTGTTTTTTTTGGGTAAAGGGGTTTACCCCGGTAAATATATAACCAAAAAATAATGTTAAGTACAAATGGAATGTGGCTGAAATACCACATTAACCTCAAGCTAAGAGCTTGATAAACACTAGTGTTTATGACATGCCATAAACACAAAACCTAGCTATATTACATCAACAAACTAGGCATAAACAAGTAAAAAAACTTGTACTAAGCGAGCATCCCGCGTCCAGCCACTCCACGAAGGGAGCAAGTTAACCCAGGAAGTTTGCCTCCTTAAAAACCCTTTCCAAGAAAAACCCAAAGGGAAAAACCTTGGAGTAGGGAAAAAGAGTACAACCCTTACCCGGCACTCCCTTCGTGTATACATATACTTGGAATCTTCCATTTATCCAAAATCAATCGAGACCGCAAGGTTAGCTTCTTGAACTTGAAAGTAACCAGCTTCAACCGAATAGTAGAGACAATGGTGCTAACTACATCAGCAACAGAAGACTTCTTACGCTTGAACAGCCTAGAATTGCGTTCCATCCAAACGAAGTACGTAGTAGCAGCAAGCAATAATCTAGAAAGGATACTACTAATCGACGGCCCCTTAGATAAAGGAATAAGAACTGTAACAATATTCTCCAACGAAGGTGGGACTGCATCCATACCAGATAAACTCCGCACCTGAAACCAAACCTGCATAGAAAATTGGCACTCAAAAAATAAATGAGAATGAGAATCCGGAACCAATTCACAAAGCGGGCATCTAAGCAAGGCCAAATCAACGTCAGGACCAACATCCCATTGGCGCATCCTATCCTGAGTCTTTAGCTTCTGTTGAATAGCGAGCCACAGATGTATAGCATGCCTTGGAATACATTGAGAGAACCAAGGAACATTACACCATTCAACCAAATCAGCCCTAAGACGCAGAGCTTCCCACGCACCCGAGACTGAAAAATAACTAAAATTGCCATCCAGGTTACGCCATAATAATCCATCATCAATATCATTTAGAGTAGGAACCGGTAGAGCATCTAACAATGGAAATCGAGATAACCAATCCAATGGCCAACGCCAACCATTAGATTCAATAAGATCATAAACCAAGTCAGATAAATTAAACCCCGCTCGTGCAATATCTCTAGCAGTAAGTAAATTACGAATCGGGCTTAACTGACACCACATATCAAACCAAACCGAAGTGTCCTTCCCATTATTGATCTTATGCCAAATAAAAGGACGAACCTTTGTTCTAATGGCCAGAAGCTTGCGCCAACCCCAGCTAACATCCCCCAAACAAGGGACATCCCAAAAACTTCTCCCACGAAGTTTATACGAATGGATCCATTGCACCCATAACGACTCTTTATGTGTCAAAATACTCCAAATGTGAGTAGTCATAAGCGCAATGTTAAAATCCTCCAAACGACGAATACCAAGGCCACCTTCATTCGTTGGCTTACAAACAGATTCCCAAGCAACCTTAGCCTTTCCCCTTTTCATTTCTCCTTGACACCAAAGGAAACCCCTCATAAGCTGCTCAAGCTCATGGATAATACGAGTAGGAAGGATAAAAACAGAAGCCCAATATAAATGCATCGAAGATAAGACAGATCTCACCAATTGAAGCCTACCAGCAAGAGATAAGAACTTATTGCGCCAATCATTCACCCGACCTTCCAGTTTTTCAACAAGCACCTTGCAATCCCTATAAAGAAGTCTTGATGATATAAGGGGGACACCAAGGTACCTAACAGGGAGAGAACCTTCTGCAAACGGCATAGACTGGAGAATAGCAGCTTTAATAGCATTTGGAACATTACAAAAGAAAGCTGTACTTTTAGGGATACTTGGGACAAGACCCGAAAAGTTCTTGAAATCCTCCAAGGCCTGCATAATGACATTAACAGAATCCTGATGGCCTCTAGCAAACAAGAAGAGGTCATCTGCAAAACAAAGGTTAATAATTCGCTGTTGCTCACATAAATGATGAAACTGAAAGTCAACCGAATTCGAAACCTTTTTTTGCAATATAAGAGTTAGCACTTCCATAACCAGCGTAAACAAGTATGGAGATAACGGGTCACCTTGTCTAAGGCCCCGCTTACCTTTAAACCAGCCATGGAGATCACCATTAACACATATGGAATAAGACGTAGATGATATACAAACCATGATCCAATCAACCATTTTGGAGTTAAAACCAAAACCAATCAGAATAGCCCTAAGAAAATTCCAATCAACCGTATCATATGCCTTCTGAATATCAACCTTAAACGCACATCTAGGAGGACCCCTTCCTCTATGATAATTCCGCATAAGCTCTTGGGTAAGTAATATATTATCAGATATACGACGACCAGGAACAAATGCCGATTGATTAATACTAACCAACTGACCAAGGCCTTCTTTAATACGATTAGCAAGGATTTTGCTAATGCATTTATACATGACATTACAGCAAGAAATAGGCCGATAATCATTAATCTTAGATGGGGTAGACACTTTAGGAATCAAAGATATAATAGTATGATTAATCTCCTTGAGAAGCTTACCATTAATAAAAAAATCACGCACAGCAGTCCTAACCTCAGCACCCACAATATCCCATGCTTTCTTAAAGAAAGCAGCCGTGTACCCATCGGGACCAGGAGCTTTATCATCCCCCATAGAAAATATAGCATCCTTAATCTCCGCATCCGTAACATGACGAACCATCGAACCAGCCAATTGAGGAGGAAGAACATTAGAGAATATACCATAATCATCAAAAAGATTACAATTTCCTTCCATACCAAGAAAATGTTCATAGTGAGCAACAAAAGCACCTGCAACCTGATTACCCTCGTACAAAACATTGTTTGCATCTCTAACCAATTCAATTCGATTACGGGCACATTTGCTTTTAACAATATTGTGAAAATAGGCCGTATTAGAATCACCTGCATGAAGCCATTGAACTTTAGATTTCTGCTTTAAAAACCGTTCTTCATCTAACGTAGCCTCCTTATAAGCAAGAAGATAGTGAGCATGTTCATCCCGTAGTTCAGAATTAGACGGATCTGTATCAATAGCCTTTTGGACGTCATCTAACTCCTGCCGAATCCTAGCTACCCGCTCATGAAGATTACCTTGGCTGTGCAAAAGCTTACGAAAAGGAGACTTCAACCCCTTTAAGCGTTGAACAACACGATACATAGCACAACCATGAACATTAAGATTCCATCCCGCATTAACCGTATCACTAAACCCATCTTTATGAACCAAGAAGTTCGAGAATTTAAACGGTTTAGGCTTAGGCTTAGTAACCTGAGGAATACGCAGAACACACGGAGAATGATCAGAAATACGATAAGGTTGAAATATGGCAAACGAACCTGGAAACAAGTCAGCAAATTTCAGATTGCCCATCACCCGATCAATTTTCTTCAATGTACCAAAGGAACCTCTTGGTTTCTGATTCCAAGTAAAATGAAGACCAGTATTATTAATATCCTCAACCTCCATTTTCTGAACACAATCTTTGAATTCACGCATAGCAATGTCAGGAGCATAACTACCACATGAATGATCTTCCAACTTTAAAGCCGCATTAAAATCCCCCAACAAAACCCACGGCCTAGTACGCATAAATCCAGCATGGCACACAAGATTAGACCAAAGGGCACGCCGATTAACATAATAGTTATCAGCGTATACAAAAGAACAAAAAAAAGTTTTGCTGTCCGTCCGCGTATTAACCTGAACATGCATAACCTGGTTAGTTTGAGACATAATCATCACATCAACAATATCATCATTCCAACCAAGAATAATACGGGAACCCTTATCACACAGACTACCATTTGACGTCCACTTCCACCGACGACAAACTTTACGACATGTATCATACACTACCAAAGCATCAACATGAGATTCCAAGATAGCACATACACTAAGATTATTATCATTGACCACCTGTTTAACCTCTTTTTGTTTAGGGGAATGGTTCAAACCCCTTATATTCCAAGAGGCGATACTAAACATCAGGGACATTCAGAACAGGAGTGCTTGCCCCTGATTTGTCAAATAAATTACCTGTTTCATCATAAATATTCTCAATCACATCATCCTCATCTAACTCATTATTATCATCCGCATCATCATCAGTAGCCAGAGAACCAAACGGGTTAGATGTAGACACATTAGCGCCTAAATTTGGTTTACTAGTTTTAGGTGTAGGATAGATAGTACTAGAAATAACTTTGGGAGCAGATTGGTTATCCTTATTCACCTCAACATCTTTAACAGTAGGAGAAGTATTATGCGAAGTAAAAGGACCTACCGGGTTAGATGTAGTCACTTTAGGATTAGGGGGCTGATCCGCACTAGTACTAGTACTTCCTTGAACCGGATTGCTAGTAGAAGGTGTGGAGACAGCTTTAGGCCTATACTGCATATTTTTACCAACAGGAACCCCATTAAATACAGTTCCGGTTCTATTATCCCTAGCATTCTTTTTAGCTTTACCCTTTTTCCCAACAACTTGAAATCCATCCTGGTTTACCTCCTCAACCGGTGTAGTCACAACTTTCTTAGGACAAGTATCACAAGAATGACCAAAAATCAAACAAACATCACATCTAGGAGGTTTCCATTCATATTCCACCCTAATAGTTTCAGAAGAGAAGCCAAGCCTATCCATGTATGGTACCCCCACAGTAATAGATTCCTTAAGAGGAGCATGAGAATCAATTTCAATTAAACACCGAGCAAAACTACTCCTACCCCAAGAATCAGTACACATAGAACTAGTATAGGAATCAAGCATAATCGGCTTACCAATGTGTGTTGCAATAATACTAATACCATCCTCAGAGAATACCTGCAATGGAACATCATGTAGCTTAACCCATACCGGGATACGGGTGAATTCCTCTTTCGTCAAACTAGTACTCATGGTCCACTTCTTTAGAATAATAGGGCTGTTTTTGATCATCCACGGTCCACCTTCTAAAACATTCTCCAAGCCAACCTGAGAGTCAAACTTAAAGAAAAAGAAGCCTTGTGCATTCATCATAATCCGTTTAAGACCATATTTAGCCCAATTGTTGCGAACAAAGTACTCAACCACTGGGAATGCAATACGCTTGCCAATGAAATAACCATACAAGGTGTTATCAAATTTAATGCTAATATTTTCTACCACCTTACGAGGAATGGACACGTCAACTCCATTAAAAACATTATCAACTTTAAGTTCACGAAAGTTAGACTTACCTTTAACAGGATTAGCTTGAGTACCTTGAGTATGAGTCGTTTGAGAACCACTAGCAACTCCCACATATGACGTTGGCTGCTGAATTTCAGTAGTTTGAACAATAGGGCTCTCATTAGTATTTGTCACAATACCTTTGAACTTGCCAGCTTGCCTAGCCACACTAATCCCATCACCTTCTTGCAAATTACTATCAACAAGGTTAGTATCATGACTTCCTGATTGAGGTAGACCACCCAACGACTCACTAACAGCCGTATTTGTATTCTTGTCTTTACCACTTCTAGCTACACCACTAATCTCCTCAAGAGATGGGAAATTAGTTTTAGAAACCTGGTTTGTGCCCTTACCATCATCATCCCAAAATAAAGTATCATGCTTACCATGTTGCATACTTGTATCATCATACGAACCAAAGTTACCCTCAAGAGAACCACCATGGCTAGAAAACTTACCAATATCATGCAACGGACCAGCAGAATAAACGTCACCCACATCCAGATTTGACTGCGCATCAGATTTGTTCCCCGTATCCAAATTAGGGTTTCGCAAAACCCTCCTAGCCATAATTGGTTTAGTTGCACCATCAGTTCCAGAAATATTACCTTTCAACCGTTTCATACGCGCATCCAAAGCCTCCAAATCAACCGTAGTATCACTTCTTTTATCCATAACACACAGACAGATCAGCAGCGAGACAAGGAAAATCAAAACAAAAAGAAAACGAAACCCTAAAAACGATAAACCAAGAAAACAGGAAGCACCCCGTCTAATCCTCCAAAAGGTAGCTACCCTTGTTTCGGTAGTTTTGAATGGCGGTAGAGGCTAGTTTCTTAGGAGATATTACCAACTAACCCTAAGTGACTAGACTGAGACGGGAAGGGTAAGATATGACCAACTGACGACCCTTTCTACTTGTGCGATTTGACCAATGGATCACCTACCGTTTAGATGAACTTAAGAATTAGGGGTTGAGTGTTTAAGTTGCTAACGCCCGGGCACTCACTATTATAAGTCTAGCATGTAGCGGTACTTAATGACTCGGCTTAGGGGACCAGGGACAACTGGACTTATGAGGGGACACCTGACTTCTCCAATGGTGGCATCTTTGCTGATAGGTTAGGGCGAATTGACCAAATGCTGTCCTCTCGACTTTGACCCCACCTGAAGTAATTGGAAGTAATTAGACGTAAACATTACTAGCTATGATGAATAACTAGGTTAGCACCACTCTCCTCTATTGATTACACCTTTGCCTTTAGTCATCTTTAATACAAATAAGCCGTAAAAACGTTTATTTATATTTTACGATCTTCTAATGTTTTGTCGATAACAAAAGTAAAATCATATTAACGAAACAAATGAAATACGTAAATGGTTTGAACTAATAGTTTTCTAACACACTTACGTTTTCACATAAAACACTATAACAAGATTAAGTGATTTTATATTTTAGATACACATGTACAACAACTAGTGTTTACATATTGGCTTAACAAGTTTAAGTAATTCTATGAGTTAGATACATATGTACAACAACTAGTGTTTACATATTGGGTTAATACATACTTATATTAAGTACACTAAAATGGGTAAAAACAAGTATATACTAAAATGGGTAAAAGCAAGTATATACTAAATAGATAAAAACTAGCAAATGGTTTTGACCCATAACCCATGGTTTTATATATACCACTTACACAAGTTCAATGTTTCCTTAAGGTACATTGTATCTAGATAGAAAACCATGAATCAACCCATAACCCATGACCCATGACCCATAACCCAAAATACCCATGGGCAAAGAGGAGCGGACCACGGATCCCTAGCTTTGTGCTAGCCGGATCCCAAGTGGAAGGGATCCGTGGGATCCGGGGAAACAGTAGGTTTTTCCTCTATAAATAGTGAGCCATTTCTTCACTATATCTTACCCCTCTCTAACATACTTTCTCCCCTGAGTTAAATCTCACTAACCATAGATCCAAGAGATCTATGTTTGTAGTTTTGTTTTTGTGTGATCTTTTAGGTTCCTCTTAAAGGGAAGATCACCACCTTTGAAGTCGAGCAAGCTCAAGTCCATGAGTTGCCAAGCTTCCTCATCATCAAGGCTATTGAAGTCCTCTTGTTGATGATCCCTTTCTTTCTTCAAAGAAGCGTAGTGTTAAAGACATTAGTGAAAGATGTCTCAAGTGTCAAGACGAAGAAATTAGTGAAGGGTATCTATCGTCTATAGGATAAGCACTTGTGGTAGGTGCTTAGAAGTCAAGACAAGAAGCATTAGTGAAAGGTGCTTAGAAGTGAAGACACAAGACATTAATGAAAGGTGTCTTGTAGATCTAATCAAAGAAATTAGTGAAAGGTGTCTTGTAGATCTACTCAAAGGCATTAGTGAAAGGTGCCTTAGATATACATTCGATATGGTGTGTTTCGATGTACTAGATAGACTAGCATTAGATCCAAGGACATTGATGTCCTTGATGATGTTGTAAAGGAGTAGATCTCCTTTGGGATTAGTCGTTGGTGTAGTGTGGTAGTAGTTCTTCCATTGCAATAGAACTAGGTACTTAGCCTAGTACCTAATAAAGGGTAGGCGACGTTGTGAAGGTGTAGTTCACCTAAGGTGTGAAAGAACTCGGTGGTTAGCCTAGCACCGTATAAAGGGTAAGCGACGTTGTGTTAGGTGTGGTTCGCCTTGGTGTGAAAGAACTCGGTATTTAGCTTTGTACCGGAAAAAGATTAAGCGACGTTGTGAAGGCTTCTCCACCATAAGGAGATTGGTGTAGTGATTACAAACTCTCGAGTAGGTGACTCGGGGAGTGGAGTAGGGCAAGGAAGGTGTCCTTGTAGCCGAACCACTATAAATACTCGCGTTGTGGTTTTGTGCTTCTTACTCTTATCTTTTCATTACATATCTTTATATGCTTGTTTATCAACATCCAACACACACAACCAAATAGATTGACATAAGTCGATCTAAATAGTTTAAAAGGAAGTTTTAATTGGTAAAACTATTCAACCCCCCTTCTAGTTTTCCACAATTGGCATCAGAGCTTCGTTACCAAGTTTCTTGAAGTATACTGTACTTTAAAAACTTGATACGATCCATAGTTAATTGAAAACTACAAAGAAGGTTTTTCATAAAAAAAACACCATGTTTTTTCAAAAACTATATGTTTGGATGTTGAGTTGATAACAACATTTTTATATATATATATATATTTTAATTGCACTAATCTTCCTTGTGATATTGATTAGTCAAAGCTCATACCCACCAAGCTTTAGGAGTTGCTTGATAACAAGAATACCTTCCTTAAGAAGGTATCTTAGACGCAAAGGAGCGGGAATCGTCTAAGTGACATTTGTCATTTGTAGAAGACATTCCTAAGTGCATTCGAGGTATGACTTTCTACTTATATCTAAATGATACTTGTTTAGTATATAAGTGTTATTTGGTAGGCTTTTATTTGAGTAGATTTTTGTGTTTACACATGATTTACATGTAGCTTCGTTAGGAAGCTTGTTTCTCACATACGTGTTATTTTTCTCGTCTATAGTCATAGTATGTAGAGCTTATGCTTTATTTCTTCTAATAAAACAAAAACACGAATTTCAAAAATTCCTCCTTCCCTATTAATAAACCCACTCGACGCCCACTTTTTCAATCCTCACCTTTTCAAATTTTCCAATTTCAAAAATTCCCTCTCATTCAAAAACTTCATCTTCCTCCTCATTCCATCTCTTCCTAAACCAAGAAGATCCGTCATCAACATGGTTTACATCGCACTCGTGCTCATTGCCCTAACACTCATCGCACTTGTGTTCCCTATGATGAAGTTCACATACGGAGACATTTATTTTGTGTTGTTAATCTATATTGGGGTCATTTACCCAATCCTTTGTATCATCCTTAGCATTGAAATGCAATATTATTGATTATCTATTTTATCTAGGATGTTTGTGTTATTATGTGTGTTTCATTTCTTTTGATCTATATGTGTTATATTCTTTCGTGATACATTAGATGTCATGTATGCATGCTAAAAGAAAATGTAGGATAAAACATACTTCATGGTACAATAACCGTAAAACCTATGTTTTTATTAAAACTGGTTCTGTTACTACAGATCCACGGATCCCGGAAGTTACACTAGCCGGATCCCTTTTGAAAAGGAACCGTGAGATCCGTCCTACTGGAAAACAGATTTCATGCAAGATTAAAAACCACTATCTTTCTAAAAATAATAATCCACTAGAGCTTCAAAACCATGAGTTAGCTAAATACTAATTGTTAAAAGAATATCTAGTAAAAACGTTAGATTATTATAGGTTGACCATAAACGTCTTCCCTTATTAACCCACCACTTCTATAGGTTCAACTATGACGCATGAATACGAGTTTGATTTTTCACTCACTAGCGTCTACACCCCGAACATTTCCCTTGAGCCCAACACACCTGGCAATCATGTCCGTGGGTTCAATAATCTCGAAAACCGTCACTTCCATGAAGGACGTATTGTAGACACCTCTCTACAGATCGAAGAAGGTATCAATACCTCCTTCCGAGCCATAGGACTAGAATGTCTTCTTGAAATCAACGAGAAGATATGTCCAAGGTTCATAATGGAATTCTTCCGTCAAGTGGAACTCGTTCGTAACGAGGATCGCTCTCTATCTCTTTGGTTTTATATCAAAAACCAAAAATTCACTTTAAGCCTTGGGCATTTTGCTCACATCCTCCGAATTCCAAACCATGGACAATGTGCCTTCACCGAAGATTGGTCTCTTGATTCTCTCTTCAATTTTCGTGAAGAAAATAGTCCATATTGTTCACACATACCCTCTCCGGAAGAATTAACACGCATGATATGCAAACCTCGACCATATTACTCCAATCCAAACATTATCCATACACGGGATATCCGAGAAGAGTATAAGCCTGCTGCTCTTATTCTACGTGAAAATGTTTGGAGTCTTAGGGGAAATCGAGATATTCTTCCTGCTTGTTGTGCTCACATGTTGTACTGTTTGCTAACACAACAACCATACAATCTCGCCTACTTCTTCGCAAGGCGATTGCAAATCTTCAAGGCTCCAAGAATAAACTCATCCCTTATGGAATGTTCTTGACACGCCTCTATCACAATGTTATGCACTTCCATCCTCAATTTCAAAGTCCGTTGTACGTACTTGTGAACTAGATGATGGAACCGCTAAACATATCTCTCATGAAGACCTTCTTCATTCATGATTCCACCAATACACATCAATCACATAATGATCCTCCTAGTGAAGACACTCAAGGAACCTAGAATAGTCAAATAGGATCAATTCTACTCTGTAATCCTATCTCTTCCATGAAATAAAACATCTTACATTTGATTTCCTAGTTTTAGAACTCACTTAAACAAAACTCGGAATATAATGCATTGTCAAAGATCATTGCATACCTTTAGTAAAGGTTCTGTCTAACAGATAGACGGATCCTAAATGTTGTACTAAACGGATCCCTACTTCTAGGGAACCGTGGGATCCGGCAAAACAAAAAATGTAATTGCAAGCATTATATGTCAAACACATCCCTTAGAACACCTCACACTAAGCTAAACATAGTGTCTTAAGATTGATTAAGACTTTATCAAGATAGGTTGACCTTTCCTACTCTTTCCAACTCACATAGATCACATTCTAAGGCTTTGTTAGATCTACCATTTCAATCCATCACTCTTCCGCTCCCAAAACTCACACTTTATTCTTCTTATATGATCTCTCACAACTAGGTTAGAAGTCCTTCGATTATGACAATATTGATCATTAATCAATCTCACCTCAAAATTGATCAAAGTTGATCAAATCCTAGTTTTTCCCATCTCATAACCATTAGGATATTTTCCAAAACATAATCCTAAGACACAACCTGATCTCTAGGATCATTTAGTTTCATTTAACTTCAATTGACATCTTTAATGTCATCCTTGCTCATCCATTGGTACTTGTTGAAAGTTCCAAATCCTTCCATAAATAACAATCATTAGCTACACCACTCATTGCCTTCAAACACTTAAGCACCCCTTCATTTAAAACACTTAGGAGAACTGAAACACTCAAGGTGATGTAGGTCTAGGATCTTAGAAACATCATTTCCACTCTTTCATAAACTGCTGAACGCCGGATCCCTAGAACTAGCCTAGACGGATCCCTCTGAGAAGGGAACCGTGGGATCCGGATGACAGTCTATGAAAAATCTTACTAAAACAAATCATTTCAACTCAAACACTCCATCTCTTCTTAAATGAGTTCCTAGAACAGCACAACCTCTGTAGTTGACTCTTGTGCATGTCAATCATCACATTCCAATGAATCTTAGTGGCTTGGAGCTTAAATGCACTTTCCAAATCTTTTGGTTTATAAACCACCTTGTTAGGACCTCCATAGTCATCACTCTCATTCTAACTTTCAGCCTTTGCAATCTCTTCAAATCGATCATCATGAGAAAAACCCCAAGTAACAACCTATCCACCAAAGAACCACCCATCAAAAGGGCTCGTGTTGTACACGAAATCTCTTCAACCGAATCATCTCCGGTCAAATCAACAAACCTTCATCATCCAATCAAACCAATTCCTAAAAGGATAGTACCCACAAAACTACCTATACCAAACACAACCATACCTCCTAGGCCAAACAATATAATCTCCACTAAACCATCACCCTTGGTTCCTAGAGCTATCTCTTTTACATCCCCACAATCATCACCTCACCTCTACAATTTAGAGGACTTGCCACCTAGGCCGTCTCATCCGCTTCCGCCGGCAACATTCTCCTCATTAGGAGGAACAATGATTCAAAATCAAGGTGTTGAGTCAACACTTGCTCCGGCTTCCTTTTCGCCGTTTCCATCATATAATCCCATTTGGATTATAAGAAATCATCAAAGTCAACCACCCGATCTTATGGAAGTTGACACATCTTTACCACCATCATCATTCTTGATCGAACCATTCCTAAATGGACCTCCACCAATCCCTCCATCGTTCGAGGCTCCTCAAACCACTTCAATTGATCCTTTGAATCAAGCCACTTCATTTCATCCACCACCACTACCTAGCCATGACAAAGATTGCTATCATTGTCAACATGTTGAAAGTTTGATACATGAAGTACGAGAAGACCAACGTTTCATGTTCTATCATCTCCTCGAACGTTTCGACGAGATTAAACCTAAACATAACTTGAGCTAGAAGATTATAGTGGTGTCTAAGCTTCAAGCGTTAGTTTGTCTAAGAAATTCCTAGTTATGTATTGTCTATTTTCTTATTTTTGAGTCATGTATATCATAACTCTTGTTTTATTAAATGGAATTACATGCTACTTGTTATTTTTCTGAGAATATGTATTCATATCTCATTTATGTGATAACATTACTTGTTATATCACCTTTGCTGATTTTAGTCATCAGCCAGCCGGATTCCTCAGTATTGCCTAGACGGATCCCTACTAGAAGGGAACTGTGGGATCCGTGAAGTCAGAATGTTTTTCTTTGTCACATTTGCCGGAAATTGTGAATTATACTTGTTTTCTAACCCTTGTTTTGCAGTTATTCAATTAACACATAAAGTATTTGACATCCTAAAGCTAGGGGAGCTTGGTGTCAAAACAACACGTTGCAAAATTACTTGAAACATTTGATTTTAATTTCATGACTTCCCGTTGCAAATTTTGCAATCATCTAGGGGGAGCACACTCGTCACATAGACGTAATCCTTTGCATAAGTTAGTTGCAAATGAACTAGATTAGAATTAGCTTCTTGACGCCCTTACTTAGGGGTGGACTCGTCAAGGGGGAGTAACGACGAGATCCTTTCTCGTTACTTGCTCTCTATTTTTTTTCTTTCACATGTTTTTCTTAAAAACGATGTGTTGCTTTCTTTTAACACTTTTTGTTTCGACAAAAAGGGGGAGAAGAAAGTAAAAACTACAAATTCAAACGTTTACAAATTTTAGCTTTTCCTTAAAATAATTTTATGTTTTGTCATCAACAAAAAGGGGGAGATTGTTAATACAAATAAGCCGTAAAAACGTTTATTTATATTTTACAATCTTCTAATGTTTTGTCGATAACAAAAGTAAAATCATATTAACGAAACAAATAAAATACGTAAATGGTTTGAACTAATAGTTTTCTAACACACTTACGTTTTCACATAAAACACTATAACAAGATTAAGTGATTTTATATTTTAGATACACATGTACAACAACTAGTGGTTACATATTGGCTTAACAAGTTTAAGTAATTCAATGAGTTAGATACATATGTACAACAACTAGTGTTTACATATTGGGTTAATACATACTTATATTAAGTACACTAAAATGGGTAAAAACAAGTATATACTAAAATGGGTAAAAGCAAGTATATACTAAATAGATAAAAACTAGCAAATGGTTTTGACCCATAACCCATGGTTTTATATATACCACTTACACAAGTTCAATGTATCCTTAAGGTACATTGTATCTAGATAGAAAACCATGGATCAACCCATAACCCATGACCCATGACCCATAACCCAAAATACCCATGGGCAAAGAGGAGCGGACCACGGATCCCTAGCTTTGTGCTAGCCGGATCCCAAGTGGAAGGGATCCGTGGGATCCGGGGAAACAGTAGGTTTTTCCTCTATAAATAGTGAGCCATTTCTTCACTATATCTTACCCCTCTCTAACATACTTTCTCCCCTGAGTTAAATCTCACTAACCATAGATCCAAGAGATCTATGTTTGTAGTTTTGTTTTTGTGTGATCTTTTAGGTTCCTCTTAAAGGGAAGATCACCACCTTTGAAGTCGAGCAAGCTCAAGTCCATGAGTTGCCAAGCTTCCTCATCATCAAGGCTATTGAAGTCCTCTTGTTGATGATCCCTTTCTTTCTTCAAAGAAGCGTAGTGTTAAAGACATTAGTGAAAGATGTCTCAAGTGTCAAGACGAAGATATTAGTGAAGGGTATCTATCGTCTATAGGATAAGCACTTGTGGTAGGTGCTTAGAAGTCAAGACAAGAAGCATTAGTGAAAGGTGCTTAGAAGTGAAGACACAAGACATTAATGAAAGGTGTCTTGTAGATCTATTCAAATACATTAGTGAAAGGTGTCTTGTAGATCTAATCAAAGGCATTAGTGAAAGGTGCCTTAGATGTACATTCGATATGGTGTGTTTCGATGTACTAGATAGACTAGCATTAGATCCAAGGACATTGATGTCCTTGATGATGTTGTAAAGGAGTAGATCTCCTTTGGGATTAGTCGTTGGTGTAGTGTGGTAGTAGTTCTTCCATTGCAATGGAACTAGGTACTTATCCTAGTACCTAATAAAGGGTAGGCGACGTTGTGAAGGTGTAGTTCACCTAAGGTGTGAAAGAACTCGGTGGTTAGCCTAGCACCGTATAAAGGGTAGGCGACGTTGTGTTAGGTGTGGTTCGCCTTGGTGTGAAAGAACTCGGTATTTAGCTTTGTACCGGAAAAAGATTAAGCGACGTTGTGAAGGCTTCTCCGCCATAAGGAGATTGGTGTAGTGATTACAAACTCTCGAGTAGGTGACTCGGGGAGTGGAGTAGGGCAAGGAAGGTGTCCTTGTAGCCGAACCACTATAAATACTCGCGTTGTGGTTTTGTGCTTCTTACTCTTATCTTTTCATTACATATCTTTATATGCTTGTTTATCAACATCCAACACACACAACCAAATAGATTGACATAAGTCGATCTAAATAGTTTAAAAGGAAGTTTTAATTGGTAAAACTATTCAACCCCCCCTTCTAGTTTTCCACATATGAAATCCCCCCACTTGAGATGAACAATGGGAATTTGGGGGGTCTTCAATGATCTTTAAGAATATGTCGTCGACGAAAGCGTGATTCCCGAACCTTTCCGCTTGAACCTTGAACTTAGGCAAATGATTACTTCCCAATCACAAATAAAGACTACAGGGTACGCTAAGGTGTATAGGTGTATCGAAACAATAAATTGGGTTAACAAAATGAAAGGAATGGCTCAGATGGGTGTATCTAGGGGTATCTTACACTAAAGGTGAGTGCAACAAAAGGGTTTCACATGGGGGTCGAGAAGTCGGGGTGACTAATCGATAGACACACAATGGTAGGCTATTTTGGGTGATAATCCTATAATACTGCCTTCTCAAACTGAAAAGTCCAAATACATCGAGCTAACTCAACATACCTCGTCTATGGTCTCGAAATGATGCAAAGGCCAAGTTCTAAAGTTTACAAGCTATAGGCACACTCATAATTTGGTGGATTTGGGGTAAAATATTGGAAACGGATAAGGCTAATCTCATCATATAATATCAAGGGTTGTATGTGCTCGGCTAAGGTCTAATCTAGTTAGGTTAAGAAAAACATGTCAAAAATTTAAAAATGGTATAATTTTTCAAAATAAACTAGAAAAACGAGGGCAAAATAAAGTTCAAGAGACAATTATACTCCCGTCCCCCCACTTGAATTGTACAAAGTCCCTTTTGTACTAAGCGTTAAATAAAGGTGAAGAGAAAAGTAGAATTAGAGCGAGAACTTCCCTGAAATTTGCTCTAAAAAGAAAGAAGGCTCACGAAAAAGAGTCGTGCCTTCGTATAAGCATCCACGAGCAAACTTCAATCCCTGAAATCACACTACTGACAATCATAATTCTAAAAAGAAAAAAATGAAAAATGAAAAACAAACTTAACTCACTTTCGTAGGAATCACGGTTGCATTTAGCATATGCAACAAGCCTTTTAAACCACTTAGCGTCCCAAGTGGATGAGTGAAGTCTCGTGAGGGTTTACAGGGAACACACCCACAAAGTTCATTTAAAATACTAATACAAGGTTATTGTGTTTAAAATTAAAGAAGTAAAGCAGAGGAAAGTTACGTCATAACTCTTAAAAGGAGTTACGCCGTAACTAGGCAAAACCTGGCATACGCTGCAAGAGTGTAGCTACGGCGTAACCACTGAGATGGAATTACGCCGTAATTGGTAATGTATCCGAAATTCTGCTGCAATGGGGTTTCTTACGGTGTAACCACTGAGATGAGTTACGTTGTAACTATAGTCAGATCAGCATACTGCAGCAGCAATCACTCCTCATTTCCTGCAAAAATGCTTAAAAACACAAAACCCAACAGAAATGGAAATAAAACAAAAAAAGGGTAATTCGGGTTCTCTCCCGAAAGAGCATTTTTCTTTATTTACGAGTCTTTAAGTTAGACTCCGGGCCTTGGGGCTACCAGTGCTTGTTGGTCATTTCGTGGATATGGCAATCTCCACGTTAGATCCAACTTATCAAATTCTCATCCCGTTTGTAGTCCATCCCAAGTTCTAAACACCCCGAGTAAAAAAATTTGACTTTCTGGTAAGGGTGGTCAATACCCTTGACCTTATCTTCATTACTAATATCGAGTAGTGGCTGAGCATGGCTTAACTGCCTTTTTGTCCATTTTTTAAAATTTGTAACAGTCCGTGGCATTTTAAAAATCGTTTTCTCGTCCCCAATCTTTAACCATACCAGCCTTTCTTTCTCATCCTTGTCTAGCCCAGATAGATCTTTAAAAGGTTTCCCGAAAATTACTCCGGTTAGCCCATCTTCTATGAATTCGCTGACGTCATCCAAAACCATCAAGTCTACCACAAATGAGTAAGTCCCAACAAAGACACTGATGTTTGTTGCAATTCCTAGGAAATTGTTTCCTCTATATTTGAGTTCTTTTTTCATGACCTGGTTGTAGCATTCCTTAGAAATGATGTTAACTGGGGACTCCGTGTCGATGAATGGATGGAAATCAATGAACCCAATTTTGCAAGAAATTTTCAGATAATGAGGGTTTCTATGATGGATTCGAGCTCCCATCTCATAAAACTTTTGTTGGCCAGGTTGTGAAAGAGTCTTATCAGGGTTGTTCCAAGGAACCATTTCGATGTCGCTAGAGAAATCATCAGCACTAACCCCTAGGTCTTCTTCTTCAAAATTTACGAACACATCGAAATCCTTTCCCGAAGCTATCTCGCCAAGATTTGTAGGAGTTTTCGGAGAGTCACTAAGAAAATCCTCTAATGCATCGCCAAAATCACCAATGGGGTCAATTGCACAAACTTTTTGAGTGGATAGAAGTTCATTAGTTCTAAATGTGTCAATTTCCCCGTTAGCCTCGAGAGTTAATTTTCGGGCGAAGACATCCACCTTTGCATGGGCAGTAGCCACAATTGGTCTTCCTAAGATAATAGGTATCCTGTTGTCTTCAGGAATATTCAGAATCACGAAATCAACTGGGAAGAAAAATTTCTTAATTTTTACCAAAACATTCTCAACAATACCCAAGGGTGACTGCATCGATCGATCGGCCATTTCAATCTTCATTTTGGCTGGTTTTAGGTCACCAATACCCATACGTTGGAACATCGAATGAGGCATTGTGCTAATACTCGCTCCAAGATCAGCTAAGGCATTACACATATTGAGACTCCCGATCAAGCAAGGGAGAGTGAAACAACCAGGATCTTTTTCCTTTTAAGGCAGCTCATTTCTTAAAACCACTGAGCATCTCTCGTTAAGTTGAACCGTCTCATCGGAATCATTGCTTAATTCCTGCAAAATATCGTCATGATCAGTTTTAATGGAATTAATAAGAGGAACGTTTACCGGTAGAGCTTTGTCCAGAAGTGAGAGTTTCTCCATGCTAATTCGTCGCTTAACCTTCTCCGAAAAGGTAGTCGGTTCTTCAAAGATTGTTTCCACCGTGTTGACAACTTCCTCTTCCCAAGCCACTAGGTAATCCATGATGGCTTACGAACATGAGCTCACACTCTTCTCTAATCCCTTAATCCGATCTTCATGAGTTTTGAGAGAAGAGACTGTATTTTCCACGAATGTCTTCATCATCTTTTCAATTCTCTCATCTTGTTCCCTCGATTCCTTGATGTGGTCAAGAATATTATTTTCAAAATTGTTCTCGGTTTTGGCCCTAAATACACTCTTAACCTTCTCAACCCTACACGCTTCAGCTTCATTTGCCCTTTCCAGCCTTCGTTTTTCAAAAAAATTTCCATAATTGTATTCTTGCTTAGTCAATGTCTTCATCACCTTATGATCAAAATTGTCTCTTGGTCTGTACCATGTATCCATATGCCACTTGTAGCAATGTTCATAAATTCGTTGAATACATTCCAAGGCTTGGTCAGGGGTCATGCTAGGGATTGGTCGAGGAGAGTCGAGTAATTCCCGTGTTAGCACATTAATTCCCCTGTAGAAGACGTAACGATTTGATGTTTGTTCAGATCATGAGTGGAACATCGATAAAGTAGCTCATTAAATCTTTCCCATGCCTGATAAAGCGTTTCTTCTCCTTCTTGAATGAATTGATAGATTTTACCAAGAATTTTGGCCATTTTTGAAGGAGGGCAGAATTGTTAGACGAATTCTCTTCTTAATTTATCCCATGCTCCTTTACATTCGTTAGGGAGTTTATTGTACCATCTTTTTGCAGGTAAAACCTTGATATGACCAACTGACCCTAAGTGAAAGAAGTCTTGTGTGGTTACGCCATAGCTACACTCTTGCAGCGTATGCTCGGTTTTGCCTAGTTACGGCGTAACTCCCTCTAAGAGTTACGACGTAACTATCATTTGCTTTACTTCTTTCATTTTAAACACAATAACCTTGTATTAGTATTTTAAATGAACTTTGTGGGTGTGTTCCCTGTAAACCCTCACGAGACTTCACTCGTCCACTTGGGACACCTAGTGGTTTAAAAGGCTTGTTGCATATGCTAAATGCAACCGTGATTCCTACGAAAGTGAGTTAGGTTTGTTTTTCATTTTTCATTTTTTCTTTTTAGAATTATGCTTGTTGGTAGTGTGATTTCAGGGATCGAAGTTTGCTCATGGATGCTTATACGAAGGCACGACTCTTTTTCGTAGGCCTTCTTTCTTTTTGGAGCAAATTTCAAGGAAGTTCTCGCTCTAATTCTACTTTTCTCTACACCTTTATTTAACGCTTAGTACAAAAGGGACTTTGTATAATTCAAGTGGGGGGACGGGAGTAGAATTGTCTCTTGAACTATATTTTGCCCTCGTTTTTCTAGTTTATTTTGAAAAATTATGCCATTTTTAAGATTTTGACATGTTTTTCTTAACCTAACTAGATTAGACCTTAGCCGAGCACATACAACCCTTGATATTATATGGTGAGATTAGCCTTATCCGTTTCCAATATTTTACCCCAAATCTACCAAATTATGAGTGTGCCGGTAGCTTGTAAACTTTAGAACTTGGCCTTGCATCATTTCGAGACCATAGACGAGGTATGTTGAGTTAGCTCGACGTATTTGGACTTTTCAGTTTAAGAAGGCAGTATTATAGGATTATCACCCAAAATAGCCTACCATTGTATGTCTATCGATTAGTCACCTCGACTTCTCGACCCCGATGTGAAACCCTTTTGTTGCACTCACCTTTAGTGCAACATAACCCTAGATACACCCATCTAAGCCATTCCTTTCATTTTGTTAACCCAATTTATTGTTTCGATACACCTATACACCTTAGCCTACCCTGTAGACTTTATTTGTGATTAGGAAGTCATCATTTGCCTAAGTTCAAGGTTCAAGTGGAAAGGTTCGGAAATCACGCTTTCGTCGACGACATATTCTTAAAGATCATTGAAGACCCCCCGAATCCCCATTGTTCATCTCAAGTGGGGGGATATTATGTTTAGTTGTTTTGTTTATGTTAAAAAAATGATTCGAAAAAAAAACAAGTTATGTTATTTAGTTTATTGTAAAGTGCGATGTTATAAGCACTATGTTATGAGTTTTATATAGATTTAGTATCGAGGAGGCCACCTCTGTCACATTCGAAGATTGGAGTTGGTTAGTGTGCAAACAGTTGGAGAAAAGGTAGTGTGCCCATCATGACGTCCTCTAATGACACACCTGCCTAGTATTTCATGATCCGGTTTCTTAACTTCTGTAACATATTGGATTTCACAAACACATCATATCATAATCACAAGTAGGCGTTTAATATTAGGTTTTAGAGAGAGAAAGAGTTAGAGGTTTGGGAACTTAGTGAGAGAAAATGAAAGTATTATTATGAGCTCCAACTCTCTACCTTGGGAGGTAGAGAGTATTTATAGTCTTACACAAATCGCCACCTACAGGCTGTGGATCAGGCATACAGTGGGTAAAGACCCATCCGTCCTCCACGGTGTTACTTAACTAAATACAACTTAACTTATAATAACTACGACTACGAGCTTTCTAAAGATTACATATACTTGAGGTGACCGACTCTTTAATAACTGGATTTACTAAATCCTAACAATCTCCCCCTAAGGGAGGTCACCTCAAAAATATATTGAATACAAACATATATTACAATCAGATTGTTCTTGGATTCTTGTTAATGTTCTTTGCTCTGTAGCTCGTAGTCATTGATTCTTCATTATTGCATGTTTGGAAAGTCCAAGTGGAGGTCTTTAATTGATCCACGTGATAATGAGTTTTGAGCCCGCTTTGAGATCATCAGCTAACATAAATCTCTGACTCTTCCATTGTGGTGTTGGTATTATGTGATGTTGTGACATTTGGACCGACATGCTCACATTCTGGATCATGATATATTCTCATCAGAGTAGCGGAAGCTTTCGTTGATTCATGATATTGGCAGCAGCGTAGCAGAAGCATGGAGTGAAAATATCAGAGTCATTGATGCACTTATCATGATTTCTTTAGAAATGAATGTGTTGTGTGAGCATGCGGCTATGGATTGACCGCTTCATTCTGATCAGCTGCAAACGTCGGGCGTACCTGCATACAACAGTTAGCAATAAAGCACACGAAAGTGTCTTTGATCACTTTCGTTGAATTGAGGTACACGGCCCAAGGTTCCCCGTTGATCAGTACGAGTACTGCCTGTCATCAGGTATAATTCCGAAGAATTTCCTTGACAGGGTTTCGCAGCTGCTCTAGCTGTTCTCAAACCGGAACGTCTCAAAGAAGACAACACGGAGTGAGTGAACCAGCGAATTGAGATTCACTGACTGATGAAAAGAGATTTGAAAAAAATCGTGTACCGCTCAATAGAAATTGTTTTTGCAATACAACGAAGGTTTTAATGAAAATCAATTATCAATCATAAACACCTTTTATTTTGAAATATTTGTACACAGTCGATGTTCTAAGGAAAACAATTTTTAAGCACAACGACCGGTTTTTCCAAAGGTATCCGTCAATCCATAACCTAAACCAGGATTGATTCAAAAGATTAAATCGCCCCATTGTTTCTGTTCAGTTGTCACATGGTTGATCTATTGGATAGATCTCACATGCCACCCACCAGGAGCTAGTTTGATGTTGGCTCCAGAAGGCTTTCCATCTTCATTGTGAATATGTTTGCATATCACTCAGATGTTCTGGCAATACCACAAGGATAATGCGTAGGACTCATAAGATATAATCTCTCTTTCCACATTATGTTAAACAGAGAGTCTTCATTGACAGTGTCCTAATGAGATTTATTTGATGATCTCGTGGCTCTAGACTCAATTGTGCATATTTTGGTTCCTATGCCGGAGACTAGGGAGAGGGTCTCCTTCTTCAATATCAACAATCTCTAAGAGAAAGTCGATAGATTATGTAGGTTCCCCGTGAGAATGAAACAAGCCCTTTTAAGAGGAACTTGAGTAGCTTGGGAACTTGTAGTGCAGTGCGTCACTGGGTCCATGACGTCTTGTCTTCAATACCGATGTTACCTTGGTAACCACCAGTAGCATATGAATTGAACCCGGTTTCTGCCCTAAGGTTGAATAAATGGAGGGCTATTTATTTTCACCCTTTTCTCATTCAATTCTTTTTCATTCTTCAACCCCTTCAGTGCTTACCGATACTTCATAACTAGAACCTTGTTGGGTTTATTCCAGTTTTAGCTCTATCTCAGTCCTCACTCTTCCCATATCTCACTTTTCTCCTTTTTTCATCATACCTAAGGACTCTACACTATCTAGTGGATTGTCCCTGGGTAGATCCCACTTCTGGCGGATCGTGGGAACGAATACCTAGCCTAACCATCCTTATATCACCATACATAAAGTAAATTTGGTCGGTCTATTTGGTATTGTTCATCTTCCGTTGGAACCAATTGAAAACCATTTGACAAATCAATCCAGATACTTGTGATATATTATCAAAGCATTTTGTACCTGAATTGTTTTTGATATTTTTAGAAAAAGAGCTCCCCCTCAACGTGTGCATCATGTATTTGAAATCGTTTTAGCACACGGAGGAAAGAGGAAGAATTAACTTCTTTGATTACCATTTTCTAAAAGATATCAACATCACTTCCCTGATTAAATCAAGTAGATAAAGCATATTTGGGGAAGGATGAGGTTTTCAAAAGTTTGCTCCCCCTCAATATGTGCCTCGAGGTTTGAAAGAGTTTTGCACATATTAGAGGGAACCTGCACTTAGAGACAAATCAATCACGTTTCATTTCTTTGTGGTTTGAAGTAGATGCTCCCCCTCAACATGTGCATGGAAAATTTTGAAATCGTTTGGCACATGTGGGGAGGAAAGCTTGCTAAACACTTGTGAAACCATTTATCGAATTATCAGTTTAAATCCAATTTAAATCACAAATTCTCCCCCGATCACAATTTTCAAATCATTTGAGATTTGTGATCTCTTTAGATTTAAATTGATTTTGAAAGCTTTTGAGGAGAATTGTGACTTGATTATGAAAACATTTTAACTGATAAGGATCGGATTATGAGACTTCAAACTCCATTGATTAAACATGCATGATTATCTTTTTGAAAACAATTGTATGACGAATAACCTTTTGTTTTAATTCAAATCATTCTCCCCCTCAATCAATGACATAAGTTGTTGATTGAGAGATAGATATTTTTGACAAACGTTAAGTCCAGATGATTTTCAAAAATAGAGTCCGAGTTATTATTCAAAGCAATTAGTTTTCATTGGATAGTAAGTAATTGTTTATAGAATCAGAGCATGAGATTTGAAACACAAGATAAAGCATGGCTCTGTTCTTTCTTTGAAAAACGGGTTACTGCCTGAAATGACAATAAACCATTGTTTCACTTTCTCCCAAAAATATTTTTGATTTTTTGATTATTTTTTATTTTATTTTTATTATTTTTTTTAAGAACATTCAAACAACATCTAAAGTCCCGTGTCATTCTTTGAATGACAGCACAAAGAACGTAGATATTATCGAATCAAGAAAAAAAAAACATGACAAAAAGACAATATTTTTCGAAATTTTTCAAGATTTTTTCAAATTTTTATGGATTTTTTAAAGTTTTATATTTTTCTATTTGCTTTTTGAATGTTTTGTAATTTTGTATTTTACTTTTCGAAATAAAGATTTACAAGAGATGGATGAAGAAAGACCTTTACTCCTCGTCTTCCTCTTGAAGACGTTTGAGTGTTTCCGGTTGTAGACTCTTTAGACCAAGTCGTGGGAGGATAAACTCAAAACGTTCTCTAGGAAGAGCTTTGGTGAAGATGTCTGCTAACTGGTATTCAGTCCTCACAAAATAGAGTTCCACCACACCGTTTTCTACTTGCTCCCTGATGAAATGATGTCGAATGTCAATGTGCTTTGCTCTTGAGTGTTGAACGTTGTTGCATGAGAGAGCAATAGCACTTTTATTATCACAGTACAGAGGGATTTTGTTGAATTCAAAGCCATAGTCAGATAATTGGGATCTCATCCATAGGATTTGAGCACAACAAGATGACATGGCTATGTACGCCTCTGTAGAGGAAATAGAAGTACTCATTTGTTTCTTTGAAGACCAGCTCACCAGCTTATCACCCAAAAACTGAGCACCTCCAGACGTACTTCGACGTGGATCAACATCTGCATAGGCTGTTAGTGACATACCGGTGTCCTTCGGGTACCAAAGTCCCATATTGATGGTTCTTTGGAGATACCGAAAGACCCGTTTAACCGCTTCAAGGTGCTTTTTGGTAGGCTTAGCCTGATATCTAGCACACATGCAAACAGCGAACAGAATGTCTGGTCTACTGGCTGTGAGGTACATCAGGGATCCAATCATACTACGATATTTCGTTTGGTCTACCATGATCCCTGAGTGGTCCTCATCCAGTTTAGTACGCTCTATCATAGGAGTGTCAACAGGGTCACAAGAATCAAATCCAAATTTCTTTAAAATCTCATTTGCATATTTAGATTGATTTATAAAAATGCCTCCGGGACTTTGTGAAATTTGTAATCCCAAGAAAAATGACATTTGTCCCATCATTGACATCTGAAATTTGGAACCCATTTCATTTGAAAAACGGTCACATTCATTGGGGTCAGTCGAGGCAAAAATAATATCATCAACATATATTTGAACGTGAATTAAATGTTTGCCTGACTTTCTGGTGAACAATGTCGGATCAACTGCTCCTTTGCTGAATCCAGTAGATAGAAGAAACTTTGATAGCGTATCATACCATGCCCTTGTAGCTTGCTTCAAACCGTAAAGAGCCTTCTTCAAACGATAGACGTGAGTAGGGTGCTCTGGATTCACAAAGCCTTCAGGTTGGCTGACGTATACGACTTCTTTAAGATCTCCGTTAAGAAAATCCGTCTTTACATCCATCTGATAGACTACCATGTTCTTACTTGCAGCATTAGCCAAGAAGATTCTGATTGCCTCGATACGAGCAACTGGAACAAATGATTCTTCAAAGTCAATACCCTCCTCTTGACGATATCCTTTAGCAACCAATCGAGCCTTGTTCTTTAATACATCACCATGCTCATCAAGTTTTACTTTGAAGATCCACTTTAGAGCAATGATCATAGCACATTCAGGAGCAGGTACCAATTCCCATACATCTAGTCGATCAAACTCATGAATTTTTTCTTGCATGGCATTGAACCAGCAGTCTTCATTCATGGCAGTTTTAACATCTTTTGGTTCGACCTTAGAGAGTACGGAGTTGAAGAAGCACCATAAGGCATCGGTTGCAAGTTGTTTCCGTGTGGATACTGGACGAGAGGGGTTTCCAATGATGTTGTCCAATGGATGATCATGTGACCATTTTCTAAGGTGTTCATGTGGTTGTTGTTGGGGAACTGAAGTAGCAGAGTCGATGTCTCCTGAGGAAGATGGTTCTGATGATGATTCAGGAGAAAATATATTTTCAAATGGAGCATCTTCGGGAGTAGCAAAGGGATTAACTTCATCATGGGTGCCAGAAACAATTCCATGATGTACACTTGATGATTGATGATTTGTTAATGAGACAGAGTGATCAGCAGCATGCGCTTCTTGACTTAATGACATTGAAACTGAAGGGTTAACTTCATTGACAAGGATAGGAGCAGCCTCTGTTGATGGAACTGACATATCATTAGCACTTGGCTCATAGTGTTCATCAAACATTGGATCAAATAATTTCTTCAAATCATCTTCTGAAGGAGGTACATAAGGAGTTGCTGGTGAGGGATTTGAAACAAGAGTAGAACTGATAGGACTACTTGATGAAGGTTGAGATGCAGGTCCAGAACTGGATTGTCCTGGAGCCATATGACCGGTCATCTCATCGAACGTAACGTGAATTGTTTCCATGATATTTCGGGTTCTCTTGTTGTAGATTCGGTATCCTTTTCTGTTTGGTGCATATCCTACAAATACTCCAATGTCCGCTTTAGCTTTTAGTTTACCTAAATCTTGACCGTCATTAGTTGGGTAACATAAAGCACTAAACACACGAAGGTAGGATAGATCAGGTTTTCAAATATGGACAAGTTCATATGGAGTTTTTCCATGAGAAGTGTGAATAAGGGAACGATTTTGGGTGTAGCAAGCAGTGGCAATAGCTTCAGCCCATAGAAACATTGGAACCTTTGAATAAATTAGCATTGTTCTTGTGGCTTCCACAAGAGTTAGATTTCGTCTTTCAACTACACCGTTCTGTTGAGGAGTTCGTGGAACACTTCTTTGATGACTGATTCCAACACTTTCATAAAACTGAATTAAGTCATTGTTGACAAACTCTGTGCCATTGTCTGTTCGAACAATTCTAACAGTATTGTTGAGTCGAACCTGAAGCTGTTTGATGAGTTTGATGATGACATCTAGAGTTTCATCCTTTGTCCTCAAAAACTTTACCCAAGTAAATCGAGAGTAGTCATCAACAACTACTAGAATGTATTTCTTCCCATTTATCGTTTGCACTCTCATTGGTCCGCACAGATCCATATGAAGGGTATGAATAACTTCCATTACTGAGTTTGTGGGTTTTGGTTTGTGGGCATATTTCGTGCTTTTTCCCAATTGACATGCTGAACAAAGATGATCCTTTTCATACTTAAGTCTAGGTAATCCTCTTACTAAGTCCTTTCTGGAAAGATTGTTTATGGTACCAAAGTTCAAGTGATTGAGACGACGGTGCCATAGCCATGACTTAGTTTTAGAAGCCTTTGACACCAGGAAGATGGGTGAAGATTTCATCATGTCTTCGATAGAGATGGTGTATAGGTTTGAACCACGAGTTCCTCTGAGAAGTTCCACACCATCAAGTTCTCTAACAAAGCAAGTATGTTTTCTGAAGGCCACTTCTAAGTCAGAGTCACAAAATTGTCCAACAGAAAATAGATTATGTCTAAGACCTTCAACATAATACACCCTGGAAATCACACTATCTCCTACAACATAGTCTCCATAACCCATAATTGCACCGAAATGATCATTCCCGAATCTAACAGTCCCGATGAATTTACTAACAAATTTCATGAGCCGTGACCGGTCTCCAGTCATTGGAACAACCTGAGTCCATGTACCACAGAACGATTTGAACGATCTGCAGTTGAACACAGACAAGAATGGATAACTGGATAATTGGGATCCCCATGCAAGAATGGGTTCCATTTGGTTAGTAACAGTGATTGGAACACCCACATCAGAAGTAGAAACAATGGAATCATCAGAAATAGATGCATTGCTAGTGTCCGTATTTGACCTATTCAAAGTATGTTCACTTCTTAAGGGAATAGTTCTACCAGTAGGCATCCATTTTCTAGTGGGCATTGACTTAGCAAATTTAGGGCACAGCTCATTAATCTTACGGCCAATAGGTATCCATTGATAACCTATATTACTAAATTCCCTTCCTGTGGGTTTCCACCGTTTTCTAACTTTCTTTCGCTTTTGCCTTTTAGCCTTCTTAGCTTGATTTTTAACATTAACAGTTTTGACTGGGCATTTGACAGCATTAGACAAATCATTCATACCACATTCATGATTAGTAACAGAAATCAAGCAGTCATCATTACATGGTTTGCGGATAGTAGCAGAATTCGAATTAATTACAGTACGCTTATAGCTAATACTAGAATCAACACGATTCGTTTTATTCAACTCAAACTTAATATTCCTAGGGTGATCTTCTACTCTCTTCCAATGCACATTCCTAGCTTGCGAGGTCCTATCTTGCTTGGTATTGCCTGGAGGCTTTGACCCGCTTGCTTTTATGTCACTGATTACTCCTGTAGAAGAAATTATGGGAACCTTAGTTGGTTGATCTACTTTTTGCATTCCTGAACTAGACGTGCAGGGATCTGAACTTCTTGAAGGCACATTAGAGTTCACTTTCTTAATAGTGGGCATAGAATGGTTTGTATGTGTTGGAATCACTCCTAAACTATATTTCAAGTGTTAGTGATTAATATGTAATAGTTAGCTTAATATGGCTTTTTTGTTAGTAATCAAGGCTAGGCTTATGTAGAAAGCCCATAAGCCTTGGCCAAGCCCAATAAGTACAAGGATGGGAACTTGGAGTGTTGCCCTAGTTCCCTCCTATAAATACTCTTGTATAACCCTCACTTGAGGGTTGGTTGTTCAATGCATTTCACTTCATACGCATAACTCTTCTTATTTCATACGCATAAGTGTTGTGTCTTGTTCATCCGATCCTTTCTCTTCTCTATTTCTTATATTGATGCTTGTGTTACTAATATGGTGACCTAACAGTGGTATCATTTGCCAAATAGTTGGGTGCACATCTTTTGTTTTTGAAGTTTTTGTGGTCTCACGCGTAAAAACAGTTTCTACTTTGTTACGCTTCAAAACGTATTTTTTACACTTTTCAATCCAAGATTCTTGTACTTTCAACGTTTTAAGGTGTTAAAATAACTGTTTTTGGCAAAAAGTTTCAAACTTTACGTGTGGATCATTGTTTTTAAGCTTGGTTTTATACGTGGGATACTTTCTACGCATAAAGTGTTTAAAAGTTTTGGATCATCAAGTTTCACCCTTTTGTGTTATTTTGGTGATATTGAAGCTATTTCATCACAAAAATCTGGTTTAGAAACATCATTTGGCAGAAATCAGTTTTGGCTAATTTCTACGCCTAAGAAAACCCTATTCTTACGCGTAACTCATCCTTGGTTTGATCTTTAGTTTTTCCTCGTTTACTCAGTGTTTTCTTGCTTGGATAAGCCTAAAAACACTTCGACTTTGGATATCCTTTACACTGTGATAGTGTAAAAGATCTTTTGGGCAAAACCCTAATTTTACGCATAAGCTTAAGCTTACGCGTAGAACTCTTTACGCATAAGATTATTCTTACGCCTAAGCCTTGTCTTACGCATAAGCTAATCCTACGCCTAAGTTTTCTACGCCTAACTTTCTGTTTACGTGTAACCTTAGTGTTTCTCATATCTTACGCGTAAGCTAATCCTACGCGTAAGTATTTCTGTTACGCGTAAGTTTGGTGTTTTTACGCCTAAGTGTTACCTTGCCTTTACGTGATTTCTACGCCTAAGGATACTTCATCAACATCGTTTGGTTCGACTACAAAGATCCATTTAACAACACAAGTTTTCATCATGTCACAACCACCATACTCTAACTATTTTCCTTACACTTATCATCAACAACAACAACAACAACTAAGTCCACAACATCAACAATTTAATCATCAACAACAAATTTATCAACAACAATTTAATCAACAACATACTCAACAACTTGGAGCAATTCCACAACCACAAATGGTTCAACCACCACCTAGTCTTCAAGTACAACCTTACACAAACTTCTACAATCAACATCCATCCAGGAGTACTATGAAGGAACCAACATGGTTTGGCAAGATGTGTGAAGCCTTAAGTAGCCAACAATCAATTCATGAAGCTGGCTCACTTGATAGACCTCCAATGCTCACTCCCGAAAATTATGATCAATGGGTGATAAGGTTCTTTAGGTTTTGTGATCTAAAGAAGCCACATGGAAAGTTCTTAAAGAAGGTCATCATGGAATGTTCATTTCAGATGCCTACTGTTGTCACACCTGCAGATCCAGATGCCAATCCACCAAGAGATGCTGTCACCAACATTGCAACTATCTCAGATCTCACTGCTGATGAACTTCTACACTTTGAAGCTGATGAACTAGCAATGCAATACATCCTTTTAGAATTACCCAATCCAATCCTTCGAAGTGTTGATGCTCGAAAGACTGCAAAAGCAATATGGGAACACATTTATCTTCTTATGGAAGGCACAACACTCAATAAGGAAGACATGGAATCCAAAATCTACTTGGCTTATGAACACTTCATGATTGAACCAGGAGAGACCTTAGAGTCATATCATCATCACTTTTCAGACATCATTAATGATTTGGACAAACACAACATTATCATGCCACGAATTGCTGTCAACACTAAGTTCCTAAGTAGTCTTGGTCCGGAATGGGAGAAGTATGTCATTTTTCTCCGTCAAGCTAAGAATCTTCATCATGCTACATACGGATTGTTGTACGACTATTTGAAGCCTCACCAAAAAGAAGTTGACAAAGAAAGGAGTATCCGTGGACTCCCGGCTTCACAGTCAATTCCTGATAATCAACAACTTGCTTTGTGGGCTCAAACTAGTCTTCCTCCTCAAACAGCTCCTCAACCCGCTCCTCAACCAACTGCAACCATCACACCATATGATCAGTCACAGCAACAACCTCAACAAACTCAATTGGTTCCATACAACAACAACAATGCTCAAGCACTTTACTATGAAGCTGATGAGGACTCTGCTGCTCTCGATGAATTGCAACAAGGATTTGTTATGATTGCTAAAGCCTTCGGTCGGTATACAAACAAATCCAACAATCACATTCGTTCCTCATCCAACACAAGGAATCAAGCTATTGTGAACAATGGATGCGTTGAAGTTCAGAACCGTGGTTATGGTCTTCAGATGAGAGGTGGTCAAGGGTTTAATGCTATTGGAAGGAATAACATGGGTGCTCCGCAACAACAAAGGGGTCAAGTGGTTGAACAGGGGAATGCTCAGAATGGGGTTAATGGTCTTCGTTGTTATAACTGCAATGAGAAGGGTCACCTGGCTAATGCATGTCCTAAGCCGAGGACAAGAGGCAGTGCTTATCACAAAGAGGCATTGCTCTTGGCTCTTAAGGATGAAGCTGGTGGAACTCTTACCAACAAGGAACAGAGCTTTATGGCATATGCAGATTCTAATGATGATATGGAGGACTTGTAGGCTAATGCAGCAGTGATGTTGATGGCACAAATGCAAGCTCTACACATGAGTGACACAGGCCTAGTGTATGACACTGATGGCTTGTCTCAGGTACCGAAACAAAATATACTCATCCCTGATCTGATATCTCCGCCAATTTCTCCATCCGACAAGGATCAGAGTGTTCAACATGAGCCATCCACATCTCATTCCGATGATTATCAAATAGATCCCGTAGTTATATTTGACGATCAAGATAACCTTTTGGTTAAAATTGATAATCAAGTTGACTCCGTGGTTATATTTGAGGATCTAAATAATGATCATGATGAGACTCTCGTTGAACAAGATGAGCTTCTGTCAAATAGAGAAATTGAGCTCCTGACCTTAATTAAAGACCAACACTCTCGTTTGGAAATTTGCACGAAATTAAAAGAGAAAAATGCACTGTTAATTAGGGATAATGAATGCTTAATTTGACAAATCAACTTTTTTAAAACTCAAGAAAAACGTGAAGAAGGTTTTGAAGTCGCCTTTTGCTAAATCTCATCAAAACGAAAAATCATTAGAACGACAGATACGTGATCTAGCCACATCCAAGAATGCTTTATTGTCTCAAATAGAACAACTGAAACATGAATATAAACAACAAATTAAAGCTCTTACTTTGGAAACTCAAAAAGCCAAGGCTGAGTTGTTAAATTGTCAAAAACAGTTCTCTGAGTACAAACAGCATTCCTCGAAACGAATAGATAACTATCTTGATGAAATTGTCGACTTACAACATAAAATCAAAGAGTTTCGAAATGTTGTTTATAAACATGGTGAGTCAATCACAACTATTCAAACGATTACTTTTAAACCAAATCCAAATGGATATGGACCAATTCTTGCTGATTACAAACCTAAGTTTTCAAACAGAGCATTCAAACCAAATCCTGAAGTTTACAGTGCAGAACATAGAATTGATGATTCAATTATGACTGTTGTTGAATATAATCGCATGGAGGAATTAGATGCAGATGACGAGAGTCGGTCAAAAATGGAAAATGTCGTTTATAAAAAACCATTTAACTATTCAAAAGCAGTAACTTTTGTCACACAACAAGATACTTCTAACAAACCTTTTGTTATCACACCAGTTTCTGAAGTTAGTCCCAAACACAATGGTGCACAAATTAATGGTCCTCTACCTTCACTTAGTGAAGTTAAAACAAAAGCCGAAAGTTGTCAAGTTATAAAATACTTTGAAACTTTCTTATCTGACCTTAAAATTTTGGAACGTGAGATTGAATTTCATTATGAAATAAAAGTTGAACATTTTCAATCGCCAATGGCGCGAGAACAAAGAGATATTCTTCAGAAAGAATTTTACCCCATGTCAAAAATTTGAAAACTTGTGCACTATATTGGGAAAGGGATTTTCACAAGGAACTTGGTCTCATGAAAACAGTTTTCGAGAAAACAGAAATATCGATTTCAAATACTAAACGTAAAAAGAAATTGTTGAGAAAAGATGTTGATCGACTCTTGGAAAATGTTATATGTGTTGATATCAATAATCTTGTGTTATTACAATCTGTTGCATATGCATCTGATCATATCTCTGCTGATTCTGTTAATTCTGTTGATACTGTTGAGAATATTGATAATGTGCATCAGATCGAGTCTTTAAAAGTTGATAATGAATGACTGTTAAACGAACTTTCAAATTCAAAACGTCGTCTTCAATGGTGTCAAAAAGATTGTCAAAATCGTGAACTTGCTTTGCAAAACAAAATCCACCAGTTGCAATCAAAAACGTTTAATCCTAAAATTGAGCAAGTGGATGATCTAAACGTGTCTTTAAAATGTCAAATCTCAAAATATGAACAAGAACTTGCAAAAGTTAAAAAAGAATATGGTGTCATATTTGATTTACTCAAACAGACTCGAAATGAAGCATCAAACAAACTTGATCATTATCTTGCACACACTAAAGAAGTCATGAATTTTTATGGAAATCCTCATTCTGAAAATCAAGATTTGGTGTACACTATCATTAAGTTAAGGGAAATGTTAGGAAAGCATGAACAAGTTCAGCCTAGCATCATTAAGAAAATTGCACCTGTAACACTTAGCAAACGTGAACCCAGATTGCCTACTGACAAAACACTACTAATGTGCTTCCCTCTACTGAAACAGGAATAGTTGCCTATTTTTTGAACGTCTGCACTTCAAAGCCTAGGAGCAATACAAGGAAGAATAGGAAGTTGCGACCTAAGAAAAGAACAATAAAGAATGCTGAAGTAGAAGAACACCTTAGGACTTTGAATAAGACTCAAGTTGCACCCACTTTAGATATTGCGTCTGACAAATGCAATGGAAAAAAGTGTTGTAATGAATGCTAAACCTTTAAGTACTTTTGATATTCAGTTTGATGCTTCTTGTGTTATTTTTCGTAAAATTATGCTTTCTGATTGTCATGACAAATGTGTTGCTAGAGCTATCTTGTCTCGTTTAAGGAATCCTAAGAATCAGAATACCTCTAGGCCCACTAATGCTTCTAATTCTGTGCTTGGTAAACCGCCCTCTTTAGATTCTAAGAAACGCATTGATGTCCCTGTCGTTCCAGTATCACCTCTAAGGAATGTCGTACCACCTAATGCATTCACTAAGACTAAAGCTAAGACTAGTTGGAGATGGCAGAAATGGTTACATAATACACTAGGATTTAAATGGATGCCTAAAATCATTGATGTGTGTATTTCTACTATAACTGCTTCGGAACCCTCTAACACTTCGGGTTCCACATCTACTTCTATTCCATCTGTGTCGTCTGTGTGTAATGCAGGTGATACAGATCATCCTTTGGATTGTTGATAGCGGATGTTCCCGACACATGACAGGCAATCTTAAACTGTTATCAAACTTTATTGCAAAGTTCATTGGCATTGTCAGATTCGGGAATGATCACTTCGCAGCTATCATAGGCTACGGAGATTATATCAATGGCAATATTCAAATTAGCAGGGTTTATTATGTGGAAGGCCTCGGTCACAATCTCTTTTCAGTCGGTCAATTCTGTGATGGAGATTTGGAAGTTGCTTTTCGGGAGAAAACTTGTTTCATTCGTGATCTACAAGGAAACGATCTAATGTCTGGCTCTCGCAATTCTAGTCTATACACAATCTCAATGCAAGACATGGTTGCTTCATCTCCCATCTGTCTACTTTCAAAGGCAACATCAACAAAATCCTGGCTATGGCACCGTCGTCTCTCACATTTAAACTTTCAAACCATCACCAACCTTGCTCGACACAAACTTGTTGAAGGTCTCACGAGATTCCGATATTCCAAAGATCACCTATGCTTAGCTTGTGAACAAGGGAAAAGCACTCGTGCTCATTTTCCTTCAAAGGTGGAACACAGCTCTCAACATGTGCTTCATCTTCTTCACATGGATTTGTGTGGCCCGATGCGCGTGCAAACGATTAATGGCAAACGCTACATCTTGGTAATTGTCGATGACTACTCACGATGGACTTAGGTCTACTTTCTTCGAAGTAAAGATCAAGCTCCACAGATGATCATCACCTTTCTCACAAAAATTCAAGTTCAGCTCCGGAACACCGTCCGCCAAATCAGAACAGACAAAGGAACTGAATTTGTAAACCAAACTCTTCGAGAATTTTATGAGAAAGTAGGAATTGAGCATCAGACATCTATTGCACGTACACCAGAACAAAACGGAGTTGTTGAAAGATGAAACCGTACGTTAGTGGAAGCTGCAAGTACAATGTTAATCAATGCTAAACTTCCAGATTACTTGTGGGCAGAAGCTGTATCAACTGCATGCTATACTCAAAATCGTTCAATGATTACTAAACGCCACAACAAAACACCTTTTGAGCTTATCCACAACCATAAACCGAATCTCAAACACTTTCATGTATTTGGATCCCTTTGCTACCCAAAAAATGATCGTGATGACTTTGGAAAGCTCAAAGCCAAACCTGACATTGGAGTCTTTATAGGATATTGTGAAAATTCTAAGGGTTTCCGGATCTGGAATCGTCGTACAAAGCAGGTTATGGAAACGATTCATGCTAATTTTGATGAACTTACAGATATGGCTTCTGAGCATAACAGCTTGGAACCCGGTCACAACCATTTAAACTTCCCTCAAACCCCATCATCAGCTGAACTAAGCCCCCAGCTTACTCATCAACAAATGGAAACGCTATTTGCTCCATTGTTTAGTGATGACATTGATGAACGTGCTCCAGGTGTATCTGCTGTTTCCGCTGCTCAACCTGATCATACTCTTATACCTGATACACCTGCTACAACAACTACTGTTCAAGAAGCACCGCCAGTTGACTCTACAACAACAGTTGAACAAACTGCTTCCAACGACGCTGAACCAGCTGCTGATGTTCTTAATGAATTACCCCCACCTGCAGATTTTGATCCAAATGCGTTCTTTAACCCGTTTGCCAATGAAACTGCTGCACCTGACGTCGCAGAATCATCAACAAACCATTTGAATCCCCAAAATCAGCACAATGTATACCAACATCAACCCTCTACACATCGTTGGACAAAAGACCATCCTCTTGAGAACATTATTGGCAACCTAAATCAACCAGTCGTTACAAGACAACGTCTTCACACAGATGGTGAACATTGCATTTATGCACTCACTGTCTGCCAATCTGAGCCTAAAAACATTAAAGACGCAATGACAAAAAACAACTGGATTGAATCAATGCAAGAATAACTCAACCAATTCAAACGTCTTGAAGTATGGGAACTGGTTGAAAGACCAAAAGGGGTCTACGTCATTGGTATCAAATGGATTTGGAAGAACAAATTGGATGCTGAAGGGAACGTAATCAGAAATAAGTCACGTCTGGTGGCTAAGGGTTATAGACAGGAAGAGGGTATTGACTTTGAAGAATCATTTGCTCCGGTTGCTCGTCTTGAGTCTGTTCGGATTTTTCTCGCGTTCGCGGCTCATATGAATATAACTGTCTTTCAAATGGACGTCAAAACTGCTTTTCTGAATGGGCAACTGAAAGAAACAGTTTATGTCAGCCAGCCAGAAGGATTCGTTGATCCCGAGTTCCCGAACCATGTCTACAAATTGAACAAAGCTCTGTATGGTCTCAAACAAGCTCCTAGGGCGTGGTACGATAAGTTATCATCCTTCCTCATCGCCAATAAATTCACCAAAGGTTCGGTCGATCCTACACTTTTCATACATATCACGGGGCTCACATCTTAATCGTTCAAATCTATGTGGATGACATCATTTTTGGGTTAACACATTTAAAATACTCAAACGCTTTTGCAAAATTAATGACAAAACATTTTGAAATGTCAATGATGGGTGAAATCACATTCTTTCTAGGAATGCAAGTTCATCAATAACCCCGTGGTATTTTCTTGAGTCAGTCCAAATATGCCCTTGAATTGTTAAAAAAATTTGGAATGTAAAACTGTGATACCTATGCTACACCAATGGCTCATACCAAGAAGCAAGATGCTGGTTTACATGGGAAATTGGTGGACCCTACCAAATACCATAGTATTATTGGGTCTCTCATGTATCTAACAGCTAGCAGGCCTGATATTGTATTTGCCGTATATCTTTGCTCCCGTTATCAGTCAAGACTAACTGAAACCCACCTCTCAGAGGCTAAACGAATCCTCCGATACATCAAGGGAGCCATTAATTTGGGGATCTGGTATTCGAAGGATTCTGGTTTTTAACTAATAGCTTTTTCAGACGCTGATCACGCAGGATGCTTAGACTCAAGGAAAAGTACTTCAGGAGCATTACAATTTCTTGGTGACAAACTGGTGTCATGGCAATCGAAGAAGCAGGATTGTACATCGTTGTCCTCAACCGAAGCAGAATATGTAGCCATGTCGGCGTGTTGTGCTTAAGTCATTTGGATGAGAACACAACTCAAAGACTATGGTTATGTATTTGACAGAATCCCGATGTACTGCGACAATCGAAGTGCTATTGCGATCTCGTGCAACACAGTTCAACATTCGAAATCAAAGCACATCGATCTTCGATATCATTTCATCAAGGACCACGTGGAACAGGGTACAGTTGAATTATACTTTGTGGGTACAGAATACCAATTGGCAGATCTCCTCACCAAAGCCTTAGCTCCTGCTAGGTTTAATGAGTTGGTCCACCGAATTGGTATGCGGTGTTTGACTCAAGAAGAACTGGATGAACTCTTAAAACATTCTTAAAACCAGTCAAACACCAAAACCTCTTTTGTAAATATTTTTAAAAAACAAAATACAAAATTATAAAATCATATAAAACAACAAAAATATTCTTCTATCTATATTTCTTTTAACGTGGCAAGTACTAATCTTCCGTCAACAATCAAATCTTTCAAAATTCAGTATTTTTTTCGATCAAGTGTTGAGGGGGAGAAAGCAAATATTTTTCAGTTTCATAAAACCTTGTACTTGCATGTTACTTTATCCCGGTTGTTTCTTTAAATGGTGGTCACTTTTTCTGGTTTACTGACACTCCTCGGACTAAAATTTATAAAACTTCATTATTTCTTAAGTCGAGGGGGAGTGTCGTCAAAATTCTATTCAAATATCCTTCGTTTGGTAATCAAAATGGAAGTTATGGACATTGGATGAAAATGGTTGTTGGGATATGAAAGTGCTGAAGATATCAAAGTACTGAAGATATGAAAGTACTGTAAGCTGCAAAGTACTGGAAAAAGTCAAATAGTCAAAGTACTGCTAAAGACAAAGTCAAAGTACTGCTAGACAAAGTCAAAGTACTGCTAGGACAGAAGATCTGTTATATTAGTTTATGGAAAGTATTGTATTCCATGTTTAGATTACTTGTCGTACAAGGTTATCAATTGTAAACCGACTAGGATATCCTTGAGCCTATAAAAGGACTTCTAGATTGGCATTAGAGGTACGATTTCAGAAAAAGAGTTTTAGAGTTTACGAATTAAGAGTTTAGAGAAAAGTTCGAATATCTTAGAGTTGTATTAGAGTATCTGCATAATAAGCAGATTTAGAGTTTTATTAATAAAGTTTCTTTTTAGCTTTGTTAAGTAAATTCCGCGTACTTAATAAAGAGTGCTCAGTGTTTCTTTGTTAATAACTTAGGATTTATCCGAGGTTATTAAACCTTAACAAGCTAGTTAAGTTAGTTTGATTAAAGTATATCGATCCAACAAGTGGTATCAGAGCTTGTGTGGAAACTCTGACTAGGAAGAAACCCTACAATTTTCAAGATGTCGACTGAAGCTGTTCCACCACCCTCAATCACCTCACTCAGAATTCCAGTCATTAAGAAGGGAGAATATGATCTCTGGTGCATGAAGATGAGGCAGTATATTGCCATTACAGACCATGCTTTGTGGAATGTAATTGTCAATGGGAATGAAGTTGTTCCAGAACCTGTTCAAGTTCCTGGACAACCTTTGGCACCAAAAGCAGTTTTACCACAAGCAACCCTAAGGAATCAAGAGAAGGCTCTTAACATTCTCTTATCTGCCATTCCAGATGGTCATCTTCTTAAATTCCACGATGCTAAAGATGCTAAGCAGCTCTGGGCTGCTCTCAAGACCAGATTTGGAGGGAATGAAGCCTCTAAGAAGATGCACAGAAACTTGCTGAAACAGCAGTTTGAAACATTCACAGTAGGAGAAAGAGAGAGTCTTGATGCTGCATATGATAGGTTTCAGAATCTCCTCAACATGTTGGAGTTATACAAAGCAGAAGTATCAGTTGAGGATGCTAATTTGAAGTTTCTAAGGAGTTTGCCATCTACATGGCATGTGATTGCTACTATGATCAGAGGACAACAAGGACTGGAGGTTATGGACTTTGATGATCTTTATCATCAATTGAAGGTGTATGAACATGAGATGAGTGGTCAACCAAATTCTAAATCTCACAGTATTGCTTTTCTATCATCTGAAAAGAAGAGCAGTACTTCCAAAAGTACTGCTTCTCCTCAAAGTACTGTTTCTCAAAGTACTGCTGTTTACAATCCCCCATCATATACTCAGCAGGCCCCACCATCAACCACTTTGAACTCAGATGAAGTTGTGTGCTCCTTCTTTGCACAACAAGCAAGCTTACCTGTCACTTATGAAGAGGATCTAGCACAGATTGAAGAAGATGCACTTGAGGAAATTGATATCAGGTGGCAAGTTGCTTTGATCATTGCAAGGATCAAAAAGTACATGAAGAAGACAGGCAAAAATATTGATTTCAAGCCAAAACAAGGAATAACTTTTGACAAATCTAAAATTGAATGCTTCAATTGTCAAAAGACTGGTCACTTTGCAAGGGAGTGCAGGTTTGCTAAGTATCAAGCAAACAGAACATCTGAGAAGCCTAAACTTGAGCTCAAGGAGATTCCAATAACTGAAACCAAGGCTTTGGTTGCTCAAGAGAATTTATCAGAGGTTGACTGGAGTGAAGAGTTTGATGATGAACCAGTGACTTACTGTATGGTAGCAGTGGAAGATGCAGTTGAAGACACAGTGGAAGCATTGGACTGGAGCACTGTTTTTGATGAAGAATCTGAACATGCTGTTTTGGAATCTGATGATGGCTTTGGAGGATTTGATTGGAGCAAAGAAAGTGAAGATGATCCTGTTCTTCTTGCTATGGTAGCTACTTCACCAACTCAGTCTCCTATCTCTGAGGTATGCTCAAACTGTTATGAATTCTATCAAAAATTGCTTAACAGTTATGTGATTGAAAGAGATAATTGTATTAGGGCTAGGTCTGAGGTAGCAGGTTATCAAATCACTTTAGAGTCTATAGAAGCTAAAATCATAACACATGAAAATAATGAAATGGCTTGGGCTGAAAAGTATGAACAACAGGATTATCAGTTGAAACTTAGTGAATGGAAACTAAACTGTAAAATTGCTGAAATTGAGAAATTAACTAAGGAAAGAGATGATTTGGTAGCTAAGTTTGATGCTTGGAAAGAGTCTGGCCTGTCCCATGTTCAGTATGTTGAAAAACAGAGAAGGGCTTACATTAGAACAGGCTTAGGATTTGGAATGGACTTTAGTACTGTAGAAGAAAATCAACCTAGTGATCAGGATGATGGTGATTTTGAGGATATAACTACTAGTGATGATGAGCTCATTAACTATTTAGATTCATCTAGTAATGAAGGCTCAGTAAGTGAACCACCTCCTAAGAAAGACAATGGTTATCATGCTGTTCCTCATCCCATTAGTCATCACCCCTCTAGGCCTGATGTTTCTCGTTATGGAGTAGATAGTCTAGAGTTCAGGAATAAGCTAATTGCTAAATCTAGAACTGAGAAACCCAAAGAAACTGTTGAAAACAATGTTCAGAATCCAGCAGTACCTTTAAATCAAAGTACTGCTCAACAAGCAGTACCTTCTGCAAAACCTTTTCAAAACAGTACTGCTAAACCTTTTTGGGATAATTTTGGTCAAAACAAATTTTATCAGTCCTCAAGAAGGCAAAACAATTTTGGGCATAGACATAGAAGAAATCACTTTGGACATATGGGTCAAAAACTATGTTTTGTGTGTTATAGTCCTACTCACTTAATCAAAGATTGTGACAGACACTCAGAATATCTAAGCAAGTTTCCAAGAAATAAGTCCAACAATCAGAGACCTAGAAAGCACAAACCAGTTTGGACTAATTCTAATAGGGTTAATCACAGAAACTTCACACCAGACCATAGATACCCACATCAGAGAAGAACTTCAGTATCTCACAGTACTTTCCAAAGTACTGCTCAGAGACAAGGTACTGAAAACCATACTTGGGATAGAAATTCTAGGAGACCTCATTATCATCCTAGAAGTTATCATAGGGGATCTAGATCACAAGAACCTCCTGTTAAAACTGAATGGGTTAAAAGGGAAAGAACTGCTGGGAGACATACAGTACGTTCAACAAAAAGTGAATCAGATGTTTTTGTGTCAAGAGAAAAGGCTAATAATTTGGTGAAAGAAATTTTTGTTGAAAAATCAGAAAGTTTTGAAAATCCACATGCTAAACATCATAAGATAATTTTGGATCATAATCTGAGAGATAGTGAGAATTACATACTCAAAGAATTTGAGTTTGTGACTTCTCAAGGGGAACACAAGTCAGTAATGGCTTGGGTTCCTAAAAGTTTCTAACTCTTTTCTTTTTGTGCAGGGCAACCCAGAAGAGGAGCTTAAAGATCATCTTATAGTGGATAGTGGTTGCTCTGGAAGTATGACAGGTGATAAAGAGATCCTGTCTGATTTTAGAAGTATTAGTGGAGGTAAAGTTGCATTTGGGAATGATCCCAATGGAGGAAGGATTACAGGGAAAGGAACAATTAAAGCTGGGAGAATTGATTTTGAGAATGTCAGATATGTGAAGGAGCTGAAGTTCAACTTGTTGTCAGTCTCTCAAATTTGTGATAAAAAGCATCCTGTGTTATTCACTGACACAGAATGTCTTATCCTTTCTTCTGACTTCAAACCTGTTGATGATGACTTGGTAGTACTTAGGGTACCAAGGACAAATGATGTGTACAGTTTAGACATGAAGAGTCTACATTCTTATGGAAGAGCCACATGCTTGGTGGCTAAAGCAACATCTGAAGAGGCACATCAATGGCATAGAAGATTGGGCCATGTGAATTTCAAGAACATCAACAAATTGGTCAAAGGAAATTTAGTTAGAGGTTTACCTTCTAAGACTTACAGGAATGATCAATCCTGTTTGGCATGCAAGAAGGGTAAACAACACAAAGCTTCCTGCAAGAAGCTTGATGAAAGAAATATTAGAGAACCATTGGAGCTATTACACATGGATTTATTTGGACCTGTCTCTGTGGCAAGTTTAAATAAGAAGAAGTACTGCTTGGTTGTTACTGATGACTGTAGTATATTCAGTTGGGTTTTCTTTTTGGGCTTTAAAGATGATACCTTTGATGCTATTCAAACTCTTATAATAGCACTTGAAAATCAATTAAGACTCAAGGTTAGAGGTATTAGATGTGATAATGGAACTGAATTCAAGAATAAGCCTATGGATGATTTTTGTGCAAATAAAGGCATAAAAAGGGAGTTTAGTATTGCTAGAACACCACAGCAAAATGGTGTTGCAGAGAGGAAAAATAGAACTTTGATTGAAGCTGCAAGGACCATGTTAGCTGATTCTCATCTCCCTATTCAATTTTGGGCAGAAGCTGTAAGTACTGCATGCTATGTACTCAACAGGGTTTCTGTCACAAAACCACAGATGAAGACACCCTATGAATTGCTGATGGGCAATAAACCCAACATTCGTTTTATGAAGCCTTTTGGATGCCCTCTTACTATATTGAACACCATTGATAATCTAGGGAAGTTTGATGGCAAGTCTGAAGAAGGCTACTTATTGGGATATTGCACTAACAGTAAAGGATTCAGAGTCTACAACAGAGTTACTAAGAAGATTCAAGACTGTCTTCATGTTGAGTTTTTAGAGGATCAAGACAATGAGAAAGGAAAGGGTCCTGATTGGATGTTTGATCTTGAGATTTTATCTCCTTCAATGAATTATGTACCTGTTAGAGAAGAAAATCAACCTTTGCATAATGAAGATATTCAATATGTTGTTCATGATATTCATCTTAGACCTGATGCTATTCCTGATAAAAATCCTATGAGTCCAAATCAAAGTACTGATGTTCCTAAGAAAAGTACTGATTCGCCAAAACAAAGTACTGTTGCACCACAATCCTCATTATCTGCTGAGGATCAATCTATTCAAGAGGAACTTAATCAGATGCTTCTTCAAGATGTATTAGCACATTCTTACACTGATGAACAAAGGAGCGCTTATGAAGAGGCAAAGAAGAAGAACAAGACTGCAGAGTTCTCTTACAGTACTTTGGACAGTACTTTCAACCAAAGTACTGCTGCACCAGTTGTCAGTACTTTAGATGATTTGGATGATCCTACCATGCCTGAGTTAGAAGAAACTGATGATGAGCTTGAAGATGAAGGTATTTTCACAAATTCCAATGAAGGTGCTGATTATACTAACCTAGATGATACATATGAAGTTCCACAGTCTCCAATCTTACGAATTCATAAGAATCATCCAACAGATCAAATCATTGGTCCTTCTACTTCTGGAGTTATGACAAGACACAAAGCTAAGGGTTTCACAAAACCTCATAATGCTTTACTTAGCTTTGTGTATAAACAAAATAGGCTAAATCATAAGGATCATCAAACCTGCTTATTCACCTGTTTCATCTCTCAAGAGGAACCCAAGAACATTGCTCAAGCTTTGACTAAAGAAAGCTGGGTTGAAGCTATGCAGGAAGAACTTCTTCAATTTAAACTTCAAGAGGTTTGGGTTTTATGTGATCTTCCAGATGGGAAGAAAGTTATTGGAACCAGATGGGTTTTTAGAGTCAAAAGAGATGAAAGAGGTAATGTTATCAAGAACAAGGCAAGGTTAGTTGCTCAGGGTTATAGACAGGAAGAAGGGGTAGATTATGATGAGGTATTTGCTCCTGTGGCAAGGATTGAAGCTATTAGAATCTTTCTTGCTTTTGCTTCTTATATGGGTTTTCAGGTATACCAGATGGATGTCAAGAGTGCCTTTCTGTATGGCACTATTACAGAAGAGGTGTATGTGAAACAACCTCCAGGTTTTGAAGATCCAAAGCATCCTAACAAAGTTTATAAGGTGGTGAAGGCTTTATATGGTCTTCATCAGGCACCTAGAGCTTGGTATGAGAGGCTCTCTACATTCTTATTACAACATGGATACAGAAGGGGAGCCATAGACAAGACTTTGTTTATCAAGAGAGACAAGAAAGATATCATGTTAGTACAGGTGTATGTTGATGATATTATCTTTGGGGCTACCAAACAGTCCATGGTTAAGGAGTTTGAGCAGCTGATGCAGAAGGAATTTCAAATGAGTTCAATGGGAGAGTTAACATTCTTTTTAGGACTTCAGGTTAAGCAGTCCAAGGAAGGGATTTTTATTAGTCAAGACAAGTATGTTACAGACATACTTAAGAAATTTAATTTTGATGATATGAAGGCTGTTACTACACCGATTAAATCTATCAATTCATTGGGAAAAGATGAAGATGGACAGCCTGTTGAAGTCAAGTTATACAGATCTATGATTGGCTCTCTTATGTATCTTACTGCATCAAGGCCTGATATCATGTTTGCAGTTTGTTTATGTGCCAGATATCAAGTTTCACCTAAGATCTCTCACCTGAATGCTGTCAAGCGAATATTCTGTTATTTGAAACAACAACCTAAGTTGGGGTTGTGGTATCCTAAAGAGTCACCTTTTCACTTAGAAGCTTTTTCAGACAGTGACTATGCAGGAGATAACTATGATAGAAGATCCACAACCGGTGGATGCCAATATCTTGGAAGAAGGTTAGTTTCATGGCAATGCAAGAAGCAGACAATTGCAGCAACATCATCTACTGAAGCTGAATATGTAGCTGCTGCAAGTTGTTGTGGTCAAGTTTTATGGATGCAGAATCAACTATTGGATTATGGGTTCAACTTTAAGAATACTCCTATCAATATTGATAATGAGAGTACTATTTGTATTGTGAAGAATCCTGTGTATCATTCCAAGACAAAGCATATACAAATTAGGCATCATTTTATCAGAGACTGTTATGAGCATAGGCTCATTAATGTGGTTAAAGTTCACACGGATGATAATGTAGCTGATCTACTCACCAAAGGTTTTGATGTGTCACGATTCAATCACTTGGTCGTGAGCATTGGGATGATTAACTACTAAGCTATGTTTAAGGGGAGGACTATAAGATGTTTGATATAGTCCTGTGTATTGCTTGAGGGGAGGATGTTAGTGTATACTTAGATTACTTGAAGATTTTTGGCAAAGTACTGTATTTCCTGAAAGTACTGCTTGGGAAAGTACTGCTTGGGAAACTACTGCTTATGTGGAAAGTACTGTTTGTCGTATTAAAGTACTGTTCCAACGGTAATATTGAAGGGTAATTGGTAATAACGGTAACTTTGTTATTTAGGCTGTGATTTTTCAAATCTCACCTATAAATAACTTCTTTCCGATTTTCCCTCTCATATTATTACTACATATCTTTTCCATACTTATCTTCAAATTGCCATTTCTTTACTATTCGATACAATCTTTCTATTGTGCTCACTCTTTCAACAATGGTGAATCGTTTAACTGTTTCGAAGCACAATATGGTGGCTAATTTGGATAAGTCTGAGGCAAATGTGGCGTTTTATGATATTATTGATTATCTTACTGGGTCGCCTATTAGTTATGCTCTTTTAGTGGAGCCGGATATAATTGAACCATGGATTCAAGAATTTTGGGCTAATGCTAGAGTTAATATGGAGGAGGATGAATACTATATTAGATCAACTGTTGCTGGTCGCACTATCAAGATCACAGAAGCCTCTATTCGTGCAGATTTATTATTTGAAGATGAAGATGGGGCTATTAGATTTGACAAGCAATTGATTTGGGATACTTTTAGCAATCTGGGTTATGAAGGTTCTTTGACTGAACAAACTTTTAAGAAGGCCTTATTCTGTCCTCAATGGAAGTTTTTGATCCATGTCTTGCTCCACTGCATAAGTTCTAAAAGCACTTCTTGGGAGCAGTTTGGTTCAAATATTGCATCTGCAGTGGTTGGTTTATCTACGGACAGAGTATTTAATTTTTCACGACTTATTTTGGATGGAATGCTCTCTCATATATCATCTGGGGCTACTTGGTTAATGTATCCAAGGTTTATACAGGTTTTCTTGAACAAGCAATTGGCTGATGTTCCCAAACCTACTGCTTTACTCCCTGTTATTGTGCAACAAGCCAAGATCTATACATTCATGGCTAGGCGCAGTGATTTATTCAGAGGTGGAGATATTCCCTTAACTACTTCCATGATGGAAGTTGTTCAAGCTGTACGTGCTGAAGAGGATGAAGAAAGTGAAGGTACTGCTTCTGCACAGGGTACTGCTTCAAAAAGTGCTGCTTCACAAGGTACTGCATCTGCAAGTACTGCTTCTCGTGAAGGTACTGCATCTCTACAGGGTGATGTTTCTCCAAGTCCTGAGGTTCAAGCAGAGATTGAGAGAACACCTACTCCATCTCCTCAACCATTTGTTTCTGGTTCAGAGGAACATTCGCAAGTTCAAGGTGATGCTCATTCTATACCTCGTGAAGGTTTAACTATGGACAACTATGCTTTGACAAAGGCGCTTGCTAGGTTGAACAAGACTGTTGAGCGACAAGCTAAAACTATTAGGAAGTTAAAGCGAAATTACTTCTGGTTGAGAAATTTTGTTAAACCTTATATTCAAGGTTTCAATTTATGGGTAAAGGAGGAGAATAAACGTCGAAAAGCACTTCGTAAGGATTTGAAAAGAAAGACGGTTCCTAAATCATCTTCTGTCAACTTGGGGAGGAATTCAGAAAAGGATAATTTGAAAGAAGATGTTATGAAGGATAAAGAATCTAAAGAAGATGCTATGAAGGATAAAGAATCTGAAGAAGATGTTATAAAGAAGAAAGAATCTGAAAGTACTGCAGAAAAGATTATTTCAGAGGAACAAGAAGAAGTGCAAGTTCAAGGTACTGATACTGAACATCAAAGTACTGTGCAAATTCAAGGTACTGAGCATGAAAGTACTGCTTTTCATGAAATTTTAAGACAAGAAGTAATAACTCCAAGGGTTTTGAATTTTGATGAAGAAGCTGGTCCTTCTACAACTGTTATAGAGGAAGAGGAGGAAGCTAGATTTAAACCTATTCATTCACCAAGTGATGATGAATTAGTTGCTACAATTCTTGATCTGTCACAACCAAGAGGTGGTGTTACTATTAGAGAAGCACAAGAAGAAGAACAACCAAGAACTGATCAACCTGCAATTGATCCAAAAGACAAGGGAAAAGGTGTCTTGGTTGAAGTTAAGAAAAAGAAGCTTACTTTAGCAGAACTTAGAGCATTTGAAGTTGCAAGGAATGAAGCTGCAGCTAGAAAAGTACAAGAAGAATTAAATGCTAAAGATAGAGAAGAACAAGAAGCTCAAGAAGCTCTAAATAGAGAAGCAGCTCAAAAGGTGCAAGATGAATTGGATGCTGAAGCTGCTGAACCTTTACAGTCTCCAACACCTGTTAGATTCATGTCAAGAAGACCTAATTTGGCTAAAGAAAGGAATGCAATGATGGCATATCTCAAAAGCAGAGGATTTAAAGGATTACAGAAGCTAAATTATGTGGATATGAAGAGATTATATGATGCTGAGAGAGAAGCTTATAAGAAAGATGTTGCAGGCATTAAAGATTTTAGAGATGAAGCTTTTTGGACTGAAGCTGAAAGGAAGAAAAGCTTAAAGAGGAAAAGAAAAACTGAAGCTACAGATGTTCAGTTTTCAAAGAAAGAGAAGGTTGAATTAAGATCTGAGACTAGTGGTGAATTGAAGAATTATCTCAGAGTGGTAGATTTTGATTATACAGATGAAGATAATGACATGAAGATGAACAGATCAAAGATCAGTGCTTTCAAAGTTGAAAAATCTAAGAATGGAGATTATATGGTTTTTCACAAAGAAGATAAAAGTTTTAGAGTTTTTAAAAGACTATGGGACTTGCTGCATATCATAGACAGAGTAGATCTATTCTACTTATATCATGCTGTGAAGACTTATTTTGAAGATAATCCATTAGAAGGGATTGGATTGGTCTTACAAGGAGATCTCATAACTATGTGGGAAACTGATGAAAAGAGTACTGATGATATTTGGAAGGATCAAGAAAACTGGGAGATAGTTTGCTGGAGATTCTTTGGAGAATCTGGAGTTCATGTCTTGGAGCTAGAAAATGGAACAATGATTCACATGTTTGCAGAAAGAAGATATCCTCTTACTGTTGAGCTCATGAGAAGAATGCTTGAGCATGGATTGGAAGTAGAAGAGGCTGATGAAATTGCTTGCATGGTTATCAATTTGCTTATAGACTGGACTACCATTGCTGAGAATGATCTTTAACTGGTATGAATGATATTTGAATAATTACTTTTTGATATATCAGTACTTTTATTCAAAGTACTGCTAGTCAGACAGTACTTTCATCAAAGTACTGTTTGCTGTATTAAACCAGTTAAATAACTTTTAGAAGAAACCTTTTGCTAAATAATACTCCCTCCGTCCCAAATTTATTGTCCCCTTTTGACTTTTTCGGTCTTTCTTTTACAACTTTGACCTTAAGTATTTTTGTTTGTGTTATATAATACTTGATGCAAAATATATGAATGGATTGAGTTTTAAATGTATTTTTCATTGGTATAATTTTCATCAACTATTGTATAATACAAACAAAAATATTTAAGGTCAAAGTTGAAAAAAAAAGACCGAAAAAGTCAAACGGGGACAATAATTTTGGGACGGAGGTAGTAACTATTTTTGAAATAAAGGTTGAATAAATGGTTTTTGTGATGATAACATCAATAGGTTATCAATCCACCATGGTTACAAAAGGATTGACTAATCCATGAGCAAACGGCTCTGGTAAAGATATATCAAATCCGTTTTTAGTTGACAACTTGCTAATAAGTTGGATGGTTATCAACTCACCATATCAGTAATGTGAAGAGTTGGCTAGCCCACAAGAAATGGCTTGTGGTAAAGGCAGTGGAAAAACCATTATTGGTAATTAGTTCACCATTAGATAAAAGAACTAACTAGTCCAGAAGGGTACAGCTTTTGGTAAAGACAAAACAAATCTGTTGATAGCTGGTGGTTTGCTAAAAATCATATGGTTATCAATGTACCATGGTCTTACACACGAAAACATTTGGCTACTCCAAAGATAATGGCTTTGGTAAAGAGTTCTAAATCCATTGAATTTTCAATGATTCACTTAGATGTGATGAGAATAGTATGCAACTTAAACTTAAATTATTGTACACATTGTCATATGTTGCTGTGTTGCTGAAAAGATGGAGATTGCTGAATGCTGCTGTGATGAAAACAATTCTAAGAGATACTTTGACAAGAGCACAAGATTCTACAGAGATATAATCTAAAGACTAAAGAACAATCCATTTTAAAAGATGAAGCTGTTAAAGATATATTCACAAAGGAACTTGAAGTCAAGCAAGTAGAATTCAAGTTAGGGGAGGATTGTTGGGATATGAAAGTGCTGAAGATATCAAAGTACTGAAGATATGAAAGTATTGTAAGCTGCAAAGTACTGGAAAAAGTCAAATAGTCAAAGTACTGCTAAAGACAAAGTCAAAGTACTGCTAGACAAAGTCAAAGTACTGCTAGGACAGAAGATCTGTTATATTAGTTTATGGAAAGTATTGTATTCCATGTTTAGATTACTTGTCGTACAAGGTTATCAATTGTAAACCGACTAGGATATCCTTGAGCCTATAAAAGGACTTCTAGATTGGCATTAGAGGTACGATTTCAGAAAAAGAGTTTTAGAGTTTACGAATTAAGAGTTTAGAGAAAAGTTCGAATATCTTAGAGTTGTATTAGAGTATCTGCATAATAAGCAGATTTAGAGTTTTATTAATAAAGTTTCTTTTTAGCTTTGTTAAGTAAATTCCGCGTACTTAATAAAGAGTGCTCAGTGTTTCTTTGTTAATAACTTAGGATTTATCCGAGGTTATTAAACCTTAACAAGCTAGTTAAGTTAGTTTGATTAAAGTATATCGATCCAACAATGGTAAAGGTGTAGGGACTAAATGTGTCAAATGATCAAAGTATTTTATATACAAAAATACCTCAACAACTTTCAAAAACACATTAACTTCTCACATTTATTACACACCTAACAAAATCCTACGCCTAATAATCTATCCTCAAATCCGAGTTCTTGATCATCAATTTGTAAGTGGTTTTATAATCTTAACGTATTTACAAACAATGGTTTTGATTCTTTCGTAAATCCAACGGTTTAAACGAGAGTTTGAGTGATTATTGTGTTCTACGCATAAGGTATGAACACGTAATCAAGTTTGAGTGTAAATGGTTAAAATGGTTGTGTCAAAACATTTGTTTTATCATATTAATACCATTTTTATCATTTAATCTCACCCAGAAATACGAATTGATTGATTTTTGAAAACTAGGGTTTATGCGTGGAATTGGGTATTTTCATATGAGAACGTTTCTGGCTAATTGGTTGCTTGTAAAATGTTGTTTACAAGTTTAATTGATCATATCTAGGCTCAGAATCAACCCAGAAACATTTATTGCTAGTTTATTAAGAATTAGGGTTTATGTTCTTGAAGTTTGGGTATTTTTGATTCACATTGAGTTTGATGTTAAGACTTGGATAGAACAACATAATAGGTATCCTAGACTTCCCAGAATAATTTTCGTGCATTTCCTATGGCTAATTATCTTAGGCGTAGTCCTTGAACCTTAGGGTTTAGGTTCTACGCATAAGTGTTTATTTCGCATAACTGGTTTATGAGTAATTCATGCTTTGTTCTGATAAAGATTGAATGTATGAGTTAAGATTGGTGTTATGATGAACTTATTTCAGGTTTTCTACACGTGAAAATTCAGAATCAAGGTTACTTGCCATCTACGCATAAGGATCACCTTACGCGTAGGATGTTATGCTTAAGAGAAATCTTACGCGTAACGTTTACGCGTAAGGTTCTACATAAGGGACTACGCGTATCCTGTGAAGGATATGCGTAAATAGTGACCTCTACGCATAAGGTTGACTCTTACGAGTAAGCCTTACGCGTAAGGTTCCATATACGCTTACGCGTAAGCTTTACGCATAAGGCACTCTTTTCCTACGCGTAATATTTCTTACGCGTAAGTCAAAAACCTACGCATTAGCTTATGCTTACACGTATACCATTCCTGTTTACGCATAAGCTTGCCATTTCTACGCCTAAGACTAGTTTAACCTTAATTATGAATTGTTATGCGTGCAAACTTGTAAATAAATAAGTCATAACGCCACGAAACCAATAATGTCACTAATAAGCATAATCGTTTAATAAGTTGTGAAAAATAAGTGAAAACATGGACTTTAAAACTTAAAGTTAATCAACTCACGAAACTTATCACGACGTCATTGGACTATTGGACAAACAAGTGACATTGGACTCGTAACAATCATCGACATATCTTATTCAATAATTAGACAATAAAACCATCTGTTGACTAACATAATGTCTTTCGATATGTTGGTTCTTTTGGCTAAATATCTTTCAGATCACGACATGGACGCTCAATTACAAAACGTGGAAGCACCAAATGTTCTCAGCATTACTGATATATTCCCTAATGGCTATCCAATGAAGATAGGAAAGAATAACCTTCGTGTTGATTTTGATACTCTCACCTGCTCGGAATCCTCTTGTTTAATTGTTGTGGATATTCTGAAGAATCATCCCTATCAGAACATGCTCACAAATTCTGCTACAGTGCCTGAGATCTATATTCACCAGTTCTGGAATACAATGCAAAAGATCAAAGGACAAAATGTTGTGACAGTGACGCTCAATGACAAACAAGTCACCATCACACCTGCAGACTTAAGGGTTATTCTTCTCATCCCTGTCATCGAACCAACTGAATACAATGCCGCACCAACTGAAGAGACTGTTCTACAATTCATGATCGACATTGGTTATGACGAAGCTACAGGAGTAATCACTAAGCATTCATGCGTGGATCTTAAGAATATTCCTCAGCCATGGAGAACTCTCTACATCATAATCATCAAATCTGTTTATGGACGTGACAGTGGCTATGAGCATCCCAAGCTCATGGAACTGCAGATCTTTTGGGCTTTGGTCAACAATAAACACATTAAAGTTGAAGCTCTGATATGGGACGACATGATGTCATTCCTTAAAAAGCTTGGCACCAAAATCCCGTATGTCAGATATACCAAACTGTTGATCCAACGAGCTCTAGGGTATAATCCTGATATTCCCTTAAGACTCGATGACCCCAAACAACACTCCATGTTGTATGAGCCCACACTCTCAGTCAGATTTAAGGACTCTACAACAAAGAAACAAGGTGCAATGCTGCCAGATCACTTTATAACCGATGATATCAAACAACTGTACTCGTACAAACGATATCTGGTAGCGGTTGAAGAAGGCAAAGTAGGTTTTCTCGATGAAAAGTCCGCTGGTACACCTTCAAGGAAAACCAGAAGAGGCAGTGCAGGAAGTGTTACAAGGACTGAGAGTCAAAGAAAGTTCCCAAAGAGGAAACCTCCACTCAAAAGGCAGTTCCCTCTAAGGAAGTTGTTCCTATTCCCATTCCCAAGTCTGAACCGCAAAGAAAGCTAGTGGATGAAAGCTCTGATGAAACCGAATCAGACGAGGACCTACTCTAAAACTGCAACCGATGTCACTCCAACAGTAACTAAACCTCCCAGACCAAAAGCTGACCAAGGCAAAGGGAAGACTCCCGTACTTGAGCATGAAGAAGAAAGCTCAGATGAAGAGCCATTGGATACAGAATACAGGAAGAAGTTCAAAATCATTAGACTCCAACACGTGGCAAAAGAGTTTGAATAGCAACAAATTCGTGGCCCCGGAGGGTCAAGTGGTGGTGTCCAATCTACACCAATTCCTGATGCGGTTAATCAACCCGATAAGGGAATTGGTGCCACCACTCTTGAGAAACAACAAAAGCGCCTGGAGGATTCTATTGATTATGACTTTGAGGAACCTGAAAAAGAAAAGTCTGAGAAAGAAAAAGCTGATGAAGAGGCTGCAGCTCATGCCAAAGCAGATGAAGAGGCCCAGACTCAGGATGAAATAAAGGCTAAATCTGGACAAGATGACAAAGTGAATTATGATGATTATCTTCTTGACAGTCCTACTCGCTCTAAGGAGGAAACTTCTGAACCTCCTAAGGACCCTGAATCACCTCACGACTCTTCATCATCAGATTCGTCTTCTCACTCTTCACCTCCACCATCCAAAGGAACAACCAGATCGACATCAAAATCTGTGAAGAAACCAACAGAATCTTGGATATCTCGGGCAAAGACAAGGATTGTTAAAGCTGTCAAGCAGGTCAGGAAGAAAGATGTGACCAACAAAAAGTTAGATATACTCGCTGACAACATCAAACATCTTAATGATGAGATAGAAAAGATGTCTAATGGAAGGGAGTATATTCAGAAGTTCATGCAACGTGATGTCCAAGGGGAGCTGAACGAGATGATTAAGGGCTATACTCATCAGCTCTTACTCGACAAATTTCCGGGCGTGACAAGAGAGATGTTCAACAGACAACTCTATCCAAATGTGATGCCAAGCAAACTATAAGATCAACACCTATGACCGTAACAATTAACCCGACTGATCCTATAGTGTTCTCAGATGCTGAATTGGTTTCCATGCTGGTAACTCAAATGTCTAAACGATCTGCAACATTTACTTCTTACGAAGGTAAATTGTTTGAAGCATTGCTGGAATACCAACTCAAATCAGCATGCAGAGAAGAAGCTCAAATCAGCATGCAGAGAAGATAAGGATAAAGATAAAGATAACGAGCCTAAACGCTCGAAGAAAACTGTTGAATCATCCTCCATGCCACCTCCACCCCTAAGGACTCCAGCTCAACAACGATCTCTTCCACGCTCTTCTACTGACAAACCTCAGGACTCTGAGTTAGCACCCCAGACAGAGAAAACCGGTGATCACTTCGAGTATACTGGTGGTGACGATGAGGAAGTCACTGAGCCCCAACAACAACCCACCTCTCCCGCTTCAACTAAGAAACCAGAATCCTCATCTAGGCCAAAGAAAAAGAAGAAGAAAACGCCTAATGTTGACGTCATATCAAGGCTAGACGAAGATGATACCGAATATGACTGGTTTTCTAAACTTGTTGATGCTACTCCCGCCTTAACTGATGATCCAGACATGGTAGAAGGTCGTACGTTGGAGCATGCTAAGTTACTGCAAGAAAAGTTCTGAGTGAAGAAGATGACGAAATCAAAGTTGAAACGAATCAAGAATGAAGCATTTCAACTACTCAAAGACAGCTCGGAAAGTGCTATTGAAGTTGAATACCATCTTGATAACATAGCACGAGCCATGTCGAACAACATTGATTGACTCAACCCTGAAGCAAACATTGACTTCACCAGAAGAGACACGGCTCCATACTACACCGATTGGTCTAAACCTCTACCAACGATTGGCCAACCAGATCAACCTAAGATTCCATTTTGCTACTTCTTCAACAATGACTTGGAATTTCTTCTACACTGTAGCGATGGTTCAAAGAAATACGCTACATCACTTACACTTCCGTTCCCAGCAGCCATATACTCCAACTGCATAGCCATCGAAGAAAAGGCTACTCACATGTTTTCTAACAGTGTGGAACAGTATGACATTGATGCAATGTATGGGATTCACCATTGGCTGGAACACCGACGAATCTACTACAAAAGCTGCCAGGTTCGAAAGTCTCAACATGAAGTGTACAGTGATAAAGGGATCGTTGTTGTTAAGCATGTCACTCTTTCGTCTAAATGGGATTACACCTTCCTCAAGACTGTCGTGGTCAAAAGACAAGACAAAAGAGACTATGAATTCTGTGAAGTGGACTTTCAGAACTTGTCTCTCAACGACATTGAAGATCTGTATCTTGCCAAGGTACAGGGAAGAATGAGACAATTCTCAACTGAAATTCAACGTAAATACATCAAGTCCTTGCTCATCTTCATCAGAAGCATAGTGATCCAGGAACGTGTAGAAGATTTACAACTTGTTGTTGAATCATATCAGACTCATGTCAATATCACCAGACCTCAGCTAGAACTTCCTGACATCAACCATCTTCCACGATACACTCTCGTCAGCAAACCATTCGGAGTAGTTTACCGTAGTGAACTACAACGCAACTGCTTGATGGCGTGTCGAGATCTTTATAAGTTTGGGGACCACACACTGAAGAAGGTTAGGGATGGGTTAGCTTATCGGTTAAAGGAGATACATGAAGGCATCGGGTCGAAGAAGCGATGGAATTCTCAGGAAAAACGGGATGTTAAGAGGATCATCACTCGGATCGATGAAAGGTTGTACAGAAGGGACCAGTTCAGAACTCTGGAGAGCTTTGTAGTTGGTCGTCCCAGGATTACTCTCACAGGCTATCAACGCCTTGTTCGCATTCCTGGAGATATTGCTGGACTACCTGGTACCCCTTAAACTGTTTCAATTTCATACTAATTTGGATGTGTGATTATTTAATGACAATGGCTTGTGTACACATAGCAGTGTACAACCCGTTCTTGTAATGAAAGGACCCTGTGGTATGCTTCAGTGCCACAATCCTTATAAAAGGAGCGAAAGCTTCTTACTTTTGAGCAAAACCTATCAAACCTTTCACTTTTCAAGGTTTTGCTCAAAAAGAACAAGTACTTCCCCTTACGTTTTCAAAACCTCAAAAGTTAGTATTACTTGTTGAGGGGGAGTATTTGCAAAAAACTTTGTTCACAAATTGTTCTTCGTGATAATCTTCCCTCAAAACTCGAAATGGTCATATTTAATATCAAAACGTTATCAAAAATAACATTTATATGCCATTTTTTAGGGGGAGAAAATTATTGTGATAAGAAATATGTTGATTTGCTATTGAATCTTCGTGTGAAAAGACTTAACCCATGAATTGACGGGATCTGAACAGTTATACATTGAAAAGATTTGTCTTCCAAAGACTTATCCAAGTAAATTGTACCTATTCGAGAAGCTCTTGATAGACATGAACTTTGACGGGTTTGACAACCTTTCGAGGTTTGTCCACACCTTCAAGGTAGTTACTAGAGCTAGTTGTCACCTAAAACCTGACATTGTAACTCTTTAACTATGCAACGTAACCGTGTCCCTCGGGGAATTGTCTATCTTGAGTCGATCAATTCAAAAGTGCGCACTCTTCTCTCACCGTGCAGATTTCTATCTAAACACTTAAGCACGTGTGGAGGGGGAGTATTTCTGCAAATGATCAAACTCTTACAGTGGCACAAAATGTTTTTCAATCATAACCACTTTGAGAGATTTTCAAGAAAATGGTTTTATGGCAACATAGGTTAGTCATGGAGTTATAAGGTGACTAAGGTTAGGAATAACCGTCCTATGATCCGCCAGAGCCGGAGGGATCTACCCAAGGACATCACAAATAGTTAGTACTTAGAAGTCCTTAGGTATGAATATAAAAAGGAGAAAATGAGAATCGAAGAAAGAAGGAGTTGAAGAATTAAAAAGAAATGCAAAGAAAAGGGTGAAAAGAAATAGCCCTCCAGATTATTCAACTTAGGGCAGACACCGGGTTCAATTCATATGCTACTGGTCGTCACTAGATGACACCGGTATTGAAGATAAAAGTCATCATGGACCCAGTGACGCATGCACTAAACCTTCTTAGCCACTCAAGTTTCTCCTAACAGAAGCTTGTTTCATTCTCACAGGGAACCCAACGTAAACTATCGGCTTTCTCTTAAAGATTGCTGGTATTGAAGAAGGAGACCCTCTCCCTAGTCTCCGCTCAGGAAAACCAAAGTGCACTATTGAGTCTAAGAGCCACGAGATTCATCAAAAGATCTCTTAGGCACACTTGACAATTCATCGCTTGTCGTTCAACAATAAGAACGCAAGTGATATATTATCGTGTCCTTCACAGATCTTAGCAATCTGTCGAGAACATTTATGAGAGGTTCACGTATGTGATCTTCAGTGATTGAATGGAAACTCCTGCCAGGGTCAACATCAAACAGCCCTGACAGCAGGTCACTTCGGTAACTCCCCGTGGATTACGCTTAGTGTGTCTCAAACGGTCTACAGTCGTGAGGTGATGCTTCGGTGTACCTCAGCGACTCATCTGAACTGTAGGTGTACTTTGGTACATCGTGTTATCTCACTTGTGGGACTCCAGTTTAGGAATGGCCTTTGTGAGAATTAGAGACGTGTTTTCACACTATGTTGTTAACACCCTCGAAATTCAAACTTGTAAGTGCCGGAATCCGCTTATTACTAACCGTGTGTATGTTTTCTTCTTATGGAAGCTCTAGAGCGGACTGATCGTGCTGATTCTTCACATGCTCATACCAACATCATCACTAATGTAAGTTCTCTCAAAAGGCAACACAAAAGTCAGAATGATTCTTCGTCAAAGCAAAGAATCTACAAAGTTTAAAGACTAAGAGAACTTCATCAGTACTGTCATCCAACGTTAAAGAGCGTGTGAGCATGTTGGAGAAAGACGTGGAGACACTGGAGCAACGAAGCAGACCTGATGCAGACAACAACAACATACTATCACTTTCACCACAAAGAACAAAGAACTAAAGAACAAAGAAATCAAAAGACGTCAAAGCAGAATACTTCAAAAGTTACAAGATCCCTACACTGGGGAGATTGTTCGAATCAAGGGACTTCTTCTCACAAGAAAGAAGAATGTCAGAAGATGTCAAAGCTACTATTACATCAGCACCTACATCGTTTATCACTCTATCATTGATCAATAACACTTAGGGGGAGATTGTTGGAATCACTCCTAAACTATATTTCAAGTGTTAGTGATTCATATGTAATAGTTAGCTTAATATGGCTTTTATGTTAGTAATCAAGGCTAGGCTTATGTAGAAAGCCCATAAGCCTAGGCCAAGCCCAATAAGTAAAAGGATGAGAACTTGGAGTGTTGCCCTAGTTCCCACCTATAAATACTCTTGTATAACCCTCACTTGAGGGTTGGTTGTTCAATGCATTTCACTTCATATGCATAACTCTTCTTATTTCATATGCATAAGTGTTGTGTCTTGTTCATCCGATCCTTTCTCTTCTCTATTTCTTATATTGATGCTTGTGTTACTAATATGGTGACCTAACAGTATGCTTGGCACTTGGCATAGAACAAGGCATCACAGCTTTACCTTTCGTACCTAAGGATTTAGGACATGTTGCTTTTAAACATTCTAGCAGCTCCTGAGATTGTTTGGCTTGAATGCACGCAAACCTAATTTCTCTGTCAAGAGGCTTATTTATGAAATCCTATTCCACAATCTCACGGAGACATTCTAGACTATCCTTAAGGTGAGCAAAATAGTTATGAAACACAAGTTCATTATTCCTAAGATGAGGATTATATTTAATAGTCACAGTATATTTGCAGTCTGAGGATGACCTTGATGCAACATTCTCATTAAAGACAAGTGGCAGTTTCCCTTTTTCCTGTCTCCTCAGATTCTCAATTTCCTTTTGTAAAGATGTTATTTTTTCGTTGTTCTTGTCACGAGTGACTTTAATTGAATCATATAACTCTTTAAAGTGTCGTTTAACTTTTTCATTTTCTTCTAGAAAACTGTCGTTTTCTTTTTGTAAAGCATTAACCAAGTATTGAAGATGAAAAGTCTGAGAATACTGAGAATCTAAAGGAGGAGGCATTTGGGAGCCAGTCACATTGTTCTTTTCACCCTATAATTGTTAAATTTGGGCTTTCAATTTTCTGATCGTGTTACAATGAGCTTGAATCTGTTCGTCACGTTTGTTTATCTAAAAAAATGCATCAAACTCTGGAACATCTGAGGATGTCTTGATATTTGACGTTTTGACATTTTCTTTAAGATGTTGATATTTTAGTTGCAAATCAAAATGTTCAACTTCTAGTTTAGAAAGATGTTTTACCAAATTATTGTGATCATCCTGATCAATTTTCTCATTTAGTTATGAGTTTTTGTTTTCAAGCTCAATGACACGATCATGGGAAACTTTCAATGCAATAGATAATTCATGAAATCGAGAAGCAGTAATAGAGTGCTTAGTAACAGTATAAAACACATCTTGCGCAACACAACTCGAAATCAAATTCTCATTTAAAATATGCAAGTTCTTCCTTTCAACTTCATTATATTTGAGTTCCTGTTCATAATCATTGACCTCAACTATCATTGCATCAAATTCCTTTTCCATTTCTTTAATATCTGAATTTATTCCTTTTTGAAGGTTCTCAAATTGACCTTTTAATTGTTTAAAGAAAGGCATGACCTCAGTTAAATAACATTCTTTATTTTGCTCAAAATCCCTTTCCCCCTCAGTTATCCCTGTAGGTGTGATTCTCTTCTTACATGTCTTCTCAAAATCAACGAATAGTTGATAAACAACATACAGGCTGATTAAGGTTTTGCTATTAGTGGCAATCGATCTAGGAACTAGATGCATTGGTGTGTTTGGAGGATACACAGTAGCTGCAGGAATTTTCCTAAGGGGAGTGTTTGTTTCAACAAGTACATTAACTTTTAGCTTATCCATATCTTTCTTCCAAAAGATCTGTTCTGGGGTTAATTGAGTTTGAGGCTTAAACATGTTCAGGGAGATCCAATTTTCCTTAGTGTAATCGTGGGGTTTGATAGTTATGTTATTCTTTTTACACGCAGGATCGTTAAGCTTCTTATCCATTTTCACCCTAGATGCATCATCTAGTTTTCTATCCTCTTCCTTGCACTCAGCACAACTAGGTTTCTGCCTAGGCTTAAGGATTTCATTACCATCATAGATCACATTTTGAGCAGCTTTTGCTATCTTACCATACTCAGGATTAGGTTTCTCTATAATGGGAATACTATGCTTATCGCTGAGAACTCTATGATTAGTGATCATGTGAGCAGTCTGAATGGTATTCCCTTGTACGTACAACTTATTTTCAAGCTTGTTTTTCAAAGTTTTTAGATTAGAAAAATCATTCAAAAGTTTTGATTCCTTAGCACTGAATTCTTGTTTAAGCACTTTAACATTATCTTGCAGCTCTTGCTTTTACTTAACAGTTTTAGAAAGCTTTTCTTGTAAGGTGTTTAACTCTTGTTTTAACATTTCTTCTCTAAAATTATTTTTTTTCTAATAATTGTACGCATTTGGTCATCCATTTCCTGCTCACGAGTAGTTAGCTCAAACTTAGCACGTTGTTCATAAATAGCAACTTGTTCTTTATAGGCATTCAGTTCAGAGATAACAGAATCATCAGGGGCACAGGCAGTGTATTCATCAAAAGCATAGTCATCATTGACTGCGGAAGATGCATTACTTGGTACATTCTCACTTTCACTTTGCTTCACATATTGATCATATGGGACAATATTGCTATTACCCTCATCATCAATATCTGATTCATAAGTTTCAAGAGATTGTACTTTATTATGCATCTTTTGCTCATCAGCTTCATCATATAGTTTTAATACCTCTGAAATGATTGAATCTTTGGATGGACCAGCCTGTTGTGGTGAAGAGACCTTTGGAGAGACCATAGGTGAGATGCTAGCCATGAAGATTGTCTGTGCAGTAGGTTCATCATCAACGTCAGAGTCGTATGCATCACAGTCGACAACTTGAAAGGCATTCTGATGATTATGACCTATCTCCTGAATTGGCTGCTCATCCACATCTGCATCATATGTCTTGGCATTGACCTCAGCAAGAAACAACAGCTCCTCTTCATCCAACACAGCTCCATTATCCTGAGCTTGCACAAGTAACATCTTATCTTTGAAGTACTTTGCATTTTGAGGGCGTTTTGGAGAAGTGCAGTTCCTTGCTATGTGTCCATCACCACCACAGTTGTAGCACTTAATTGGCTTAGCTTGACCTTGATTTGGATTCCTTCCACGATTCTGATTTGCCACATATCCTCTACCAACTCCACCTCTTCCCTGTTCATACTGCCTTTCTTGAACTGGTTGCAGCACCATAACCTTCCCATCTCTGACAGTAGCTTGATTGTGTGGATTGGATGCTGTTCTGAGGTTATTATTGGTGTGTGGGAGAGAGTTCATGTTTTGACTAACCATGAGAGACAGTTGATAGATGAAGTTTTCCATGAATGTGTTTGGGTCAGGAGGCTTATATGCTGGATCAGGGATGAGCTTGTAATTACCATTACCCATGGGTATGACTTGAGAAGCTTTGGTGGTAATTCCAACATTGGTGTAAAAAGTTGTAGAGTCATTTGACGAACTTGTTTCTCCCTGGTTGGTTTTGAACTGTTCAAGAATCCTTTTTTCAAACATAGCATGTCTCTCATTCTGAAGAAGGAAGGCATACAGTTGCTCATAGTTTGTATTCTTCAATCCTTTGGTTAGCTTCACAGAGGTGACAAACTTATGCCATTCAGGATTCATGTTGTTCACAAACTTTGAATTCAGCTGAATATTTGGCATGGTCATTTTGATATTCCTCATATCATTCACAAGCTTGTGGAATCTCACGTAATACTCATAGACACTTTCTTCTGGCTTCATCTTAAAGTACTCAAATTCATCATATAGTTGAGATTCTCTGTCTTCCTTGGTTAGTTCAGAACCCGAGAGTAGCATCTTGACATTGTCCCAAACTGCCTTAGCTTCAGTGTTGTGATTGATCAGCTTTTAAATGTCCTTAGGTAAACCCTGAAGTATGATGTTAGAAGCCCTGATGTTTGCATCGTATCTCTTCTTCTCCTTATCAGTCAGTTCATCATACATTTTAGGTCTGTCCAGTCCTAATATCACTGAGCCATCAGCAGTAGTGTCAAGTATGTCTCTGGTTGTCTCAACCTGATACGGTCCTTCATCAATTGACTTGAGAATGTTAACTCCATTATCCTTACCCAGACAATACAACCTAATTCGTTGAGCCCATGAGTCACAGTCAGTTCTGTCAAGCATTGGTGGACGAGTGTCTGATCCAGCTACTTGAACGTCCTCAGCTACAGTAGAGATGATTGTAGGCACGTTGGTAGACATGTTTACAGATTACACGGGATTTTATAACTCAATGATTAAACCGGGAAATAGATTCTTTCACGGGATTTTACTAAATCAAGAGAAAACCGTATTACAAACAAAAGATCAACCAAGTCGCTAAGAATCCTTGAACCAAGTCGCTAAGCACCAAGTCGCTAAGTAGCAACTCGCTAGACTTCAAGTTGCTATGAATCAAGTCGCTAAGCCCAAGTCGCTAAGACCCAAGTCGCTGGACACAAGTCGCTATATACCAAATCGCTAAACAATCAAGTTGCTCAAGAACAACTTGCTAAGATCCAAGTCGCTAATATCAAGTCGCTGAGAATACAAAGTACAAGTCGCTAACAAAATTGAAAGCAAGTCGCTAGCCTAACCAAGTCGCTAGCCGTAGTGGAGAATCCACTAACTTGTACTGTTTGTCGGCTTGTCTCAATAGACAAGTCGCTAGGATCAAGTCGCTAACAATTAACACTACAAATCGCTAACAATTACTGAAGCAAGTCGCTACGAAGAAAAACACTACGAGAGTCAAGTCGCTAGCAAGAAAAACTTCAAAAACACACTTTTCAATCCAAAACAAGCCCAACCACAGTGATTCAAGCTTTCCAAATCAAAACCCAAGCACTTACAATGATTCTAAACACAAAAGTACACCCAAAATTCAAACTTTAACACAAGAAATGATCCAAATGATGCAAAAACCACTAAACTTTTTCAAACTCAAAAACCATCTAAAACCACTAGAAATCCAAGGATATGTGAGAGAGATGATCAAACCATGGCTCTTGATACCATTTGTAACATATTGGATTTCACAAACACATCATATCATAATCACAAGTAGGCATTTAATATTAGGTTTTAGAGAGAGAAAGAGTTAGAGGTTTGGGAACTTAGTGAGAGAAAATGAAAGTATTATTATGAGCTCCAACTCTCTACCTTGGGAGGTAGAGAGTATTTATAGTCTTACACAAATCGCCACCTACGGGCTGTGGATCAGGCATACAGTGGGTAAAGACCCGTCCGTCCTCCATGGTGTTACTTAACTAAATACAACTTAACTTATAATAACTACGACTACGAGCTTTCTAACGATTACATATACTTGAGGTGACCGACTCTTTAATAACTGGATTTACTAAATCCTAACAACTTCAAAGCTTGAACTTTGGGCGGACGGTAAGTGGTGATGACTTGGTTATAGATTTAGACTATCTGCTTGATTTTTATTTTACACCATTTATATATCCCATGTCTTATCCTACCCTTTAGTCATGAAGCGTGTCTAGGTGATGCAGCGAGCAATCTTTGGTGTCTTGGCCATGGATATTGTCATGTATCATTGATTTTGTCCACTTCGCCGTGACATGTTAGTAATGACGAGTCACCCTTAACCTTTGTCGTGTCTACCCATATTGCCTTCAAAAATTGTTTAGCCCTTAACTCTAGTGGTGGAGATTTGTGTAACCGCCAAGCTTATGATAGAATACATGCTATGACTGTGCGATTGAGTGATCACCCCGAAATTGACACTTAGAATAGTTGAGAGATTTGAGTGTTTCGTTCCCATTTCATGAGGTGTTCGGCTTTGTTTTATTCTAGCATAAGGGATTTGTAAACTTATATTTTCCAGGTTATGGGAAATATATTTTTAGGAATCTTTTTAATAAGGTCTACTTGAGGGCAAGTAGAGTTCAAGTGGGGGGATATTTGATAACATCAAATTATCCTGAATATTAAGTGTCAATTTCCCCCGATAATGCTTGTAATTTATATCATTTATATGGATTTACGGTTGTTTTCCATTATATTCCACTTTCAGGTAAATTACGAGCATTGGAGCTAAAGAGACGCGGAATTGGAGAATTATCAAAGATTTATCATAGTATGCTCACTTTGAATAAGTTACGGCATAACTCATCTCTCACATTACGCCGTAACTAAAGCGTAACTCAGAAAGCCAACTCATCAGAAGATTATGGTGTAACTCTCCCAAAATATTACGACGTAACAATATTAGGTCAAATGAGGTTCCGCGCCGCTGATAACTACGCCGTAACTCGTGCATAAACTACGGCATAACCATGAATTATTGAAGATACGGCGTAACCACTTCTAAGGTTACGCCGTAACCAGCTGATCTAGTGCAATGTACGAAGAAATAGAGGATTACGGCGTAACTATTTTATTAGTTACGCCGTAACCCAGATCTGGCCTATAAATACCTCACGATTTCCAGCATTTCAAAGCATCCCATTTCACACACCACAACCAACGAACGTGGGAAGAAGCCAAAGGCAGGTCTAGAGGAGCATACGGAGCTATCTCCAAGGGATAAATCACTCCCCTACGATAAGCATTAGCATTTTATCTTTTCTTTACTTCCGGTTGATGTATTTCGTAACATTAATTATTGAATTGATTTGTATGGTTAATATGAGCGGCTAAGCACCTCTTGGTGCTGGCCTAGTTATGATTCCTTAATTGTTTTGTTTGCATTTATATTACTTCCGCATAATTATTTCTAAGTGTATGCATGCATAGTTTATTGGTAGCTACCCTTGTTTCGGTAGTTTTGAATGGCGGTAGAGGCTAGTTTCTTAGGAGATATGACCAACTGACCCCAAGTGAGTAGACTAAGATGGGAAGGGTAAGATATGACCAAATGACGACCCTTTCTACTTGTGTGATTTGACCAACTGATCACCTACCGTTTGGATGAACTTAAGAATTAGTGGGTGAGTGTTTAAGTTGCTAATGCCCGGGCACTCACTATTATAAGTCTAGCATGTAGCGGCACTTAATGACTCGGCTTAGGGGACCAGGAACAACTGGACTTATGAGGGGACACCTGACTTCTCCAGTGGTGGCATCTTTGCTGATAGGTTAGGGCGAATTGACCAAATGTTGTCCTCTCGACTTTAACCCCACCTGAAGTAATTGGAAGTAATTAGACGTAGACATTACTAGCTAGGATGAATAACTAGGTTAGCACCACTCTCCTTTATTGATCACAAACTTTTCCTTTAATCTGCTTTAGTAGTTAATTAATTCCTCTTCATAATTATACTAAAATCTGTGACACTTAGACTTAGTATTAATCCAACACACATAACTCTTGGGACGACCTCGGTTTTACCGATTACTACACTACACACGACCGGGTACACTGCCCATTAGTGCATTAGGGTAGACCATAGGTATAACGAGACTTTATAAATATTAAAACCTGGTCAGTAAAACCTGCATCAGCGTGGTCTCCCTTGTGGTAGCATCAAGGTCGATAGAGTCAACGATTTTTAGGAAATCCTTGAGATGCTGATTAGGATCTTCGGAACGAAGTCCATGGAATGCACATCCACTTTTGACCAACTGGATGGTTTTGGATTGCAGGGCCGTAGTTTGAGCTTGAAGTGGGAGCTCAATGGTGTTCATATAGCCTTGATGGGTAGGTCTAGAGTATTCACCAAGAGTACGCCCTCTTGGCGGGTCAAGTGGTGGTTGGTTGAGTGGAAGTGGTTGATGTGGTGGTGGATTGTTGTTTGGTGGTAGATTGTCACCCATGGTGGAAAGTGACAAGGTTACGAACAAAAACAAAAAGAAGGGGGATAGACTACAAGGAATCTAATGAAAAATAAAAAAAATCTCACTTGATAGGAATCAAGCGAGGGGACCTAAACGAGATAGAAATATAACTAGCTATTCTATTCCCCGGTAGCCGCGCAAAAAACTTGATGCGTGGGTTCGGGGTCGAGAAAACCTCCTTTTTTTACGAGCAAGCTTTTCAACCCTCTAGGCAGTGAACCTAATCATTGTAGTGTAGTATGGGGTAAGCCTCGGGGATTGATTCCATTTTCTAGAGGAATAGGAATGCTAGAAATATATCTATGACGAGAAGGTGGGGTTGAGGATGATTCTTTTTATTCTTATTTTTTATGTTTTTTAGAAAGTAAGGGTAAAATCTCGGGGTATATGATTGGGGGTGGTACTTCTACCGATTTTACTACTTAACTAATTATCTAATTTCCTAATTAACTACGGATAGATTATGCTAATTGAGGTATGCTCGTATGATGATTAAAGATGTGTTCACTTAGATGCTTTTACTCCCTAGTTATTTTTTGTTGGTCGGTTGAATTGTCACTTCATTTATCTTAATTGGTGCGTTGTCTTCCTATTAGTCATAGAGGGTGCCTAATTCCCTAGTTCTATGAATTGTAACTCTCTCTTAGAATACCCGGGATCGGCAAGTGCAATAGCATCTCTCCCGTATACACTATTATCATAAAGCTACAACTCACACAATAAACACAACGATGGCCTAGGTGCACTCCTATGGCTTTTTGCTATTTAGGACGTTCAAGCTCGCAACAATGAAAGAAGAATCCAGTTTTCCTTACTATAGCGTGTACCAATTAAGACAATAGACAACCTAACAACAATCAATAACTAGGTTTCATAGATCTAAGCAAACACAAGAGTAATTTAGCTAGACATTTTAAACAAGCAAGCATACACACAATCAATTGAACATGGGGTAGACATATTAATAAATTGGATAAACAAACTTATCTTGATGTGTAAAATAGGGTATGGGACCCTAGAATACTGTCCAAGTCGGACTACAACTGAGTTAGGGTTTGCTATCCAAAATTCTACCTCTTAAAATACAGAAAAATCGAATTCTATATATAGATTTACAATCGCGACGGCGTCACCTTTTGCTAGTGACGCCATCAGGTTGCTGTCATTAGGGATTCGTTTGGGCCAAGTCATCGTTGGGACGGCGTCACTTGAGATGTGTGACGCCGTTAGTCTTTATGCAGGACGTCGTCTGAAGCTTGGATCATGGGCGTCTGGTGTAGTTTTTATAAGTGACGCCTTCCAGAAATAAGGCATGACGCCGTCAGGCTTTAAGACTAGAAAATCCGTTGAGCCGTCGCGTACGCTTTTGATCAAGTCTTCTATATAGGGACGACGTCGCCCTTTGTTTGGGACGCCGTCAGGTGTTCTGGAGTGCCTTTGATCTTGACTTTGCCATTTTCTTCATGTTTTCACTCCTTTTCGTCCAAAAATGCTTCATTCCAGCATTTTGCTTCCAAAAGACCTAAAAAGTAAAAAGGGGCGATTTTAAGCAGTAACGGATATAAAATGTGTTGGTTTAGGGCTTAAATGACCCCCTAAAAACTTATGTTTTAAATCCTTATGAATGACTTAAATTTGCATGGATATGTTGCTTCTAATAGCAAAAATTCTTGTTCTAATTTTGTTTCTTCTAATTGTGTGCATGATAATTTGAATTGTGATAATGTGAATGCTAAACCCACTTGGAAAGTTTCTCCAAGACAACGAAACCATAAGAAAAATAAAAAACGGGTATGGGTCTCAATGGGTAGAAATTTGAGTATTATGAAGTGTTCCCTAGACCATGCCCTAAGTGGATACCGACTGGAAGAGTGTTCAAAAACATAGGTTTTAGATGGCAACCCATTAAGAAATCATGCGAACCTAGCACCACTATCATGGAAAAATTCAATCCTCTATGCCTGCAATCTGTTCTGTCTAACTACGTGGAACCACTTAATCAACGGGTTCCAAAATTTATGTTTCTTGCTTTGTTATGCAGCTTGTCCAAGTGTGCCTCTGGTACCTCGACTCGGGGTGCAACCGACATATGACAGGGAACAAGGCACTGCTCAAGAACTTCGTGAAAAAATTCTTGGGTATACTGCATTTTGGGAATGAATACATTGCTAAAATCACTGGCTATGGAGATCTCATTCATGATAAAGTCACAATTCATAAAGTCTACTTTGTCGAAGGACTGGGTCACAACTTGTTTAGTATTAGTCAATTTTGTGATAGCGATTTAGAGGTGGCATTTAGAAAAAACTCGTGTATTGTTCGTACTCTTGATGGCATTAATATTCTCAAAAGCTCTCAGGATTCAAATCTATACTAAATTGCTTTAAAAGACATCACTTCAGCAAAAACCAATTTGCTTGCACAAGTAACATCTTTACAAGCCTAGCTATGGGATCATCCATTCTCTAATATGAATTTCAAAACATTAAACGACCTTGCTCACAACCATTTAGTCAGAGGATTGCCCAAACATATCTTCAAGAAAGATCATCTTTTTTCTGCGTGTGAATTATGAAAGATGACACATACAACACTCAAATCCAAATCCGAAACAAGTTATGTTGCTCCTTTGCATTTATTGCATATGGATTTGTGTGGACCAATGCATGTTGTCAGTCGAAATGGAAAGAAACATATTTTAGTTATTGTGTATGACTACTCACGTTACACTTGGGTTCATTTTCTTGCTTCTAAAGCGGAAACTCCAGATGTAATCATCAAGTTTATCAAAGGAGTTTAAGTTGGTTTACTAGCTCAAGTCCTAAATGTACGAACAGATAATGGAACAGAGTTCACAAATCAAAATCTTAAGAGTTTCTTTGAATCCACTAGCATTACTCATCAAAGATCTGTAGCTTACACTCCTCAACAAAATGGTATCGTTGAAAGACAAAATCATACACTCGTAGAAGCTGCAAGAACAATGCTTACCTCCACAAATCTTCCATTAAACCTATGTTCTGAAGCAGTTTCTACCGCTTGTTTCACACAAAACCGATATATCATAAACAAACGTTTCATCAAAACTCCATATCACATCCTTCACAAACACAAACCTGATGTAAAGTACTTACGCACTTTTGGTTGTCAATGCTACCCTCTTAACGATCAAGAAAACCTTGGAAAATTGAAAGAAAAAGGGGATGTAGGAATCTTTCTTGGATATTCCACACAATCAAGTGTTTACCGTATTTAAATTCGAACAAAAAATTTGATACAAGAAAAAATCCACGTTCACTTTGACGAAGTAGAAGAAAAGGCTTTTGATCAACAAAGGTTAGAACCCGTGCAAAAGACAATGACTTCTGAACAAAGCAGTTCAGGACTCGTACAAAAACCAATATTATCAACACCAAAAACCAAACATATTTAAAAGGAAGAGTTAGATAGTTTGTTTGAAAACTTCTATGATGAATTGAGTGGAGGAAACAAGCCGAAGATGTCTAAAATAGCCACTACAACTCTGATACTCGAAGTAAGATAACAAGAAGACTTACCATCTCAAGTATCCGGTTCATCAAAAACTACTTATGAAGATGCTAAACCATTACAAGATACACCTCCGATAGTATCGATTCAACAAGAACTTTCATGAAACAATACCACTCCAACCTCCATTCAGAATGTTGAGGATCAAGTAATCCCAAATGCATCATCTAAAGAAGAAACATTCCATAGTCCATTCGCGGCTCCTGAAACAGAGGTTAGTGAACCTTCTGAGAAGCAATATGTTGATCCTTCAAACATGCATACGTTTTACCAACAACATCTGCACAAAAGAAGTTGGACTCAAGATCACCCCTTACAACAAACTATTGGAAATCCTTCAAAACCCATCCAAACAAGAAGTGCAACACTAGATTACTGTTTCTACAATTCTTTCCTAAGAAAAGTAGAACCTGTTAACATCAAAGTTGCACTTGCAGATCCCGACTGGATTGTCGCAATGCAAGAAGAAATAAACCAATTTATACGCCATGGCCCGTCTGGCGAAGGGTTCCAAAACCTATAGGAAAACTTATAATTGCATTGAAATGGATTATGAAGAACAAATAGATAAAGACGGTGAAGTAATTCGCAACAAGGCTCGCCTCATTGCAAAAGGTTACAATCAATAAGAAGGAATTGACTTTGATGAATCATTTGCACCAGTAGCAAGGATCGAAGCAATACACTTATTCTTGGCTTATGCAGCTCATAAATCTTTCCCTGTATACCAAATGGACGTGAAAATATCCTTTTTGTATGGAGAGTTAGATGAAGAGGTGTATGTGAGTCAACCAGAAGGCTTCGTTGATCCTGATCATCCGGATGATTTCTATGTTCTTGACAAAGCCGTTTACGGACTCAAGCAAGCGCCACGAGCATGGTACAAAGTGTTGTTAGAATATTGCTCAAACACAAATTCGTCAAAGTTTCAATCGATCCAAATTTGTTTGTAAGGAAAAAGGGTGATGACATCATGCTAGTCCAAATCTATGTCGATGATATTTATTTTTGGATCCACGACTCTTAAGTATTGCAAAAATTTTGAAAATATCATGTGACAGAAATTTGAGATGAGCATGATGGGAGAGTTAAAATTCTTTTTGTGTCTACAAATTAGTCAAACTCCTCGTGGTATCTTTATTCATAAAAAAAATACACGGTGGAAATTTTGAAGAAGTTTGGAATGGATAAATCTGACTCTGTAAGTACACCTATGCATCACATACCTAACTAGATGAGGAAAAAAGTGGCAGACTAGTTGATGCTACAAAATACCATAGTATGATTGGTTCACTCATATATCTAACATCTAGTCGGCCTGATATTCATGTTGCCATCTGTATGTGTTACCAATCAAGGCCAAAAGAAAAGCACCTTACTACTATGAAACGGATCTTTCGGTACCTCAAAGGAACACTTTACATGGGCCTTGTGTATCCGAAAGACTCTAGTTTTGAACTAATTGCCTATTCTGATGCAGATTATGCAGGTTGTCAAATTGATTGCAAAAATACTTCAGGTGCTGCTCAATTTTTGGAAGAAAAGTTAGTTAGTTGGTCTTCTAAGAAGTAGGATCACACCGCCTTATCCACTGAAGAAGTTGAACACATATCCCTATCCAGATGTTTTGCACAAGTACTATGGATGAAAAAACAATTGACGGACTATGGATTCTTTTTTGACAAAATCCCAATTTATTGTGATTTGCAAAGTGCCATTGCCATCTCTTATAACTCAAAACATCACTCCAAATCTAAGCACATAGCAGTCAGATACCATTTCATAAAAGAACATGTAGAAAGACAGATTGTGGAATTGTACTTTGTGAAAACTGATTACCAAATTGCTGACTGCTTCACAAAATCCTTGCCACATGAAAGATTTGAATATCTAAGACAACGTCTAAGAATGACAAGTATATGGGATGACAATGATGAAGAAAAGGTTGTTGATTAAATCACAGATCAACACCCATTTTTAAGGAAAGGACCATGTACGTACGCTTCAGTGCATCTATAAGAAGAGAAGTCCTCTTTTCATCGTGAGCAAAATTTATACAAGATTTTTCAAAAAGCTTTTTTACACAAAAATATTTTTTTTTTTTAATTTTTTTACTCAGGATAAATAAAGTGTTGAGAATTTTTTCCTTATTGATTTAATCTTTTTTAGCTCTAGACTTAATAAAATTTTAAAACCAATGCTACCCACTTCAAGAATAGATAAAAGCAGCTTAAAATATTAAGCTATTTTATAGAAGTTTGTTTTTGAAATTAAATAATAAGTTGTTAAAAGTTGTTGTTAAAGAAAATGGAAAATGTTGTTGAAAGAAAAAATGTTGTTAAAATGTTTGAAAAATACCATCACTTCATGGGGGAGTGATATTTTATTTAAACAAATTTTTAATATAACACAAACGATCAATATTTGATCTAAAATGTTTTCAAAATTATTTGTTAAAATAAAAAAGAGTTTGTGTGGAAAAGTGCATAAATCAAGGGGGAGTTTTGTAAAAACTTTCAATTTTTTTGTGAACCCCCCCTAGTTCAAAATCTTTGTGAACCGCTTAAAAATTCAACAAGTCAAAATGTTCAAAAGAGTTATTAATTTGCATGCATGAAGAAATCACACACACAACACTATTGCTATCACAACTCTTTCTCACTCACAGTAGTTTCTCTAGCAAAACTTTCGCACAATCATTTTATTTGATTCTCGTGTTTCCCATGCAAAATTAAGATTTCTAAAACCTTTCACTCATGTTTTTGAATCATTGTTTTGAATTACATAACCTGTTATCCATTACATTGAAAGAAAATTTAGGGTTAGGGTTGCGTTTAGGTTTAACATAAAGATAATCATTAAAGTTGCGATTTAGAGTGTTTTATTTGAATTCTTGTGGTTAGATGACTAAGGATATGAGTTTAGATCATTTGTATTAAAGAAATATGGGTATTAAATGGTTAGATTTGGGTTAAATTAGTTCAAATTGGGTCGAAGGTAAATTGTTTTAGTTGCGACACCAATAATGGTGGTTTGAAAGACTTTAGGATAAAACTAAATTTAATATTATTTTAAAATCTGTGAGAATTTCGTTGTGACAACTTTTGTGTACAAAAGTTGCGACAGACATCATGCAATAGTCCTTTTCCAAAATGTTGCGATAGCCATAATATCACAACTAAAACTTTAAAATAGTTTTGACAATTGACCATCTTTGCGATACCAAATCCTGTGATATCAAGATTTACGAGAACTTTTTACCCACTCATTTCTAAACATTACTTTGCCAAAATTTTCAAAAATATTTACTAGACTTTTTACAAGTTTTATACTCATAAAAGCTTTTATAAGTATCTTTCTTAAAGTTTTGATAAAAAAATAATTTTTCAAACACTTAAAGTTCAAAAATTAAGCCTATTTAAAAAAAATGTATTTCTAAAATTCACAAATCAATTTTTATGAGAAATATTCAAGTTATTCTAAAAATAAATATTATCAAAATTTGTGAATACAAACTGCACACGATTAGTTTAGTTTTGATTAGACTATGATTGTATCCCGATATTGCCTTTAAGTAATTTGACATGCATAAATTTAATTACAATAATTAGACTTATCTATGATTGCACTTTGTGAAGTATACACTTTATGCATGACATTTTATTATGTCATTGTGAATGGATGATTTGACGGATTCAAATTTAGATTTTTCTTGGTTGCCAAAGCTATGGATTCTAGTTTAAAACAATTCATGCAACCTTGAATTATTTCACACTCACTGTTTTTCCAAAATGGTTTTGAGATGACTCAAAACTATCTTAACTAAGAATATCTCATCTTCAAGGTGGTTATTAGGGCTAGTTGTCATGTAAAAACTGATAATGTATCCCTTTAGCTACACAACGTAATAGAGTATTCAAGGTTTTGATATGTTTAGGTAAATCTCACTCTTATGCAATAAAATCTCTTTTGAGACAACTTGTATCTAATTTAACCTAAAACTTCTCATCTTCAAGATAGTTACTAGGAATAGTTTTCACCTAAAAGCTGATAACGGACACATGTAACTAGGCAACGTAATAGAGAGTTTGAAGTTTTGTCATTTTTCAAGAAATCTCACGCTCGTGCAATTAACTCATCTTTGCAAATGTTTTCTACAAAATTTATCTAGTATATACTAGCTTACTTAAGTTTGAATTAAAACGTTGATACTTTTTCCCAAATCTTTCAAAGATGGTTAGATGAACGTATATTTTAAATCATGAGCAAATAAAAGAATGACCAATCTATACCTCAAAGTTCTTTGAAAAAGTATCATTCAAAACACCTTTTGGTGAGGAAACAAAAAGAGACAGAGAGAATTAAATCGCATGTTAAAAGAAAAGAGAGCATGCGCTTATGCTATAAAATCAAGAAAGCGTAAGAAAAATCATGAAAAGAAGTATGCTCGAAAGAGAAATGCCAGAGCATACAAAAACAGACTGAGTGAAAAATAAATAAATTTAAATATATCCAAATACTTACAATTTTCATATCACTTCAGAATCACATTTCACAAATGGCTCAAGAACACGACCAACCACAAAACATCCAGGAAGAAGTTCCAACAACTCTTGTTCCTACAAATGAAGAACTTCTCCTTGTGGTTGAATTCCTCAGAATTGGTGAATGTAATCATCAGTTTATACTTGAGAAATTTGCGTGCGATCATCCAATTATCGCTTAAATACTCCGAAACCATCCTTTTTCACGTGCCTTATCATCATCAGACTCCACAGCTCCAATGATCTACATACAACAATTCTGGCATCATCTAGTTCTCCTTGATGAAATTGAACCAGATACTCTTCAAAAACCCATTGAGACACAAGAAGTCAATCTAACGTCAGAAGATCTTCAAACTGCACTCAGTCTTCCAGCTGCAAATAATGGCAATTATGGAAAATATAAAGAGCCACCAAATGCCAAGCAGCTGATGAATTTATTTCTTGAGCTGGGATACGATAAATTAAAAAAGAACTTAATAGATTATCGGCATTCAAGAGGAAATATCTTCTCGCGAGATGGGCTACGCTCTTCTCAATCTTAAACCGTTGCATTATAGGGAAAGAAACAGGGATGTATTGAGGCACTCATATTGTATCAAATTCTATATGGTATTATGAACCAGTGCCACTTTGATTATGCTAAGATGATCTGGGTTGATGTCATAGATCATGTCAAGCTCAAAAAGAAGGAGAAGAAGAAGAATGCATGCATTCCCTTTGTCAGATACTTTAAATTGCTGATTACGCAGATCATGAGGAAACATCCGGGTATCTCAAGAAGGCAAGATGATCCATCATCAGTGGAACCATACATGCATGGCACATTTGATACTTCTATAGTATCAACAAATGCACCACTACCAATACCACAAGCACTGCTGGATCTTGCAGACAAAGAGTCAGAAGCATACAAAGAGTATGTAGATGTAGTCAACGCTTCTATGGAAAGCTCAAAACCGAGCAGACCTACCCCTGAAGTGCATAAGGTTAAAGTCGAGTCTAGTGCCCAAGTAGGAATAGTGAAGCGGACTAGGAGAAAGACTAGGGGAATTAAGAAGAAGCAGTCTAAAAATGTACCAAGAAACAATTGCTCAGCGAAGATGAAGATGAAGGAGATAAGTCTGATGACAATGAAGGAGGAGATGACTTCATAGAGCCACAAGCTTAAGAGTCTAGGAAAGCAAACGAAGGCGAAGATGATGTGGGAAAGGATAAGGAGAAAAGTGAACCTTCTAAGGAGGATAAAGAGAAAAGTGAACCTTCTAAGGAGGATAAGGATAGTTTGGCGGATAGGACTAGTGATGATCTTCCGGATGATGATGATGGAGATGATAAGGAAGGTGGAGATGACACCCATAGAAATGATCCTAGGACGAAGACGAAGAATGAAAATAGTAGGTCTAGGTCCACTGAGGTACACCAACTCATCACTCTAACTATTCCTGAAACAACTCCATCACTTACACCAACAACACTTGTAACAACAACAACAACAATAGCAGAAACGACACCAATAACAATCACTACAAAAACTCATGCTTTACAAAAACCATCATCAAAAACACCAAAACATATCCCCACAACATCAACATCCACTCTTTTTGAAAGAATCTGAGCAGAACCAGTTCCATTTGTCAACTCACTTCAATGAAGTAATGGGAAGGCTTAGAAAACATATGGATGCAAGATTCTCAGTACAATGAAAACGTCAATTTCAAAGCAGAATCTTCATCTTCATCAAAAACATTATCATTGGAACGTCTTTCAGAAATCATGCTTGATAGGTTTCTGAATGATGAATCACTCCAACAAGCTCATCCCAACATACACAATGGACTACTTGATCCATAAGCTAAATTACCAAACTCAACCCAAGTTGACAACCAATATAGAAACCTTGCAAACTAACTTGAGAAGAACAAAAACAAGGCAATCAAGCTACTGAAAAAGTTTTCAAATACGATAGTTGAGCTGGAAAGTCATTGTCGTCCCCAATCCATGAAGCACCATCAAGATGATCCTGATCATGATAATCTTAAGGAGGAGAAGAGCGCTAAGAAACTGAAATCAACAACGACTATAACTTTAATCACACAACAACAAATTTCATCTCAATATCAACAACACAACAAATCCAGCTCACAACAACAAACGGATGAATATGAAGCGGTGAACATGGAAGAAGAAGTGGTTGGGACTGAGAATCAAAAGGAAAGTGTAGATAATGACGATTTCTAGAATGACATGACATATCATGAAAGGGATATACCTCCAGGGCTCGAAGGATTTGATGTATCGGATATTGAAGATGATGATGAAATCGACAATGTGTTGAAGGATCCCATGCCTACAGATGAACAACTTGAAGATCCTACAACAAAACTTGATCAATTATTTTCTAATCTGCATAAAAGATTTGGTCTAAACATTGGGGATAAATATCCATTGGAAGAAAGAATGGAAGGTATTTATGATTCGGTAATCTAGACTTGGAAAGAAGATTCATCGATCAAGAAGTATCAAAAGCGTTCAAAGATATAAACACTTGGGAAAACCCAAAACCAAAAGAAGAAGTTCCTATTATTAAAGAAGAAGTTGGTGGACCAACAAGATGAAGAGAATGCTCTCCACTATTGAAACAAATCCCAAGAGTTCCAAGATCAGACAACACACCAGCAGTTCCTTACTTCAATGACAACCTATTGTACATGCTTCACGGTCCAGAAAAACACAAATCATCTACCCTGGAAGTAGCAACATATGAGGAAATTCTAGATCCATTCCTAGAAGAAGGACGATTTGAAAATATATTTGGAGAAAAGGAAGTTGATCTAGAAGAGTATGACATAGACACATATCTGGAATTATAAATGTGAATGAAAGATCAAGGGGAGACTATCAACTAAGGCAGCTCAGGCGCAAGCCTTGAAAAGAAGTATACTCGAAGAACAAAATCCTAAGATACGTTGAAGTCAACTAAGATTTACACTTCTCCAATGGATCAGTTGAATATCATGTCTGAGAATAGATAATCAACATTACCATTTCACTAAAGCTGACTACATCAACCTTCATCCTCATGATCTTGAAGATATTTTGAAAAGGAGAAGAGAATGCTACAACAAGAAAGGTATTGACCAAGATGTTATCTGTTGGGTTCAGTAAATACCCAAACCCCTTAATCTAGGATTTGAATAGAAAATAACCTAAGTGCTTAGACCGTTAAACACTAACAGGCCACTGAGTGCATAGTCTCTCAGTGAGCCATCTTCAGGACGCTCAGTAAGAGACATAGAAGTCTCTCCACTCAGTAAGGCGGAACTTAAAGGGTGAAGACTGAGTCAAGAAGAAGATGGTGGATTCAGTAAGTGATGACAATAACTTACTGAATCCCTCAAACTCCTCTCCAACTACAAACACTGAAGACAAACTGAAACTGAAGACTGAAGACTGAAGACTATGAAGACTGAAGAATGGGCGAGACAAAACGGTTATGCTTGAAGTGATAAAGACGGAGTACTTATCTTCAAGAAGTCAACTTTCCTTTTAAGGCTCAGCATCAGTACTGACATGAAGAAAGTGACTTGGTCCCTTTACCTAATATAGTCGTTGTAAACAGAGACGAAATACATCAGTATTTTGTCTTCTGCAAAATTGTCAGTTTGTCACTTAGGAAAGAGTTAAAACTCATACTTGTATAAATAGCATAAGAGATGGAGTGAAAGGTTAAGCTTGTGAATTGTAAAAACACACATACACGCAAGCCATCTTTCACTCCTCCAAATACAACTTAATCCCTGAGATAGCTCAGTGGGTACTTGTAGTTGTGCTCAGACTTAGCCTGAGCTTAGAGAGGAGTTGCAAACACTTTGTCATTTCAATCCCTAGTACTGTTCCGCAAGTACTAGGGTAACGTATTCTTTTGATTCACTTCTAATAAGAATATGACGTTGAAAATTACTCTTGTGTTATTTTTATATCTTTTCAGTCACTGATTCACTATTAGTTTTGTTTACTTTACTTAAACTGTTTTTATACTATAGTGAATAGAGAACAACAAGTGGTATCAGAGCAAGGCTGATTATAAAACTGTTTTTTAAGCCGCTCTAAACATTTATAAATCAGGATCCTTAAAATGGCTGAAATTGATGTACCCCAACTAGTCGATAAAAAGGGTGGAGCTTATTCAGCTGTTGCCCCCAGACTTGAAGTTGGTAAATTCAACAAATGGAAAAAGCGTATGCTTTGCTATTTGATTAGGATGGAACCTTATTATATCAAGTGTATAAATGAAGGTCCATTTATCCCAAAGACTGTTGAAGGTTTGCCTAAACCTGAAGCTCAGTGGACTCAGGATGAGAGAAGAGTGGTCAACCAGGACCAAAGGCTCAAAAGTATCATAATATCTTGTCTTTCTGACGATATTATGGAGTCAGTTATAAGCTGTAGTACGGCCAAACAAACCTGGGATGACCTGGTTCATAGTCATGAAGGCCCATCTGATACCAAGGAAAACAGGATTATGGACCTGAAACTTGAGTATAATACCTTCAGGGCTAAGGACTCAGAAACTCTGTCTCAAACTTACACCCATTACAAAACTCTTTTAAATGAACTGTCAACATGAAATCAATGTTGGTTTTATCAATAGTCTCCCTGAGAAGTGGTTGAATTTCTCTCAGGGACTTAGGAATGCTAATCATATCCAGAATCTTGAGCTTCCTGAAATTTATGGGAAATTTGTCTATGAGAAAAACCTCATCAACAGACGATACCCTGACTTAAAGAAGTCTCAGGAAGTCAAGAAGTCCCTGACCACCACCTCATCACCAATATCAACTGCTTTCTTTTCTAACAATATGGTTCAAGATTTCCAAGAAAACTTAGATGATGAGCCTGATGAGAGATCAAGTGGGGAGTACCTAAATGACCTGAACACTGAATTTCAGGAAAGGGCACTCCTTGCTAACTCTCGAAGGTTTATAAAAAGAAACAAAGGTTTTTCAATTGTTAAAGCAACTGAAGACACTGAATGCTTTAAGTGTCATAAAAGAGGCCATTTTGCAAAAGACTATTTTTCAAAAACAATTTCTGAACCCTCTTACAAACCATCAGGGTCTAATCAGTCTTCTGGCTTTAGCAAATTTCAACCAAAGATCTATCAATCTCATCAAAATTTTCAAAACAAATCTAATCAATTCAAAACTGTGGATTTTGAAGCTAAATACAAGAAAGCCAAAGCTAATCTAGCATTGCTTGAGGCCTCACCCTCAGAAACAACACAAACTGTTAAATCTGTGCAGGGTAAAAACAAAGGCCTTGTTGCTGAAACCTTCGACTGGGATGAAGAGCCAGTGTCATCAGATGATGAAATGGTGCATGTCAGTGCACTGATGGCCCTCTCAGAAGAGGACAAGCTAGCTGTTGGAAAGAATCATGCAAGGAATGGAGAATGGGTCAATATCACAATGAAGAAGGTAAATATTTTACTTTCTATGGATGATGACTCTGATTGGCAGTCTTATATGAATTATCTTAATGTTGACCTTAAGTTCGTAGAAGAGCAAAGACTGAATCTTTTTTCAAAATACAACAAGCTAAGTTTTGAATTGAATAAGTGTAGGGATGAACTGCTGCTTTTAAAACAAGCTAAGCTTGAGGCTGTCACTTTGCAAATTCAAAACACTGAACTAGTTAAAAGAAATCAGGCTCTTCAAGACGAACTCAAAAAGGTTCAAGATATTCTTGATAGTTGGACTGCTAAGAATCCCAGGGTATTTGATGTTGTAGGAGCCCCCAGTAGCAAGAAGAGAGTCTTAGGTGAAGATCATCTTCCTGAATCTCTCAACAAAGACCAGGGTCCTAAGCCATTTGTGTCTGGTGGTATGATTACCAGTATGTTGACTACTCCCAAGCCCAGTGATTGGATTGATCGGGTTAATCCTGATAGTAAGCTTCCTAATTTCGATTCTGGAAGAATTCTAGAGCCTGAGAGTCAAGCTCTTAAGAGCATGCTTTGACTCCCTGATGTGCCCAGTAGTACTGAACACATTGAGTCTGAAGCAGAGTCTAATGCAACGCTTCCACCCCTGAAACCTCTTCAGGGTGCTGCACCAAGCTCTGAGCTTACTCCAATACAATTCAATCCTCATTCACCAAAGGAAAGGTCTGGACTTGGTAGAACCATCCTGAAAAGGCCAACAAAACCAACTCAACAAGAGTATATTCCCACTGAGACTTCCACATCCTCAACTCCCACTGAAGCAGACCAAATTTAGCAACTGACTGAACTTGTGAGGAAGCTAACTGAAAAGATGGAATCCATTGAAAAAGTCCATGAATCAATCAAGGAGACAAAGTCAGCTTCCTCTAGTTCCTCAAAGTCTAAGTCAAACCCCAAATCCAAGCAAAAGTGTGATCTATGCCACTATACCAGTCATACCATTGACAACTGTTATAGAATCCTTTTTTGTATGATCTGCAAAAAGGATGATCACAAAACTTCTAATCACTTACAATATGTAAGTTCACTCAGTGAAGCAAACTATACCAAAGTTGGTCATCAGTATGCTTCATCCTCCAAATCAGCTCACAAACACAGAGCTAAACCCTTTCCTCTTTGCCCTCACTGTGGCTTCATGGATCATCATCAGGATGACTGTCTCATGAACACATGCTGTGAGATTTGCGGAAATCCAGCTCATGAGACATCCCAGCATGACAGTGTCATCCATGCAAGGAGAAGTTCCAAGCAACCCAAAGTCACTGAGTCATCCTCAGTCTCCAAATGAAAAACTTGTGGTAGCACAATGCACTCAACCACTGACCATGAGTCGATTACCAAATACAAAGAGACCTTGAGACCCAAGCCCACCAGTAAGTGGGTCACTAAGAGAAACTAATTCAGTTTACTACTTGTGCAGAGACACGCCAGGGAGCCTATTTGGCATCTAGACAGTGGATGCTCAAGAAGCATAACTGGTGTGAAGGAGTATCTGCACAAGTATGTAAAGGAACCAGGACCCAAGGACCCAAGGTAGTATTTGGTGATAACTCATCATGTTCCACTGAAGGTTATGGTTCAGTAAACTGCAATGGAATAGTCTTCTCTAGAATAGCTTATGTCAATGGTCTCAAATACAATTTCATCAGTGTTAGTCAACTATGTGATGCTAAGTACATTGTGCAGTTCAATGACAAACAAGGTACCATTTTCAATGCCAACAAACAAGTTGTTTTGATAGCTCCTAGAAGAGATGATGTTTATGTCTTAGACATGTCTACTCTTTCTCAAGATGGAACATGTCTCTTTGCCAAAGCCACTGAAACTATCAACTGGCTGTGGCACAAGAGAGTCTCTCACTTAAACTTCAAAAACATCAACAACCTGGCAAAACAAAACAAGTTCCTTGGCTTACCATCACTGGTTTTTGCAAAAGATAAACCATGCTCAGCCTGTGAAAAAGGCAAACATCAAAGAGCATCTTTCAAAACAAAACAAAATTTCTCCATCAAAAGCTGCCTTCACCTCTTGCATATGGATCTCTTTGGACCAGTCAGTCCTAGATCAATCCAGCATGAGAAGTATACACTTGTCATTGTTGATGAGTTTTCAAGATACAAGTGGGTATACTTTCTTTCCAAAAAGAGTCAGGCAGCTGACACAATAATGTCAATCATCAGGAACATTGAAAACCCGAATGACATTACTGTTAAACAAATTAGGACTGACAATGGTACTGAGTTCAGAAATGATGAGCTTAAGAGTTTCTATGATGAAAAGGGAATCTCCCAAAACTTTTCATCTCCCTACACCCCTGAACAAAATGGGGTGGCTGAAAGGAAAAACAGAACTCTCATTGAGGCTGCAAGAACCATGTTAAATGGCTCAGCCCTCTCAAAGCATTTATGGACTGAAGCAGTCAAGACAGCCTGTTACACTCAAAACAGGTCAATCATTGTCAAAAGACATAACAAAACCCCATATGAGATATTCAAAGGTAGACTTCTTGATATCAGCTACTTTCATGTGTTTGGATGTCCTGTGTTTATTCATAACCACAAGGATCATCTAGGTAAATTTGATGCTAAAGCTGATGATGGATACTTTCTAGGTTACTCACTGATCTCCAAAGCCTTCAGGGTATTTAACACAAGGAGACAACAAGTTGAGGAAACCTTTCATGTCACCTTTGATGAGAGTTCAGAAAGCATCAAGTTTACCAACACCTCAGTGGAGGAAATAGGAATTGATAACTCATCAAGATATCCTCTTGATGAGTATAGCACTGAATTCAATTCCTCATACCAAGCTGATGCTGACATCTCATATTATGTCTTGCCTCACAGTCTGTCATAACCAACTGTCAGTGAACTCATTGATAATCAGTTAGTCCCTGCTGGGATAGGTAACACTGAACCAAAGGTTCAGGAACCTGTGACTCATGGACCCCAACCTGAACAAGACAACTCAACAGATGCTCTTAATGATTATGTGGCTCATGCTCCTGATCTCACTCCTGAGTCTCTAATGACCTCTTCAAGCTCAGATCCTAGACCACAAAGTAAGTGGACAAAATCTCAGGAAATTGAGCTTGTAAACATCATTGGTGAACCCACTGAAGGCATGCTCACTAGAAGCGTGGCTGCTAAGTTAACTACAGCTTCAGCTAATGAATGTCTATAGGTTGATTACCTATCAGATATAGAACCCAAAAGTGTCACTGAGGCTCTAAAACACCCAAGCTGGGTTCAGGCCATGCAAGAAGAACTTCAACAGTTTGATAAAAACAAGGTCATAGTCATAGGAATGAAGTGGGTTTTCATAAACAAAACTGATGAAAATGGCACTGTCTTTTTTGGGTAAAAGGGTTAATTCACCCCGGTAAAGTATATTACGCCAAAAAACATTGAAGTACAAAGGATGAGGGTGAATCCCTCATCTCAGTCCCTTGGGACACTTACAGACTCTTCTATAGGAATGCACATCATTCCTATAACTGACAATATAAGTGTGACATACCACACTTATAACTAAACATCAGACTACAATGATAAAAAGAATAAAACAACATGCACTTCAAGTAAAAATACTTGAATCTTCAAATCACCATAGTAGTCCAAACTTCCAGCGTCGTCCAAATATACAATATCATGGTCCTCAATCTGAAGTACTGTCCACAAGTTTCACACAACAGTTGGTGGGGGACTCTAAAACCACGGATAGAGCAGCAAGCTCAGAACTCGCTCCAAAGGTGTATGTTGAGATGCAAAAAAGAACACCAATAAGAAAACCCAACAAATACATATAAAACCAACGCACATCAACACCATGATCATGTAATCAGCAAAAAGAGTCAGTTCACAAATTTCGGACAACGATTGATGGAAGACTCTAAAACCACGGATAGAGCAGCAAGCATAAAACTCGCTCCAAAAGTGTGCGTTGAAATGCTAAACCAACAACCCCAATGTGATACCGAGCATAGTAAAAAGAACCAGGTTCAACAGAACCACTTCCATAGTGAGCACCCTGTCTTCAATGTTATCATTGCTTGACCCGCGAGTGACACCAACTTCCAGCAGCAACCGTAGCAAAACACGTCAAGAGTTGTATCTCCAATCAACTGACACCCCCTAGAGCATTAATCCCCCGGGGCAAAACGCGTCGGAATTTTTGGAAAATACCACTCATCAACACGAAGAATCACATAATGAATTTTGCACAGGTAAGTGAAAGAAGGATAGGTTTTTGAACAAGAATACCATCAAACTTGACTTACATCTCTCTAAAACCCACTTAAAATCCTTAGAACATCAATATTTGCACGAATGACGATCAGCATCTTGCACCATCATGACAAAAACCACAACCCCTTGCCAAGGTTAACATGCAGTACGACCACCCAAGTACATCCAAAAAAGATACGAAACCCTAAAAAATTAGGGTTTCGTTTGGAATAAGCGCACCAAAAATCAGAACGCACCATGTTAAATGTAATCGATCTATGTAAAACAAATCGACTGGAATTACAAACATGAACATGCCACGATCACCAGCAAGAAGACCGTTAAAAAGATAACCCCATGTAATATAGACGACGATCAATTCAAAACAGCAAAACCCAAGATATAGGTAAACGATTTATAAAAATCGTCTAGTATAACAATGATAGCATATAACAAACAAAACCCTCTGATCATCCAAGAATATATAGACGATTTAATGCAAACCGACTAAAGAATAGCGACCTTAGAGAATGAAAGATCAGTTTAGGGTTTCGGCACACCATGGAAAAACGTTAATTTTTGCATAAAAAGAGTAACAGCCGCCATCCCTTTTGTATAAAAAACACCCCATATCATCATATTGCATACCCAATAAACAATTAAAGGGTAGAGAGGACGAGATTTGGAAGGTTTTAATGCCGGAAAGTGAAGATGAGATGGCGGCTGGATTTCTCCATGGGGGAGAGAGAACCGACTAGGGTTTTTAGGTTTTTTAGTTACAATATGAAAATGGCACTGTCATTAAAAACAAAGCCAGACTTGTAGCCAAAGGTTAGAGTCAACAAGAAGGCATTGACTATGATGACATATTTGCTCATGTTGCAAGAATGGAAGCCATCAGGATCTTCCTTGCTTATGCTACCTACATGAACTTCAAAGTTTATCAAATGGATGTAAAGAGTGCATTCCTAAATGGTGAACTCAAGGAAGATGTGTATGTTCAACAACCTCCTGGTTTTGAGAGTAGTGAATTCCCTGACTATGTATGCAAGCTTGATAAAGCTCTCTATGGACTGAAGCAAGCTCCTAGGGCATGGTATGAAACTCTCTCAGCCTTCCTGATTCAAAACAAGTTTGTCAGAGGAAAGATAGACAACACATTGTTTATCTATAGGACAAAACAAGATGTGATACTGGTCCAAGTATATGTTGATGACATCATCTTTGGCTCAACAAACTACACTCTTTGCAAACAGTTTGAAAAACTAATGACAAAGAAGTTTGAAATGAGCATGATGGGTGAACTCACATACTTCCTTGGACTACAAATCAGGCAAACTGATAAAGGAATCTCTATCAGTCAAGAGAAATACACAAGAAATCTCTTGAAGAAATATGAGATATCTGACTGTGCCTTAGTGAAGACACCAATGGTCCCTCCTAACAACCTTGGACCTGATCTCACTGGCAAGTCAGTCAATCAAACCCATTTCAGAGGGATTGTTGGCTCACTGATGTATCTAACTGCTTCCAGACCAGACATACAATTCTCAGTCTGTCTAATATCAAGATATCAGTCCAATCCCAAAGAATCCCACCTCACTGCAGCCAAAAGAATACTCAGGTACCTGAAGGGAACCCCAAGCCTTGGAATCTATTATCTAAAGTGCTCAGGGTTTGATCTCAAAGGTTACTCTGATTCTAATTATGCTAGCTGCAACATGGACAGAAAAAGTACCTCAAGGTCCTGTCAATTTCTTGGAGGAAAATTGGTTTGTTGGAGTGCTAAAAAGCAACAATCAGTGGCTATGTCTTCAACTGAAGCTAAGTATGTGGCTGCTGCAGGATGTTGTGCCAATGTTTTATGGATGAAAAGTCAACTTAGTGACTATGACATCCATTACAAAATGATACCCATCTTCTGTGACAACACCAGTACAATTGCAATCTCCAACAACCCCGTCCTTCATCAAAGAACCAAACACATTGATATCAGATATCACTTCATCAGGGACCACATAATGAAAGGAGACATAGAACTCCATTTCATCCCTACTGAATATCAACTGGCTGATATCTTCACCAAACCCTTGGATGAACCTACCTTCAGGAGACTGAAAGCGGAATTGGGAATGCTTGACATTGAAAGTCAGGCATCTGAAAACCAATCTCAGTAAGTTCTCTGAAATGGTTCCTCCTCCCTGAACGAAACCCACAAGACAACCTCTCACTGAATGAGTAAGACTCATTCAGGGACCCTGACTATAGATATTGAGCATTGAATGAGTAACTAAATGCACCAAGTATTAGTTACTTAAATGTCCTAGGTTGGTAAACACACCAATTAAATATAGAAATATATGTCTTTGTAACTTACTGTCAAGGGTCCCTAATACTTACCTCATCCCACTTGGCATTAAATGCCTCCTCTCACATAAAATATCCTGTGGATATTTTATTACTGCAAAAGTGCACTTTTACTGAACACTACAACTGTTTCTTTGAAAAACGGGATTTTACTGCGGGTAGTGGCCAGGGTGGCATTAAATGTGGAAATTTAAAATGTTTTCAAAAACCGACTTTACAAATCAACAAATATGCACAAACTACCTCTCTAAACACACTATAAATACCCTCACAAAATCCTTATAACACACATAAAAGATTTCTGCTAACAAAACTCTGTCAAAATCTCTTTTCAAACTCAAAAATCTTTTTGTTCTTCAAATCCTTTTTCTGAAAAATCTTCTCTGTAAACCTTTACAAAAGTTTTTCATCACAACTTAAGAGATTCAAAACCTTTCATTGTTCTTGTCAAGTTATTCTTCTCAAAACCCTAAAACTTTTTTAATGGAAATGGCAAGAACACAATCTCTTCAGTTTGCTTCACAGTGGGTAGGTGATCTTAACAATGTTGAATTTAAAACAAATAATGTCATAGGATACTTTGAATATCCTCAAATTGTCCCAGCCTATAAGGACATTATGAAATTTTTGTATAACTGCCCACTGAAAACTGCCTTTGTTCAGTGTCCCTCTATTCTGTACCAAAACCTCCTCAGGGAGTTTTGGGCTACAGCTAAGGCCTTTGACCAGACACCCTCTACTGATGAGAACAACCTTAGACCACTCAGGGAATATCTCATCAGGTTCAGTCTTAACAGGGGACAGTAATTCACCCTGGATTATAAAACATTTTGCACCTCAACATGGTTAGTCTACAACAAGGGAGTTTATGTCGCCCATCTTGAACCCTCCACAGTGAAGGATGGGTTAAAACAAATCGTTTTAGATCCAAATTTTTTGGACAAGACCCCAGTCACCAAGAGTTCATTTCCCGTGGCTTGGAGGATTCTATTCACTTTTGTGATTCAGGTCCTCGGCGGGAACCACTGATCCACTAAACAAGTTAACTCTATTCAGTTGATAATGGCATACTGCTTGATGAATATGTTTCGTATCCTAGGTTTGTCTCTTGTGCTTTACAAGTGTTAATGGGTTCAAATTATCCTCAAGAAGAAAAATATGGTGCTTTACCTGGCATCCTGAGTCAATCAAACTTTCAAAAGGACCCATCCCTTGTCACTAATATTGAATTGACGGCCCATATGGTTGCTGTAAACAACCAGAGGGAATCAGTGTCTCCTAACCCTGCTCCTAAAAAGAGAAAGGGGAAGTCTCAGACTGGGACTAAGACCAAACCCAAGTCTCAGGGCCCTGAGGCTTCAGGAACACTGGCCAAAAGGCAAAGAAAACCCAAGACTGACTTGTCACCCACTAGAGACCAAGCAACATCCACCCAAGGGACAACGAAGGATACTAATAAATCACAATCAGTGCCCTTGGTCCAAACTACTACTCCCCAAGATCTAGAGGGAAACATACAACCCGCTGGTAGGGGAGCGCCTTCCACTTCGCCCAATGATGACATTAGCAAATCACAGCCTTTGTCAGAGGGCACACTAAATGATCCCAAAGACTCAGAGGGAACTACACAACCCGCTGATAGGGATATCACTTTCACTGACTCCGCTAAAGGCACTGGGAAAAACCCATCAGTGTCTCAGGGGTGTCGGGGGACAAAGACTCGGAGGGAAAGGAACAACCCGCCGATATGGAACCCACAACCAATCCTGACTCCAGAGAAGGCACTGGGAAATGCCCACCAGTTTCTGAGGGGTCAACAGGGGACAAAGACTTAGAGGGATTAATACCACCCGTTGATACGGAACCCATCACCACCCCCTGTTAACTGTTGCTGATGTTGCTGGGTTACTCTTTTCTGATGAAGAACATGCTGAAAGTGAAGATGAAATTCTATCAGCTGGAGAAGAAGTGGACGCTGAGGTTCAATCTGAACAAGAACCCCAGCCTGATCCACAAGAGCATACTGAGTCACCATTCAACCTTAAGATAATGCATCTGACTCCTCATCCAGCTCTGATGAATTCAAGCAGTTTGACAATGTTCTTCCACTGATTGAAAGACAGCTGGTTCAGTGGATCACAAGAGCTTCAAGGAAACTATATGCTGGAGTCACTGACACATTGTGGGATCAACACACTGAGGCTGCTGCAAGCTATGCTGATCTTAGATCTGATGTGCTCACCTTCACTGCTAACACTGATGAACACAGAGATATGATGTATGACAATCTTCATAAACTGGATGAAAACTTGGCCAAATTTCTCAGGCAACTTCAGAGTGTTGGCACAAAGATAGATGAAATCAGGGAATCTGTCAAAGAAGACCCAGCGCTCAACTCCAAAGTGATGGAGGGTACTGAGGCTTACTTGAAACAATCCTCCAGCCTCACTGAACTAATCGAAAGGCTCAAATCAGCTAATGTTCAGGGTCTTCAATCATCAGTCCAGTCTCTTCAGGTTACATTGAGCTCTCGGGAAACTCAGATGGCTACTCTAACTCAGGCATCGTCTTCTATGGCCTGGAATCTTGGACCCAGAATGACTGCTTTGGAAGTATCTCATGCTAATTTGGAGGCAAAGGTCACTGGTATTCAAACAGATACTTCAGATATCAAGGCAATGGTCACTGAGATTTATCAAGCCTTTAAGGGTCAAGCAGCTCAAGCTCCCCCAGTGTCTGAGGCAACTCTTGCTCTCACACATGTTGCGGCAACATTTGAGGGGAAGAAGACTATTGAAGAGACTTCCTCTCACACCGAGGGGGAGCCAACACCACCAGTCCCAGCTGTACCAATCTCATCAGTACCACCAACATCTTCAACAACAACAACAACAATGACAGTGATCACACCAATAACAACAACAACACCGCCCCTAGTAGCATCATCTTCCTCAGGCCAGGATAAAGGAAAAGGAATAATGCTAACACCACCTGAGCCTGAGAAGATTCCCTTTAAGAACGGCGACACTGAATACCTGCTCACACCACAACAGCTAAGTGCCTATCTTGCAAAAGAAGAAAGGAAACAGAAACTTGCTGAGGAAGAAAGAAAAAGCAGAGAGGCTCTGGTAAAAGTTGTCGCTGAAGAAGCTGAAAACATTGGAATAGATGCTAAGAAGCTTGAAAAGGGTCAGGCAGGACAAAAGTTCAAGGACGCTCAGGCAGCTAAGATGGTTGAAATGAGAAAGCAGTTGGTAGAAAAGAACAAAAGAACTGTAGCCATCAGGAAAGCAAGAATTGATCATTATAATTGGACAATGACAAGCAGAAGACTGCCTGAGAAGATCACAGATGTCAAAATCAATCCCAGGTCTAAACCACTAGCAATGAACGTCTACAGGGGGGATGATAAAAGACACTTTGAGGTTCATGATCCCCTAAAATTCACTGACTTTGGGATCACTGAACTCGATGAACACGGTCCAATAATTGAAAAGAAGCAAAATGCGGTGGTTAAAGAGCTGATGAAGATGCTCAGTAAAAGGTATGAATGACTGAGAGATGCACCAGCACAACTGGGAATTCAGCCTGCCTTAACTGCACCATAAGGATCTCAACCTCAGTCATCACAGGGCAAAAGGAAGAGGGTTGAGTTCCAGCCTGAGATCAAAGTGCCTGGACTAGAATGCAACAAGGAGCTGCCTGAAGGTGTGAAATTCGTGAACTGTCTGGTGATTGAAAAGCCTGAAAGAGAGCTATTTTTCATTGATGTCTATGGAAACCCAGCATTCCAAAGGTGGAGTGATATCGATCAGGCAGGATTGGCTACAATGCTCAGCTATATTCCAGTGGCCTCTCAAATTCAGACTCCTGCAAATGTCAGGTTCTGTGCTGACTTAAATGCAAAGATAAGAGACCATCCTGACAGGGAAACACTCATCACCAAGAAAGTCAAGCTTGAAGCACTGGGAATCCATTTGGACTGACATCATTTTGAATTATCTTTTGTACTAGTGATAGGAACCTTGTAATTTGATCAATAAACGATGTATGTTTTGTTAAAATATTCAGTGTTCCTTATTATATTCATTAGTACATTCAGTGTAAGAAGAAGCCATTTGCTCACTTACACTGATCAAACACTTAGGCTATTTGTATATCCAAATAGGGGGAGACTTTTGGGTTCAGTAAATACCCAAACCCCTTAATCTAGGATTTGAATAGAAAATAACCTAAGTGCTTAGACCATTAAACACTAACAGGTCATTGAGTGCATAGTCTCTCAGTGAGCCATCTTTAGGACGCTCAGTAAGAGACATAGAAGTCTCTCCACTCAGTAAGGCGGAACTTAAAGGGTGAAGACTGAGTCAAGAAGAAGATGGTGGATTCAGTAAGTGATAACAATAACTTACTGAATCCCTCAAACTCCTCTCTAGCTACAAACACAGAAGACAAACTAAAGACTGAAGACTATGAAGACTGAAGAATGGGCTGGACAAAACGGTTATGCTTGAAGCGATAAAGACGGAGTACTTATCTTCAAGAAGTCAACTTTCCTTTTAAGGCTCAGCATCAGTACTGACATGAAGAAAGTGACTTGGTCCCTTTACCTAATATAGTCGTTGTAAACAGAGACAAAATACATCAGTATTTTGTCTTCTGAAAAATTGTCAGTTTGTCACTTAGGAAAGAGTTAAAACTCATACTTGTATAAATAGCATAAGAGATGGAGTGAAAGGTTAAGCTTGTGAATTGTAAAAACACACATACACGTAAGCCATCTTTCACTCCTCCAAATACAACTTAATCCCTAAGATAGCTCAGTGGGTACTTGTAGTTGTGCTCAGACTTAGCCTGAGCTTAGAGAGGAGTTGCAAACACTTGTCATTTCAATCCCTAGTACTGTTCCGCAAGTACTAGGGTAACGTATTCTTTTGATTCACTTCTAATAAAAATATGACGTTGAAAATTACTCTTGTGTTATTTTTATATCTTTTCAGTCATTGATTCACTATTAGTTTTGTTTACTTTACTTAAACTGTTTTTATACTATAGTGAATAGGGAACAACATTATCGAGTCAGTATTAATCTTCATGAGATCATACATTGTACTAGCTAAAATTGAAGACTTTTAGATGGGTATAGAAAGCTACCAAAGGAAAGTCAATCTGAATCCTCATTTGCTAGCTTGTCTTGGTATGCATTTGGTCAAAGGCTGGACATGTTTTACCAAACCCAGCCTTAGACTATGTCTTGTATATGTGACCGATACGAAGAAGAAAATATTTTTCAGAGTTGTTGAAGTTTCCAAGATTTCCTTCGGTACTTTGTTGTGGATATTGGAGAAACTTGAAAGGATACTGAACAAGGTGGAGAATCGGCAGAAAGAGATGAATGCTAGAGACCATCGTCAGATGACAAGATCTGTGAAAGTCATCAGGGAAAGGCTGGCGCTTCGAGCATTATGGAGACGAATGGAACAAAGAATTGGATCTCAAAGCTGGCTACACAGGAAGCCCATAAATAGAAGACCTGAATGTATCCTTAGGGGGAGATTGTTGGGATACAAAAAGTGTAAATAATTAGTGCATGGACTTCTATTTATATTTTGCTATATACTAGGGTATGTTATGCAACTTAGTAGTGCCTTGCGACATATATTACCCTTGAAACACTTGTATAGTTGCGAGGGGAAGCTGACCATGTGTATGGGTATAAATACTCCTACCTCATGGGTTATGAGGTGTGTGTTTCTAATATATGTCTTGCGAGACATTCTATCTTTCTCTCATTTCTCTCTCTAGAATGAAGTGCTCACACCCACTTTATCTCTCTTAGATTAGTAGTGTAGATGTGATATTATTGGAACAACAAAACCTGTTTCAAAGGCTTGTCTGTTAGGACGTGTATCGGATGTTCCTAGAAATACCTTTTAAACCGCCTGGATGATAGTAGTAGGATAAATGCTAGCTTTTCTAGTGAAGAATAGATAACTTGTGCATCCTGCAAGATCGTGGTGTAGAAGTAGATTGGCTTTTGAACCTTGTCCTATTCTGCTAAAAGTACTGATATTGCTTCCTGGAATGCTGCTAGGTACATGGTGACGGTTTCACCTGTTACTTAAGCTGCCAGGGTGGGTAGTTTGTTTCGGAACACCTTGTGGTCCTGAAATTCCACTTCAGCCTCTTCCTTCCACTCAAATACTTTTTCCTTCTTTCATTCGATCAAGACTTTGAATAATGGCAAGTTTTTATTTCTGATGCTCATGAGAGAAATCGTCTAAGAGCTGCGAGTTTCCCAAGCTTTGTTGATCTCTCAGGTTCTTGGGAGGATTCATGTCTAGTACTATCTGAATCTTTTTGGGCTTAGCCCTGATTCCCGTGGCATTGATTACGTGACCCAAGAACTGGCCTCTTATACTACGAATGTGCACTTAGCTAGGTTTAGCTTCATGTTGATGCGTCAAAGGTATTGGAAGGTTTCTAAGATGTCATGCAATAGGGCATAATCTGTCTTGATTTTGAAAACCATGTTGTTGACATATGCCTTGAGGTTGATGCCTATCTGAGATTTGAATTCTCTGTTTGCCAGTGCCTGGTAGGTTGCGCATGTGTTTTTTAGACCGAAAGGCATCTTGGTGTAGCAATAGATACCCTAATTGGTGTAGAAAGTTGTTTTGTCTTCATCAAATTCTTTCACCAGAATCTGGTGATATCCCTTGTATGCATCGAGAAAGAACTTGTATTTGAATTCAGCCAAAGATTCTACCTTCCAGATGAGAGGTAAAAGGTAGTTGTCTTTTGGGCATGCCTTGTTTGGGCTGGTAAATTCGACGCACATGCGCTACATGCCATTGACTTTCTTGACCATAACTAGGTTTGAGACACAGGTTTGATATTTGACCAGTCGTAAGATGATTTCCTAGATCATGTTCATAACCTGGGAATCCATAGTCTAAGAGCATTCTAGAGAAAGACTGCGTCTTTTCTGTCTAATAGGTGGTGCATATTGGTTTAGGCCCATGCTATGATCTGCTAATTCCTTAGGAATACCTATTATTTCTGAAGGTTTCTAGGCGAATACATCTAAGCTGTTTGCCAAAAGTTGTAATAGTTGGTTCTGAACTTGGGGTGAGAGGTTAACTCCAATTGTGATGGGTTGATCTGGGTATTCGAGGTGTATGATGACTTTCACCTGTTTGGGATTATCTCCCGGAATAGGTTTCCATGCAATCACCTTGGGTAGTCGTGGTTCGATACTACTTTCTTCCACCATGACTGCTATACTTGTATCTTTTCCTGGGTAGTCTCTTTTAACTGTAGCGATTCCTGCTCTTGTTGGGAATTCTACTAAAGACCTAATGGTGGGAACTTCTATGCTACGCTTTTAAAGTTTTTTCCTTCTGAGTATGACATTATACTTGGATGCAGACTTGACAATGTGGAACTGTAAGATGATTGTTCACGACAGCGGGTGTATTCCTACCGTGAGCTCTAAAGTGACTACTCCTTCAGGATATGATCTCTCTCCTGAGAAACCAATTAGTGGTGTGGTTGGAGGCTTAAGGTTTTACCTTATTTCTTTTGGGATCTTGTTGAAACTTTTCTCGTACATTATGTCGATTGAAATCCTCCTGCCATGTATCTTGCTAACCCCATGTGAGGCTATCATTGTTGTTATGACTATGGGATTGGATGATGGTATGAATGTAATCCACAGGATACTTCTCTATGGGTACATTTCCAGGTCTCTATGACTTTGTTACCTCTTTTTGTGCATGAGTACCATGATTGAATCATGTTGACACTTCCTATCTATTCCCTGAGGGACTCTCGTTCCCTTTGTGTAACACCCCTATTTTTCACAGATTGCAACGGAATTTGATCTGGGGTATTACTTCATGGATCACAATCACAATAATAGAAAAACGACTCAAAAAGAGACGTCTTTAGAAATTAAGTTATCATGCATTATGTATCATAGTTTTATAGTAAAAGATATACTTTTACTAAAAGTGAGGTCCCAAAATCTATGTGGAACACAGAGTTTGGAATGATAACCATTTTGAAAATCCCCAAAGTCCAGTGCCACACCGTGCCATGAATTCGTAATCTGCTCAGTTACCTCTGATAACATGCTTAAAGGTCAACACTAGGGTTGAGTGAGGTCATAGGTTTTGGTAGTAAATACAAGCTCCACTGAGGACAGTAGAAGGTGTTTGTAAAAGTGATAGTGTTATTTCACTAAGCTCATGACACCGCACGTTAACAGTCCGAGCCATGATGGCTGTAGACCAAATCATGACCAGTGTGATAAGGTTAACCTTGGGTGTTTTCAAGTATAGTTCTAATTGGTACCCGGCTGGGGCAAACCAACGAGAGTTGTCAAACCCTAAGTAGATCTACTCACTATACTCGCGTTCACTCGAAAGTGATTAGGGTTCATGAAATTTTTTATGTAATGGTGGCATAGAAGGTACTCGTACAATAACAAAAGAAAAAGACTTGTATTCGGTTTAAAGCATGTATCCCCCTCACGGGTTTAGAAAACATTTAAAAAGTGAGGCTATGAACTCACCTGGGATTTGGGAAATCTGATTGATGTCAAAAGTGACTCGGATTTATAGAAAGCTTACTCACGTATCCTGAGGTAGTGTGTGTATAGGTATGTAAAGCCCTAATTGGTTTGTCTATGTTTCTTAAGTATGTATTCCTAAGTATACTAGATTTAGATATAACGTAACACCATTCGGGCCATCATAATTCAGAGGTATGAAACCCCTCACATGAAGCTCCCTAGTATTGTGTAACGTTGTTAAGTACTATGTTATATATAATATAACACCGTTCGGGCCATCATATTCCAGAGGTCATGTAGTAAATGTTTGAGGAGCCAGGGCACTTTAAGTCGTAAACCCAGCAAACTCGTCAAAACGAATACCCAAATGAACCCCTCACATGAAGCTCCGTAGTATTGTGTTACGTTATTAAGTAAAAAGATAGTTTTTTTTAATTATGATAAAATATCTTATTTAACCCTTAAGTTTATAATTTGACACAATTTACCCTTAGATTATATACTTTTACAAAATTAGTCCTTTTATGAAAATAACTATACATATACTTATCCTTAGACTTTAAAACTTTCCAAAATAGGTCCTTAGACTTATAACATCTAAGAAATGACTAAAACAGCCCTTGTACTTAATAGTTTCAAAATTTTACGATATATAACCCTATGCATGGAAAGCGTTACGATACTAGTCCTAAAACCATGCAACTATATTCTTATGACACGAAAGTGTTTTATAGCTTATTTATTATTATTATAAGCTTATATAAGTTAATTAAACTAGATTATGGCTTATGACAAGGGCTTATTTCCTAAAAATATGGATTCGACTAGTTTTAGGGTTTTAAAAGGAAAACGAGCAAGTTTTTGTGATCAAGGCTTGGGCAAGGGTTCTAATGTGATCTAAGACACCTTATAACTATCCTAGTATATAAGTAAAGCTTATGGAACTATTTTAGAAGCTTATGTGACCTAAAGTGGGTCGTTAGGGGCGTTTAGGGTTTCTCGACTAGAAATGAGTTCGACAAGGCTTCTAGGCTCAGTTATCTCGACTCCTTAGCTTCCTATGGGCTCTTAGGGACCTTATGTTACTGCTAGTACTAGAGGTTTAAGGAGGAGAAGTGGTGGTGGGATGGTTTCAAAGGAATGAGGTTAACACCCTTATATAGGGCCTGTTAGCCCTCTAGGCTAAGTTTTGGTTGATATGGTGTCAAGAGGAGGAAGGGGTGACTAAGGAAGGCTACTAGGTGAAGAGGAGAGGCTGGGGGGCTAAAGGCGGTGTAGGGGCTGTGTGGTGGTGGTTTTGCCGTTTAAGGCAAGTAGGCCACAAGTAGCTTACAAAGCTACTTGTAAGCTACTATGGAGGTGTTAGGGTGGTAGCTTCGGGTGACAAGGAGTAGGGTGAGCTGCTAGGGGGTGGTGACAAGGTGGTGGGTCATGTAGGTGCTTAGGTTTAGGCTTAAACTAGCTTAGGATTATTTTAGGGCTTAAACTAGATTAGTGTTTTGATTAGGGTCTAGATTAGTGTTTAGTGCCTATAATAGTGTTAATAGGGTTCTTAGTGACTAAGATTTAAGCTTAGGATTCATGTACTATGTGGTGGTAACTTGTGCTAAAGAAACGGGGTTGTACTAGGGTTTAGGGGAGGCTAAGATACTATAAGGCTGCTAGGGTAACTTATACATAAGCCTTGAATACAATTAAACTAGTTTTGTTTTGAAATTAGGGTTTTAGAAATAATTGTAGTCGGATAGGGCTTTTTTTTGTGTTATGATAAATATAGTATACTAGATTGATAGATTAATTAATAAAATGATGTTTAGAACCTAGACTTGACATACCAAGGGTTTACAGGATGTAAACATAAGGATATTTGGCATTGGTGGATACGTGAGCATGTCTAGGGGTTATGTAAGTAGTTGAAATGAGATAAAAGCAAAAATTTACTTGTGAAAATACCTTATATAGATATTGAAGTGAAAGTAACATTGATGAAAATTACGGGTTGTGATAGTCTCACCCCCTAAGAGTAAATCTCGTCCCGAGATTTAGTTAAAAGTAAGAGTGATGGTTGAGATAGATGAACGAGTTTATGATCCGAAGGAAAACTAGAGACTCATTTGTGGGAAGGTAACAAGGAAAGAAATTGTTTTGTGCAAACGGATTGGAGGAATAGTGTTTGTACGAATGTCGTATACTTAGGCCCACTTATTTATAATCCATTACTTACAAACAGAGGTGTCCTAATCCTTGTAAGTAAGAAGTTATAAACTTATGGTTCGGTGGTTTATAATTTCTTTATTCAAATGAAGAAGCGTCCTAATTCATTTCAATAAGATGAATATAAATCATCCTTAAGTAATATTTTTTGGGTAAAAGGGATTTTTCACCCTGGTAAAATGCATTACACCAAAAAAGGTTGAAGTACAAAGGATGAGGGTGAATCCCCCATCTCAACCCGATCAGGGCGACAAAAATGCACTACACGTGCAACTTACAAACACAAACAAGCTAAACAAAGCTACCCAACAGCAAGAAAACAAAAGAAAAGTTAAAGACTAACTATTTCTTCATGCGTCCTTGCACCTTGAAGTCTCTAGAGGAACCACCCTTGATCTTCGATCTGGTTGAATAATCTTCAATGTCATCATAGTTCTCATAGACTTCATCAACTTCATCATCACTTTCAATAACAACATCCTCATAAGGATCATCACCCTTAATATGACTAGAAACCACTTCTATTGGAACTATGTATGAACACGAGGCCCTATCTTCCATAATCGGAACAGAACCATACGCTTTATAAACCTTCATACACGACTCCCCCATACTCCCATCCTTACAACCATTATGATTCAAAGGTACCTCTTTATTGTTATTTAAAACATCGTTACTACAAGTATCTTTTTTTTTTTTGGGTAAAGGGCAAATCCGCCCGGTAAAATATATTACACCAAAAAATCGTTTAAGAACAATGGAATGTGGCTGAAGTACCACATTAACCTCAAGCAACGCTTGAACTTCCAACTAACTCCGCTTGTGACAGGCCACTAAGCGAAAACAACTACAAAAAACATACAATAACCAAAACTCCTACTGGAAATAACCATCTGATCACACAAGAATGACCACACCAATCAGCCCACCTTTTCGAAGGAGATTGATGAACCAAATAAGCCTGCCTCCTTAAAAACCCTTTCCAAGAAAAAACCCAATGGGAAAACCTTGGAGAAGGGAAAAAGAGTACAGCACTTACCCGGATCTCCAACGAAAACCGACCACCAGCAATCAAACTAACCAGAGGCAAATCACCAACCTCACGAACCCAGACCAAGAACGCAGCATCATGACTAGAACCCGCCATCAAGAATGCATAAGAGACATAGGCAACCGCCATACGCGCAAAAAATCAAGGACATGCGCCTTTCGTTTGAAACGACAAGTAATAAGCTTCAGACGCACCGTTGATTTGATCACTTCAATTAATTGAGTAGCAGACCTCCGTTGATTCTTGAAAATTCTGTTATTTCTTTCTTGCCAAATAAAATAAGAAGTTGCTGCAAACAGAAGTTTCGACACAACGCTCCGCACAGACCGAGATGAAGCACTAGGAGTCAAATGGTTCACAATAGCATCTAAGACATAAGGAATGTCCGTAAGACCAGCAAACACCTTCAAAGATTCCCAAACCTGAAACGAAAACAAACACTCAAAGAAAAGGTGAGCATGAGAATCCGGTTGAGTGCTACATAATGGGCACACAAGGGCTACGCTAGAAGGATCATTGGAATACATCATATCCTGAGTACGAAGTCTCCTACGCATAACCAGCCACAAATGAAATGCATGTCTCGGAATACGGTGCGAGAACCAAACAAGATGAAACCAATCAACCACCTGTCCACGCGGCCGAATACACTCCCAGACAGACGAAACAGAAAAAGACTTTATATGACCATCACCCGTCTTCCACACTAACCGATCATCCACATTAGAAACTAAATTAGGAACCGGAAATGATGTAAGCATAGGATACCTAGGTCCCCAAATAATCGGCCAAGCCCAAGAATCCTCCTCAATAATGTCCCGAACCATAGAATTAGAAGAGAAACCAGCCCGGTGGATATCCCTCGAGGACACAATAAGAGATAAAGGACCAGCCGAACACCACGTATCAAACCAAGCAGAAGCCTTCAAACCATTCCCAAGATTATACCAAAAGAATTGCCGAACAAGCGGCCTAACCTGAAGAATCTTTCGCCAACTCCAAGAAAGATTCCCACGACTCGGAACATCCCAAAAATTACGACCACGCAACCTATAAGTATGAATCCATTTCACCCACAACGAATCTGTAGAATTAAACAAACGCCAAATATGAGAAGTAATGAGAGCAGTGTTGAAGCAATCAATCCTACGAATCCCAAGCCCACCCTCCTGTTTAGGCAAGCACACAACCTCCCAAGCAACTTTAGAATGACCTTTACGACCAGTACCAGAACTCCAAAGGAAAGCCCTCATAAGTTGCTCTAAATCAGCCATAATACGAGCAGGGAGAATAAACACCGAGGCCCAATAAATGTGCATAGAGGACAAAACTGACTGAATAAGCTGAAGACGACCAGCAAAAGAGAGGGATTTATTCCTCCAATCATTGATGCGATTAGACAGCTTCTCCACCAATTCCTTGCAATCTCTAAATATCAATCTAGTAGTAACCAATGGAACCCCAAGGTACTTAACCGGCAAATTCCCTTCAACAAATGGGAGAATCTGCAAGATAGCAAGCTTTACATGATTTAGAACATTACAAAAATAAGCTGTACTCTTGGGTAAACTAGGAGACAATCCCGAGACATCCTTAAACTCCTCAAGGGACGCCATAATAACACCTGCCGAATGAGCATCACCATGAGAAAACAAAAACAAATCATCAGCAAAACAAAGATTAATAATATTAAGTTGGGAGCATTTGTGATGAAATGTGAACATCTCAGAGTCCCGCACACGACGTCTCAAAATGAGGGTAAGCACCTCCATAACAAGTTACTACAAGTATCAGCAACACTATACGAAGTATTAATGTCAAGAACCTTATCATCGTCCATAAACTTATCCATATCACTCCTCAACTGACCAATATTAATGTTGTCAGAAAAATAGCCAAATGCATTAGTCAAATTAGAGGAGTTATCAAGAGTACCCAAAGTAGAGCCATTCACGGGCAAAGAAGAATTAGGCTGGTCACCTGCTTCACCAATACCCTCCATAGAATCCTTAAGTAAGACCGAACTCTCCTTTGTAGTACTAGGTTTAGAAACGGGCCGATATTGAAGAGTAACCTTAGGTTTATAAACCAATATAGGCTTAGATTTAACAGCCTTGTTAACGCCTTTTTTACCTTCCTTCTTCTTGTGAACATCAGCCAATGTAGCCTTCTTAGTCTTACATAGACACGCATCATCCTTAAGTAATATTGGCCAAGGTATAGTGTGAAAGTGATGATAAATAGAAAAATGATTCTCATGATTTTCCAAAATCATGGAGGTTAGTCAAAATATGGGTGAGTTGTACGAGGATGTTTCGAAAGGGTGGGTAAGTGATTTGACTCAGAATTGAATATAAGGGAATCAAGGAGATTGAAAAAGGAATTCGAGAATGAGTTATGAAGAACATTGTGAACCTTACAATGTTTTGAGCGAAAGGTTTAGCAATTGTCGGGACCTGTGGGTTACAGGCCCGCTGGCTGGAGTAGCAGACGTAGATGATCTCGTGGGAGCCATTCTTGCAACATTTGCAAGATAGGACGGGATAGGAGTAATATCATAGGTCGAACATAATCAAGATTATGAAGATCGACGTAGATATTCTTACAAGTTCTAACTAATAGAATCTTGCGGAATGACGGAAGTTTAGAGAATGATACGAGGTACAAGTTCTAACGTTTAGAACATTGTAGAACGTAATGGAAGAGCAAGACACTAGTTCTAATACTTAGAATGTTGTAGGGTGTAGTGGAGGAGTGAGATACAATTTTTAATACTTAGAACATTGTAGGACGTAACGGAAGAGTAATATACAAGTTCTAATACTTAGAACGTTGTAGGACGTAACGGAAGAGTGGGAAGAGTGGGAAACCTAAAGTCTATAAAGGAAGTTATTCTAATGGGGATGAGATTCATTGGGTTCCCTAGAAGCTAGTTTCCCACCTAAAGGTCTTGGTATGATTCCTATGGACTTATCTAAATAGTCTAACGACGTAACTAGTCTAACTAATAGAGAAGATCGTATAAATGATGACGGAATCCATCCTAAGTTTCAGTGTTCCTGGATGAAGCCGATTGCTTAATTTCTTACTTATAACTAATAACCTTGAGTTCTAAGTCTAAGTATATAGGAATTTAGATTTAATTAGCTCAAAAATACACGTGCTAAAGCGTCAAAAGATATTGATCATCACCTTGCTTACACCCGTGAAATACTAAGTTGAAATGGACACTTACGTTCAGAAAATTAGGAATTAGAACACACTATCATTAAGTTGAAACAGAAATTAGTGAAAGTTGAGAAAGAAAATCCTAGTAACACAAATGTAATTGCACCTGGAATGTTTAATGTTGATATAGAAAGCCCAATGACAAAACACACGATACTAGTGTGATTCCTTCCACTTCTGCAGGAGTAGTTGCCTCCACTTCTAGCGTTAGCAATTCACAGCTTAAGAGCACTCAAAAGAAGAATAAGAATTTGCAACGTAAAAGCGGCACAATAAAATCCCCTGAAGTACAAGATCATTCTAGGACTTTGAATAAAACACATGTTGCACCTGCTTTAAATATTGCGTTAGAAAAATGTAATAGTAAAGGCGATGTAACGAATGTTAAATCTTTAAGTACTTTGATGTTATATTTGAAGCTTCTTGTGTATTTTGTAGCAAAAGTATGGTTTCTAGTTGTCATGATAATTATGTTGCTAAATCTCTCTTGTCTCGTAATCGAAAACCTACAAATGGCATTACCTTTAGGCCCACTATTGCTTCTAAGTTTGTGCTAGGAAAACCGCCTATTGTAGTTTCTGAGAATATTATTAATGCACCCGTAGCACCATCTTCACCTCCTAGGAAGTTACCATCACCTAGTGCATTCACTAAGACAAAAGCACGAACTAGTTGGACTTGGAAGAGATGGTTACAAAGTACATCTGGTTTTAAACAGAAACCTAAAATTATTAACATGTATGCTACAACTGTAATTGTAACGTAACCCACTAACTCTACGGGTTCCACCTCTACCTCTATTTCACCTTCGTCGTCTGTGTGTATTGCAGGTGATACAAATCATTCTATAAATTGTTGATAGCGGTTGTTCTGACACATGACAGCCAACATCAAATTGTTATCAAACTTTGTTGCAAAGTTCATTGGCACTGTCAGGTTTGGGTATGATCACCTTTCTCATGAAAATTCAAGTTCAGCTTCGTAACACAGTCAGACGAGGAACTGAATTCTTGAATCAAACTCTTCGAGAATATTATGAGAAAGTGGGAATTGAGCATCAAACATCCATTGCAAGAATACCCGAACATAATGGAGTTGTCAAAAGACGAAACCGGAAGTTAGTGGAAGCTGAAAGAACGATGTTGATAAATGTTAAAGTTCTAGATTACTTGTGGGCAGAAGCTGTGTCAACTGCATGCTATACTCAGAACCGTTCAATGATCACAAAACGCCACAACAAAACACCTTATGAGCTTATCCATAATAGAAAACCGAACCTAAAACACTTTCATGTATTTGGTGCTCTTTGCTATCCAAATAATGATCGTGATGACTTTGGAAAGCTCAAAGCTAAAACTGATATTCGAGTCTTTGTTGGATACTGTGAACACTCTAAAGGATACCGAATCTAGAATTGTCGTACATAGGAAATTATGGAGACAATTCATGCTAATTTTGATGAGCTTACAGAGATGGCTTCTGAGCAAAACAGCTTAGAACCCGGACATAACCGTCTTAACTTCCCAGAATCATCAGCTGACCAAACCTTTCAACTCACTCGTGGTCAAATGGAAATGTTGTTTGCTCCTCTGTTTAATGAAGACTTTAATCAACGTGCTCCAAATGTATCAACTGTTTCTGCTGCTCAACCTGATCAAATTCAAATCGCTGATACACCTGAAACAACAACAACAACTATTGCTGATGCACCTCCGGTCGAATCTCTAACAACAACTGAACAAACCGCTTCAAATGACAATGACCCAGCTGATGATCCTTTAAACCAAAATGTACCTGCACCTGCGGATTATGATGGAAATGCGTTTTTCAACCCTTTTATATCAGAAACAACCAATACTTTTTTGCATCAGAAACAGTTGAACAAACCCCGTGGTTACAATAGTAGAATTTTTCCACGGTGCAGTGAAAAAATGGTTGGAGGAATTCGTGAGTGTGAACAGGTTGGTTAGTTATCCAGAAACTTTTTACATTTATATTTTTCACATATCTTGAATGCGCACCATCAAATGTTTTATAAATATTCCCATTTCTTTATCGCAGAAATCACACTGTATCGTCCTTGCAACAATTCATAAATTTCACAAAGAAATGAGATGGTATACACTGCCTGTAAGGACTGTAACAAGAAGGTTGACATCCTAGAAATTAAAGGACCCTCATCTTCCAAAAATCGCAAGCCCGCCTTCTATTGTGAAGATGATGGCCAAGTCCCAGTGGCTTCTAGGTAACTTTTACTTATTCATTATGCACAATCATCTAATGTTTATTCATACATTTTGGTCATATTAGTAGTAACTTTATGTCATTTATTGCAACAGATTCAAAGTTATCATGAGGATAATTGATCAATCTGACTCAGCACCTATTTTGTTTTTCAACTCAAATTTCCATAAGTTGTCTGATTACACTGGATAAACTCATTGGAAAGAAGCTTCTGTTCAAGATTTTCTTTTCAGACTTTAACGTAAATAAAAACCATCAGACTTACAGGTGTGATGCCTTTCCAGAGGATCCTGAGTTGATCAAACATTTCAAACATGGCTTTCTAGAAGATGAGTTATAGTGTCATTTCATGTTTTAAATTTATTCGTACATTTAAAATTTTGTATGTAACATATATTTTGTCAAAAAATCATGATGACTAAGTGTTTACCACCCCTGCTAGTCTAATCAAGTCAACCAACTTTCAACACACCAGCAGCAGCCGTGTGCTTGATATGAATACACTAGACAAGGTAGTTAGTGCGTCAGGAAGTAAAGGAAAAGGTGTGGATACATCAGAAACTGAAGAACAATGTGAGGATAATGCAGGTTGTGCTCAAAGTTCAGTTAGTGATAAGAAACGCGTGTTTATCGATCTAGCTGATATTGCATCTGAACCAGAAGATGAAGGAATCAATTCAAAGATTCAAAAATTGATCCAATTTAAGATGGAGAAGGAAAAATAGATGGCGGCAAACATCTCCATGGTTTTGATTTATTAGTTGTTTTACCTTGGCAAGTTTGTCTTGCATCAAGCATTATCTTTTTGGTACTTTTGATTATATCCCCAATAAGTTGGCTTGGTCAGAAGCATTGGTTATAGTTTTTTACCATGGAGATGGTATTTCAGTTAAATAATTTAGCCTAATTAATGGCTTTTTAATGAGTGTCTTTTAGGTTGATTACTTATTCTTATGTTTTGATTATCGGTCTACTATTCTTATGTGTATGTTTGGATTTATCATCATGGGTTTTCCTATGATTCTGGACTGTTTCGGATTTGGATCATTATGGGTCTGTTTGGAAATATGGATCACCTAGTATGGTATTTAGAGTATTTGGCTGCTGTCTTTTGCTGGTTTTTTTTATTCATTTGGGTCCATATTATTATAGGTTTGGTTCTACTTGGATAGTGTTGGGGTGTAAGGGTGTTTGGAGGCATGACAGCATCTTTGGATATGTCCTATCCATTTGCACCAAGTTTTAAGTTATGAATGAGTTTGGTGTTAATTTTAAGCATACAAAAAGTCATGTGGTGTGATTTTAGTAAATGTTGTTAACTATTGGTTCAATCAAATCTCACTTGGAATATGTAGGAGACTTGAGAAAGGATAGAGTCAATGAAAACAGTTGAGTTTTGACTTTAAAATTATCAATAATATAGTATCACCAACTTGGACTGATATTTTTGCTGCATCAGAAGAACTATGTAATATGTTAGTCTAGATAATTTATTATTTTTGCTAGACACTAAAATGATGATTTGAAAATTGTTTACTAATATTGGAAAGCCACAATTGTTTACCTTAATCATCCACGACTTACTAAGCATAACATTATCCTTACAAAATCAAAGTCTAAAAGGAAAAGTTACAAAGTAGCATGGAACTACTAACACTAGAAATATTTGTTCACAACCAATTAACGTGAAATGTTATGATTCACCTTCAAAGTAATAATATTTCCATCCATCACGACCACCTCGCAACCATCTTTGCAAATAGTTAGCAGTGGTCTTTCCCTGTTAATTTCAGCTATATGAGCATCTCATACATGAATCACACGAGTTTCTCCAATCCAATCCATAGTAAACCACAAAAGTAAGGCTTCTTAAACCTATGAAGAAGTGTACTTTCACCTTGGTGTCCTCCCTTTATAACCAAGTTCTTCATGGCTTCTATTGTAACATTCAAACAACTTCTAATGGACAGTTCTGCAAGCCTTACACAAGCATCAGCAACGTTGGTCAAGGCATTATCGGTAATAAGCATGTGGCTAGATGACATGGTCTTGCTAATTTTTCCTTCAATTCCTAAAAAAATGAGATCCTTTCATCAGCTACCCTCTTGCAGCATCTTAAATATAGGCATGAATTGAGAGCATTCCCTTTTCCTAGAATAGCCAAACCAACATCGGTAACTGATTGGTCGTCAATAGTATATATTTCTCAAACGAGGAACTCAAACGGTTAGGTTTGAGTCCCCGGATCATTCCTAGCGAAGGATGAATGGAGTTTATAACTCTCGACGCGGTTTACGAGTTTTTGAATGGGAAATAAGGTAGAATAATGGGGATTCTACACTACGATAATGAAACATAAACCAAAATGAAGTCAATAAGCATATAAAACAATAATGTAAAGCACATTTAACCTAAAACACAATCTAAACCTAAAACGCAACAACGGGAAATTTTAAAAACGCGATTTAAAATCAAATAATGCAATTTAAACCCTAGGAATGTAAATCTAATTTTCCTACGTGCAAAACGACAAAATAAAATTTTGGGAAAAAGCGGAATATCTTTTTGACTATTTATTTAATTATTATGATTTAAAAACTAAAACGTAAAAATTAATTATTTAAAAATACTAAAACTATTTGGAAAATTATAAAATTTTTATGAAAAATACTTTAAGATATCCTAAACCTAAGAAAAATAAGAACTCAAAAAAAAACTGTTTAGAACAAGCTGTTAATAAGCAAAAATGCTAAGTTAAGCTAAAAAGTGTATAAAAGAAATGAAAAAGAAAGATAGGTCCGGGACAATCAAGTAGAGCAGTTGGTAAGGGTGTGGGAGTTGTGTGGTTGAGAGAGTTGAGGTCTCAGGTTCGAGCCTTGTGGCTCACCTTTGACCTCCTCTTTCCCATTTTTTTTTTCTTTTTGGCTAAACTATTGCTAATAGAAACTTAAAAATAAGCTACTTAACAACTAATTAACAAATCTAAACTCTAGAAAAACACTGATAAGCAGTTTAAACACAGATTTCAATAAGCAAAAACAAAACAGATTCAATATAAGCAAAATCAAATACTCCTGAATGAGAATAAGGTAAAGACTTAAGGGAAGGTAATAAAGGCAACAATAAGCTAAAGGGATTAAGCTAACTAAATTTTTATAACTAACTTAAGATCTCTAATCCTAATCAAATAAGCAGCAAAGGCAAAAGGCACTAAAAGGGAAAACTGTTGGGACATAAGCAAATGGGCAGAAATAGGGAGTTTTGAAGGCTAAATAAGCTATTGGAAAAGCTCTAAAGACCTAACTAAGGCAAAACAAATAATCCCTATACTAAAAACTACTAAGGGAAACAAAAAGCAATCAATAACCTTCACTGAATAAGCGGATAATCAGCTTATTACAAGCTGATATGGACAGATCAGTGGATAGCAAATACACTAGGGGGCAGATGAGGACTATTGCATGCCAAACTAAGCTATAAAAATGAGCACTAAAAACCATATAAATTCAAAACAGCTAATAACTATACTAAAGGCTACATAGTGAAACAAAAATCAAGCTAAAAAGATGAAATGATAAGCAGATAAGCAACTTTGAAAAAGGCTACATGGACAGGAAACTAGCATTGTAGACAGAAAAATAGGGACAGATAAGGCATTTTTAACTAAAAATTAAGCTATCTAAATGGTTCTAAAGGGCAAGTGAACTAAGAAGAGATAAAATAGGGTGCATTAACAATAAGAAAAACCAATGTGAACTAATTTTGAGACTCCTTAAGACCTTGAAATTGATTGTGAGCAAACATGGTTGGGACAGAAACATGAAACTGAAAATGAAATTCAAAACACAAATTCAGACTTGACACTATGAAAACTTGTTTCAAAAAGCTTTTAAAAACAGTTTATAGACTTAAAAAACTCAGATTTAGCAAACCAAATTAACTCAAACTAAACAAATAAGTATAACCCAAACACCCTCTTAAGTGAACCAAAATGGAATTTGAACTAAAAAACTTATACGAAACTTGACTGAGATAGAATTTAAATGAACAAAGCAGTATTAAAATCAACTATTTAACCACTTGAAATCAGAAATTACTCAAAAACTAAGTTGACTATGAATTTTGACTTTTGTTGACTTTTTGCAAAATAATAAAATTGAGAACTAACTAACCAACATTAAGCTCACATAAGTTTATAAAAGCTTACATGAACTTTCATTAACAGGAATTTAGAACTTTAAACTCAGAAACAAGCTTGATATCAAACTAAAGTAACAAATGGAAATTAAATGTTAAAGAAATTTGGATTAATTGAAATGAGTTTACAAACTTAAACTGAAATTACAAATACTAATTGACTACTAAAAATAAACAATATGACAGGAATAAAAATGGTAAACAGATTTCTAAAAACATGAAAACTGGATGAATTTACAACAGTGATGAGAAGGGTATTTATAAGCTGAGCCAGGAGCCTCTAGGGTTTGCTTGGAAGCTTCAGGATACTCCATCTTGGCCATTGATCTAATTATGTCATCATCTCAAATGTTTGCAGCCCTTGGATCACGTGTACACATCACATCAACCAATCATTGAGCTTGGGATTGCCAAGGTGGAGAAATTATGGTGTCATACCCTCTAACTTGTCAGCAACTTCTAGAAGTATTTTAAGTACGGGTAATTATTGTGGATCAGGGTAAATGGGAGGAGAATGGTGACGAACAGTAACTGGTTATTTATCTTGGCGGGTAGGGTGAATTTGACCAGGATTGTAATGATAGTTTGACCCGGTATGTGGGAAAGGGTAAAAGGTTTGATTGACCGGGTCTTGGGGTGTTTGACCGGGTTGAAAGGGTATACGGGTTAGATTATTATTTTGTTGGGCTTTTGATTAAATTGGGCTAGGGTAGTAGTTTATTTTGGTTTTAGATTTGGACTAGTATGTATCCGGATAGAAACTTTAAGGACCATTCATGTTCATTTGTGAATTCCAAGGACTATTGGTGTAATTTATGAATAGGTAAGGGTGTAAAGTGTAATTTGGTAAAATGAGGGTATGAGGGGTGTATTTGGAAATTAAGAGAAAGTTGAGGGTTCTTTGTGTAAATTTGGTAAGGTGAAAGGTTTAATGTGAAAACTTCCCGAACATGTCCCGAGACTTCGTAAATTGAACTTTTGAGCATCAAAATCCATAAAACCCGTAAAACTGCTTCCCGGCATCAGCTTTTGCACTCTTTTCATTCTCGTGCCCGGTTTTCTTCTGTTTTGTCTTTCTTTTGTCTGTTTTCTGATATCTATACCTGCACATGCATAAACTCAAGAAATATACTAATATTATGCATTAATGGCTCATTTCCGGTTTATTTTGGGTCAGTTTTGATAAAGAAAATGTATGTGTTTTCACACATACCAAAATCCCCCAAACTAACGTATTGCCGTGTCCTCACGCAATGTCATCAACTCACGCTTCTAAAACCAAGGATTCCAACCTCTTTCTACTAAATCTATGAAAAGTAGCAAAGATTCCTCAAAAGAGATTAAGAAATCCTTAATTCTAAAAACGCCCCGTTTACCTTTTTATTTCATATATAGATATAACAATTAATCACTTTCCATTTTGAATGACGGTTTGTTGAACTTTCATGTCAATCAGTAACTCCATCATATTTTTGAAAGACATTTTAGGATCACGGAGTAGGAAACACAACTTAGGAAGAAGTGACCATACGGATAGAATTCATCGTCTTTGATTTTTCACGAATTCCCAAACTAAGCTTAAAATCGAAATCACAGCTAAATATGACTTTAGATGCTAACACTACCCATGGAAGTTAATTGTGTGATTACCTCTTGCTCCCATTTTCCTATTTTCCTCTATTTATTCTATTTTTGGTGAGAAATGAATTTCTTCATATTTTCTCGTTTCGATAAGTTTTTAGACCGATAAAGATACAAAGTTTAGACGCTAAGTAGTTTTCCATGTTCTCTCGAGAATCGTTGTTTTAAAAATGAGGTCCACATCAAAGTGATTTTATTCATTTATATTTTTGACTTTTTTCATTTTCCATTTTTCTTTTTCTTTTTTTTCTTTTTTTTTACACTTATACTTTTTCATTGATGATATATATCATAAACTACGGAGCTTCACGGGGTAATTCCATGACCTTAAACCTACTCGGAGTAAAGGATCCAAGGGTCGTTACGATGGAGAATTCCAAGACTCTAAACGTTCATGAAATGAGGATCCAAGGGTGTTAGGCCAAGACCTCACACAATCCCGGATAGAAGTCCAAGGGCCGGTGTAAGAGGGTAGCCAAGACCTAAAACCTTTTGGAAAGAAGGATCCAAGGACCCGATCTCGAACCGCAGCTCAAAACTTAATTATTCAAACTTATTTATTACGCGGCCTTGATGTGTACCCAATTTTTAAAACAAGGATTCTCTTAAGAAGATAAAAAAAAACTAATTATCGGCAAAACCTAACACCTTTAATTATTATTTTATTATATTTACTATGGTGAAACAATTTTGTGGGAGCAAAAAGCCACAAGTACCTTTGATGAGCTCTAAAGAGAACCAACTACTCCACGCTTAGCATCTAAACTCATAAATAACTCTATCATTTTTCGATCCCCAAATTTAAAATCTCAAATAATGAGATCCGCGAATGCTTAGCCGATAATTTAATTATCAAAGGTTAAGGGAACAAGCTAGGGCTCAACACGCCCGGTCAAGTCAAAATTATATTCCTATTCTCACCAGCGGAAAGCTAACAAGGTGTCAAAACATATACATTATTTAGCAAATGCTTCGTCAAATGATCTTAAATCTCGCATTTTTAAAGTCACTTATTAGAAACTAGCAAATCTTTCAAAGCTTCGCATATTTAAAATTATTTAGGGAAGCTTGCAAATTCTTGGCCTTGTGAGCTAGAATTCGCATTTTATAGCCTCTTGTCTAAGCAATTAACAAAGACTTTCCAAGAAAACGCATATTTAAAGTAACTTCTAAGAGACTCGCAAAGACTTTTTGATCATAAAACTAGCAAAAGCCTACAAAAATTTTAAAATTTTCACTTTTTGCACAATTTTTTAAGGAAAAACGGGTTTGCGAGTGTAAGGCAAAAAACAAGTGCGGTCAAATCAAATCGAAGATTACCCCCAAACTAAAACTAAACATTGTCCTCAACGTTTAAAGGCAAGGGTACTCAACGAAAATCTAAAAGCCGTTTATTAATTATGCTAAAAGATAAACGTTAGTCGATAAGATTTCGGATATTTGATTTCCAACAGCATCGAACATGAAACTCGAGTGGAGAAAAGACAAAGCATCGAGCACGAGAGTCTTCATATATCAAGGAAATCCTGGACATAAACATCAAAAACCAAACACGAGAAATCGAAGAGGCTAACCCCTTCATGTCACTTATTAGAAAGAAAATAGAAAGACGATAGAAACGCTTATTTTGTTATCGAGTCGTTAGCTTGACCCGCCCCGAATTCATTTGTCCTTGTGGAAGCAAGTGGAAAAGATAATCTCCATCGGACTTTCGTTCAAGAGGTTTGGATAAAAATTGAAACAGGAGAAAGTTCCACTCATATGAGATACCCACGGTTCTAGATAACAAAAACTCTAAATGGTGATACCGGGTTCAAAGATGGTATCCTCACTCCCGCAAGAGTGAAGAAGAGGAGAAATCACATTATAAGTGAGGAATAGAATAAAGATTTTGATAACAATTAAGATCCATTCTTCATCCTAAAAAATAAATTTCATATTATCCTTAATTTGATTTTGATCATTTAAGCTCATAGGGTGATTCTTAACGAAAACTTTGGGAGGAAGAGGTGGGGTGATGTCATCAATAACGGAACTCTTTTGAGAGAGCTGCTCTTACCCCAAACTAAAATCTTTCTCAAGATCGAAATAGAAATGATAATACTTTGGTGGAGATATGATATGAGAGAGTTCACCGGAGAACTCCTCGAGATAATCTTCATTAATCTTTCGTGGTGGCTCATGTAATGGATCTTCATTCAACAAACATTCAACCTTTCTCGAATTTGCTTCAAAATCAAAGTCATCGTCATTAATTCCTGGTGGCATAGGATCGATGTGAGCGAGTTCATCGGCGAACTCCTCGACAGACGAATCCTTGAGCTCGGGTCCGGAGGATTTTCATTAGACGGCTCTACTTCTTTAATTTCTTCAATCGAGACAAATGGAGGTGGGGTTTGTGCGGTATTTTGTGAGCTAGGAATTTGCACCTTTTCCATTATGGTCTCCGTGTTGGACTCATCACTTTCCTCATCAAAGATTTGATTGTCAGCATTGAGAGTACATTCAGAATCGAATTCAAACAAAGGATTTGTGAAGGTTATGTTGAAAGTTTCTGAAATTGAATCGAAAGGTGTCTCAGATACCCTTGGGATTGGAACAAGGTTATCAATATTTTCAAGAGGAGTGCATTCGACTTCTTTGTCCCCCATTAACAAGGTATCCGAAAGTTCGTTAATAAACGGATCGCAGTTGGTTTCAACAATTTCCGGCAAAATTGGATCATCAACTTCTTCCAAAACGACGTCACTTCTCTCAACTGGCGTGAGTGAAGGGGAAGAGTCAGAAATGATAGGATTGGAAATGGGAGTAGGATTGCCAATCGAAGAATCGTCATCTATCTTTAAGTTCTCTTCTTCAAACGGTTCATCATCGTCACTATCGTCAGAGTCGGAATAGTAAAAGGCGGGTGGATGACTCGTTCTTTGTTGATAATGGTGACTGATATATCTTTCTTGCTTGCCAAAGACGTCAATTTGTGCACTCATAACGGGAATTTTCTCGGAATAATGATCACTCAACATAGTGGTAGAATCGTAAGGAACGTCAGCATCCCACTGAAAATGATGTTGTGTCAAATTCTCGATCAAATCATATGCTACTTGAGGAGTCTTCCACATGAGATTTCTACCGACTGCCAACATGATTTTGTCTCGATCAATCATAGTGATACCATGATAAAAGGTTAGGATTTGATCAAGAAGCAAAATTCTATGATCGGGACATTTCTGCAATAACGTTTTGAATCTTTCCCAAGCTCAAATACGGATTCCTTGGGTAATTGCTGGAAATTAAGAATTTCTTTCCTTAGCTGCATCGTTTGAGAATATGGAAAGTATTTTGAAAGAAACTTGCGAAACATCTCTTCCCAAGTATGAATTGAATGTTTTTCAAGAGTATAAAACCAAGATTTGGCTTCGTGGGTTAAAGAGAATGGAAAGAGATTCAATCGGATATTATCTCTAGAAACTCCATGTTGCTTTATGGTTTGAGTAATAGATAAGAACTTGTTCAAGTGCTCATTTGCATTTTCATCATGAAATCCATGAAATTGACAATGTTGTCGAAGAAGACGAACCATATGATTTTTCAATCTAAAATTAGCTCCCGGAACGGATATTGGAGCGATCGGTCCTCCTCGACCTATAAGTGATGGGCGATAGAAATCCTCCATGGTCCGAGGATCATGGGGATCAAATGGTGAAAAATCGAGCATTGTGAAGAATTAAACAAATTAGAGGGTAAAGAGAGAAGAATTAAACATTCAAGAGGATAACGAAGAATATTTTTGGGTTTTTATAAAAGCAAACATAAAAGGAAAACAAATTTTGAAAAGGAAAATAGTTTTGGGTTTTAAAATTAGAAAACTTTGAAAACACAATATTTTTGGTAACCGTCCCGTCAACCGGTTCTCGGTAGCTCTCTAACTCGCAGCGTGGCGGGAGAGAAGAGTGGATCTCTCTTCGGTCTGCAATTTAATGTCAAGACCTTCCTAAAACCCCGTGTATATGTTGTACTCTAAAGGTGAGCCGACGTAACAATTGACGTTTCGATTTCTTTTTATGTTTATTAATTTTTTTGGTGTTTTAAACACTTTAGGAAAGTGTTTTGGTTTTTTTAATTTTTTGGGTTTTTATAAAAGAGACATTTAGAAAAAACAATGATAACTTCTCGGGGAAGGATCTTCAAAAACACACGAATCGGAACGGAATCAAAACTCTCGTCAAGCCTTCCCTGGCAGCGGCGCCAAAAATTGATTTGATTAATTATAGTGTATATTTTCAAGCAAGCAACTCAAACGGTTAGGTTTGAGTCCCCGGATCGTTCCTAGCGAAGGATGAATGGAGTTTATAACTCTCGTCGCAGTTTACGAGTTTTTGAATGGGAAATAAGGGAGAATAATGGGCATTCTACACTACGATATTGAAACATAAACTAAAATAAACTCAATAAGCATATAAAACAATAACGTAAAGCACATTTAACCTAAAACGCAATCTAAACCTAAAACGCAAATACGAGAAATTTTAAAAACGCGATTTAAAATCAAATAATGCAATTTAAACCCTAGGAATGTAAATCTAATTTTCCTACGTGCAAAATGACAAAATAAAATTTTGGAAAAAAGCGGAATATTTTTTTGACTTTTTATTTAATTATTATGATTTAAAAACTAAAAAGTAAAAATTAATTATTTAAAAATACTAAAACTATTTGGAAAATTATAAAAAAAATTTGAAAAATACTTTAAGATATCCTAAACCTAAGAAAAATAAGAACTAAAAAAAACTGTTTAGAAAAACCAGTTAATAAGCAAAAATGCTAAATTAAGCTAAAAAGCTAAAAAGTGTATAAAAGAAATGAAAAAGAAAGATAGGTACGGGACAATCAGGTAGAGCAGTTGGTATGAGTGTGGGAGTTGTGTGGTTGAGAGAGTTGAGGTTTCAGGTTCGAGCCTTGTGGCTCACCTTTGACCTCCTCTTTCCCATTTTTTTCTTTTTGGCTACACTATTGCTAATAGAAACTTAAAAATAAGCTACTCAACAACTAATTAACAAATATAAACTCTAGAAACACACTGATAAGCAGTTTAAACAAAGATTTCAATAAGCAAAAACAAAACAGATTCAATATAAGCAAAATCAAATACTCCTAAATGAAAATAAGGTTAAAGACTTAAGGGAAGCTAATAAAGGCAACAATAAGCTAAAGGGATTAAGCTAACTAAAATTTTATAACTAACTTAAGATCTCTAATCCTAATCAAATAAGCTACAAAGGCAAAAGGCACTAAAAGGGAAAACAAATGGGCAGAAAGAGGGAGTTTTGAAGGCTAAATAAGCTATTGGAAAAGCTCAAAATACCTAACTAAGGCAAAACAAATAATCCCTATACTAGAAACTGGGAAACAAAAAGCAATCAATAACCTTCACTGAATAAGCAGATAATCAGCTTATTACAAGCTGATATGGACAGATAAGTGGATAGCAAATACACTAGGGGTAGATGAGGACTATTGCATGCCAAACTAAGCTATAAAAATGAGCACTAAAAACCATATAAAGTCAAAACAGCTAATAACTATACTAAAGGCTACATAGTGAAACAAAAATCAAGCTAAAAAGATGAAATGATAAGCAGATAAGCAACTTTGAAAAAGGCTACATGGACAGGAAAGTAGCATTGTAGACAAAAAAATAGGGACAGATAAGGCACTTTTAACTAAAAATTAAGCTATCTAAATGGTTCTAAAGGGCAAGTGAACTGAGAAGAGATAAAATAGGGTGCATTAACAATAAGAAAAACCAATGTGAACTAATTTTGAGACTCATTAAGACCTTGAAATTGACTGTGAGCAAACATGGTTGGGACAGAAACATGAAACTGAAAATGAAATTCAAAACACAAATTCAGACTTGACACTATGAAAACTTGATTGAAAAAGCTTTTAAAAACAATTTATAAACTTTAAAAACCTCATATTTAGCAAACCAAATTAACTCAAACTAAACAAATAAGTATAACCTAAACACCCTCTTAAGTGAACCAAAATGGAATTTGAACTAAAAACTTTTATGAAACTTGACTGAGACAGAATTTAAATGAACAAAGCAGTATTAAAATCAACTATTTAACCTCTTGAAATCAAAAATTACTCAAAAACTAAGTTGATTATGAATTTTGACTTTTGTTGATTTTTTCAAAATAATGAAATTGAGAACTAATTAACCAACATTAAGCTCACATAAGCTTATAAAAGCTTACATGAGCTTTCATTAACAGGAATTTAGAACTTTAAACTCAAAAACAAGCCTGATATCAAACTAAAGTAACAAATGGAAATTAAATGGAAAAGAAATTTGCATTAATTGAAATGAGTTTACAAACTTAAACTGAAATTACAAATACTAATTGACTACTAAAAATAAACAATATGACAGGAATAAAAATGGTAAACAGATTTCTAAAAACATGAAAATTGAACGAATTTACAACAGTGATGAGAAGGGTATTTATAAGCTGAGCCAGGAGCATCAAGGGTTTGCTTGGAAGCTTCAAGATACTCCATCTTGGACATTGATCTAATTATGTCATCATCTCAAACGTTTGTAGCCCTTGGATCACGCGTACACATCACATCAACCAATCATTGAACTTGGGATTGCCAAGGTGGACAAATTATGGTGTCATACCCTCTGACTTGTTAGCAACTTCTTAAAGTATGGTAAGTACGGGTAATTATTGGGGATCAGGGTAAATGGGAGGAGAACGGTGATGAACAGTAACCGGTTATTTATCTTGGCGGGTAGGGTGAATTTGACCAAGATTGTAGGATAGTTTGACCGGGTATGTGGGAAAGGGTAAAAGGTTTGATTGACCGGGTCATGGGGTGTTTGACCGGGTTGAAAGGGTATACGGGTTAGATTATTATTTTGTTGGGATTTTGATTAAATTGGGCTAGGGTAGTAGTTTATTTTGGTTTTAGGATTTGGACTAGTATGTATCCGGATAGAAACTTTAAGGACCATTCATGTTCATTTGTAAATTCCAAGGACTATTGGTGTAATTTATGAATAGGTAAGGGTGTAAAGTGTAATTTGGTAAAATGAGGGTTTGAGGGGTGTATTTGGTAATTAAGATAAAGTTGAGGGTTCTTTGTGTAAATTTGGTAAGGTGAAAGGTTTAATGTGAAAACTTCCCGAACATGTCCCGAGACTTCGTAAATTGAACTTTTGAGCATCAAAATCCATAAAACCCGTAAAACTGCTTCCCGGCATCGGCTTTTGCACTCTTTTCATTCTCGTGTCCGGTTTTCTTCTGTTTTATCTTTCTTTTGTCTGTTTTCTGATATCCGTACCTGCACATGCATAAACTCAAGAAATATACAAATATTATGCATTAACGGTGCATTTCCGGTTTATTTTGGGTCAGTTTTGATAAAGAAAATGTATGTGTTTTCACACATACCATTAACATTTGTGTTCCTTGGGTTTAAATGTCGCCTAACCAACTAGTTAGGTTCTTTGACACTTCTCGAAAGCAACTCAGAGGTCTAGCGGAGATTTATTTACTCAAACCAGTTGTACCATACTGCATACAAAACTTGAATAAATTCTAACAAGTCCTTAAACAATAAATAAAATTTACTTATTTGCCCTTTTCAGGAAACCCAACAACATGTTTGTTCCAATGTATCTCTTATGAGCTTCATCTACCCTAATCACAATGAAAAACAACATATTCAGGTAAAGAACACATTTATTATATACAAAGACACCAACGTAACAAAAATAGTGGTCGCTAGAATGCAAAGCAAAAATATTGTAGTCATGCAAATTAAATAACAATCTTTACATAACATTATTCAAATATCTCATATTTATTTTTAAAAGTTTAATTTTTATTGTCATCAATGAGTCATGCAAATTAATAGGATCTAAAATTGGAAGATGATTGACTTCCATGTTTTTAGGAAACTAGAAAGTTGCAACCAATAAGGCATATCATTTTAGAAAATTCAAAATAATCAGTATTAAAGTTTTCAACAAAAAAAGATTGTCTGCAAACCAAGAACTTCACCAAAATAATCAAGTATCTCATGTTTATGAACAAAAAGCTGCCAGACAAAGAGAACAATGCAATACCAAACGTTAGTTCGTCAACACCAAACAGTATGATTTCTATACTTTTATTATACTGTTATATAAATCTTTTGATTATCAATACATGTTTTTTGCATTACGTATGTACATATAATATTCCTTTGTTTAAAGAAAATCACCCGACCATTGTTTTACATGATCTGGTATCATTGTTGAAAATTATATGTAACCATGAATCATATGCGCTACGTCGTAGGGGAAGACCTCGACTAACTGATATAACAAACACGAACCACTCTAACATACCTATTAGTGTTCCTCATGTTGTGGAACGCGTTACGAATAAGAGGAAAGCCAATGTAAATCTAATTACGTAAAAAGAGTGTGTTAATACAAATTATCCGTAAAAATGTTTATTTATATTTTACGATCTTCTAATCTTTTGTCGATAACAAACGTAAAATCATTTTAACGAAACAAATAAAATACGTAAATTGTTTGAACTAATAGTTTCTAACATATTCACAATTTCACATAAAACACTAAAACAAGTATAAGTGATTTTATGATTTAGTAATACATATGTACAACAACTAGTGTTTACATATTTGGATAAAATATACACATAACTAGTATGTAGTATATTGGGTAATATAAATGGGTAGAAACTTAAGCATCACAACCCATTGGGAAAATACATTGAATGTAGTTGGGTACAACCCAAAGCCCATAACACATGGATCTTGACCCATAACCCATTGCATGACATCATGCTTATATCATACATGGATAATATCCATAACCCATGGATCAACCCATACCCAAGTGACCAAGTGCATTGCACTCAAAGATACATTGTATCCAGCCAAAGATCCATGGTTCAACCCATGACCCATGACCCATAACCAAAATACCCATGGGTAAAAGGGAGCGTCCCACGGATCCCTAGCTTAACGCTAGACGGATCCCTTGTGGAAGGGATCCGTGGGATCCGGGGAACAGTAGGATTTTTCCTCTATAAATAGTGAGCCATTTCTTCATTATTTCTCACCCCTTTCTAACACACTTTCTCCCTGAGTTAAAAACTCACTAACCTCAGATCCAAGAGATCTATGTTTGTAGTTTTATTTTTGTGTGATCTTTTAGGTTCCTCTTAAAGGCAAGATCACCACCTTTGAAGTCGAGCAAGCTCAAGTCCATGAGTTGCCATGCTTCCTCATCATCAAGGCTACTGAAGTCTTCTTGTTGATGATTCCTTTCTTTCTTCAAAGAAGTGTAGTGTTGAAGACATTAGTGAAAGATGTCTCAAGTGTCAAGACGAAGATATTAGTGAAGGGTATCTATCGTCTATAGCATAAGCACTTGTGGTAGGTGCTTAGAAGTCAAGACAAGAAGCATTAGTGAAAGGTGCTTAGAAGTCAAGACTTGAAGCATTAGTGAAAGGTGCTTAGAAGTGAAGACACAAGACATTAGTGAAAGGTGTCTTGTAGATCTAGTCAAAGGCATTAGTGAAAGGTGCCTTAGATGTACATTCGATATGGTGTGTTTCGATGTACTAGATAGACTAGCATTAGATCCAAGGATATTGATGTCCTTGATGATGTTGTAAAGGAGTAGATCTCCTTTGGGATTAGTCGTTGGTGTAGTGTGGTAGTAGTTCCTCCATTGCAATGGAACTAGGTGCTTAGCCTAGTACCTAATAAAGGGTAGGTGACGTTGTGAAGGTGTAGTTCACCTTGGAGTGAAAGAACTAGGTACTTAGCCTAGTACCTTATAAAGGGTAGGAGACGTTGTGTAGGTTTGGTTCACCTTGGAGTGAAGGAACCTGGTGGTTAGCCTAGCACAGGAAAAAGGGTAGGCGACGTTGTGAAGGCTTCTCCGCCATAAGGAGATTGGTGTAGTGTTTACGAACTCTCGAGTAGGTGACTCGGGGAGTGGAGTAGGGCAAGGAAGGTGTCCTTGTAGCCGAACCACTATAAATACTCGCGTTGTGGTTTTGTGCTTCTTACTCTTATCTCTTCATTACATATCTTTATATGCTTGTTTATCAACATCCAACACACACAACCAAATAGATTGACATAAGTCGATCTAAATAGTTTAAAAGGAAGTTTTAATTGGTAAAACTATTCAACCCCCCCTTCTAGTTTTCCACAATTGGCATCAGAGCTTCGTTACCAAGTTTCTTGAAGTATATTGTACTTTAAAAACTTGATACGATCCATGGTTAATTGAAAACTACAAAGAAGGTTTTTCATAAAAACAAACACCATGTCTTTTAAAACTATACGTTTGGATTTGATAACAACATTTTTTTATTTTTTTATTTTTTTTTCATTTAATTGCACTAATCTTCCTTGTCATGTTGATTAGTCAAAGCTCATACCCACCAAGCTTTAGGAGTCGCTTGGTAACAAGAATACCTTCCTTAAGAAGGTATCTTAAACATAAAGGAGTGGGAATAGTCTAAGTGACATTTGCTGTGTCATTTGTAAAGACATTCCTAATTGCGCTAGAGGTATGATTTTCTTTTTACTTTGCTTGATAATTAAGTATACCTGTTTAGGTATTTATATGATTATCTTTTGTGCAATTACATGTTTTACATGAAGCTTCATTAGGAAGCCTTTTTCTCACATACGTGTTTTATTTCTCGTCTAAAGTCGTGGTATATAAAACTTATGTTTTGTTTCTTTTAATCCAATAATAAAACAAAACACGAATTTCAAAAATTCCTCCTTCCCTATAAATACTCCCACCGTCGACCATTCTATCAAACCCTCACTTTTTCAAATCTTCCAATTTCAAAAATTTCCTCCTCATTCCATCTCAACCGAAACCAAGAAGATCCGTCATCAACATGGTTTACATCGCACCCGTGCTCATCGCCTTAACACTCATTGCACTTGTGTTCCCTATGATGAAGTTCACATATGGAGACATTTACTTTGTGTTGTTAATCTACATTGGGATCATATACCCAATCCTTTGTATCATCCTTAGCTTTGAAATGCAATATTACTAATAATCTTGTTATCTTTGTTATTATTTATTTTCTTGTGATTTATATGTTTCATATTCCTTCGTGATACATTAGAAGTCATGTATGCATGCTAAAAGAAAATGTAGGATAAAACACTTTTCGTGGTATAAAAATGTAAAACCTATGTTTTTATCAAATCTGTTTTTGTTACTACAGATCCACAGATCCCGGAAGTCATACTAGCCGGATCCCTTTTAAAAAAAGGAACCGTGGGATCCGTCCTACTGGAGAACAGTTTTTCATGCAAATTAAAAACCATTTTTCTTCTAAAAGTAATACTCCACTAGAATGTCAAAACCATAAGTGAGTCAAGTGTCTTTCTTGTTTAAAAAAAAACAATTGTTAATAAAAATCTAATAAAAACGTTAGATAATCATAGGTTGACCATAAACATCACCTCTTATTAACCCATCACTTCTATAGGTTCAACTATGATGCATGAATACGAGTTTGATTTTTCACTCACTAGCGTCTACACTCCTAACATCTCTCTTGAGCCCAACACACCTGGCAATCATGTCCGTGGGTTCAACAATCTCGAAACCCGTCACTTCCATGAAGGACGTATTGTAGACACCTCTCTACAATTCGAAGAAGGTATCAATACCTCCTTCCGAGCCATAGGACTAGAATGTCTTCTTGAAATCAATGAGAAGATATGTCCAAGGTTCATAATGGAATTCTTCCGTCAAGTCAAACTCGTTCGTAACGAGGATCGCTCTCTATCTCTTTGGTTTTAAATCAAAAACCAAAAGTTTACTCTAACCCTTGGGCATTTTGCTCACATCCTCCGGATTCCTAATCATGGACAATGTGCCTTCACCGAAGATTGGTATCTTGATTCTCTCTTCAACTTTCGTGAAAAAAATAGTCCATATTGTTCACACATACCCTCTCCGGAAGATTTAAATTGCATAATATGCAAACCTCGACCATATTACTCCGATCCAAACATTATCTTTACAAGGGATATCCGAGAAGAGTACAAGCCTCTTGCACTCATCCTACGTGAAAATGTTTGGAGCCTTAGGGGAAATCGAGAAATTCTTCCCGCTTGTTGTGCTCACATGTTGTACTGTTTGCTAACACAACAACCATACAATCTCGCCTACTTCTTCGCAAGGCGAATTGCAAATCTTCAAGGCTCCAAGAATAAACTCATCCCTTATGGAATGTTCTTGACACGCCTCTATCATAATGTTATGCACTTCCATCCTCAATTTCAAAGTCCGTTGTACGTACTTATGAACAAGATGATGGAACCGCTAAACATATCTCTCATGAAGACTTTCTTCATTCTTGATTCCACCAACACTCATCAATCACGTAATGATCCTCCTAGCGAAAACACTCAAGAAACCTAGTAGTATTTCAAAATAGGATCAAATCTCTTGTACTCATGCTTTATCAATGTAATCCTATTTCCTTCATGAAATAAAAACATATTACATTTGATATCTTAGTGTTAGAACCCCTCTAAACCAACCTTGGAATATGATGCATTGTCAAGATCATTGCATACCTTTAGTAAAGGTTCTGCTGAGCATATGGACGGATCCCAAAGTTTGTGCTAAACGGATCCCTTCACTTAGGGAACCGTGGGATCCGGCAAACAGAAAATGCAATTGCAAGCATTATATTTCAAACATATCCTTAGAACACCTCACACTAAGCTAAACATAGTGTCTTAAGGAAAATTAAGTCCTTATCAAGATAGGTTGATCCTTCCTACTCACACACCTAGATCACACTCTAAAACGCTTGTAGATCTACCGTTTCATTTTAATCCATTACTCTTCCGCTCTCAAACTCACACTTCATTTTCTACTTAGTCTTTAAAATCTTTTGATTATGGCAAAATTGATCATAAATCATCCTCACCTCAAAATTGATCAAAGTTGATCAAATTCTAATTTTCTCATCTCAAAGCCTCTAGGATATTTTTCAAAACACTATCCTAAGTCACAACCTGATCTCTAGGATCATTTAGCTTCAATTGACACTCTCATCTTTAGTGTCATCCTTGCTCATCCATTGGTACTCTTTGAAAGTTCCAAATCCTTCCATAAAAGACAATCATTAGCTACATCACTCATTACCTTCAAGTACTTAAGCACCCCTTCATTTAAGACATTTAGGAAGACTGAAACACTCAAGATGTTATAGGTCTTAGATCTTAGAAACATCATTTCCACTCTTTCATAACTGCTGAATTGCCGGATCCCTAGGATTAGCCTAGACGGATCCCTCTGAGGAGGGAACCGTGGGAACCGGATGACAGTTTATGTCAAATCTTGCTAAAACAATCATTTCAACTCATCTTCCTAACTCAAACACTCCATCTCATCTTAAATGAGTTCCTAGATCAGTGCAACCTCTGAAGTTGACTCTTGTGCATGTTAATCATCACATTCCAATGAATCCTAGTGGCTTAAGGCTTAAATGCTCTTGCCAAATCTCTTGGTTTATAAACCACTTTGTTAGGACCTCCCTAGTCATCACTCTCATCCTAACTTTCAGCACTTTAGAAATCTCTGCAAACCTCTTGAAATCATCTCATCATGAGGAAAACCCCAAGTAGTAACTTATCCACCAAAGAACCACCCATGAAAAAGGCGCGTGTTATACACGAAATCTCTTCAACCGAATCATCTCTGGTCAAGCCAACAAATGATAGGATCCTTCATCATCCAATCAAACCAATTCCTAAAAGGATAGTACCCACAAAACTACCAATGCCAAACACCACCATACCTCCTAGGCCAAACAATATCATCTCCACTAAACCATCACCATTAGTTCCTAGAGCTATTTCGTTTACATCCCCACTATCATCACCACACCTCTACAATTTAGAGGACTTGCCTCCTAGGCCGTCTCATCCACTTCCGCCGACAACATTTTCCTCATTAGGAGGAATAATGGTACAAAATCAAGATGTTGAGTCAACACTTGCTCCGGCTTCCTTTTCGCCGTTTCCATCATATATTCCCATTTGGATTATGAGAAATCATCAAAGTCAACCACCCGACCGTATGGAAGTTGACACTTCTCTACCACCACCATCATTCTTGGTCGAGCCATTCTCAAATGTGCCTCCACCAATCCCTCCATCGTTTGAAGCTCCACAAGCCGCTTCACTTGATCCTTCGCATCAAGCCATCTCATTTCTTCCACCACCACTACCTAGCCATGACAAAGATTGATATCATTGTCAACATGTTGAAGGTTTGATACATGAAGTACGAGAAGACCAACATTTCATGTTCTATCATCTCCTCGAACGTTTCGACGAGATCAAACCTAAACAAAACTTGAGCTAGAAGATTTTAGTGGTGTCCTAGCATCAAGCGATAATTGGTTTAGAAATTCCTAGCCATGTATTTTCTTATTTTCTTAGTTTTTAGAGTCATGTATATCATAACTCTAGTTTTATTAAATGGAATTACATGCTACTTGTTATGTTTCTGAGCATATGATTACCTTGTATTCATATCTCATTTTTGTGATAACATTACTTGTTATATCACCTGTGCTGAAATTAATCAGCTACTACGGATCCCTCATAATTGCCTAGACGGATCCCTACTAGGAGGGAACCGTGGGATCCGTGAGACAGAAAGCTTTCTTTCTACTAACTTGAACCACATTTGCAGGAAATTGTGAATTATACTTGCTTTCTAACCTTTGTTTTGTAGTTATTCAATTTACACATGAAGACTTTGACATCCTAAAGCTAGGGGAGCTTTATGTCAAAGCAATACATTGCAAATCACTTGCAATACTAGGTTTACATTTCATGACATCCCCTTGCAATATTGAAATCATCAAGGGGGAGTACATTCGTCACTTAGACGAAATCTTTTGCAAACTTACTTGCAAACAAACTAGATTAGTATCACTTTCTTGACGCCCTTACATAGGGATGGACTCATCAAGGGGGAGTAAAGACGAAATCCGTTCCCGTTACTTGCTCTCTATTTTTTAATTTTTTTATTTCTTTCACATGTTTTTCTTAAAAACGATGTGTTGCTTTCCTTCAAACACTTTTTGTTTCAACAAAAAGGGGGAGAAGAAAGTAAAAACTACAAATTCAAACTTTTACGAATTTTAGCTTTTCCTTAAAATAATTTTATGTTTTGTCATCAACAAAAAGGGGGAGATTGTTAATACAAATAAGCCGTAAAAACGTTTATTTATATTTTACGATCTTCTAATGTTTTGTCGATAACAAACGTAAAATCATTTTAACGAAACAAATAAAATACGTAAATTGTTTGAACTAATAGTTTCTAACATATTCACATTTTCACATAAAACACTAAAACAAGTATAAGTGATTTTATGATTTAGTAATACATATGTACAACAACTAGTGTTTACATATTTGGATAAAATATACACATAACTAGTATGTAGTATATTGAGTAATATAAATGGGTAGAAACTTAAGCATCACAACCCATTGGGCAAATACATTTAATGTAGTTGGGTACAACCCAAAGCCCATAACCCATGGATCTTGACCCATAACCTATTGCATGACATCATGCTTATATCATACATGGATAATATCCATAACCCATGGATCAACCCATACCCAAGTGACCAAGTGCATTGCACTCAAAGATACATTGTATCTAGCCAAAGATCCATGGTTCAACCCATGACCCATTACCCATAACCAAAATACCCATGGGTAAAAGGGAGCGTCCCACGGATCCCTAGCTTAACGCTAGACGGATCCCTTGTGGAAGGGATCCGTGGGATCCGGGGAACAGTAGGATTTTTCCTCTATAAATAGTGAGCCATTTCTTCATTATTTCTCACCCCTTTCTAACACACTTTCTCCCTGAGTTAAAAACTCACTAACCTCAGATCCAAGAGATCTATGTTTGTAGTTTTGTTTTTGTGTGATCTTTTAAGTTCCTCTTAAAGGCAAGATCACCACCTTTGAAGTCGAGCAAGCTCAAGTCCATGAGTTGCCATGCTTCCTCATCATCAAGGCTACTGAAGTCTTCTTGTTGATGATTCCTTTCTTTCTTCAAAGAAGTGTAGTGTTGAAGACATTAGTGAAAGATGTCTCAAATGTCAAGACGAAGATATTAGTGAAGGGTATCTATCGTCTATAGCATAAGCACTTGTGGTAGGTGCTTAGAAGTCAAGACAAGAAGCATTAGTGAAAGGTGCTTAGAAGTCAAGACTTGAAGCATTAGTGAAAGGTGCTTAGAAGTCAAGACACAAGACATTAGTGAAAGGTGTCTTGTAGATCTAATCAAAGGCATTAGTGAAAGGTGCCTTAGATGTACATTCGATATGGTGTGTTTCGATGTACTAGATAGACTAGCATTAGATCCAAGGATATTGATGTCCTTGATGATGTTGTAAAGGAGTAGATCTCCTTTGGGATTAGTTGTTGGTGTAGTGTGGTAGTAGTTCCTCCATTGCAATGGAACTAGGTGCTTAGCCTAGTACCTAATAAAGAGTAGGTGACGTTGTGAAGGTGTAGTTCACCTTGGAGTGAAAGAACTAGGTACTTAGCCTAGTACCTTATAAAGGGTAGGAGACGTTGTGTAGGTTTGGTTCACCTTGGAGTGAAAGAACCCGGTGGTTAGCCTATCACCGGAAAAAGGGTAGGCGACGTTGTGAAGGCTTCTCCGCCATAAGGAGATTGGTGTAGTGTTTACGAACTCTCGAGTAGGTGACTCGGGGAGTGGAGTAGGGCAAGGAAGGTGTCCTTGTAGCCGAACCACTATAAATACTCGCGTTGTGGTTTTGTGCTTCTTTCTCTTATCTCTTCATTACATATCTTTATATGCTTGTTTATCAACATCCAACACACACAACCAAATAGATTGACATAAGTCGATCTAAATAGTTTAAAAGGAAGTTTTAATTGGTAAAACTATTCAACCCCCTTCTAGTTTTCCACAGAGTGTATCACTAAAGGAGATAAAAAGAAAACTGCATTACCGGAAAGAAATATACCTTTAAATACTGGTGTGCTGTTAGTTGATATTGCCAAAAGACCTGCAGGAAGACCGGCACGGAGACAGCCACATAATGATATTAAACATAGTACGTTTTTTTCTTAAATCAATATCATAAAGTACATGTGATTCTACTACATTACATAATCTTGACGCAGCGATATGATTTGCTAGAATAACAATACTATATTTTAAATCCAACCATAAAATTTTGCCACTTTGTATTTATAGTTATAAATGTTTACATATTATATGACGTTGTACACTTATTTTTTTGTTTCCATTGCAGACCAAAAGACTGTCTCGAACAACAATACTTCAAAAAGTAATGTTCAAGTTTAATCATAAAACTCTATGACACAACTTTTTATTTTAACGCATTAATAATAAGACTATATATTCTTAATCTACCAAGAATATGTTTTGTTTCAGGGCCAAGAACACCTACACAATTAACTCCTAAAGCAAGTCAAGCTGCTAATGGTGTTGGCTATGACAGTGGACTATCGAATTTTACACCTCAGCCAAGGGGACGTTCGCGCATTAGTGACATTTCAACCCGTAAGACACATTATGTATTCAAGATGTTATGTGATTGTTATTATGCAAATACAACATCACAAAATGTTTAAGTAACAAAATAAAGTAAGACAATTAGTTATTTATATACCGATGCTATTTGCATTAGGTACGCCACTTCAAAACAACACTCCTCTTGGTTCAATAACTTCTAAATCTATGATACTTAATGGTTAAGTTCATGGAGCTGCGTATAGCGAGACAACAGCAAAAACAACAGGTATTTGTATTCAAATGTTCTTAACAGCCTTAATGCACCCAAAAATGAATCATGAATAAGTAACATCAGTAATCAAATGCATAAGCCTATTAATGTTAGATACATATACCCCTATGACTTGCCTACTACATGTACCTTTTGCCATAAAATGAGTCCAGATAGCCATTAAACCAATCAACCAAACATCCAAGTAACTGCATCAATTGAGTCCAGGTAGCCAGCACATTCCACCAGCATTCCATGAACCAGCATATTGCCATCAATCCTTAACCAAAAAACATCCACAACAGATTCCACATAAGCACTAAAACGAATACTGAAAAAGTAAAACAACGCCATAATGAAATCCCGTACAATATCGCCAAATACCTTAACCAATCCACAAAAGTTGACAAATACTCATAGTGAGGGCTAAATTAGGACAACCCCTAGCAAAAACCACCATTCAAAAACTTCCATAAGCAGCAACATGCATTTTTACCAATCATATATACAATTTTTTTACTTAATACTTAAAATATTTGATTACTTAAAGATACATTTACAAGGAACAACAATTGTTTGAGGTTTCGGAACTAGACACCAGTGAAGTTTAATATAGGTAGAGATTTATAGGATGTAGCCATCATTTAACCGTTTAATGGTTTAGCATACTTGCAATTTTATATCAACGTTGAAAACCTTAGAACACGAAACTAATATAATAATCTAATATGTAACAGGTTCTACATCTTCTAAAAAGGATACACTATGCCATGGTACATCTTCTATGCTTCTATCTAACCGGCAGAAACTTAAAGGGAAAATGCTTTCCAGCCAATCGTCACGTCGTATTAACTTTACGGAACCTGAAAATGAATTTGAAAGTGAAGCACATATAAATGCCTTTGTTGGAATTTCAAACGGTATGCAATACAAAAATCAACACTTATCACAATATTAATCAAATTTCTCACAGATTGTCGTTAATCAGATTACATTGATCATGGAGATCCTAATTATTCATGTTCATCTTGTGGTGCAATGCTATGGTATGCCGAGAGTATCCGAGGAGCAAATAACACATCTTCTTAATCATACTCACTTTGTTGTGGTAGGGGTAAGGTTAAGCTAACCAATGAACTGGTGGAGCCAACTCAATTGTTGAAAGACCTTATTACCAAAGAACACCCTAAGAGCGCGTCATTTATCGATAGTATTCGGCGGTATAATTCAATGTTTGCCTTTACTTCTATGGGTGGTAGACAAGACACGTCTATTAACAGCGGACGTGGTCCCTATTGCAACTGACTACATGGTGAGAATTACCATTTAGCTGGTTCTTTGTTGCCCGAAACTGGAAAGACTCCAAAGTTTGCCCAATTGTATATCTTTGATACTGATAATAAGGTTCGAAACAAAATGGCTTCTGTCAGGTATAAAACAAATCCTATATTACATAAAAAAAACTTAATGAAATCTTCCTTATTTTTTCCTAAATCTTATAATTTTTTGATATAGCAATGGAGAATCAACCTCTTCAAGAAACATGGAATTAGACTACCAGCTTACCACGAATATACGCGACCTACTTGATTCAATAAATCCATTGGTTAGTAAGTTTCACATGGCTGGTGAACGTGTGTCTTGATGAGTCTCCAAATTTAAAGCTTTGACTTATTGGTACAAGGCAGCGAGATGGAAGAAACTATAATCTACCAACTGCTTCGGAGGTGGCTGCTTTAATTGTTGGAGATTTTGACTCAAAAAAACATAAGAGGGATATTATTCTACATACACAAGATGTCGATCTTAAGAGAAGCAGTGAGTTGCACCCCTCATATCTTGCATTGCAATACCCTTTGTTATTCCCGTACGCCGAGGATGCTATCGTATTGATATTTACCATGAAGGCGTAACCGAATATGATGAAAAAAATAGAGGAACACGCGTTACAATGAAAGAGTGGTTTGCATATCACATACAAGACATGCCAAAAGAATTCTCCATGACGCTAAATGGAAGATGATTATTTAAGCAATTTCTGGTAGACGCATACACAATGGTGGAAGCTGAAAGGATCAAATTTAATCGTAAACAACAAAAGGAACTGAGGAGTGAAACGTATTCTAATTTGGCAAAATTTTCAAAGTCATCAGACTCTGAAGTTAAATTACGTGGTAGAAAGGTGGATTTTCCGTCCTCATTTACAGGAAGTCCAAGGTATATGATGTAGAACTATTTAGATGCCATGACTATTTGCAAGTTTTATGGTTACCCGAACTTATTCATAATCTTTACATGTAACCCGAATTGGCCTAAGATTGCATGGGAGATGGCCAAGAAAGGTTTGAAATCTGAGGACCATCCAGATGTAATAACAAGAGTATTTAAAATTAAGCTTGACAGTCTCATAAAGGAATTAAAGGATCAACGTACATTTGGACGTGTTAAAGGAGGTAATCACCATACACATCGATCTTATTTTATTCACTCCTACTTTTGTTTGATTTTGTTACCTTATTACTTAATCGCATCCTTTTTATTTTAATTGGCAGTCGTTTACACCATTGAGTTTCAAAAAAGAGGACTTTCGCATTGCCACATATTACTATGGCTTGAAACTGAAGATAAGTTAACCACTACAGCAAAGATAGATGAGTATATATCTGCGGAAATACCCGATAAGGATGAGGATCCTAATTTGTATAAGATTGTGACAGATCACATGATGCATGGCCCATGCGGTCCTGAACATCCAAGTTTTCCTTGCACGGTTGATTTCAAATGTACCAAGAATTTTTCTAAACAATTCAACGAAACCACATTCATTGATGACAATGGTTATGCAATATATAGAAGACGAAATGATGGAAATACTATCAAGAAAAGTGGAACAGATTTGCATAACGGTTACATGGTTCCATACAACCCAGGATTGCTCAGGCGATACCAGTAGAGGTGGCAAAACGGGCGGGCACGGGCTAAAACGGGCACGGGCTATAATGGGCACGGGCTTAAACGGGCATGGGCCAAACGGGCACGGGCAAAACGGGCACGGGCCAAACGGGCACATGTAATACAAATCGCTTAATAAAAGACCTAAAACGATGAAATAAATTCCTTAAACGTAATATTATTTATATTAAAAAACTTAAACATATTACATAAAAAAAATTCTTTAAAACAATCGTAATGTTTTACAATTGAGAAAAAACAATGCGCCCGTTAGTGCCCATTTAAGTTTTCAATGGGCTATATGTGCCCATTTCAAAAAAAGGATGGGGCTAAATGTGCCCAAATCTTTTAAAAATTTGCCCATTTAGCCCATCTTTTTGCTTTTGGGCACATTTTGCCACCTCTAGATACCAGTCACATATAAATGTTGGATGTTGCAACCAGGTTAGGTCCATAAATATTTGTTCAAGTATATAAACAAGGGTCCGGATAGGGTTACTGTTGCTTTAGGTAATGAAGAGGTTGACGAGATTCAAGATTTCTATGATTGTAGATATCTTTCAGCTTGTGAAGCAGCTTGGTGTATTTATGGCTTCGACATTCATTATAGGACGCCCTCAGTTGAATGGTTACCTTTTCATTTGCAGGATGAACAATCCATCATATTTGACGAAACCGAAAGCATTGATTACGCATTAGACAAGTCCTTGGTTAATAAGACCAAATTTGTAGCATGGATGGAACTAAACAAGACTGATGCGTTTGCACGATCATTGCTTTATGTTGAGATCCCTAAATTTTATCTATGGAATCAAAAACTAAGAATTTGGACACCGCGTCAAAGAGCTGTTACTCTAGGCCGTATACATCACGTGTCTCCTTCTTGGGGCGAATTTTATTACTTATGTGTATTTCTAAACAAGGTCAGAGATCCGGAGGGATGGGACCACCTCAAGACCTTTGACCATGTTGTCTATCCCACATTTAGAGACGCATGCTATGCGCGCGGACTTTTGCAGGATGATAAGGAGTACATTGATGGTCTACTTGAGGCCAGTCAATGGGGAATAGGCAACTATTTGCGTTCTTTCTTTGTCATGCTCGTCATGACAGATAGTATGTCTCGGTCAGAGATCGTGTGGGAAAAAACTTGGCATGTTATGGCCGCAGATGTGTTGCATGTGGAGCGCATAAAGCGGAATGACCCAGGTATTTTGTCCATTTTTCCAGCAATTTAAATAAGGGTGTGTTTGTTTAATCTTATACATGGCCTTATGAGCTTATTTGATTTTGGATTATATTTCATATGCACCAATTTTCAGGCTTATTATGAGATTTATGGGTTTATATAAGTTTATCATATCATAATAAACTTATATAAGCCCACAAGTCTCAAAATGAGGCAAAAAAATTTATGAAATATAAGCCAAAACACAAATAAGCTTATAAGCTACATATAAGTTTAAACAAACACCCCCTAAGTATCATATAATTCGCTGTTAAGTTAAACTGAGAGTAAGCATAATATGTGATGCCACATGCATTACATATACCAAAAATAGTTCACACGTTTTTTTATAAATTATTTTGAAAATCATTTTAAATGTAGAATTGGAGCTTTCAGATATACATAGGATGAACATTTGTCTCACTTATATTGAGCATATGCTACTTTGTAACAATAAGAGTTTAAAATCTATACAAAACATGTCGTATCCGAATCAAGATTACACGATGGAAGGGTATAACAGATTGATATATGATGAGACATCTTACAACAAAGATGAACTAAGGGACCAACATGAAAGACTGTAAGGTAGTTTGACATCCGAACAGAAAGGTATTTACACCACTGTTATGGACGTTGTTGACAAAAATAAAGGGGGCATGTTCTTTGTGTATGGTTATGGTGGCAGTGGAAAGACATACCTCTACAAGACAATGTCGGCTGCATTACAATCAAAAGGTGAAATAGTCTTGAATGTGGCATCAAGCGGTATTGCTGCACTTTTGTTGGAAGGCAGAAGGACATCACATTCTCGGTTTGCAATCCTAATCAATGTAGTTGAAGATTCAATGTGCAACATAGCTGCACATAGCGACCTCGTTGATTTGATACACCAAGCAAATATGATAATATGGGACGAGGCACCAATGATAAACATACATTGTTATGAGGCATTTGATAGGACCTTGAGAGATATTTGCAGGTCAGACCCGACGCTATCTTCTAATCAGGTTTTTGGCGGAAAAGTGGTTTTGTTTGGTGGCGATTTCTGTCAAATTCTCCCTGTCGTTCCTAATGGCACCAGACAGGATGTAGTACATGCCACAATTAACGCTTCGTATCTGTGGGAACACTGCACAGTGATGAACCTAATAATAAACATGAGGTTAGGTTCTGGAACAACTGAAACTGAAAAAAAAAAGAAATACAAGAGTTCGCGGATTGGATTTTAGATATCGGTGATGGAAAAATTGGTGGTAAGAATGATGGCGATTCCAGAGTCCAATGATGATGTTGGTGCAATTATAGATGAAACCTACCCGCAATTGCTAAAAAACCTATGGAACCCTTTGTTTTTCCAAGAACAAGCCATTCTTGCGCCAACACACAAATGGTTTATGTTATAAATGAACGGATTCTTTCTTTAATTTAAGGAGAGGAGAAGTTATACGAATCTTCAGACTCTGTTTGTTTGGCTGATTCTGATTCGAATTTTGATGACTCGATATACACCACAGAATTCCTTAACGGTATAAGGATGTCAGGTGTTCCCCGACATAGCTTAAAGTTAAAGATATGTACTCCTGTAATGTTGATGCGAAACATTGATCAAAAAGCATGACTATGCAATAGAACTAGGCTTCAGGTATTAAGGATGGGGATCAACATAATTGATGCTAAGATCATATCCGGTGGCAGGGTTGGTAGAATTTGCGCTATTCCGCGTATGGTCATTAGCCCTTCAGACACTAAGATTCCTTTCAAATTGAATGGAAGACAGTTTCCTCTTCAAGTTTGTTTCGCTATGGCGATTAACAAAAGTCAAGGCCAAACATTGTCGCAGGTTGGTCTGTTTCTACAAAAGCCCGTATTCTCACACGGACAACTATATGTGGTGGTGTCAAGAGTCAAGACCAAGAAAGGATTGAAGGTTCTTTGTTGCGATAAAGAAGGAAACTATCCGAACTCCACAACAAACGTCGTTTACAAATAAGTGTTATTTCGTATTTGAATTCACATTACCCCTTATATAAAACTAACTACTTCATAATTGCTTTTCAATATTTGGTCTTTAAGATATTATGTAATCTTACTATGTAAAATGTTACTTTCTTTCTTGACTAAAAAAAGTTTATGGTTTCGTTAATCTCTTAGATGTCTACTTATTTTTATTTTGGCATCAAATAGAACACAACTACTAGAAAAACAAAATAATAATAATAAAAAAAACATTTACAGATCATAAGCTAAAATTAATTTCACAAAACCCATATAAAAAACTAGCACTCAAAACCAGATCCTAAACTTGAAAAATTTCCCATCCAACAGTTAGTGTAACATTAAAGTACCACATGCATCAACAAGAATCCCTTTCATGATTATTATTCAAGAAATACATGTCGATACTTAGAATGCGATTCAACCCATATTATTATCAACTTAGTATTTGGATCATAAACACATCAATGAAAAAGAATAGAAAAAAAAATTACTGATTGGATAACGGTTGTGGTCTGGGACTGAAACATTCTTGCGCCCAATTTGTGAATGATATTGTTTGTGTTAACCCATGTTTCATTGTATAAGTAGTTTTTTCCCGGATAAAGTATTTTAAGTTCTTTCCCATATGGGAAAAACTAGCTTCATAGCCCAAATTATGTGATGTTTTTATCCCATTTGTGAATGATATTGTTTCTGTTATCGCCTGTGATGTTTCTTGCGCCTAAATTGTGGATAAAAGATAAATGGTTGACACTTTAGAAGAATATGTAGTAATTAGGACTTATATCTAGTTACAAGAAGATATGGTTGTATGTTATTTTCTTTACTTTTATTGAAATCACCAAAATGTATGTTATTATATTAAAGATTACTTTTTAAAAAATGGTATTTTGACTTTTTTTAATTGCTACATCTAAATGTTGCTACACATACAACAATTTGGTGATTTCAATATCACAAAATAGCGATATTTTGTGGTATTTTGACTTATATTATTTTATAAGAAAGTAGCTTTTTATATATATTACACTAAAAAAAATACCTACTTATATTGTGTAGGTTGTCAAGGTTCTTTGTTTTTACAAAGAAGGCGAATACACAAAGTATATAACAAACGTTGTGTATGAAAAAAATTTATTTAGTCTATTAATAACTACCATCTAATTTAGTTGTTCTCAAACATTTTCATTTTTATTTTTACATATAATACATGAACATTTTTATTTTTGTGTTCCAATTTATGCGTCTAAGACATTTGTCGTCATTTAATATTTATTTACGTCCAATTAATGTACGTCACGTAATCTTATGAAGCTAGCCCTCCCATCCGGGCGGGCTATGAAGTTAGTGTATATATATATATATATATATATATATATATATATATATATATATATATATATACATATATATATATATATATATATATATATATATATATATATATATATATATATATTTATATATATCATAAGTGATATTCATAATATTACAAAGTGATATCCATAATATCACAAGTGATATTCATAATATCACTCACAAGTGATATTCTGAATATCACAAAATATCACTTGTGATTGTTAGAAATGTATGAAAACGGATGAAAACGTAAGAAAACAGATGAATGCGTATGAAAACGGACAAACACGTAAGAAAGCGTAAAAACACCTCTGAAAACGGATGAAAAAGTATGAAAAATGGACGAAAACTAAAGAAAACTAATGAAAACGGATGAAAATGTATGAAAACAAATGAAAACGTATGAAAGTGAAAAAAAAAAACATGAATTAAAAAAAAGAAAGAGAAAGAACGTGAATAAAATAAAAAACGTGAATTAAAAAAAAAAAAAATAATAAAATATGTGAATAAAAAAGAGAGGAGAAGAAGAAAAAAAGAAAAAAGAATATTGATATATATTCAACAAAATGTAAATAGATGTTAAAAAAAACCGAACCTAACAGATAAAGTCGCAAAAACTTAACACAACATTTTGAAGAAAATTCCCTTGACAATGGCAGCCGCCGTGCCTACATACTCCGCCCCCGCCCTATTCCACCGTCGAACACTCTCATCTTTCAAAAGCGTAAATGCCGTGTTCTCTTCTTCAAGACCTTCTAATAGTTATAGCAATAAAACTGACCTCCTTAAGATACAAGCAACCAGTGGTGCGGCATCCACTGCAGTCGATTCAGCTCCGGCTATGCCCCGACCTAAGTATTGCATCTTCACTTTTTTAAATATACTTTTTTATTGTATACACTAAATAAGTTGCAAAGTATCTTGTATGGGTAATTAGTAATGTGATAGTCTTTTCTCTACTGGTGTCCCGATTAGTTTTTATTATTCTCATTGTATGTTGTTCTACACTCATAGTTCAATTTTTGACTCTTTTTTTGGGGTAACTCAGGGTGTGTTTAGTTGTAGAAAAGATAATTAGATTTTCTTAAACTTACTCTGTTACAAATTTATATTTAAAAAGGTACTGAAAATTTAGAAAGAACATATATATTTGAAAAGTGAAAAGTGTAGACAAGTTAAAGTTCAAATGATAGTTAGAATTTGAAACATCAACTTTTCAATTTCTTAGAAAACCTTTTCATAAGCTCTCTAACCTTTTCTTTATTTTCCAGTTGCAATCTCTATGTTTTGTGTTTTTTGTGGTGAATAGCGGTGTCATCTTAAAACTAGGAAAGCATATATAGTAACATATTGGGGGTGGCCAGCAGTCACGGGGATACCCTGGTTCGGTAGCCTACATTTGACTCAAAGACTCACCCTTCCTGGGCAACCTGAGATGGGAAGACCTCATCTTCGCACAGTTTTTGTTGAAGAAATTATGTTTCGAATGTTGTTTTTGACTATTTATTAAATGATATGCTTATTCTGTAACAACTGAGTAAGTAGAAAAAAATAGCTGGAACTCTACACTTGATTGCCGAAGCAGAGTTAAATCTTCAACTGTTACTAAAGTACATGGTTAACTACTTAACCAAGAGGCCACGGGCCCTGAAGTATGATACCTTAGTAATTATTTATATCAACTACTTAGCCCATGCCTGCATTCACATAAGAGATAATTTTCGTTTATGCAATGTATGAAATTTTCTTTATTGATTTCTAATATTTTTTTATTCAATATTCTTATTGTATTGTAATTCAGGGTGAGGCGCCACACAATTTCCGTATTTGTTGGCGACGAGAGTGGAATGATAAATCGGATTGCAGGAGTGTTTGCAAGGAGGGGATATAATATCGAGTCCCTTGCTGTTGGCTTAAATAAGGATAAAGCTCTCTTTACTATAGTGGTATCCGGGACTGAAAGAGTGTTGGAGCAAGTCATGAAACAGCTTCAAAAGCTTGTTAATGTTTTAAAGGTTAACTATTGATCCAATATATTTATTTTTCTGTCGGTAACTGCTATTACTAGATCCTAATGCTTACCATCTTGAACAGGTCGAAGATCTCTCAAAGGAGCCACAAGTAGAACGTGAATTGATGCTCATTAAGATTAATGCAGATCCACGCTACCGTCTGGAGGTAATTATGCTATATGCTCTGCACTTGTTGGTTCATGAGCTATTCATAACATACTGCTTTGTTCTGATAAATTGCGATAAGAGTATGCAAGTAAACTGAATATTACAAGTTTATAATGTGTACTGTTTGCATAAACATATTATGTTTATCTTCTTATTTAGTGATCAAATATCCATTTTTATATCAGCTGCAACAAAACTGATTATGAGATGGTGAGATAAATTACTCGTTATTTCACCCACTTTATGATACTTTTGCTCTCATGTCACACGATGAAACTTTTTCTTTCATAAGAATGATCTTTTTGGTTGTTTTGCGTATGAATGTAAGAGATATAATTATATTTTCAAACACAAACAATTAAATGTTTAAATATTTCAACCTCGTACATCGTCGTTGTTACTACTGATCATATGATTCTGATTAATATCACATGATCACTTTCAGAGTGCACAACCAAACACCTGCTAAGTCTAACGAACCATTCTTCAGTACTGGAAATGTTATCTTACCATGTTCTCTATGATTTTCATTTTCAGGTCAAGTGGTTAGTGGACATCTTTAGAGCTAAAATTGTTGATATCTCACAGGAATCATTAACAATTGAGGTGATGGGGGTCAATATATGACTATCACTTATTACTTTTTCATGCAACGTATTTAGAGTAAGTTTTGGATCTTAATTGATTGGATTTAAAAACGTGTATACTCTCCAACTCTTTGGATTCTAGGTAACTGGTGACCCAGGAAAAATGGTTGCGGTGCAAAGAAATCTAAGTAAGTTCGGGATTCTAGAAGTTGCTAGGACTGGAAAGGTAGGCAACTCGTTAATTGCTTTAATCAGGTGGTCTCTTTTGCGTTATGAAAGTTGTAATCTGTTTTCTTTGATGCTTAGATTGCCTTGAGAAGAGAAAAAATGGGTGAAGATGCTCCTTTTTGGCGATTTTCAGCAGCTTCGTATCCTGACCTTGAAGAAATAAATGCGAGAACTTCTCTTCAGGCCAAAAAGACAACAGAATACCGGGAAACCGATACGTCCGTTGGGGTATGTCTCACTTTTTATGGGTGTCAATAGATGTGACCAATTGGGTGGGTTAGGCGGGTTAGGTTACGGGTCAAAACAGGTTCACGTTGATTCAAGCTATTTTTTTGTACGAGGTAGAGTGGGCCGGGTTGACATTTTTGTCCATCTATCACAATAGTAGTTAAAGCACAAATGTATGATTACAAAAAGTAGGTAATTATAGAAGTGTTTGTCTTGTAGCTTATACTGTTATATGTTACTGATTGTAAGCAATGTTTGTCTATGAAGGGAGATGTTTATCCAGTTGAACAAACTGATGACTATGCATTCAATCAAGTTCTGGATGCAAGCTGGGGTGTTCTAAATGAAGAAGATGTAAGAACTTATTTTCATTTTGTATTTTTCTAGTCAAGGCATGGAAATTATTTCAACAATATTTGGATATCACTAAACAGTTTGTGTTTGATGCTTCTAGACAACTGGGCTTCGGTCACACACTTTATCAATGGTTGTAAATGACTCTCCTGGAGTTCTCAATATCGTAACAGGAGTCTTTGCCCGTAGAGGCTACAATATACAGGTATATTTTTGTATTGCTGATGTTACATTTTCCATTTTCTGAACATTGTACAAGTGCCAAAAACGTAATTTAAGTATTTTTGGTGTTTGCATTTTCATATCAGAGTCTAGCAGTTGGTCATGCAGAAGTAGAGGGGCGTTCCCGCATCACAACTGTAGTTCCCGGTACAGATGACTCAATTAGCAAGTTGGTCCAGCAACTATACAAGTTGATAGATGTTCATGATGTGAGTACTATTTCTGTTTGGTTTGTAGATGGTTTTAGGATTAAGATTTGGATTTGGATTTAAATTTGATTTACGATTTTGATTTAGATTTGATGTATGAGAGAGAAAATAATATATTTAATTACTAACAATTAATTAATAAAAAAGTTAATGAATTTTAATTTAAAACTATATATTTATAATGCTAAAAAATAGAAAAGATAGAATGAGACAAAGAGAAAAAGGAGTGGGTCCCACCAATTTTGACCAAACCTACCCTACTCCCTTACTTTTACACAACCCTACTATTATGGTATTGACTCCCAAATCCTAATACTTAGATTTCAACCAAACAATTACCAAGTGTCAAATCAAATCAAAACCCACTCCAAAGTGGTATACCAAACGGCCCCTAAAAAAAGCTCTGTTTACTATGGGTTGAGCGAGTTGTTGATAGATTGAACTGAAATAATATGTGCTTCATATTATCAGGTTATTGATCTAACATCCATGCCATTTGCTGAACGAGAATTGATGTTGATTAAGGTTGCTGTGAATTCCGCCGCCCGACGCAATGTTCTTGATATTGCCAGCATATTTAGGGCTAAAGCCGTAGATGTGTCAGATCACACCATTACACTTGAGGTGAATTTGAACTTTTTAATGTATTTACAAATTACTTCATACATCCCATAAATATGCCAGCACCTCCATTTATTCTTCATAGAAACATTTAATGAAGCACAATATGTTCTTCATAATCCCCCTTTCTTTCGTAACTCTTTTCCTCTCAGTTTGTCTTGGCAATAATGGATTTTCTTGTATTTTCCAGGTCACCGGAGACGTAAATAAAATGGTTGCGTTGCAGAGATTATTGGAGCCTTGTGGAATCTGCGAGGTCTGTTTTTGAAATCTTCTCTCTAATCTTGTTTGTATCTAAACATGACATCTTTCTAAGTTTAGCTATATGGAACTTTTTTACAATGGAATCCTTATAGTAGTGTCGTGGTTTGGTTTGTTTTGGCCTGAACCCAAAATGAAAGGTTCTACTTGGTTTTAATTATTTCACACCAAACTTCACCATGAACCTTGAGTAGAGGTGCACAGACGTGCTAAAGCCCGAGCCCGGGCTTAGGCCCGGCCCGTAAAAGCCTGAAAAAGCACACCCCAAAGCCCGGTCTGGCCCAAAAGGCTCAAATGGTCCTTATATTTTTCACCAAAGCCCGGTCCGGCCCGGGCTAAGCCTAAAGCCTGTAAAAAAGCCCAAAAGCCCGGGCTTTTGAAAAGCCCGCTAAATAGCTCACTAAAAAGCCCGAAAGCCCGGGTTTTAGAAAAAACCCAGTTTTTTTCAAAAGAAGGCCTAAATTATGTGTTATTTTTATATAATAACATACAACAAAATAATCATTTAGAAATGAATGATGAAATTACAACAAAATTAGAATCACTTATAAATAAGCATGACCTTAATGTTGTTAGAGAGCTTTTATTGTTGAATTAATGTGCTTCTTTATAATTTGTAACTTCGTTTTGTTATTTTTTAGTAATGTATTTACAAATGTTGATTAAATATTTTGCAACTATATTATTGTTACAAAATATATAAAAAAAAGCCCGGACCTGGGCCGGTCTTGGCCCGGTCTGGACCAATTGAGCCGAAATAGGCCTAATATTTTGGTTAGGGCCTGGGCTTAGCCCGGCCCGTGTTTTTTTAGGCCTAGGCTTTTTTGAACTATAAAAGCCTGAGCTTTTTCGGCCCGGTCCAAGCCCGGCCTGGGCTTTGTGCACCTCTAACCTTGAGTATAACTGAACTGGTCAACTTTGGGTTGGTTCGATTGTTTTGTTTCCATTAATTTTGAAGTATTTTAGTCAAACACAAAATAAATAATTTTAAACTCAAGTTACAAGTAAAAGGGATCAGTTTTACCAAGAAAAAGCCATCTCATGTGCTATGTAAGTAACCACTATCGCGGATCATTTATGGGTATGTGCATGGGGAATAATAGCCATTCGTGATTTTTGTTACATTGAAGTTAAAAGTGGCATAAGTGATCAATTGAAAGCTTTGTCTGTTAACACTTTGAATCGTGAACCAAACTCGTGTTTCGTGACCAAACACAATTTCTAAAACTTACATCCTTAATCTTTATTTTTGCAGGTGGCAAGAACAGGCCGGGTGGCACTGACACGTGAATCAGGCGTTGATTCCTCCTACCTCCGTGGCTATTCATATCCTGTTTGATTTTCATTCTTTTAAAGCTTTTACTTTTGGTTGGTGTGGATGTAGATTGTCAACAAGTGAATTTGTCAATCTGGATTACTGGCATTCTTCGTGTTTTATTTTTTATTTTTTATTTTTATTTTTTTTATGCTCGGGCTTATTAGTAGCTCGTCAAGCTCCAAATGACATAACATAAAAGCAGAAGTTCTTTAATAAAAAAAAGAGTTAATTTCATAAATGGTTCTTGTCGTCTGTCGGGTTTAACGGATATAGTCCCTAAACTTTTTTTTGTAACGGATCCTCTGCCTGTGGTTGCGACCGGTGTCGGGTGTGGTCCATTTTTTCTGTTAGTTTGACCATAATTTAACAATTTGACAGTCACATGAAAGGGTACTTAGGTCATTTCATTTAGGTTTTATCTTTAAATAACTTAATAAAACCAACTACATTTTTATTAATCATATTACGACCATACATTCCACTCCTAAAAATCTTCATCTTCTTCCTTTGTGCTCTCTCTAATATATTCTCAACAAACATCACACACCACCATGACCCGCCACCTATACCACCGTCACCCACGCCACAACCACAACAATCAGATTCACAACAACCACCCTCCACACCACCGTATCAACTTTAGTGGGTTTAGTGAATTAATGTTGGTGACCGTATCAACTTTAGTGAGTTTAGTGAAATTAATGATGGTGAGTTTTGAGTTTGATAAAAGAAAAAATGGTGTTTAATAAACGAAATTCTCTCTCTCCCCTTGGGGATTTCTGGCCACCACCCTCCCTGATTATTCCGGCCAATATTCACCCCTAATTCGTCCTCTCTACTCATCTTTTTGGGTATGCAATACGATTAGGGCTAAAAATATTCTATTGGGGGTGGTTGGTTTCGATTATCATTCTTATCTAATCGGATTTCTCCATATATTGGCGGTTTTAAACCCTTATCCAATCGGAATCATTTTTTCTAGGGTTTCTAAAACCGCCTACTGGTTTTAATCGATCCCTTTTAATCTTTGATGCATAGGTCGGTTTTTTCAAATCGATTATATATTTACAAGGGTCGATCTTGGCGATTATAACCCTAAAAAATCGGTGCTCATCAGATTTGTTTCTGTTGATTCGTATTTGTTAGGGTTCTAAACGCCTTTTGGGTTTTGTATTTTGGGTGCTTATTGAATAATCTGAACTCGTTGTGGGTTTGGTATATCCTGATTGAAAGTAACCTTTTTAGGGTTTGTTTATATGTCATGTGCGCCTGGTTGCTGCTGTAAGTTTGATTGTACGTGGGTTTTGTAAGGGTGGGAGAGTGGGAAGTCTTGGATGTCCTGTGGCTGGTCGATTTTGAATGTTAATGTAGTGATCAATTGTTGATGCAGAATTGATCGGGGTATTGAAGTTAGGTTTATTAAACCTTTGATTTGTCTATGGCAGGTTATGATCATTCGGTTTACATTTTAATCTCATGCGTTAGGCAGTATATGGTTACAATAATCTTGTCATAGTGTTTGTCTATGGTAGATGGTTTTCACATTGGTTCATGCGGATTCAAGTTACTTGTAATTGCTGATGTGCTTATGAATCGTACCATAGTTTCAAGTGTAGCAAACATGTATCGTTGCTTGGGTATTTTGGTTTATTCCTCATGAGCATGGGAGCTACGGTTGTGTATGCATGGCTGATCAATTTATTTTATGGTGTTGAATTCATATCTAATGGATAATAATATGATTGGTGTATTGTAAGTTAGGGTCGGATTACCCTATTTTTCGTCTATGGCTGATCATGATACACTGGGTTCCATTCCTAACTTGAGTTTCACTCCGTTGAAACTTGTAGTAGATGCGGTATTGGATCGGGTTATAGTGCTGGTTTGGTCCTTTATGGACCCTATGGTCCCATGTTTCTGGTTCCTTCATTCGTCTGGAGCTTTGCATTACCATTCGGATGTTATCATGGCGTGTATGTTGCATAAGGCATGTTTTCGTGATGAATGATTTATCATGGCTGCTGTGGGAAAAGGAAATAATGGGGTGTAAGTTGATGGGTTGTGGCGTATTGATGCTACAAGATCATGATGGTTTTGTTTGTGGTGTTCTTTGCTACTACAAACTGATGATATGTTGAAGAATGCTTGGATGTTCATACGTGGATTCTTCATGGAAGTTAAAGTGAACCACAATAGTGATATAGAAGGCTCAAGTTCTTTTCTTGAGTAGTATTGTAAATTTTTATGTACTTTTGTCATTATTGGTAGGTTCATTTTATTGTAAATTATAGGAATGATGTGTCATTCTTATATTCGAGTCTGTAAGTGTCCTAAGGGACTGAGATGAGGGAAATCACCCTCATCCTTTGTACCTCCACGTTTTTTGGAGTAATGCATTTTACCGGGGTGAATTAACCCTTTTACCCAAAAAAAATGGTGTTTAATGGTAAGAAAGATATGTTTTTGAGGGTTTTGACTTCGCTTATGTCTTTAAATGAAGACGACCACTAGATTTGCATCACCAACACCACAATATGATGTTTTGGTTGGTGAAAAAGGAAAAAAAATGGTTGTTTGAATGAGTTTTATGTATTGTGTATATTTTGATGTCAAAGGTGCTCCAGAAGTCATGAGAATATCCAGTTTTATGCACGGGATTACTAATCCCGAGCTGATTAAGCGCTTGCATGATAAAATACCCAAGTCGGTAGACGAAATGATGAGGGTAACCGCATCCTTCCTACGAGGAGAAGTGGCCGCGGGCAACCACGAAAAGAAGAGGTCGCTTCCTCAGGTGCCATGGAAGCCACACGAGCCTGGGCAGAAGCAAGGCTTCAAAAAAGGATACAGAAACCAGGTCAGGACGGAAAGGAAGCAAGATAGGTTCATTCTCCTCTCCAAGACACCAAAGGAAATATTGGCATTAGAAAAAGCGAAATTTAAAACTCCTCCACCAATGATCACACCGATCGAAAAAAGAAACACTAACAAATATTCTGAGTTTCATGGAGAAGTAGGACATAATACAGATGAGTGCATGCATCTGAAAAGACGAATAGAAGAGTTACTAAGGAGTGGGAAGCTATCAAACGTAATAAAAGAACTAAAGCAAAACAGTGAAAAAGATCAACCCAAGACGCCTAAAAAAGGAGAGACATCTGGAAAGGATAAACCTCTTGTAATCCTAATGTAGCAAACCCAACAGCGAGTGACGCGACAAAGGATTACACAAAGTTTCTCTCCTAACCCGAATATCTCATTCCCGCCACTAACCAAAGAAGAAGGAAATGACGGGCCAATGATAATTGAAGCAGAAATCGAGGGGCACTTCATACACCGCATGTAAATTGACGGAAGTTCCACTTCGGAAATCCTATATGAACACTATTACAAAAGGCTCCGCCCCGAAATAAGAAAGCGAATGATACCTGCCACAACCCCCTTATTGGGTTCAGTGGAGAGGTAATATGGCCGATAGGACAAATATCATTGCTAACCAAAGTTGGCGATGACGAGCACTCAACATCAACATGGATGAACTTTGTAGTTGTGAGATCCCAGTTGCCATATAATGGGATTATAGGAAGGCCAGGGGTACGAAAGTTGCAAGTGGTACCTTCAACAGTGCATGGAATGGTAAACATACCGGTAGAAGGAGGACTGCTCACACTACAAAGCAGCCGGATTGTTTCAGTAGAATGCACAATGGTTTCCGAACCAATACGGCAAGCCACAACAGAAAATCAACCAGTGAAACAACGAATACATGTGGCAAACACCCGGAGCACCCAGAGGAAACCATAGCCATTGGATCCACCTTATCAATGGAAGGACGCAAAAAGCTGTGCGACCTACTGAAGCAGAACCTAGACATATTTTCCTGGTGTCCAGCAGATATGACGGGTGTTCCAAGGCACATAGCAGAGCACAACTTAAATATACGTGAGGGATACACCCTAATAAGACAAAAGAAAAGAGGCCAGGCACCAGAGAGAAATAAGGCGATCCAAGAAGAGGTGGAAAATCTCGTGAACGCAGGAATCATGAAAGAAGTACATTACCACAGCTGGTTGGCCAACCCTGTAATGGTAACAAAGCATGACGGAAGTTGGAGGATGTGCGTAGACTTCAAAGACCTCAACAAAGCATGTCCAAAGGATGGCTACCCATTGCCGGAAATAGATTGGAAAGTCGAATCACTCTGCGGATATCCCTTCACATGCTTCCTGGACGCATATAGGGGCTATCACCAGATACAAATGGCAAAGGAAGACAAGGAAAAACCAGCATTCATCACAAGTCATGGAATATTTTGTTATACCAAAATGCCGTTCGGATTAAAGAATGCAGGAGCAACATACCAGCGACTGGTAGATAAGGCTTTCCACAAGAAAATTGGCAGAAATCTAAAAGTGTATGTCGATAACATGGTAATCAAAAGCCGCACGGAGGAGGAGATATTAAGGGACATAGGGAAACCTTTAAAACCTTAAGAGAAATAAACATGAAGCTGAATCCTAAGAAATGCACCTTCGGAATGGAAGAAGGAATGTTCATGGGATACACCGTGAACACTAAAGGAATCAAAGTATGCCCAGATAAAGCAGGAGCGGTACTAAACCTCCCATCTCCAAAATGCCTTAAAGAAGTTCAGAAACTGAATGGAAAGCTGGAAAGTTTAAGTAGGTTTCTGGCTAAATCCAATGAGAAGTCAGTACCTTTCTTTAAAACACTCAAGAAGTGTACAAAAAAGAGTGATTTTCAGTGGACAAAGGAAGCAGATGAAGCTTTTAAGCAAATGAATAAGATGATAGCGGACCTCCCGACCCTCACGGCGCCCCAGGAAAAACAGGAACTTATCATATATCTTGTGGCAACAAAAGAAGCGGTCAATGCAGTCTTAATGACAGAAAAAAATAGCCGTTAAGGCTTAATTTTGACATTTTTTTCAAGCCGACCGGATTGTATGGGTCGTTTAAGTATTAGTGCTATCACTAAATGCACATCCGCCATATGGCAATTGGCATACGGTTCATCACCTGATGCATTTGACTAAATGCATATATATTTTATACATAGAAGAGTTTTTATAAAAGCCCAATTCAGATGACTTTGAAAAAATATATGCATTGCATGAAAAAGAACATGGGCTCCTGGGAATGCTCGGGAGTATTGATTGTATGCATTAGGATTGGAGAAATTGTCCAAAGGCCATGCATCTTCAATTCAAAATACGTAATCATAAATACATGACTCTAATGTTAGAAGCCGTAGGGGATTATAGTTTGTGAATTTTGCATACATATTTCGATGTTCCGGGGGGAAATAATGACCTCAATGCTTTATATGGTTCACCATTATTTGATGCCTTTCTTGCTGATAGACTTCCCGAAGCTCCGTTTGTAGTAAATGTATACATACAACAAAGGTTACTATTTGGCCAATGGAATTATCCCGAGTGGTCTACGTTTGTCAAAACGCTTTCTGTTGCAATGAAGGAAAAAACAATAAAGTTTAAAAGAGTTCAAGAAAGTTCAAGAAAATATTTTGAACGAACTTTCAGAGTCCTACAAGGTTGTTGTGGAATTATACAACAACCCGCACGTGGTTACCAAATCAATACGTTATGAAAAATCATGTATTGTTGTATAATATTAGATAACATGATACTGAAAGATCAAAAGTCCGCTGTGTTAATACAAATAAGCCGTAAAAACGTTTATTTATATTTTACGATCTTCTAATGTTTTGTCGATAACAAACGTAAAATCATTTTAACGAAACAAATAAAATACGTAATTGGTTTGAACTAATAGTTTCTAACATATTCACATTTTCACATAAAACAATAAAACAAGTATAAGTGATTTTATGATTTAATATTACATATGTACAACAACTAGTGTTTACATATTTGGGTAAAATATACACATAACTAGTATGTAGTATATTGGGTAATATAAATGGGTAGAAACTTAAGTATCATAACCCATTGGGCAAATACATTGAATGTAGTTGGGTACAACCCAAAGCCCATAACCCATGGTTTTATGGATCAACCCATGACCCATGACCCATAACCAAAATACCCATGGGTAAAGAGGAGCGTCCCACGGATCCCTAGCTTTACGCTAGACGGATCCCTTGTGGAAGGGATCCGTGGGATCCGGGGAACAGTATAATTTTTCCTCTATAAATAGTGAGCCATTTCTTCATTGGTTCTCACCCCTTTCTAACATACTTTCCCCTAGAGTTGAAAACTCTCTAACCTCAGATCCAAGAGATCTATGTTTGTAGTTTTGTTTTTGTGTGATCTTCTAGGTTCCTCTTAAAGGCGAGATCACCACCTTTGAAGCCGAGCAAGCTCAAGTCCATGAGTTGCCATGCTTCCTCATCATCAAGACTACTGAAGTCTTCTTGTTGATGATTGTTTATCTTTTCCTAAGAAGTGTTGAAGACATTTGTGAAAGGTGTCTCAAGTGTCAAGACGAAGATATTAGTGAAGGGTATCTATCGTCCACATCATTAGCACTTGTGGTAGGTGCTTAGAAGTCAAGACTAGAAGCATTATTGAAGGGTGCTTACATGTCAAGACACAAGACATTAGTGAAGGGTGTCATGAAGATCTAGTTAAAGGCATTAGTGAAAGGTGCCTTAGATGTACATTCGATATGGTGTGTTTCGATGTACAAGATAGACTAGTAGTAGATCCAAGGATATTGATATCCTTGATGATGTTGTAAAAAGGAGTGGATCTCCTTTGGGATTAGTCGTTGGTGTAGTGTTGGGTAGTAGTTCCTCCATTGCAATGGAACTAGGTGCTTAGCCTAGTACCTAATAAAGGGTAGGCGACGTTGTGTAGGTGTGGTTCACCTTGGTGTGAAAGAACTAGGTACTTAGCCTAGTACCTTATAAAGGGTAGGCGACGTTGTGTAGGTGTGGTTCACCTTGGTGTGAAAGAACTAGGTACTTAGCCTAGTACCTTATAAAGGGTAGGCGACGTTGTGTAGGTGTGGTTCACCTTGGAGTGAAAGAACCCTGTGGTTAGCCTAGCACCGGAAAAAGGGTAGGCGACATTGTGAAGGCTACTCCGCCATAAGGAGATTGGTGTAGTGTTTACGAACTCTCGAGTAGGTGACTCGGGGAGTGGAGTAGGGCAAGGAAGGTGTCCTTGTAGCTGAACCACTATAAATACTCGCGTTGTGGTTTTGTGCTTTTTACTTTTATCTTTTCATTACATACTTTTATATGCTTGTTTATCAACATCCAACACACACGTACAAATAGATTGACATAAGTCGATCTAAATAGTTTAAAAGGAAGTTTTAATTGGCAAAACTATTCAACCCCCCCCCTTCTAGTTTTCCACACGCTGTTACTGAATATAACGAATTATTTGTTTCTCCACGACCGAATATTCAACGTACTTGGATCAAACGATGCGACTTACATATTAGGAAAACCAAAGAACTTCGAGATAGAAGAGTGCACAACGAACTTCGACAAGACATCATTGAGCATTTATGAACCTTAATCACTAAATTGTATTTTTTTTTCCGGTATCATTATTTTAATTTGTATTGTCATTTTATGTACTTGTTTATTAATGACAGAAAGGGAAGGCAAGCAAACACCGATATACTTTGTAAGCCGAGCCTGCGAGGTCCGGAAATCAACTACACACCCATGGAAAAACTAGTATTATCATGGACCAGCCGATAAAGCAAATACTGTCAAAACTAGAAGTCGCAAGCAGACTACAGAAATGGAGAATTGAGTTAGGAGAATACGACATACAATACAGGACAAGAGTATCAGTTAAAGGACAAATCTTGGTGGATTTCATAGTAGAACGTCCAAAAGATGATGAAGAGAATGACTCAATGGAAGTAGAAGAGGAGCTCCCACAACCATGGATCTTGTTCACAGACGGTTCATCTTGCATAGATGGTTGTGGAGCATGACTGTGAAAAACTAGAAGGGGTTTGAATAGTTTACCGATTAAAATCTTTGTTTTGAAACTTATTTTAATGATCAATTGATATTGATCAAAGATAAGTTAGTGAGTAATAGACAATATGCAAGCAATATATAAAGAGTAGATAAGGAAGAAACAGTCAAACCACGACAAGTTGTTTATAGTGGTTCGGTCTACAAGGACACTTTTTCCTTGCCCTACTCCACTCCCCGAGTCTCCAACTCGAGAGTTTAACTTCACTAGTCAACAAGCTCCTTTCACCGGTGGAGAAACCTTTACACTTCGCTTACACACTATTTCCGACACAAAGCTAGATGTCGAGTTCTTTTACACGGGTACAACCACTCCCACACACTATGTATTTTAAGGACTAAAATACTAACCACTCACACTCAGAAGTTTAAGATGGTTTGGTACAACAATGATGTATGAACAACACTAGATCATACAACAACAAAACAAACAAGACTTCCAACTATTTGTTGAAGCTTGATTATGCCTTGATCTTCTTTGCTACAAAAGAGGATCACTATAATGATATGAAACAGAGTTAGAAATAATAGAGAGAAGGAATGTATGCGATTATGCTAGAAAGGGATGAGAAAACAACTTGGGTTGGCTTGCTATTTATAGCCAAAACATTCTGCTGTCACGATAGACCACATAACAAAAATATTGGTTCCGCCCTTGTAACAATTTTGTGCCGCCGGGTCTGACAACAAGATTACCAAAATCTTACCAAAGTCAACCAAATCTAACCAAGATTATGTAAGATATGTAGAGTCCAAATCTACACAAAATATCTTATGAAATCCTCTAGAGATTTCAATGATGCACCACATGATGTCATATGTTGTTTTCTATTTTTAGAAATAATATGTTAAATGTAAATACATATGTAATGTTTTGTTTTAAGAAACTAAAATATAACTGATCTAAAAAGGTTGACATATATTATGGTTTAGAAGGATATCAAAGTTAATTGATATATGACTAATCAAAATGTAAATGCTTGAGTGATGAAGATTTTATTTAAGGAATGCTTGTTTTAATATCTATTAATCTTGACAAGCTTTATGCTTTACCAAAATTAAATTTAATTTTGTCGTTAACAAAACTTAGGTAAAGACCATAAAATATAAATAACGTTTAATGACGATATTTGTATTAACAATCTCCCCCTTTTTGTTGAGGACAAAACATAAATTTTATTTTTATAAAAGATGTAAAGTTTGTACAAGAGTTATAAAAATATGAGATTAATTTTAGAACTTGAAAGAACTAGTGAGTTAGATAAAGAAGCTAATAAAATATGTATTTTATCTTATGACTAGTTTGTCCAATTATTTGGTTTTTAACAATTTTGACTTTTCATAAGTCAAAGTATGATGTTGACTTTTTAGAAAGTCAAAGTATGCAGTTGACTTTTTAGAAAGTCAAAGGCCAAGTTATATAATATTTCTCCCCCTTTTTGTTGAAACAAAAAAAAGAGGTGAGGCGGAAGATGTAATGAGCCCGAGCCATTATCTCCCCCTTGGCCAATGCTCCTCCTAAATTGGGTGCCAAGAAAGGACGTATTAAAACTCTATTTAAAATGTATGTAGAAGTATCAACGGCGTTACACTTGAGGTATGTTTTGTTCATTTAGCATTGTTCTACTCATTTCTTGAATAGTTCTATTTTTACGTTCTACAACTCCATTAGATTGGGGTGTTCGAGGAGCCGAGAAGTTATGTGTTATACCATTTGTATCACAAAAGTTTCCAAATTGTGTTTCATTGTCGAACTCGCGACCATGATTCGTTCGGATCGACACAATGTTAACACCTAGTTGATTTTGAATTTTCTTACTACGTATTTCAAATTTATCAAAAGCTTCATTTTTAGTTTTCAAAAACATTGTCCAAGTGAACCTTGAGTAATCATCTACTATAACTAAAGTGTAGAGGTTCCCTCCAAAGCTTCTTATAGCGGATGGACCAAACAAGTCCATATGCAAAAGCTCTAGGCATTTAGATGTGGAAACCATGTTTTTAGCTTTATGACTACTATGAATTTGTTTACCTATTTTGCAAGCGTCGCAAAAGTGTTGATCATATTTCAATTTTGGTAGGTTTCTAACTAGCTCTTTTGAGGATAGATTTTGGATGAGTCTCATATTAGCGTGACCTAATCGTCTATGCCAAAGAGTAGAGTTATCATCCAAGGTTGTTAGGCATAGTTTGTCTTTAGATGTTCTATCTATTTTCATGACATATATGGTATTTTTCATAACTCCTTTAGTTATGGTGATACCATCTTTTAGTATTTTACTACCATTTTCTTCAAATAGTACTTTATACTTTTTATCACATATTTGGCTAATACTAAGTAGATTAAATCCTAACCTATCAACATGAGAAACATTTTCAACAGTTAGGGAGTTATGAGCGATCGTACCTTTGCGAATGATTTTGCTTTTCAGATTGCTACCAAAAGTGACATTACCTTCGTCATACTCTTGGTATGTTGAGAAGAGGCTTTTGTTGCCCGTCATGTGTCTTGAGCATCCACTATCTTTTATCCATTCATCAGGTTCTAATCCAACTTTCAAGCATAACTATGACACAAATAACTCAAGCTTTTGGTCCCCAATATCTCATGGGTCCGTTTGGGTTAAACATACCATTTACTTGGTTCATGTATGGAAATGATGGGTAAGGTTTCCATGCCATGTAATTTGGAGTTTGATATGGTCTAGGGTAGTTTTGATTCCAACTGGTATGTTGATAGTTGGGTTGTATGTTGTAGTTGCTTTTGGGAAAGGGGCGTTTGGCAATAGGTGTTTTAGGCCGTTGTTGAGTAGTTTTAGATCTAAATTCATTTCTAGCAAGTCCTACTCCTAATGTAATAGCAGGTTTTAGTTTAACAATATCCTTGGTTTTCTTTGTTACCTTGACAAATTCACTACGGTCCGTTTTGCAAACATTTTGTCCTACTACAGTCACCACGACACCAAATCTTTAAACGGACGGAACCCTATTTTGGGTCCGTCTGGTCCGAGTTGTACTGTAGCAATGTGGCATTTTGTTTATCTTTTTCGGCCGTTTTGGTTTGACTATTTGGAATTTGTACTTCATTAAAACCTAATCCACTTGTGTTTCCTGGTACTTTTTGAATTCTTACTATTTCATCGGCACAAGAAATATTTTTGTTAAATCTTTTAAATTTAGATTTATGTTCAATGAATACTTCTTGTGTGAGTTTTAGCTTTTCTATTTCAAGACTAAGCTCTTGACATGATTTTCAACCATCGTCATTTGCTTTCCCTTTTTCTAATCGTTTTGCTTTTTCTTTTAACTCATAAATTTCGTTTTCTAAAAATTCTTATTTAGTCTTTAAAAACTTGTTTTTAGTTATGATTTTTAAGCTAAGCTCACACAATTGATTATATTGTTTTTGCAAAGTGTCATCATCAATAGAAGAGTAAGATGAGTCAGAATGTACCTCGTTTGATTCATGTGCCATTAGAGCGATCTCATCCTTGCTTGATTCTTCATCATCCTCACTATCACTCCAAGCACTACTTACAAAAGCTCGTTGAGTTTTGCTTTAAGGTGGCTTGGGGAAATCTCCTATTAGATGACTTGTATCACCACATCTAAAGCACTTCCTTTCACCTTTTCGCTTTTTGTCATCTTGGTCTTTTCGGAATGGCTTCTTTTCATCTCGGGGTTGCCTTACGAACTTTCCTCTTCTTCTAAAGAACTTTTTGAAATCTCTAACGGCCATAGCATACTCCTCATCTTCACTACCCGAGCAAGATTCTTCATCATCACTAGATTCCGTTCTTGCCTTTAGAGCAACGGATTTGACTTTCTCTCTTTTTCCTTTGATGATCTTTGAATCTTTCTCCATCACCATTTCGTGTACTTTGAGATTTCCAATTAGCTCATCAAGTGACATTATTGAGAGATCTTTTGATTCCTCAATAGCCATTACTTTTGCTCTCCACTTCGGATGGAGTGCTCTAAGAAATTTCCTGACAAAGTTCTTACTACAAAAAGTTTCATCAAGTGCTTTAAGAGAAGTAATAATAGTATTAAAGCGAGCAAATCCACAATCAATGGTTTCATCTTTAGGGATAACAAATTGCTCATATTGTTGAACAAGAAGATTAATTTTGTTATCCTTGACTTGTGAATTTCCTTGATGTGTAATAATTAAAGATTTCCAAATCTCTTTTGTGGTTTCAAACATAAAAATTCTTTCATATTCTTTTCTAGGCAAAGCATTATAAAGCATCATTTTAGCTTCATTATTTTTAGCTATTAGTTTCTTTTGATCATCACTTGAAATATCTTTTATTGTAGGACTAAAGTCTCCTTTAATAATAACAAACCAAAGATCTATATCTTTTGACTTTACATATGTTTCAAAACGATTTTTCCAATAGATAAATCCATTGGTTTCAAAGAGTGGTGGTCTTTACATAGATTGCCCTTCTTTAAAGTTTTCGAAATCCATGGATCGTTTCAAGTTTATAAAATACAATATATTTTAAAAATTCTTGAGCAACGAGGCTCTGATACTAATTGTGGAAAACTAGAAGGGGGGTTGAATAGTTTACCGATTAAAATCTTTGTTTTGAAACTTATTTTAATGATCAATTGATATTGATCAAAGATATGTTAGTGAGTAATAGACAATATGCAAGCAATATATAAAGAGTAGATAAGGAAAGAAACAATCAAACGACGACAAATTGTTTATAGTGGTTCGGTCTACAAGGACTCTTTTTCCTTGCCCTACTCCACTCCTCGAGTCTCCAACTCGAGAGTTTAACTTCACTAGTCAACAAGCTCCTTTCACCGGCGGAGAAACCTTTACACTTCGCTTACACACTATTTCTGACACAAAGATAGATGTCGAGTTCTTTTACACGGGTACAACCATTCCCACACACTATGTATTTTAAGGACTAAAATACTAACCACTCACACTCAGAAGTTTAAGATGGTTTGGTACAAAAATGATGTATGAACAAAACAAACAATACTTCCAACTATTTGTTGAAGCTTCATTATGCCTTGATCTTCTTTGCTACAAAAGAGGATCACTATAATGATATGAAACTGAGTTAGAAATAATAGAGAGAAGGAATGTATGTGATTATGCTATAAAGGGATAAGAAAACAACTTGGGTTGGCTTGCTATTTGTAGCCAAAACATTCTGCTGTCACGACGGACCACGGAACCAAAATATTGGTTCCGCCCGCGTAATAATTTGGTGCTGCTGGGTCTGACAGCAAGATTACCAAAATCTTACCAAAGTCAACCAAATCTAACCAAGATCATGTCAGATATGTAGAGTCCAAATCTACACAAATCCTTTAGAGATTTCAATGATGCACCACATGATGTCATATGTTGTTTTCTATTTTTAAAAATAATTTGTTAAATGTAAATACATATGTAATGTTTTGTTTTAAGAAAATAAAACATACTTGATCTTAAAATGTTGACTGATGCAGGTTTTACTGGCCAGGTTGTAATATTTATAATGTTTCGTTATAGCTATGGTCTACCCTAATGCACTAACGGGCAGTGTACCCGATCGTGTGTAGTGTAGTATTTCGGTAGAACCGAGGTGGTAACAAGAGCTATGTGAGCGGATTCTAATTAATTCTAGGTGTCACAGATTTTAATTGGTTTTAAGGTTGAAAAGATTAATTAACTACTAAAGCAAGAAATGCAATAAAGCAAATAAAGGCGAGGGTTGTGATCAATAGAGGAGAAGTGTGCTAACCTAGTTAGTCATCCTATCATATTAAGTTTACGTTTAATTACTTCCAATTGCTTCAAGTGGGGGTAAAAGTCGATAGGACAACATTTGGTCAGTTCGTCCTAACCTATCAGCAAAGGCCTTCCACCGGAGATCAAGCTACTACCCTTGAAATTCCAGTTGTTTTTAGTCCCCTAAGCTGAGTCATTAAGTTTCGCTACATGCAAGATTCATAACAATGAGTGCCCGGGTGCTATTATCTTAAACACTCATCCCTAACTTCTTAAGTTCATCCAAACGGTAGGTGATCAGTTGGTCAAATAGCACAAGCGAAGAAGGGTCTTCAGTTAGTCAATTCTTACCCTTCCCACTCAGTCTACCTACTTAGGGTCAGTTGGTCATATCTCCTAAGTAACTAGCCACTACCGTCATTCAAAACTACAGAAACAAGGGTAGCTACCAACAAACTATGCATGCATACACTAGAAACAATTATACGGAAGCAATGTAAACATAAACAAAACAATCAAGGAATCATAACTAGGCTAGCACCAGAGGTTCTTAGCCGCTCATATTAACTAAAACAATCGATTCAATGTTTAACATACCGAAATACATGAATTGAAAGTAAAGAAATGATAAATTGCTAATGATTATCTTTAGGGAGTGATTTCTCCCATGGAGATGGCTCCGTATGCTCCTCGATATCTTCCTTCATCCTTCTACCCACGATCCCTGCTTTTGTGTGTAGAGTAAATGATGAGAAATGCAGAATTTTTGGGAAGGTATTTATAGGCCAGATCTGGTTACGGCGTAACTTAAGTTGAGAGTTACGCCGTAACATCCAATTCTTCGTATTTTGCTCTGGAAAAGCTGGTTACGGCGTACCATCAAGAATGAGTTACGCCATATCTTCAATAAATCATGGTTACGCCGTATTTGTGGAATGAGTTACGGCGTAGCTTGTAGCTGCACGGAACATCATTTGACCTGATTAGTTACGTCGTAATCCTAGGAGGGAGTTACGCCGTAACCTTCAGTTTAGTTAGTTTTCTGAGTCGCGCTTCTGTCACGGCGTAATGTGAGAGAAGAGTTACGTCGTAACATCTTCAAAATAGGCATACTATCATATATCTTCAATAAACTCTCCAAATCCGCGTCTCCTTGGCTCCAATGCTCGTAATTTACCTGAAATTGAAATATAGAGGAAAACAGGCGTAAATCCATATAAATGATATAAAATACTAGCATTATCGGGGGAAATTGACACTTAATATTCAGGACTATTTGATGTTATCAAATATCCCCCCACTTAAACTCTACTTGCCCTCAAGCAGACCTTATTAGATAGATTCCTAAAAAGATATCTCCCATTACCTGGAAAATATAAGTTTACAAATCCCTTATGCTAGAATAAAACAAAGCCGAACACCTCACGAAATGGGAACAAAACACTCAAATCTCTCAACTATTCTAAGTGTCAATTTTGGGGTGATCACTCAACGCACGATGATAGCATGTATTCTATCATAAGCTTGGCGGTTACACAAATCTCCACCACTAGAGTTAAGGACAAAATAATTCTCGAAGGCAATATGGGTAGACACGACAAAGGTTAAGGGTGAGTTGTCATTACTAACATGTCACGGCTAAGTGGACAAAATCAATGATACTTGACCAAATCCATGGCCAAGACACCAAAGATTGCTCGCTGCATCACCTAGACATGCTTCATGACTAAAGGGTAGGATAAGACATGGGATAAAATTGGTGTAAAATAAAATCAAGCCAATAGTCTAAATCTATAACCAAGTCATCACTACTTACCGTACATCCAAATTTCAAGTTTCGAAGTTAAGAAACCGGATCATGATAATACCAGGTAGATGTGCCATTAAAGGACGTCCTGATGGGCACATTACCAACTCCATTATTCAAATGTGACCGAGGTGGCCTCCTCGATACTAAATCTATAATAAGCTCATAACATAGTGCTTATAACTTCGCACTTTACAATCAAATAAATAACAATAACTATTTTTTTTTCACATAACAACTAAACATAACATCCCCCTACTTGAGATGAACAATATGAGAATTTGGGGGGTCTTCAATGATCTTTTAAGAATATGTCGTCGACGAAAGCGTGATTCCCGAACTTTTTCACTTGAACCTTGAACTTAGGCAAACAATGACTTCCCAATTACAAATAAAGACTACAAGGTAGGCTAAGGTGTATGGGTGTAACGAAACAATATGTTGGGTGAACAAAATGAAATGAATGGCTCAGATGGGTATATCTAGGGGTATCTTGCACTAAAGGTGGGTGGAACAAAGGGTTTAACATGGGGGTCGAGAAGTCGAGGTGACTAATCGATAGACACACAATGATAGGCTATTTTGGTGATAATCCTATAATACTGCCTTCTTAAATTGAAAAGTCCAAATACATCGAGCTAACTCAACATACCTCATCTATGGTCTCGAAATGATGTAAAGGCCAAGTTCTAAAGTTTACAAGCTACCGGCACACTCATAATTTGGTGGATTTGGGGTAAATAATTGGAAACGGATAAGGATAATCTCACTATATAATATCAAGGGTTATAATGTGCTCGGCTAATTTAGTTAGGTTAAGAAAAACATGTCAAAATTTAAAAAATGGCATAATTTTTCAAAATAAACTAGAAAAACGAGGGAAAAATAAAGTTCAAGAGACAATTCTACTCCCGTCCCCCCACTTGAAATGTAAAAAGTACCTTTTTTACTAAGCATTAAATAATGGTGAAGAGAAAAGTAGAATTAGAGCGAGAACTTCCCTGAAATTTGCTCCAAAAAGAAAGAAGGCTCACGAAAAGAATCGTGCCTTCTCATAAGCATCCACGAGAAAAATTCAATCCCTGAAATCACACTACCGACAAGCATAATTCTAAAAAAAGAAAAAGAAAAATGAAAAAGAAACCTAACTCACTTTCGTAGGAATCACGTTTGCATTTAGCGTATGCAACAAGCCTTTTAAACCACTTGGTGTCCCAAGTGGACGAGTGTAGTCTCGTGAGGGCTTACAGGGAACATACCCACAAAGTTCATTTAAAAACTAATACAAGGTTATTGTGTTTTAAAGAGAAAGAAGTGTTACAGAGGATAGTTACGTCGTAACTACCATTAGGAGTTACGCCGTAATTAGTGCAAAACCTGGCAGACGCTACAGGAGTATAGCTACGGCGTAACCATTGCATGGTATTACGCCGTAATTGGTAATGCTCTGAGAAGAACTACTGCAAGAAGTATGTTATGGCGTAACCATAAGAATGAGTTACGCCGTAACTGTGGACAGATCAGGTCCCCGTTCCGCATGCTGCAACAACTTTCTCCGTTTTCCTGCAAAAATGCTTAAAAACACAAAACCGAACAGAAATAGATATAAAACAAATGAAATGGATAATTCGGGTTGTCTCCCGAAAGAGCACTTTTCTTTATTTACAAGTCTTTAAGTTAGACTCAAAGCCTCAGGGCTTTATGGTGGCCTTTGGACTTGGCCAACTTCCTCCATATCCTTCATCAAGTTATGTCTGACCCAAGCAACATTTGTAGCAGTGCGGAGATATTCCTTAGTCTCGATCTTCCGAATTTTGCAAAACTTTTCATCCGGCCCCAAGTGGTATCTAGTAAACTCATATTTTTCAACTACAATCGGTGGCGGGCTCTTATATGGAATGCCAAGAAGTTTGCACCTTCTTTGCTTATATGCTTCATCGTCGGGGTCAGTGAACCCATCTTCACCTTGTAGTTCAAGGTAATCCAAAATCCCTTCTACATCATCATCGTCGGATTCGGTACCTTTAAACCATTTATCGTCGAGTAAATCTTCCACAAGTACCCATTTGCATTCCTCTTTCTCATTTCTCGTCGAATCTTTGATATCTTCATTGGTTACTTCACTTATGTAGTTTGGAACTTCTTTGATTGGGTCTTCTTTACTCATACATCCTTTTTAGATCTTTTCCTTAGTTAGCGCATCTACCTTCCCATATTTGATTTTGACCCAATTGTCGAATCCCAAATTGTCTAGCCAAGGAAACTCTGTTCTTTCCGCATCATTGGTTGAGGTCCATAAGAATTCATCTTCCCCAACTCTCTCTATACTGCTTCCCCCGTCATATTCATCATCAAAAGGGTTGCAAGATGCCCAAAAAACTTCGCCAGGGGTTTTTATTTTCTCACACCAATGACTTCGAGCTCCTTCGTCATCGGTGTTGCTTGAAGGAATACCTTTGCTGGCAGTCTCATCGTTGATTGGTTTTACGGACTTTCCTTGAAGAATATGTTTTTCATATTTGAGCTTCAAATTTCTTAACAAAACCGTATTAATGATTGCATCCCCGAACCTAACTAAATACCAATCTATGAAGGATAGATCTCCGAAATCAACCTCATGTCTTCCTAACTCACGAGGGCATATCCATACTTCGTCCTTCATATTGCTACCCCCGTTACAATACTCACGAAAGGGATTACATGTTGGCCATGATCGTGCAGACCCATCTTCCGTGATCATTAAGGGATTACAGCAGTGCTTGATGGGTTTATTGAGAATTTAGCTAATCTTTCTTCATCGTTAAGTTCAGTCCACATGTATCTGTTATCATTAACCATTTCCTTATCGACCCCTCCATCGCAGATTTTGTTCCGAGGGTCGCATGAAGCCCATAGATCATACCACTTTCCATTATCAATTGCCATAGCCTTACACCAATGTAGATTCGTCTAAATCGGGAAACTTGTCAGACCTCGCATCCTGGTTACGTCGTAACTCTGATGTTTGGTTACGGCGTAACTCTCTTATGTCATTAACATCATTATCTTTATTTATGTTAGACTCATATGTGGATTTGTCATTTTCAGAAAACACAGCCTTACATGCTATTGATTTGTTCTTTTGTTCCTCATTTCTTCTTTGCACTTCGTCGCCAAGCTTCCTAATCATGGTCTCCAAGTTTTACAGCGATTCGTCATGGCTAGAAAGGCTTTTGTTAGTATTATCTTTGAAGTTTTTTAGCCATTCTTCCTGCTCCTTCTGTCTCTTAGTTGAATCTTCGAGGTAGTTGTTGATTGTTTCCTCCAAGTTAGCTCTTCTTTCACCAAATTTTCCACGATCATAATATGGGGGAGGTCCTCCACGATAGCCATTACCGTTTCTATTTTTACCGTGAAACGGTTGATTTTCACCATACTTAACTTCTTCAACCTTGTTGTCTTCGTTAATGAGAGGAAAATTCTTGGTGAGATGTCCTCCTCCACAGATTTCACAACCTACTTGGATGGCATGAACACATTCTCTGAGCTTGAGCATGTCCCGACCAAGATTTTCTAGCTTGTTAGTGATGGCGGCAATTCCATCAAGGTTTCCGCCGAGGTTTCTCTTGCTTCCTCCATCGTGCCACTTTTCGGAATGATCGGCCATTTTTTGGATGGCTTTAATGGCAAGAGTAGGGGTCATGCTCAGAATTGGTCCTTGGTAGTCCAGCATCTGTCTTGTAGTTACTTTAATTCCTTTGTAAAAAATGTTGACCTTTTGCTGGCTGTTCAGGTCATGAGTTAGACACTTGTAGAGGAGATCATTGTAACTATCCGAGGCTTGATACAACGTTTCATCGTCATCTTGCTTGAAATTATGGATCTCCACGAGCTGATTAGATATCTTTGACGGAGGACAATATCTTTGGATGAAGTGCTTTTTTAGTAGAGCCCATGTGTCAACTGCCCCGGAGGGCAATCTTTCGATCCATCTTCTTGCTCCCCCAGTGAGAGTCATGGGGAACACTCGTAGCATAACAGCGTCATGAGACACCCCAGGAATGTTGAAAAGGGTTGCGATGTACAAGACATTCTCAACGTGTTCATACGCATCTTCGTCCTTGTTTCCTGAAAAAGGGTTAGCACGAAGCTCCCTCATACATTGATCTTTAATCTCGAAATGGTCATTAGCTCCAATCGCCGATCTTATGAGCCCCGACCCTTGTTCTTCTCTTGTCAAGGCCAAATATTCCTCAAGAGTGAGGTCATCAATGTTAACAACTTCCATGGTACCTCAAACTTGAAAAGAAATCGTATGAAATAGAGAAAAATTAAAAATAAAAATGAAAGACTTAATGAAAATCCTAATATAACTCCCCGACAACGGCGCCAAAAACTTGATGCATGTTTTACTGACCATGTTTTAATATTTATAATGTCTCGTTATACCTATGGTCTACCCTAATGCACTAACGGGCAGTGTACCCGATCGTGTGTAGTGTAGTATTTCGGTAGAACCGAGGTCGTCCCAAGAGCTATGTGAGCGGATTCTAATTAAGTCTAGGTGTCACAGATTTTAATTGGTTTTAAGGTTGAAAAGATTAATTGGTTTCGGTAGAACCGAGGTCGTCCCACGATAGCATTTGGTCAGTTCGTCCTAACCTATCAACAAAGGCCTTCCATCGGAGATCAAGCTACTACCCTTGAAAGTCCAGTTGTTTTTAGTCCCCTAAGCTGAGTCATTAAGTTCCGCTACATGCAAGATTCATAACAATGAGTGCCCGGGCGCTAGCATGTTAAACACTCATCCCTAACTTCTTAAGTTCATCCAAACGGTAGGTGATCAGTTGGTCAAATCACACAAGCGAAGAAGGATCGTCAGTTGGTCAATTCTTACCCTTCCCACTCAGTTTACCTACTTAGGGTCAGTTGGTCATATCTCCTAAGTAACTAGCCACTACCGCCATTCAAAACTAATGAAACAAGGGTAGCTACCAACAAACTATGCATGCATACACTAGAAACAATTATACGGAAGCAATGTAGACATAAACAAAACAATCAAGGAATCATAACTAGGCTAGCACTAGTGGTGCTTAGCCGCTCATATTAACTAAAACAATCGATTCAATGTTTAACAGATCGAAATACATGAATTGAAAGTAAAGAAATGATAAATTGCTAATGCTTATCGTTAGGGAGTGATTTCTCCCTTGGAGATGGCTCCGTATGCTCCTCGAGATCTGCCTTCAGCCTTCTACCCACGATCTCTGCTTTTGTGTGTGGAGTGAATGATGAGAAATGCAGAATTTTGGGCGGTATTTTATAGGCCATATATGGTTATGGCGTAACTTAAGTTGAGAGTTACACCGTAATATCCAATTCTTCATATTTAGCTCTGGAAAAGCTGGTTACGGCGTAACATCAGGAATTAGTTACGCCGTATCTTCAATAAATCATGGTTACGCCGTATTTGTGGAATGAGTTACGACATAGCTTGTAGCAGCGCGGAACATCATTTGACCTAATTAGTTACGTCATAATCCTAGGAGGGAGTTACGCCGTAACCTTCAGTTTAGTTGGTTTTCTGAGTTGCGCTTCTGTTACGGCGTAATGTGAGAGAATAGTTACGCCGTAACATCTTCAAAATAGGCATACTATCATATATCTTCAATAAACTCTCCAAATCCACGTCTCCTTAGCTCCAATGCTCGTAATTTACCTGAAAGTGAAATATAGAAAACAAGCGTAAACCATATAAATGATATAAAATACGAGCATTATCGGGGGAAATTGACACTTAATATTCAGGACTATTTGATGTTATCATTGACATACATTTTGGTTTAGAAGGATATCAAAGTTAATTGATATATGACTAATCAAAATGTAAATGCTTGAGTGATGAAGATTTTATTTAAGGAAAGCTTGTTTTAATATCTATTAATCTTGACAAGCTTTATGCTTTACAAAAATGAAATTTACTTTTATCGTTAACAAAACTTATGTAAAGATCATAAAATATAAATAACGTTTAATGACGATATTTGTATTAACAAGGACTAATACTGACAGACCCGGAGAGAACGGAGTTCTTTTATGCCTTAAGATTTCGCTTTGGAGCAACAAGTAATGAGGCTGGGTATGAGGCTCTAATAGCTGGGTTAAGGATAGCAGAAAAAATGGGAGTTAAGAACTTACAAGCAAATGTAGATTCGAAACTTGTAGCTAATCAGGTTAACGGAACATATATAGCTAAAGAGTCGGGAATGATTCAATACATGGAAAAGGTAAGGGCGCTCTTGAGCAATTTCCGAATGCTCTCAATCAAACAAGTCCCTAGAAGCGAAAACAAGAAGGCGGACGCCCTAAGTGAAATGGCGTCTACCAGCTTCGCGCATCTGAAAAAAACAAGTGCTGGTGGAAGAACTTAACCAAAAGTCAATAGAAGAGATAGCAGTACTAGCAATAGTGGAAGAAGAGGGGTACATATGGATGGCCCCAATATATGAATACCTGACAAAGGAAATACTCCCAGCCGAACAAAAGAAATCAAGAGAAATCAAGAGGAAGTCGCAGTGATTTACAGTGATTAACGAGACACTTTACAAGAAGTCTTTTCTTGGGCCGTGGTTACGGTGCGTAGGACCCCTCCAGGAAAATTACGTGCTAAGAAAAATCCACGAAGGATCTTGCAATATGCACACCGGAACAAGGTCCGTAGTGGCTATAGTCTTACGTACCAGATACTATTGGCCTACCATGCATGAAGATGCTCAGAAGCTAATCCTAGCATGTAAAGATTGTCAAGTACACAGACCAGTCCCGAGACATCCGCAAGAAAAGTTAACTCCAATCACTTCCCCATGGTCATTATACAAATAGGGAATTGACATCGCGAGACCCCTCCCGGAGGGACCCGGCAAAGTCAAATTCCTCATAGTGGCGATAGACTCTTCACAAAGTGGATAGACGCAAAGCCAGTTGCCACTATTACAGGAAACCAAGTCAAAAAATTTGTATGGGAAAACATCGTGTGCAGATTCGGACTCCCAGGAGAAATAATATCCGACAACGGAAAACAATTCCGAGACAACTCATTCAAATACTGGTGCGAAAAAATGAATATAAAACAACACTTTGCTTCCGTTAAACATCCACAAGTAAATGGGCAGGTGGAAAGAGCAAACAGGAATCTGGGGGAAGGAATAAAAGCCCGATTGGAGGAAAGAAGCAAAAACTGGATGGTTGAGCTATCTCATGTCCTTTAGACACACCGTACAATGATCAAATCCAGTAACGGAGACACTCCATTCTCGTTGACATACGGAACGGAAGCTATCATCCCTGATGAACTAGGAATGCCCACATGGAGGACAGTGGAAGCAAACATAGAAGAAAATGATGAGGCTTTGGAAATGAATTTGGATCTTCTGGAAGAAAGAAGGGAACAAGCGGCAATACGCGAAGCAAAAAGCAAAGAAAAATGTAGAAGTATTATAATTCAAGGATTCGCAACACAAGCTTCAAGCCAGGAGACTTGGTGTACCGCAACAAAGATGCAAGCCATGCAGAAGAAGGAGGAAAATTGGGACCTAAATGGGAAGGACCTTACGAGGTCACGGAAGCAATAGGAAAAGGCGCGTACAAGCTAAAGGACCATCCAAGACACCCAATTCCATGGAGATGGAACGTATGCAATCTTAAAAGATGTTACATACATCTAATGTAAGCAACCCGCCTCCTTCGGACTCCGCAGAGGAGAGTTGATATCGCAATTTATCCTTCTATATTGTAATATTTTTATTATCTTGAATGAAAAAAGGTGAAGCTTAGCTACCTTCACCAACTTTTACTTTAAAATTTTCTAATTATTTACTTAAAAAAAAATTCGACACATGTAAGTAAGACGCGCATACACTTGGGCAGGACCCATATAACGTTATTTCGAATAACAAAAGGTTGAGTAACTTCAAAATTCACTCAAGATACGTAAGAGATATTGCAAGTCCAGTATCGGGCGAATAACCCACAAGTATTCAATAAAGAATATTATAATAAGCACACCAGTGTGAAGATTAAAATAGAAAAAAACTAAAAAGTTTCAAACAACAAAATGTACATATGATAGACTGTCTACAAACAAAAGTGCCGCGCTCTTGCGGCCACAAAACTGGTAAAATAAAAAGAATTGTGCAAAATACAGTAATGACCACATTAAACTTGGTCAGAAGAATCTGAAATAGGGTCCATCCCAGATTTCTTAAGAACATCCGCATTTGTGTCACCAACATTACCACGTTGTTCAAGCATATTTGACACTTCATAGTCGGACACGGAAAGAGAGACATAACAAGGAGGACCAGGTAATACGGCAGCAGCTACAGAACCAGACACACAAGCCGTACCCACAAAAGTTCTCACAGACAAAGGGCTAATCCAAGAATACCATGTATCCGCAAGAGCTAACCAGTCATGAAGGGAACCTGACAAAGCAATCATTAATGGAAGCTGACAAAGAAGACTCACCTACTACAGCAGGGCTTCTGGAGTGGTGAACAGGAACAATCAGCCGCTCCAAGCAAAACTGAGAGTCAACAACAGAAGAACTAGAAACAGAGGCTTCAGGATAAAGTAAACTCATAACATCTTCAACACTAGAATCCTTAAGAGCCTCCAACGAAGACAACAAAAGGGAATTGAACACCACGAAGCACCTGAACAGCGTTCTCGTAGTCAGCCTTAGCAGAAGTGTTATAAGACTCTACGTCAGAAAGGGGTGTGCCATCCGTGCCGTGGCGATGCCCGGCAACAACTCCATCTTGCATCCCCTTTTCATCAGCTAAAGGCTGACCAACAGAAGGACCAGGAAGATCTCTAACATCCTGGTCAGCACCACCACCTGAGGATGAACCACTAAAAAAAGGGGAGGGATTACGAAAGGCATCCCTCACAACCGGAACAGGAACAGAAACCGTCGTTACAACAGTAGTGGCAAGAACACCTAAGGCAGTCTCAGACCTGGTACAAGAGGTAACCTCAGCTCAAGCAGCAGAGGTACTACAATCAGAAGAAGAGTCTGAGGAAATGACAAACCTTTAAAGAGGACCAATAAAAGGCTCGCGTCTGATAGAAGAATCAGCAGAAAACTCAACTTCACGCTCAGGGGTAGTTGAGATAGAAGAAGTGATAAAAGGCAAAGTCTGGGTAGCCGTGAAACCAAGATCAGTGTCCAGAACCCTACTATTCAACAAAGCTTGAAAACCACCAACAGGAGTGCTACCGATAAAACGCCCTCGAGGAAAGTCAGGGCACAACCTCTTCACAGGACTGGAGGATGTCCCAACAATCAAGGAAGGATTCTCCTTCCTCTTAAATGAAGGACCAGAAGTAGTACCCTCAGCATCAGCATCAGTAGTCTCGAGGATTGACCCACTTCCGGCATTAGCATCAACACCCTCAGATCTAAAAAGATCGTTAACATCAGCTTCCAATTCATCTTCAATAAGAGGAGGAGCAATAGGAAGAAGCGGCACTGTGCGATGAACAGTGACCTCCAAGAGCCTGGGCTCCTTCTCACGATGAGGTCGCCCAACCATTCTGACCTTAGTAGGATCAGGAGACTGAATATAGTCAGGCCAACTCATCACCGCAAAAAAGAGAAACAAGTTAAAATGTTGATGTAAAAAGAACGATGGAAACCAACACCAAGGGGAAAAACTTACCCGTTCCATCATCATTGAAAAACTCAGGGTACATGTCTTCGCCCAAAGAGTAGTGGCGGCTCAAGCCGACCCAACAAAGAAACACTTCAAGAAATCTCCGGAAAGGAGCAGGGTGGGCGACGAGAGTTGCATAATGACCAGCATTATACTCGTCAGCATGAGGCACATGATCCTTCAAATAATTCTTATTGGAACTCCAGGTATATAAGGCAGGACATGCATAGTCATCAACCCAGAAAAAATGATCGTTCCAGTTCTTCAAAGAATCAAGGGGCTTAGTGTAAACCATCGGAGCACTATCACGCTTGGTAAAAGAAAACCACCCTTTGTTCTTCGTGTTAACATAAAAGTAGCAAAACAAACCAACAGTAGGCGCAATACCATGGGCACGACATAAGATTTCAAAATGAGAAATCTTGGATGCACCAAAGACGGAAAGCTGGGAAATGTTAATGCGATAGTACCTAATTAAATCAACAAGAAAAATTGACAACGGAAGACGAAAATTCGCATAATCAAAAAACCGGGTGTACAAACCAATCTTTTTTGGGGGACGGAAGCTCCGCATGAACCTCGAAAGGAATGTGAAACTTACGAAGTAAGGTGATAAACGTCTCTGGGGTAGTACCACACTTTATATCCACAATAGCACTCATGGCGAGCGGATGTAGTCAATATCAAGACTGATAAACGGATGGATTCTCCTTTCTCAGAAAAGATAGAACAAAGTGGCAATGGCAAAAATATAGCAAAAAAGGAAAAGTGAAATAGTAAAAACAAGGGTAGTATTTATACTAAGAATATATCCAAATCAACATGGTTACACGTATCAGCAAAAATCTGGTTGAACGATCATGATTAAAAGTAAAAAGATAAGGGCAACAGATGCGCGGGGGCCACTCAGTCAAATCAAGCAGAAAACGAAAAGTCTAAAAAATCCACGTCAAACGAAGCACTTTCCATGAAAGTGGAGCGTCAGAAAGACGCTTCAAAGGTACGGAAAAGAAACCACTCCGCGATTACCACGAAAAGAAACCACTCCGGCCGCAGAAGGTATCCTGTGTCCGCATCCGCGATTACCACGGGACCTTGTCCGACAAGGGCCCCACTCCGGCCGCTAACTCTTATATGCGAGTAATCAGGAAACCCTAGCGGTAAACCCCGCATATAAAAGAGGCTCTAATCCCCATACAAGGTACAATTTTCTCTCTCATAATAACACATACATACTCTCATTTTCTCTGATAAGAATGTGTACTTACTCTCACGCCGGAGTCTAATCGTGGGATCCGTCCCCATGGTAAGGTTAACGGTTTACTCTTCTTTGTGCAGGGATTCAATCAACTACTTGGATTAGTACAAGATTAGCCCATCAATAGCTTATTAGCCCAACCCAACAAGCATCATCAACACCCATTATAACTAATCACACTTTTTTTACTAAAGTATATATCTTTGATTCTCTTATCTACTTGAAAAAAAAAAGAAGCTTTGATTCTTATATAAATCATAAAAAAATGGGTTGATTTTAGTACCTCTAAAATATTCGAGAGATTTTAGGTGGTGATTTATGTTGCCCACAAGGAATATGTGGTTTTTGACTTGGAACTTTTAAACCGTACTTTTAAGAACATCAACCACCAATAATGTGAACTTTTTTGGATTGACAAATTTAGACAATAAACAAAAAATGTAAAGAATTAGAAATACCAAAACAGAGACGAGGAATGGAACATCACCACCATGATCATACCAAACAACATTAAAGAAAGAAACACAGAACATAAGATAAAATGTGGCTTCCAAAGAGCGGAAGTACGGTGCATGGTGGAGACCGGATGCGAAAGAGTACCTCAACTTCCGTGGTTGCAGTAGCCATAGACAAGGACAAATACAGCCAGCACGCTCTAAAATGGTCCATTGAACATCTTCTTACCCGCGGCCAAACGGTTGTCCTCATACATGTCATTCGAAAAACTCCTACCACAGGCAATTATCCTTCTATTTCTATTGTTGTCTTCGATAACATTGTGGTAAAAACATAATTAATAATATTTTACATGCTGTTATCTAAAACAACTTTTGATAAACAAAATAAAGTATTCCATATCAGATAGCTACATTATTGGAAGGGAAAAAATGAATCAAATAGCAAACCCTGAAACAATGATATTGAGCCATCTCCTAAACCATTAAATAAAAAAAAAATCTCAATTTTCTTTGTTAGAACGTATTTGTATTCATTTCGACAAGTCGAGCTGATCTAATATATATACTGGACAATGTGAACGCAGGTGGAGCTGTTGACGGTGGTGCGAGCAAGCAACAACAGGAGAAGCAAACGAGAGACTTGTTCCTCACATTTCATTGTTTTTGTACCCGTAAAGAAGTAAGGATGTTGTTTAACCAAGTATGGTTTTATGTTTCGTGGTATTGTACTAAAGCCTGTTTCACTATACAGATACAATGCTACGATGTTATACTTGAAGATACAAACATAGCGAAAGCACTAACAGAATACGCTTCTTATGCTGCGATCGAATTTCTGGTCCTTGGAGCCTCTTCAAAACACGGCTTCATTAGGTACTAAACAAATAATCTTATCAATCTACCACATGAGAATGTGTTAAGGACATGTAAAATCTCGTAGAGACACTTTTCATGTAAACATTTTATTCTGTTGATATAAAATGATTAAATGAATATCTGGACTAATCATTAAAACATGTGGACATAGATTTCGGACGTCTGATGTCCCAAGCCACGTGATGAAATCAATACCAGATTTCTGCACTGTTTATGTCATCTCGAAAGCAAAGATATCATCAGCAAAGAAATCTTCACGAGCACCCCCGTTCCCATCCCCTCTACGTGAGAAAATCCAAGACCAAACTAACAACAACTTTGAAGCAAGCGTACGCCGCAAGAATAGTTTTAACTTACGAAGTATGCTTTTTATTTTATCTTAAACCCCAAAATTTTGGTTCCCTTTTTTTTTTTTTTTTTTTTTTTTGATACATGACCCCAACAACTTGTAAACAGAACCCGAAAAGGCCTTCGAGAAGCCTGTTCCAGTGCCTGAAGATCCCGAAGCAATCAGGTAAGTTCAAAGATTGGTTTAGAGTACATGAGGGTGTTTGGGATTGCTTATTAAGTACTTATCTTCTTAATTCCAAAAACATAACGCAGTTTTATGTGTTTAAATAATCTGCTTAGTCTTAAGTGCTTATGACACTAAATACGCAGATAACACTATTAAAGATATAATAAAAGCTGATTAGATGCTCAAAAAATAAGAGATAAAACACTTTAAAAAAGCAATCCCAAACACCCCTCGAGCACTTAAAAAACAGACAGATATCTTGATACCTGTCTACCTTCTTAAGCAGTCTTGCAGTCTGAAATAAGCAATTCCAAACACCCTCTATATTTTACGAAATTTAATAACAACAAATGTATGCAGGTCACCATTTAATAGAGGCAGAGGGTTGAATGTAAAATTGTTGTGTGGGGAGCTATCAGATGCAGAAGCAGATTTATCATTTATAAGCTCGGAAAGGCCAAGTTGTGATCGGATGTCGGATGCTGGTGCAATGTATTATGACATGTCTAATGTTGATTTAACTCCACGCATGTCAGGTGTTTCAGACCGTAGCTTTCAGTCACCATTCCTTGGAACTATCGGAGATGATATGGGTTCAATGTTTTCATCTACCTCAATGGATAGTAGAGTATCAACTTCAACACGAGCGGTAATATAACAAAAACATCACTCACACACTAGTTATATGTTGTCGCTAAGTAAATTTTCCAATATAAATGGAGTTGATAATTCATGCGATGAACTGTCAACATTTTTCGTCAAAGTGGTTTTAGACCTGTGTATCTGAACCCATATGACCTGTTTCATTATACACCCATTATCTTATTAACCGGTCACAACTAACAAGTTGCACATCTTTGCAATTTTTTTTATTTTTAATTTTTTTTCTGTTTAGCATAGTGACAAATTACTTGCAACAGGATGATGTGGATAATGAAATGAGAAGACTAAAGATGGAGCTTCAAAGAACAATGGAGATGTACAGTTCAGCTTGCAAAGATGCCCTTACTGCACAACAAAAGGTCTAACCCCAGAATGGATATACTTGAAATGGTCAATAATGATTAATCCGCAAGCTTTCATCTATTTGACAGTATAAGTCTTTAATTTTTTTTTACGTTATTATAGAAAACAATGCAAAAAAAGGTAAAAGATAAAAATATTGTCAAAAGGAATTTCCGCCCAAATTGGGTGAATGTTTTGAGAATTAAACCGTTATAAACCCTACTTTAGATAGTTCCGTTAACTACCTGCGTATTTTCCTCCCGATGTGTGAAATTGCACAAATATACTGGACAGGCAGGAGAACTTGAACGATGGCGAGTGGAAGAAGCACAAAGAGTATCAGAAGCCAAAATAGGCGACGAAGAATCACGAGAGGTTGCAGAGACAGAAAAAGAAAGATACCAAGCGTTAATGGCGAAAGCACGAGCTTCTAGAAGAATCGCTGATTTAGAATCCGAAAAACAAGCGCTCGAACATCCCGAAGAAAAACATCAAGAGTCAAGTGATAAGCTGCAAAAGGAATTTAAGTACAGAAGATACACAATTGACGAGATCGAAAAAGCCACCGAATTCTTCACGGAGGCGAGGAAAATCGGGGAAGGAGGTTACGGTCCCGTGTTCAAAGGGCGACTTGATAATACACCTGTCGCGATTAAAGTTTTAAGACCTGATGCTGCTCAAGGAAGATCACAGTTTCAACAAGAGGTAAAAACATCAAAAATAATTAGTTGATAAAATTACATAAATTGTCCATGTAGTTTGGTGTAAATAATGGAAATTGTCTCTTCGGAGAACTATTTGAATAATTACCGAAACAAAAGAGGTCTTTGCAAATAGTATCGACAATCTACGATTTCTATAATTTGCTCTTAATTTTTTTAAATGAAAGAAATGGTGACATTACTTACATTTTCGTGATTGTTTATGTTAGGTGGAAGTGTTAAGTTGTATGCGACATCCGAATATGGTTCTACTTCTTGGAGCCTGTCCAGAATACGGTTGTTTAGTTTACGAATACATGTCAAACGGTAGTTTAGAAGATCGTTTACTAAGGCGAGGAAACACCCCACCATTACCTTGGCAAATACGGTTCAAGATCGCGGCAGAAATAGCAACAGGAATCTTGTTCCTCCACCAGACCAAGCCAGAACCCATCGTTCATCGTGACTTAAAACCAGGGAACATTCTTCTAGACCGTAACTTCGTGAGCAAGATAAGTGATGTGGGACTAGCCAGGCTACTCCCAGCATCATCATTAACCGAAGATGTCACTCAATATAGAATGACATCAGCGGCTGGGACTATGTGTTACATCGACCCAGAGTATCAGCAAACTGGGATGCTTGGTGTGAAATCGGATGTTTACTCTTTAGGGATTATGTTGTTACAATTAGTTACGGCTAAACCGGCTATGGGTTTGGCTCATCATGTCAGAAGGGCGATAAATAAGGGAAACTTTGATGAGATGTTGGACCCAACTGTGCACGATTGGCCAGTTGAGGAAGCGTTTGGGTTTGCAAAACTATCGATTCAGTGTGCCGAGTTGAGGCGTAAAGATAGACCAGATCTTGGTAAGGTGGTGTTGCCTGAGCTTAATAGGTTGAGAGAATTTGGTGAAGAAAAGATGACGCCATTCATGGCGTATAGTACAGGTGTTTCACGGACTGATAGCCAAACTTCTCTTGCATCGGTTAGTTTATAATTTCTTTATCTTCTGACACAATTAGTATAACATAAGGCTATCAGTCATCTAGAGTCAAAATCACCTTGAGTCATATATACAAAAAAAAAAAAAAAAATAAAAAAAAAAATAAAAAAAATAAAAAAAAAATTGTTTTGTAACTTGATTGACTTTCAACTACTGTACCTATTTAACTTGTTTGTTTTTTAGCTAAATTTTTCGGGTTGGGATTGTCTCAAGTTGTTTTTACAACTTGAGACAATCCCAACCCAAATCTTCCAACATAATTAGTACGGAGTATAACACAACGTTTTTCTAAAGAATTTTCTTAAAATAAGTTCATCAATAAAAGATAAGCAAGCCAAAATTGCTGGCTCTGCCATAAGATAGCATGAGAGCCATCTTACTTCAGACCTAACAAAAAGGATCAATGCATGCAGGACACAAGCAATCCTACGTAAAGTGGTTTAAGCTTGACAAGGCGGATAAAAGACATCTAGTTGGTAGACAGTTGACCTTGTGTAACAAAAACTAGTAAGGTAGCTCAAGATGATTGTAAACTTTTCGTTCATTCTTTAAAGACTAAGGGACCAAATTTGCATGATTAATGACTATCAAAGTTTGGAGTATATGTTCCTTGTTGTTTTGAGATAGGGATTTGTTATAGGTACCCCGAGATGTGATGAGATAATCTTTAACCTGTGTTTAGTCCTCGGAACACTGCAAATTTATTTATACACTGGGTCATTAAAAAAGTATACTGGATGCTAAAACTCGATATCTATTCCCTGTTTGGTTATTTGGATTCAATCCTAAAATGAATTTATAACCTAACCCAACCCAGTTTGCAATTAGTTTATTTCATTTCATATGTTTCTGTATCTGTTGTATCAGAATGTAAGGCTAAATGCAGTAAGCTTCACGGTCGACTTATTGATTGACTAGGCGATCGATTGCCCCTTCTGTGGGTGTCGATCGCTAGTCAATTGATCCCCTTTTTTTAATATCGATCGTACCCCCGCTCGACAATCGTCCCTTTGTTTTGTCAAATTGTTGCCGTTGGGCTGGGGAAAAAAATGAACGTTACCATCGGGTAACGTTTGGCAGCTAAAAAAAAAAATCTTTTAAAAATTAAAAATTTACCTATAAATACCTCCACAGAAACCACAATTCAAACCCAATCAAAAGCCTCAAAACCGATTGCAAGAAAACATCCGTATTTAACACCAGATTTGAATTTCCGGTTAACCGGTGTATCACCAACCGTAAATTTTCGACCCGCTAGTTTTGATTATCCTTCGCAACTACCTCCACAACGACAAACTCACTGCCCATTTTATCAAAATCGTCCACTCACCCCACCCTATAATGACAACAAACAACAACAACAACAACAACAACAACAACAACAAACCCAATCCCGTCGGAGCTCTTCCAACTATGGATTCATCGACGTCTTCCAACTCAAATCATCAACCATATTCCCCGGTTAACCGCATTAATCTTGCTGCTTGTGATTTTGAAGAACAATTATACAATAATCCAGATTTTTATGTGGGAACTGGTTCGGGTCAAGCGTATTGTCCGACTCAAGATTATTTCTATGGGTCAAGGTTCGGCTCACGGATCGTTTCACGATTCCGTTCCAAATGATGATGATGATGACGACTCTCCTGTCGAAGAGATGTCACCGGTCAAAACTAAGAAGCCTACGTAACGAGCTACAAAGGCAAAAAGAATAATGGCAAGAATGATTCATCGAATTAGACAGCTGAGGAAGAGGTGGCGTTGTGCAAAGCTTGGTGTGATGTGTCGGAAAACAGAAAGATGGGAAACGCTATGAAGGCTAAGGGATTTTGGGAGAAGAAGGTAGTTGGTGCAAACAGAACTTACAACTCGATCATTAGCAAGTGAAAAAATAGGCTTTGTCCTAGAGTTGCTACATTTTGTGCCATTTTCAACAATGTTTAAGAGAATCACAGAAGTGGTGAAAATGACCTCAATATTTATCAAAAAGGGTGTGCAGAATACCTAGTGGTGTATGAGCATCCCTTTCAATGGGAGCATTGTTGGGAAGTTTTGAGGGAGCATGCTGCTTGGAAGCAAGTTGAGATGCCTCATTTTAGAAGCAAAATAAGAGTCGAAAGAAATCCAAGACTTTTGAAACCGGCTCGGAAGGTGGTTTCAATTTGAACGAAGATGCGGATGTGCCTGATTCTAAAGAGACTCGAGATGAGCGACCATTGGGTCGTGACCAAGCTAAGAAAAATAAGAAGAAATCATCCAACAAATGGAGGACCATGAAGTCGCTAGCATGGGGAAAGAAGAATTCGGCAGCAGACGAATATTCGAGTTGAAGAAACAAGAGTTGGAGGAAAAGAAACGTGAGTTGGAGATTCAAGAAAAGAGAAATCGAGAAGCAGCGGAATTTCAGGAAAAGAAATTTGAACTAGAACGTCAAAAACTTGAATTTCAGCGGCAAAAGAAACGGGAAAAAGACATCATATTCTATCTCACACCAATCGACCCATCTTTGCCCGAACTACAACGACAAAAGCTGCAGGAGATTAAGGATTCAATCAAGGCACGCTACGACTTAATTATTAGTTTCAGTTTTTAATTATGATTGTAATATTTTAATTTTATTTGAATTATTATGTAAGGTTTTAATTATTAACGAAATTTAAGTTTGTTGTTAAAAATGTTTTGAAAAAATAAAATAAAAAAGTGAAAATCGCCTTTACTGTGGCAAAAAATCATTTGTGTGTCGCCAAAAAAAAAAAAAAAAAAAAAAAAAAAAAATTGACTTAACGAGTAAAATAAGGGTGCATCCCCTCCTTTAGTGAATTTAGCCTAACATGGCCATGGTTGCTAAGCAAATCCCAAACACCCCCATAATAAAATAAGCACGAGTAACTATAATGATTACATGTGCTTATTACGAAACATGATTATCATATAAATGTTATTTAGCCTATGTAAGGATTATAGGAGCTAAAATGAACAGAACTGGCAATCGAATGTCTTTGGATTCCGAATCTAAATGATTATCAGTCGTTTCTACAAGAAAAACGCACTTTTGAAGTGTTTGGATTGCTAAAATTCCAACTGCCTTATTTGCTTATATTAGAAAGAAACAAGCACGCAAAGAACTGCTTGTTTCAAAGTGCATATAAGCCCTGCGTAAGCTAACAATATCAACCTCGAAATAAGCTAATTATGACACAATAAGTTTATATAAACCCATGGGTTACAAATTAAGCTGGAAAACATGAGCCGAAAAAACATAATCTCGTAAGCCAAAAAATAAGCTTAAACAAACAACCCACTACTACAATACTTAAATCCAAACAATCAAAATTACTTATCTATCTACCCAAATCAAATGACAAACAACATACCCAAAACTTATATACCATCATCATTCATAAAAAACATAGTATGTAAATAATAAAAAATGAATCAAAGGAGTGTAATAAGAATAAAAATAAGCAAAGCAGCAATAAAAGAATGAGTAAAGTCCAAAAAACATCCCTGTGGTTTGCCCTGTGGGTCGGTTTACATCTCTAAACTTTTTTTTGGAACAATTACATCCCTCCGTTAGTAAAGTTGGCACAAAATCATCCCTAAGGACGAACGCTGCAAAGAAGTCCCCGTTAAATCCCTCACGTGCTAGTCACGTGAGGGGTATTTTTGTCCATTTCTCACTCCCAGCTACCACCCACCTCCTTTAATACCTAAAAAACACTAAAACAAACTATAACCTCTTCACAACTTGTAAATATGAATATGAATCACCAATAACAAAGAACTAAAACAAATACGAATCACCACAGATTTTATAGATCGACAGGTTGGTGTGATAAAAAAATGTATTCAATCTCTTCACAAGTTGTAAATCAATTCACAAACTTGACGACAATTACACCATACAATTCATAAATTAAAACGAGAATAAAAACAAAACCCTTACAAATGCAAGACCAACAAATTTCTGAATAACAATAACCCGTTTATATGATAAACCCAACTCCGATTCCAAGCAAATCCACACCACCGATTACTACTCTTGATTACCGGATCTTGTGACTATTATTATGAATGAGATTGAGTGTGTGGATCTCCTTGGTCTCGAGCAACAATAAAAAGATTATCAAATGGAAAGTTTCTGACATGCTTTTGAGCTTGGGGAATGAGAAACATCCATTTTAAGCTTACTTCCTTCTCCATCCTAGTCATCTTTGTCTAGACCGCATAGTTGACTTTGGGGAAGAAGATGTAGGAAGGCGACATATGACTGGGAAAAAGGAGGAGAGGTAATAGCTGCATAGCTCCTAACTATGAATGCTAAATCGTAGATGGGAGGTGTGAGGGAAGAAAAAGACAAGGGAAAAAGTTAAAAGAGGTGGGAGGTGGATATGAGGCGCGTGTTATCAGGGGAGGTGATAAGGTTACAGTTTGTTTTAGTGTTTTTTAGGTATTAAAGGAGATGGGTGGTAGCTGGGAGTGAGAAATGGACAAAAATACCCCTCACGTGACTAGCACGTGGGGGACTTAACGGGGACTTCTTTGCAGCATTCGTCCTTAGGGATGATTTTGTGCCAACTTTACTAACGGAGGGATGTAATTGTTCCAAAAAAAAGTTTAGGGATGTAAACCGACCCACAGGGCAAACCACAGGGATGTTTTTTGGACTTTACTCTAAAAGAATACTTAACAGCAGCAACTAAAATAGCAAAAGAAATAACAAACAATTGCCACAACACTTGTACACTTGCCCATGCTAATACACCCGTTAACCCAACTGCCACTACATTATTCGGATCCGGGTCAAATAACAATTCACGCCATTTCAGATTAAATCTTGGCCGTTCATCTTTTTTCTTCAAATCCCCTCATCCCCATCAATATTTGCATCATTTCCATTGGGCTTATTAGAAGAAAATGAAATTGTGAATCTTTTTTGGTTTCTGAAATTGGGATGTTTGGGTATTGGGATTAGGGATTTGGGTTTTGGGATTGGTGTGATTGGATGTGTGTGTGTGGGATTGTTAGGAAGCCTAACATTTTTTTAGTGAGAGCATGAGAGGTTGTCAAATGTAAATGGCCTTCTTGTTTATGATTTTATGTTTAGGCCCTTATTGTTATTTTCTTTTTACTGAAAAAACATATATTAGAGAGCACGGTACCGTGCCGTGGGCTGTGCCACCGTAGCCACCAGTTCACGCAACATTTTTTTTGAACGTTTGTAAACGAGAGAAAAAAATAGTCGTTGAGGCTTAATTTTGACCTTTTTTTTGCATTAAGTCTCACCTTTTTTATATTTTAACCTCCTAAAAATCCTATAAATACTTTATTATTTTTCCAACTTTTACATACACTTTCACTACCTCTCAACAACTAAAACAACTATGAATCCTAACACTATGGTCCCAACTATGATCCCAACAACTATGATCATTACAATATTTATTTTCAAGACGACTTGAAACGTTATATACGGGATTTTAAAGCTTATCAACAATTTGTAGCTTTGTGTAATCAAGAAGCCTGAGGTTCGGGTTCGGGTCCTAATACTAGGACATACATACCACGTGAACAAGAAAAGGCGGAAAAACTGCTATTGGATGACTATTTTGGTGACGAAAAAAATCCTCCTAAATACACCGAGAGGTTATTTAGGTGAAGGTATTGTATGAGTTCTAAAGTTTTTAAACAAATAGTCCACGCTATTACCAATTACAATGCCAACCCTCTTCCTAAATACGTCTCTCTTTTTTCACGTCGACCGGATTGTACGGGTCGTTTAAGTATTAGTGCTATCACTAAATGCACATCCGCCATACGCCAATTGGCATACGGTTCATCACCTGATGCATTTGACGAGTACTTGCAAATTGGTGAACGTTCTTCATGTGAATGTTTAATAAATTTCACTAAGTGCATATATATTTTATACATAGAAGAGTTTTTATGAAAGCCCAATTCAGATGACTGAGAAAATATATGCATTGCATGAAAAAGAACATGGGCTCCCGGGAATGCTCGGGAGCATTGATTGTATGCATTATGATAGGAGAAATTGTCCAAAGGCCTTGCATCTTCAATTCAAAATACGTAATCATAAATACCTGACTCTAATGTTAGAAGCCGTAGGGGATTATAGTTTGTGAATTTCGCATGCATATTTCGATGTTCCGGGGGAAAATAATGACCTCAATGCTTTATATGGTTCACCATTATTTGATGCCTTTTATGCTGATAGACTTCCCGAAGCTCCGTTTGTAGTAACTGTATACATACAACAAATGTTACTATTTAGCCAATGGAATTATCCCGAGTGGTCTACGTTTGTCAAAACGATTTCTGTTGCAATGGAGGAAAAAACAATGAAGTTTAAAAGAGTTCAAGAAAGTTCAAGAAAAGATTTTGAACGAACTTTCGGAGTCCTACAAGGTCGTTGGGGAATTATAAAACAATCCGCACGTGGTTACCAAATCAATACGCTATGAAAAATCATGTATTGTTGTATAATATTAGATAACATGATACTGAAAGATCAAAAGGCCGCTGTTACTGAATATAACGAATTCTTTGTTTCTCCACGACCGAATATTCAACGTACTTGGATCAAACGACGCGACTTACATATTAGGAAAACCAAAGAACTTCGAGACAGAAGAGTGCACAACAAACTTCGACAAGACATCATTGAGCATTTATGAACCTTAATCACTAAATTGTATTTTTTTTCCGGTATCATTATTTTAATTTGTAAATGAAATTTAATTTTAGTTAAATATATTGTGTTATTTAAATTAATGAAAAAAAGACAGCACGTGAAAACTGGTGCCATCACTAGGGAGGAGTGTTTTGGTGCCATGGGCAAAACTGAGGCCATGGGCAAAAAATTCTGAGGTGGAACCACCTTTTTCATGGCACAATCCCACGACATCAAACCATACCTTGCTCTCTTAGAGGGTGATGGTTTAGTCTTATTTACAGATGTACCTTATGATGGATCTGGACACACACCTTGTGTCAATGATATTTTGTATGATATTATTAAGCACGCGGAATTTACTTAGTAATACTTAGAAGATGGATTGTATGATGTATGTTGAGTAAACACAGATTAAACACAAAACTTAAGCTCAAATATTATTAATGAATAATACGAGTGATCTTGCTTATCACTAGGGTTACACCTTGAAGCCTTTGTGAGTAATACGTAGGTAATTAGACAAGTACCTAAGACAATGACCTAGGACCTCCTTTTATACAACAAGGAGTCCTTTACAAGATAAGTATAAAGCTAACATTATAGAATATACACAAAATCTATTCTATACTTATCTAAATGCGTTAACCTATAGCAGTGGTAATAATGTACCAGCAGTGGTAATACGTTTCCACTGCTAGTGTAATTCCAAGCAGTGTAAACCACAACTATCTGTGGTAATGATTATTCCCAACAATCCTCCCCTAAACTTATGATTTCTCTGCAAATCAATAAGTTTCTTCAATCTGCATTATCTTCAAGGATTTGGGGAATTCAATCAAACACTTTACTTCTTTCTCAACTTCTGAATAACTCTGGAACATTGATCTTGAAGCCTATGTAATAATGCTCTGACCTTCTCATTGTCTTCATGAACTCTTATTGTTGTACATAACATCACTGTGAGAGTTACAGCTCTGAGTGGATACTCTTTCTCAGCAAGCATGAATGCATCAACTCCATTTGCTGTAGAAACATGATGAACTTCACATGAGTCATAATAAAACCATTTAGTACCAGGACATATGCATGAGAATTCCCAGAAATCATCATCAACATTTGATTCATAGAGCCTTCTAAGATTAATCCATAACTGCATCTCTTTCATATCTTTGAGATCTTGAGTATCAAACCTTTCTCGAACTAACTTCCATAATGTGTCAAGGTCATCTCTGTCAAAAGATTTAATGAGATCTTCAAATGTCATGAATGATGAAGTTTCACCACCTAGCCTTGTGATCTTCCATATTGAAGCAAAATTGCTAGCAGTGTAAACCTCCCAATCAATGATAGGATGTCTTACTTGCAGTGGTTCTGGATAAAAATCTTCTTCTACAACCACAATCATTCCAGTCAGTTGTTCTTCAGTGAATTTCTCACTAGGAATTTCTTGTTCTTCAGCAACCTTAGTCTTCTTAACAGTTTGAGAATCACTTTCTTTGGCCTTTCTCTTCAATCCAGGAAACCTTTTTGCTTCTTCTTCAGAGCCCATTGCAATAAAATCTTTATCATGTTTTTGAACTCTGTAGTAGATACCTTCAACTTGATTATCAGGCATTCCTTTGAATTGATGCTTTTTCCAACCACCAACATGACAACAATAAGTCTTCATGTATGAAATAATTTGTGCCTTGGTTGGTTGTCTTGGTTTCTTTTGACCCTTTCTAACTGTACTAATCACATCTTGAAGTGCTTGATTGTTCTTCATTTGAATGAAATCCTTCAACTGAGTAGTTCTTTGATCTTCAGTTAAGGATGCATCAGCTACAAGGTCAATTGCCTTTTTCTTGATTATTGGATTATTAGCAATCAAGAACTCAATATCTTCTTCAGAAGGAACATATCAAAACTCTGGAGTCTTCTCTCTAAGTATTGTAGATTGAACAGTGGAAAGTGGATCTTCTTCCATTCTATCCAATCTTTTAGTCTCCAAAAAGCTTGCAACTTCCATTTCTTCAAGCTTCTTCTTTTCAGCAACTTGTTCTTCAGTAATCTTCTTAGCAATTTCTCTATCAAGAGCAATCTGTGCTTGTTCTTTCTTTGAGATCTTTCTTCCAGTTTGCTCTTTACTTTCCATAACTGCTTTACCTTTGTCTGTCTTTAGTTTATCAAATTCTTCACTTGCAGTGGAAATATTTGGCTCTGCAGTGGAAATTGAATCAGTGGTAAAACCAGTTGCAGTACAGAAAATATCTTGATCATCAAGTTGCTCTCCTTGAGTATTAGCTTCCTTTGCTCCTTTACTAGTATCTCCTTCATCTTCAAAATCAATTTTTCTCCCCTGAGTTTCAGCACTTGTTTTCCTCCCCTGTTTGGGAGAATTTCCCAAATCTTGATCAAAACCAGCTGAATCACCATCATTAGGTGAGGATGAAGATGAAATCACCAACTTTGCAGTCTTCTTGTGCTTTTTCAACCCCTGCAACTCTCTCTTCAAGGTCTGAATCTCTTCTTGTAAGTGTTTAACATCCTTGGCATGCTGCTTCTTGACATGTGCCAAGTCCTTCTGTAGAGATTCAACCTGCTTGGCTAACTTTGTACACAAACCCATCAATTCCAATTGTTGCTCACTGCCCTCATCACTTCCAACTGTGTGACCTGTTGGGAGAGGTGAATCATGAGGCATTGGCTCAGATTCCTCCCTAGTTGGACTAGGTTGAAGTCTAGAACCACCACTGCTTGTTCCTAGACCAAAAGGTTCAGAAACTTGCTGTGTTGTCATGAAAGAAGGTGGCTGTTTGCTCCTCCTCTCATAGGTTTGAGAAACAGGTGGAGTATAATCAATGTTTGGAACAGAGATTATGGGTGTGTTTTGTTCAGTTGTAATCTTTGCAAGCATTTGAGGTAAGAGTGGTGTAAAAATCATGTTGCCATCTTTGTTCATATTTTGAAAAACTTTAGGCTTTAGGCAACTGATTTCATAAATATTAGTATGGGGTTGCAGTTGAAACTCATTTAGCACTGCTTACACAAACCTTGGATACATTAAAATTTTTGTTGAACTCTTTACATTGCCAGTCATACTTGTAAAAATATAATTTGACTAGTTAAAAATCTTATCAGTGGCTAGACAAACCAAAGGGTAAGCCATGGTTGAACTAAATTGCTCATAAGATGTTTTCTTTGGACTAAGACAATGTAAAAGAGTATGAATCAAAAATCTCCATTGGGGACAAAAACCACTCTTTTTGAAAGTAGTCTTTTTTATCAGTGGTATCATACCCTATGGATGATAAAGTTTCATGAATTTCAGGCATAGGTAATGTGATGAGACCATTGAGATCACCCAATTGGAGAACTCTCCTTAAGGATGCCTCAGTAACATCAATAGTTACCCCATCCACAGTGGCTCTTAGAGCATCCACTGTTTCATGTGTATCTCCATTCTCAAGTGTTATGGACTTAGCAGAAGTCCAAAACTGTTTGATTTGAGAGATATAGATTGTGGGTTTTAAAAGCAAAGCATACCTTATATGAGTGGTATTGAGAAAGTCCACAATCTGATGAAAAACAGGGCCACTCTTCTCATTAGACTTTTGTAGGTAGGCCACTAGGTTGTGCTCATCTGCAAATTTTAAAGGTGCCATAGAAACTTTTGTTGAAAAACGATATTATGTCAGTAAGAATTGAACTAATAACTAGCCAATTGAGAGAGAAAGATATATAGGGTTAGGGTTTAAGATTATTGCGCAAGAAAAATTATCTTTAGAAAGTATTTATCTTTAAGAGGATAAATAACAATATGGAAAGAAGATAATTTCCTTAAAATTTTAACCCTATATATATGGAAATCAGTGGTTACTTTCAACGGCTAGTAAAAAATAAGTTATTGACACAATCAGTTGTAACGACTAGAACAACAGTGGTAAAATAACACTGTCAGTGGAAGCTGTGAACTAGCAGTGGTAATTTTTCACAAAAATTTCAAAGAGCAGTGGTAAATAGAATCATATGAAAACTAGACTACTCTTATCATAGTTTTTAGCAAACTACCAGCTATCAACGGATTTGATATGTCTTTACCATGAGCCGTTTGCTATGGACTAGCCAACTCTTAATCATAAAGAATATGGTGAGTTGATAACCATATAGTTTTTGGTAAACTATCAACCATAAACGGATTTGTCAAGTCTTTACCAGTAGCCGTTTCCTCTGGACTAGTTGATTCTTATGTGGATTAGACATGGTGAATCAATAACCATTTGTTGTGTATCTCAGATATACACCTTTTAAGATCAACTCCCATCTAAGCTTGGTTATGACATAAACAGGAATACACGCAAACATATACAAACTCATACAACAATTTCAGTACCCAACAGCCTCCCTTCAACACTAGAGAACATTTTGACAAAAAGTTTATGGATTTAACATTCCAATACTTGTTACCAAGTACTAAAATCTTCCCACATCAAGTCCTTTTGTTAATAAATCAGCATAGTTGTCATCAGTATGAATTTTGACAACTTGAATTAGTCCCTTTTCATAGCAATCTCTTATGAAATGGTGTCTAATTTCAATATGTTTGGTCTTTGTGTGTTGAACAGGGTTCTTAATGATGCAAATGGTACTGCTATTGTCAATATGGATGATGGTATTCATGAAATTGTACCCATAGTCCAAAAGTTGATTATGAAGCCACAGAACTTGAGCATAGCAACTTGCAGCAGCCACATACTCTGCCTCAGTTGATGAATTAGCCACCATAGTTTGTTTCTTGCACTGCCATGACACTAATCTGTTGCCAAGAAATTGACATCCACCTGTTGTAGATTTTCTATCCAAGCTAGCTCCAACATAGTCACTATCTGAGTAAGTAACCAGATCTAGAGGAGAATCTCTGGAATACCACAATCCCAGAGTAGGAAATGCTTTAAGATATCTGAAAATCTTCTTCACAGCAGTCAAGTGAGAGAACTTGAAACCTTGCACAGGCACACACTGCAAACATGATGTCTGGTCTAGATGATGTAAGATACATCAAAGAACCAATCATAGACCTGTACATGTGCACATCAACTGCTTCACCACTATTTTCCTTCAGGAGTAGATGTGTAGTCTTGTCTGCAGAGGTGCTTGATGACCTTGCATCAGTGAACTTGAACCTCCTTAGTATCTCAGCCACATATTTATCTTGATTGATGAAAATACCATCTGGCCTTTGTAGTACTTGAAGTCCCAAAAAGAATGTAAGTCACCCATAGAACTCATCTGGAATTCTTCTTTCATTAGTTTCTCAAATTCTTTGCACATCTCTGTCTTTGTAGATCCAAAAATGATATCATCAACATACACTTGAACAAGCAAGATATCATTCTTGTCTTTCTTGATGAACAAAGTTTGATCCACCCTGCCTCTATGAAACCCATTAGCAAGAAGATAAGTAGTTAAGGTTTCATACCATTTCCTTGGTGCCTGATGCAAGCCATACAAAGCTTTAACTACCATGTATACTTTGTTAGGATATTCAGGATCTTCAAAGCCTGGAGGTTGTGAGACATAAACCTCCTCATCTATCTGCCCATATAGAAAAGCACTCTTTACATCCATTTGATAGACTTTAAAGCCCATAAAGGATGCATAGGCTAAGAACAACCTGATTGCTTCAATTCGTGCAACTGGGGCAAACACTTCTTCATAGTCAATACCCTCCTCTTGAGTGTATCCTTGAGCCACAAGCCTAGCTTTGTTTCTGATAACAATTCCTCTTTCATCCTTCTTGTTTCTGAACACCCATTTAGTACCTATTACTTTCTTGCCAGAAGGCAAATCACAAAGCACCCATACCTTTTGAAGCTTGAATTGGAGCAGCTCTTCTTGCATTGCTTCCACCCAATTTTCATCTTCAAGTGCCTTGTAAACATTCTTTGGCTCCATTTGTGACAGAAAACACATAAAGATACATTCATTCTTGCCTTCGTGAATCTTAGATTCATATATTTTACTAATGAATCCATGGACATCAGGCAGCTTTGTTTGTCTTCTAGTCTTCACAGGTGAATAGACATCCCCAATCACATTTTCAAGAGGATGTGATTTATGAATAGAAGTGTGGGGAGTCTGAGGAACTGCAATCTCACTTGGCATATTTGAGATTTAAACATTGATAAGGTTTTAAAAGGTACCTTTTTGAGGGGTCGTTTAAGCCCTTATTTGATCACTTTTGTATCTGTTATTGCTTAATATCGTTCCTTTTCACTTTTTAGGTCTCTTGAAGGCAAAATGCTGGAATGGCACTTATTTGGACGAAAAGGCGCGATTATACGAAGAAAATGGCCAAAGTCAGAATCAAGACACTCAAAGCTGCTGAAAATATAAGGTGACGGCGTCAGGTGTTAAATGTGACGCCGTCGGAGGATCTTTGTGACGGGACAGAAGCCAAAACTCCTATTTTCAAGTGACGACGTCAAGTTATAAAAGAGTAGGCCGTCGCAACTCAGACGGCCTAGATGTAATCCAGACGGCGTCAGAAGCTGAAGAGGACGGCGTCACAAGCATAAGGTGACGCCGTCGCAAGTCTAACGTGGCCAAGACGAAACCCTAATGACGGCGACACGACGGCGTCACAAAACATAAAGTGACGCCGTCGCATGTGTAATATTATATATAGAATCCGAATTTTTCAGTATTTAGTGTGTAGTCTTTTGGAGTAAAAACCTAAACCGAACCAAGGCTGTCTTGTACAGTATTTTAGGGTTCCAAACCCTATCTTACACCAAGATAAGTGTTTTACTTCATTAATACAATTATGTCTTTGATTAATTGTGTGTATGCTTGCATGTTTTCCATGTCCGGCTAATTTACTTGTGTGTTTGCTTAGGGAATATGAAACTTAATTATTGAATATTGATTGATTGTTTCTTATCTTAGTTGATTAATGATCTAGTAATGCGATAGGTCATTCGTTGTGTACTTAATGCTTGATTAAATCTTTGTGAACCTTAGAATATAACTCCTTGAGTAGTTGTAAGCTAAACCATCCAAAGAGTGCCTTAGAGCAAGAGTTTATTATCCCTAGTGGGTTTTTTAGACGAGACCCTTTGGTAAGTTCAAAGAGTTAGGGAGAAACGCATACCCTACAACCTTAGACACACAACGCAACTAGGAATAAGGACGTGACAATTCAACCACCAATAGGAGATAATTAAGGAGTAGTAAAACCTAAGTAAACACATCTTTAAACTATCATACGAGCACACATTAATTAGACATAGACTACATACACCTTAGATTAGATAATTAGATAAGTAGAGTAATCGGTAGCAATACCAACCCCCCCCCCAAATTCAAACCCCGAGATTCGTACCTTTCCTTTCCTTAAAAAATATAAAAAGATAAAAAAATTATCTTCCTCAACCACAACCTTAGCGTAGTAACTTCTCACTAGCATTCCTATTCCCCTAGAGAACGATATCAATACCCGTGGCTTACCCTAATACTACACTACAACGATTAGGTTCACTGCCTAGGGTGTTGAAAAACTTGCTCAACGAAAAGGAAGTTCCTTTGACCCCGAACGACGCGTGTAGCGTTATCAAGTTTTTAGCGCCGCTGCCGGGGAATAGAATAGCTAGTTAGTAGTCCACCTCGTTTAGGTTTCTTTACTTGATTCCTATCAAGTAAACTTTTTTTTCTCATTTTTAGCTTCCTCTTAGTCTATCCCCCTTCTTCGTGACCTTTGTTCGTAGCCCCATCACTTTTCATCATGGAAGGTGATAACCACACACCATTCATCAACCAACCACCAATTGACCCGCCAAGAGCCCGTACTCTTGGTGAATACTCGAGACCAAGCCACTCAGGCTATAGGAACACCATTGAGCTTCCCGACCAAGCCCAAACTACGGCCCTGCGATCCGACACCATCCGGTTGGTGCAAAACGGATGTGCATTCCATGGACTTCGTTCCGAAGATCCAAATCAACATCTGAGGGATTTCCTCAAAATTGTCGATTCCATCGATCTTGATGCTACTACTCGGGAGACCACGCGCCTGCGTCTCTTCCAATTCTCTCTACGGGACCAAGCTAGTAATTGGCTTGAGCGACTTCCCGCCGGCTCCATCTCAAGTTGGGATGATCTTACCTCTCGCTTCCTTGCTCAATTTTTCCCACCGGGGAGAACCACTAAGCTTAGGAATGACATCTTGATGTTCCAACAACGTCAAGGTGAATCTCTCTACGAAGCATGGACTCGATTCAAGGACTTACTTCATAAAGTCCCTCATCACGGCATTGATCTTTGGCTCCAAGTCCAAATTTTCTATGATCATGTCAACTTCCCCACCAAGCGATCCATTGACCAAGCGGCCGGTGGAAAACTTAGTGATCTCACCACGGGAGAATCATGGAGTATGATAGAGGAATTCGCCCTCTATGACAACGAAAGTTGGGATGACCCCCGTGAGCTGCCCAAAACCGTTAAGGCAATCTCCTTGCCTCCTTCCGACCGTAGGATGATCGAACTTGAAGATCAAGTTAATTTCCTAATGAGTTCCTACGAAAATCCTAAGTCCTCACGTCAAGTGAATAAAATCACTCTACCTTGTGAGTTATGTAGTGGTCCCCATGACACTCGTGATTGCACAAGACTTCCCGAACAAGCTTTTGCGGACTACGCCTCCATGCGTACCGATGGAGCGGGAGAAAAGTGGTCACTTTCAAGCCCGAACAAAACAACTTAGGAAACTCTTACAACCCCTCATGGAAAAATCACCCTAACCTTAAGTGGAACAAAAACTCAAGAACACCCCAAAGCTCATCTAGTCCACCTAATAGGTTCAACTCTCTAAACACCGGGAACCCCACTAATCTTGAGGCAATTTCATCTAGATTCCTGTCATCTCAAGAGACTCGATTGACTAAGCTTGAAGCCGATTTTAAGCAAAGACAAAGCGAGATGACAAACAAGCTTGATGCCCTCTTAAAAGCCTTCAATGAACGGGAAGTTGGAGCACTCCCAAGTGACACTATAAAGAACCCAAAAGTGAATTCGATCTCGTCAACTTCATGTTCTTGTTCACCATGGGAGAACACACATCCATGCCCCTCACACCCAACGGTTCACTCGGTAAACGCTATCAAAAAGGGTTCCAAGCCATTCAAAAGGTACCAAGGCCCTGCACCGTTGGTGGAACCCACTCTTGAGAAACCCGTCAACCAAGAATCCAAACCTAGCTTAGAGGAGGAGTACAAGGAAATCCATCAAGAAAAACCGATTCTTGAGGTCTTAGCTCATGCACCTTATTATAATGCTTTAAAAGAAAAATATGAGTTAGAACTTAAGCTTGGAAAACATGGGTCCGCTTTTGTGCGAAATAATTTACCTAAGAAGTTAGACGATCCCGGGCTATTCACTCTTCCGTGTAGGCTTGGAACTTCCAAACCTCTCGACGCTCTAGCCGACTTAGGGTCATGCATCAATCTTGTTCCGTTGTCCCTCCATAGAAGCCTTAACTTAGGTAAAATAGAACCAACGAAAACTATCTTAGGTCTAGCGGATGGTAGTGTTGCACGTCCGATAGGAATAATAAAAGACATGGTAGTACACGTAGGAGAGTTGACTCTTTTGGCCGACTTCCAATGTGCTAGACATGAATAAGGACCCGACATGCCCCTTACTAGTAGGAAGAGGATTTTTAGCTACCGCTAGTGCCATCATCGATTGTAAGATGTCCAAAATAGTGGTAGGAGAAGGGAGTGCTAGGTCAATTTACGATGTCAAAAAGCATACGTACTACAAAGAAGAGGAAATCCCACATGAGATTAAGTTGGATAGAGAGCCTTCTAGATATGGACCTTGGATAGATAAGAACCTCATAGGCCCCCAAAGACCTTTTTACCTTGATGAAGCCTTCATTAGTAAAGCAACTTTCTAAGAAAAAGAAATGGCTAGGGACATGGAAGTGAACCCGTTCGAGGACGCCTTAGTATTTAGGAAGATGACCGAGTTCTTAGGAAGCTTGCCCGTCAACCTTGTCATGAATAAGTGGAAAGTTGAGAAATCTAAACACAAATGGGATTGGGGTGGACCGCCTAGTGACGGTAATGGAGAATGGCACATTAGGATAACAATCTATGATCCCGATGGAGAAAAGTTTGAAAAGGCATATCTAACCGAACGTACTATTAGGAACTTAAATGATAAGTTTGATCCTTATGACATTGTGGAGGATAGGCTTACTTATATAGGTACGTAGGAGCACGACTAGGAGTCTAGCTACAAGACTCTTAAATAAAGAAAAGCGCTTCGTGGGAGGCAACCCATGCTTAATTGTTTGCTTGTTAGTGTCATATATCTTTTATCGATTGTTTATTCTCATGTTTAAATTTGTAAAAATGCTTTATTTTGTTTTTAACCTCGTCTTAATTGCATATAAAGGTATTTTACATAAGGGATAAGTGTAGGGAGGATTACACACGTTTTCAAGGAAACGTAAACATGAGAATAACAATTCATTAAAAGATATATTTGTGTGTTTGTTCGAGTCAAATGCTTGTATCGAGTCATAATGGATGTTTTGCAGAAATTTTTTCCAGATTCTAAAGATGTAAGTTTTCCAGAATTTTTTCCAGAAAATCGCAGACCAGTTTTTGTCAGGATAACCTGACGGCGTCAGGATCGCAACCTGACGGCGTCAGGAAGGAGTAAAAACAACAGATTACTTTTTTCTCATTTTCTGAGCTACTTAAAAAAAAAATTTGGAATTTTTAAGGTCTTAATTTTCCAGAAATTTTGTAAACATCCATTCCACAAGCATTATATCTTAGTTTAAATCGAGTCTTATATATATTATTACAGCCGATTTTACGCGAAGGTTTCGTTTGTTTCTTCAAGTGTACAGGTTTAATTTATCAAGAAGAAGTTACATAAGATTGGAAGGAGCTTTTCACGCATAAATTCTTCTTGGAAAGAATTTAACCACTACTTCACACACGAATCCTACCGAGCTAATCAGGGGAGTACTAGTTTCTTTCGTTTTTAATTACCTACCATTATCATAACTTTGATACTTTCGGGGAACATTGGGGACAATGTTCAGTTTAAGTGTAGGGAGGGAAAATAAAACGGGAACTTTGAAACTATGCTTATCCTTGATTATTTGCTTTGTCCAATTGTATTTGTGTAATAAACCATGAGAAAATGTCGGTTAGGGTAATTTTGGCACCAAATTTAAAATTTTTCATGACATATAGGAGTGGGCCATTAGTCTTAACAAAAGCGTCTCACGGATAGGAAGTTATATGACTAGCACAGAAACCCTTGACCACCTAAATTCCACCCAAAATGTGAGGATCGCCCTTAGATTAGCAGGAATTAAAAGCATTCATCTTTAATGCTTAGAGTGTAAACCGGTAGTATAATAGATTCTAGAACTTGTTTTGTGATGCATTCCGAGATCGCTAGTAAGACTACACTTGTGTAGTTAGGAATAACTAAATGATAAGAGGCATTAGGATAACCCTTGTTTGATACCCGTAATATAATTACTTCTTCCACATCGGTTGAGTAATTCCCCCACACCCTTTGCGTTGTACTCATCTTTAGTACACGATACCCCTAGTTAACCCCTCAGAGCCTATCCTTTTCGCGGTTCTCGTGATGTTTCGGTTTTTCTGGAATATCAATGAAGAGCATTGTTTACACCCCACCCCCAAATGTACACCCACATCGCCTTAGCCTACCTTGTATGCACTCACTTTTAGTGCATTATTGTTATCACCTTAAACCCTTAGTTCAATTATCTAGTTGCCTGCATGAGTTGCTAAGTCGAGTCATATCCTTTGTATACAGTTTTGGGACGATTGGGATTCATGGGAAAAGTTAAAGTTTATGAAATGACGGGAAGGGAATGTTAAATTCAAATTCCCTTTGTTTGCGTAATAATGTACCCCAAGTGTTTTGATCTTTTCAATTCGGGTCAAATTAGTGTTAGAGTAATAAAACTCAAGTGTAGGGATGTGCCTATAAATCCCTATCATTTTGATGTTACCGTAGAGGATGGTAGAGTAAAAGTGTATGAAAAAAAAAAAAAAAAAACATACGGGCTACCATCCTACATCTATCCTTTAATTTTATGTTTGTTTATTTCAGTTAGCTAGAGTTTAGAGTGTCGAGTCTTGGCTTAGCAACGCCATTCTTCGTATGCTTGTAACATAAGAGATTTTTGACTTGCCACCACTATATAGCCTATCCCACCAAACCTTTTGTTTCCCTACCGTAAGCCTAACATTACAACCCTTTAAAGACCTCTTCGATAGTCTTTCCTAGGTGCTTACGCCAAAGCGATGGAGGTTTGATCTATTCTCAAGCCTATGGTAATCTATGTACTAGGACCGGTTAATGAGTGTTTATCTTCCATTTCCAATTTGTTATATTTCATATACACCCGAGAGAGATGTGAGTATCCAAACACCCTATGTGAGGTGCTAGTATGTAATTTCCGTGCTTGTTATGACTTTTGCGGGGCTTATATGTGTTGTGGACTGTTTTAAACCAATGCTTCATGATCTCTAACTTATAAATTAATTGGCTAAAAGCACATTTGCTTGAGGACAAGCAAATACCAAGTGTAGGGATATTTGATAAGGTTTTAAAAGGTACCTTTTTGAGGGGTCGTTTAAGCCCTTATTTGCTCACTTTTGTATCCGTTATTGCTTAATATCGTTCCTTTTCACTTTTTAGGTCTCTTGAAGGCAAAATGCTGGAATGGCACTTATTTGGACGAAAAGGCGTGATTATACGAAGAAAATGGCCAAATTCAGAATCGAGACACTCAAAGCTGCTGAAAATATAAGGTGACGGCGTCAGGTGTTAAATGTGACGCCGTCGGAGGATCTTTGTGACGGGACAGAAGCCAAAACTCCCATTTTCAAGTGACGACGTCAAGTTATAAAAGAGTAGGCCGTCGCAACTCAGACGGCCTAGATGTAATCCAGACGGCGTCAGAAGCTGAAGAGGACGGCGTCACAAGCATAAGGTGACGCCGTCGCAAGTCTAACGTGGCCAAGACGAAACCCTAATGACGGCGACACGACGGCGTCACAAAACATAAAGTGACGCCGTCGCATGTGTAATATTATATATAGAATCCGAATTTTTCAGTATTTAGTGTGTAGTCTTTTGGAGTAAAAACCTAAACCGAACCAAGGCTGTCTTGTACAGTATTTTAGGGTTCCAAACCCTATCTTACACCAAGATAAGTGTTTTACTTCATTAATACAATTATGTCTTTGATTAATTGTGTGTATGCTTGCATGTTTTGCATGTCTGGCTAATTTACTTGTGTGTTTGCTTAGGGAATATGAAACTTAATTATTGAATATTGATTGGTTGTTTCTTATCTTAGTTGATTAATGATCTAGTAATGCGATAGGTCATTCGTTGTGTACTTAATGCTTGATTAAATCTTTGTGAACCTTAGAATATAACTCCTTGAGTAGTTGTAAGCTAAACCATCCAAAGAGTGCCTTAGAGTAAGAGTTTATTATCCCTAGTGGGTTTTGTAGACGAGACCCTTTGGTAAGTTCAAAGAGTTAGGGAGAAACGCATACCCTACAACCTTAGACACACAACGCAACTAGAAATAAGGACGTGACAATTCAACCACCAATAGGAGATAATTAAGGAGTAGTAAAACCTAAGTAAACACATCTTTAAACTATCATACGAGCACACATTAATTAGACATAGACTACATACACCTTAGATTAGATAATTAGATAAGTAGAGTAATCGGTAGCAATACTAACCCCCCCCCCCGAATTCAAACCCCGAGATTCGTACCTTTCCTTTCCTTAAAAAATATAAAAAGATAAAAAAAAAATAATCTTCCTCAACCACAACCTTAGCGTAGTAACTTCTCACTAGCATTCCTATTCCCCTAGAGAACGATATCAATACCCGTGGCTTACCCTAATACTACACTACAACGATTAGGTTCACTGCCTAGGGTGTTGAAAAACTGTTTCGGAAAAAAAACCCTAATTCTCTCTCCCCTAGGGGCGAAATCCGGCCACCCCTTCCCCCACCTCCCAATCGCATAAAACTGCCCCTAATCCGCCTCTCTATTGTTCTTGTAATGATATGCAATCGGATCTAAGGGTAGTAATCATCTGGGAAGGGGTGTGTTTCTTGTTTTTCATTCATTATCTTCTGATTTCGTTCCTTTTTTCTAAACCCTAATCGATTTTCATTATAGTCGGTTTTGTAATCGATATCCTTATTAGGGTTTAGGTTGGATTGGTATACCCTTAACGAGTTCTTGGCTTCTTATAATCGTTATTCATTGTAATCGCTTGTTAGGGTTTCGGTTTTGTTTGGATCGTTTTGAATCAATTGTGATTACATACATAACTATCGATCCTTATTGTCATTATACTGATCGACTTTACATTCTTATTTTAAAGGGTCGATTGGTATATGGATTTGTGCTTAATGCTTATAAAACCTTTTTTAGGTTTTTATTATACCGATGGGAAGTAACTCGTTTCGAGTTTTGGTATTCTGGATGTATACCCCTCGTTAGGGTATTGATGAAGGGCTGATCGTTCTTGTGATGAAGGTTGTTATGATTATGTGGGTTTGGGAGAGTGTGATGTTCTACGTGGGTAGATGTTTTGCTGCACTTGGAAGTTAAGTTTAGGGTTCTTATTCAAAAACTCCTTAGATCGTTTGGTTGTGATTTGGTCTTGCACGTGTACATGTTTGGTTGACATTCGATCTACTTGTTAGGGTTTTACCACCCTTGGTTCGTTGCAGTGTGGCTTTGATCATTCTGTTATTGGTCCGTTATTTTTGATGGGGTGATCTTAGCATGTACTTTGCATGTTCGTTGTTCGCAACATGGTTGTTAGGGTTTTCTATAACCCTATGTTTATTCATTGGTTAATTAGGTCTTTTGCAGCTGTTTTAATTCATAATCAAAGGCTGTTGATATTGACTTATTACTGATGAGTGCAAGTTGTCGTCACTTTTCATGGTGATTACATTGGTGTTTTGACATGTTGAAGAATGCTTGGATGTTTACGTGGATTCTTCATGGAAGTTAAGTGGACTACAATAGTGATATAGAAGGCTCAAGTATTTGCTTGAGTAGTATTGTTAATTTTTATGTACTTGTGTCATTATTGGTAGGTTCATTTTATTGTTAGTTATAGGAATGGTTGTCATTCTTATATTCGAGTCTGTAAGTGTCCTATGAGACTGAGATGAGGGAAATCACCCTCATCCTTTGTACTTCAACGTTTTTTGGTGTAATGCATTTACCGGGGTGATTTAACCCTTTTACCCAAAAAAAAAATAGGGTGTTGAAAAACTTGCTCGACGAAAAGGAAGTTCCTTTGACCCCGAACGACGCGTGTAGCGTTATCAAACATCATTGACTTGGGCTTCCTCTACAACTGGAGTTGTAATTTCCACATCTGGTGTTGCAGTGGAAACATTTTGCCTAACAGTGAAATCTGAATTCCCACTGCTTTCAGAATTATCAGCATTCAAGTTGCTACATCCTTCCTTTCCCAAATCATTGGTGAGCATCTCCAGTTTTTGGTATATCATCATTATCTGCATAGTCCCAAAGAGGTAGACTGAATTCATCTTGATCATCTGCATGATCCTTGCTAGGTTCATCATCATCAAGAAACTCTTCTGAACCTGCAAAATCAAAAGAAGATGTTCCTGTAGAAACAGGCACATAATTCATAGTATTGGTTAGAGTATCAAGATCAAACAACCTTTCTGGACCAGTTCCTTTGAGATTAACTTTGTTTTCCAGGAACTCCACATGCAGATTCTCTTCAATCTTTTGGGTTCTTAAGTTGAATACTCTAAAAGCTTTGCTGACCATGGAATACCCAACAAAATACCTTTCATCAGATTTTTCATCAAACTTGCCCAGATAATCTATGGTATTGAGAATAGATACATGACATTCAAATGGTCTCATAAAGTCAAGGATAGGTGGTCTACCCCTAAATAATTCATAAGGTGTCTTGTTCTTTGTCTTTACCACTAAAACCCTGTTTTGCACATAACATGCAGTGTTAACTGCTTCAGCCCAAAAAGTGATTGGCAATTTAGAATCTGCCAACATGGTTCTAGCAGCCTCTATCAGTGTCCTGTTCCTCCTCTCAGCAACACCATTTTGTTGAGGAGTTCTAGCAACACTAAATTCTCTTTTAATACCTTTATCTCTGCAAAAATCATCCATAATTCTATTCTTGAATTCTGCCCCATTGTCACACCTGATAATTTTAACTTTCATATCATATTGGTTTTCTACTTCTGTGATAAAGATCTTAAGGATGCCAGTTGTTTCATCCTTTGTATTGAGAAAGAAAACCCATGTAAACCTGCTAAAATCATCAGTCACTACAAGACAGTATTTCTTTAAATTCAAGCTGCTCACAGATGTAGGACCAAATAAGTCCATATGTAACATTTGAAGTGGGTGAGCAATAGAGTTAACCAGCTTTGACCTGCAAGAAGCTCTGTGTTGTTTGCCTTTAAGACAAGCCACACAGGTTTGATCATTTTCAAATCTTTTCTAAGGTAAACCTCTCACCAAACCATCTTTGACAATCTTGTTAATGGTTTTGAAGTTAACATGACCAAGTCTTCTATGCCATAACATGGATTCATCCACTGTGGCCTTTGCAAGCAAGCAAGCATAATCATCTTTAGCAACAATGTTGTTCATATCAAAGCTACATAGATTGCCTTTTCTAGGAATTTTAAGAAGTATCTGACTTTCATTACGCATCTTAAAATCCTTAGAGAGAACAAAGCACATATCTTTGGTAAAAAGAACATTTTTCTTCTTGTCACACATTTATGACACACTAAAAAGATTATACTTAAGCTCTTTTACATAGTACACAAGTTCAAAGTCCAAGTTACCAGTTTTGATTACCCCTTTACCAGCAACCTTTCCATTAACTCCACCTCCAAAACTGACATACTGTCCATCACAATGTTCAAAATCTGAAAGATAGGACTTGTTGCCAGTCATGTGCCTTGAACACCCACTATCTATATATCTTTGATCTGATCTTTTTGACCTTGGATGTTCCTGCACATAAAAGTAAAGAGTTAGATTCTTTTGGGGACCCAAGCCATGATTGACTTGGATCTGCCTCGTGTATCAATATAGTTAAATCTATCAAAGGTCATTGATAGACCATTGGGATTGGTTGTAGAGGTATTTCCTTTAGGTTTCCATTCCCAACGTGCTGAGGCCTTCACAGCATTGCCCATGTCCCCCCTTTTCTTGTTTACAACCCTTGCAGTGGTAACTTTTGAATGAGCAGTGGTAACTGCTAGTTTGTTTTAAGGTACCCACTGTTGGTTATAATGAACCTTATTATTCTGAAAAGTTCCTTTCCCTGTTTGTGCAGATTTTGCAAAAGTTGGTTTGGACTTTGCACTTTTAACAGGTGACTTAGGGTGAGCAATGTTAACAGTTTTTGCAGTGGCAAAAGTTTTGAGACCACTTCTTAGTTGAACTGCTCTTGGGACCATTTTGCAATGTGAATTAGGGTGTACATTATTTTGAAACCTGTTAGACTCCACCATTTTATTCCCATGGACTTCCCTTCTCCCATTATGATAGTCACAATAAGCATGTAAATGATCAAAACTACCACATATATAGCATGCCTCATTGTACATCACAAAATCACTACCTAGTTGTTGAGATTTAACATGATTCCAACTCCTCTGGCTACCCCTAGGAGCTGTAGGCTTGTTCTTATACATCTCAGCATACCTTACAGTTGACCTAGGTTTATTAACTAGTTTCCTAGGTTCCTCTGTAACAGTATTAACAACTTTTGGGATAGAAGCCTCTACATTCTTCTTAACATTCTGATCAACAACAGATGAGTCACAAGCACTCTCAAAAACATCATTATCATGCTTAATCTCTTCCTCACTTTTCACCATTTTGTCCTTTAAAGGACCATATTCACGTTCAAGGTCCTGAAACTCTTCTAAGCCTGTATGAGCTAAATCTATACCTGGAGGTGAATGAACACCCCTTAGAGGTGGAGGCACTATATTGTAACCCATGCCTGACTTAACTTTACTATGAATTTGAGCATTCCAGATTTTATCAATTGACTTAGACTGATAATAACATGTGTCTAAAGTTAAATTAACATTTTTATTTTTCTTTTTGAAGTTTTTCCAACTCCTTTTGGTATGCTTCATTCACAGCTGTTGTATGTTCTACCTCTCTTCTAAGAAGAATCATATCATTATTATATTTTGACTCATTTTCTTGATAGTGCTTTAGTTGTTTTTCCAATACTGCTATAGCTCTCCTAAGGTTAGACACAGTATAATTAGCAGTATATAACTCTTGTCTTTCATTAGCATATAAATCATTAAGCCTTTCAACTTCTTTAGCAACCCTACATGTTTTAGAACAACTTTCAAAGTTTTATACCTCAGAGTCAGAGAAAGCCATAAGAGCAAATTCAGTAGCAACAAGAGCAGCATCAGAATGTTCTTCTTCTTGTTCATCAGCCATGAGACTCCAATCATAGGTCACACCATCAATGCCAACATTGCCTTTGGTTCTTCCACAGTTGGTTCCTTCTTTTGCTTGTACCAAGTTGACCTGTTGTCCTTGATCTTTGGTCTTCTACATTCTCTAGCAAAATGTCCAAACTTGCGGCAGTTAAAGCACTCCACTTTCTTCTTATCAAAGCCTGCAGTTTCACTACCATTGATGTGAATAGGCTTGGCAGTCTTCTTGTAGAATTTCCTAGCTCTCATGCTAAGAAGAGCTATCTGCCATTTTATATCCATCTCCTCCAAGTCATCTTCATCAATTTGCTCTATGTCTTCATGAGTTAAGACAGAGCCATTTACTTGAGTGGAGATGAAAGCATAAAAGGTAGGATCTCCAATACTAGCAACCTTCTTCTTTGAACCTGCAGTGGTAACACTAACATTACCAGTGGAAACTTTAGAATCAGCAGTCGCAACATCATCATCACTGTCAACAGAGGTTGACAACAATGCCAAGCTACTAGAGCTTGTACCAAGTTTCCCTGCCTTCTTCAACCTTTGCTCAATAAGTTTGAAGTTGTTGTAAAGGTCATTGAGCTTCATTGTTTCTATGTCTGATTTGTTTTCCCAAACAGTAACATTAGTTTGAAACTCTGAAGGCAAACTTCTAAGAAACTTCAAATTGAGGTCTTCCTTTTCTACCTCAATGCCAAACACAGTCAGTTGTGTAACAATCTTCTGAAGTTTGGTGAAGATGCTATCAAGTGAGTCATTGCTTGAAGCAGAGAAGTTTTCATAACTTTGCTTCAACAATGTTTTTTGTGTCTTCTTTGTAGCATCATTACCACCAAACACTGAGCAAATCTCTTCAAACAGTTCTTTAGCAGTCATGTACTTGCTGAATGCAATGATCTGATCTCTAGGAAGAGTCATCAGCAACAAACTTCTAGCTTTAAGATCATTCTTCCTAAGAGCTTTTTCAATACTAGATTCAGGCACAGAAACTTTCACAACATCTGTGTCACCAACCTTCACAATACTGGTTACAGGCTTGAAAGAATCACCAGTTTGAATGATCTCCCAAAGAGCATAGTCCTGAATGAGAAAGTATTGCTCAATCAGTATCCTCCACATCTCAAACTCATTAAGTTTGAGCTTAGGTAGCCTTGGTGTAGAAGAGTTGGACTGGTTGTTTTCCATCTCCATTGAATTAAGTGAGTAGGTTAAGCTTATTCCTTGGATCTTCTAAAACAAAATATCAGAACCTTCGCTCTGATACCACTTGATGGATCTGGACACACACCTTGTGTCAATGATATTTTGTATGATATTATTAAGCACGCGGAATTTACTTAGTAATACTTAGAAGATGGATTGTATGATGTATGTTGAGTAAACACAGATTAAACACAAAACTTAAGCTCAAATATTATTAATGAATAATACGAGTGATCTTGCTTATCACTAGGGTTACACCTTGAAGCCTTTGTGAGTAATACGTAGGTAATTAGACAAGTACCTAAGACAATGACCTAGGACCTCCTTTTATACAACAAGGAGTCCTTTACAAGATAAGTATAAAGCTAACATTATAGAATATACACAAAATCTATTCTATACTTATCTAAATGCGTTAACCTATAGCAGTGGTAATAATGTACCAGCAGTGGTAATACGTTTCCACTGCTAGTGTAATTCCAAGCAGTGTAAACCACAACTATCCGTGGTAATGATTATTCCCAACACCTTATCTGTAAGCTTAATAAAATTTTAAAAAGCTCGTAACTTTATTTTTTTGTAGTGTTTAAGCTTACGTATGTGTAGGGATGGCAATGAGTCAGGTTCGGGGCGGGTTGTTAGGTCACCATTATATCACATCAATACGTATTTCTAGAGAGAGAAAGTTTTAGAGAGAGAAAGTAGAAGGAACTAATGAAGGATTAATGAAATGATAATTACAATTAGAACCAACACCCTCTCCCTTCAAGGGAGGGGGTATTTATAGTGTTTACATGAATAGGGGTGTTTCCCCTTGGTTCTAGAAGAACCTTCTATCACAGCTCATGGGTTTACTACATGAGCTGTAAATCTAATTACAAATATGTATAAACCATAATTATTAACAACCTATTACAAATTAAATCACCTACACTTCATAATAAAACATGTTCCTAACAATCTCCCCCTAAGTGTTGGTCATCATTTGTTGTCTTGCTTAGGTTGTTTGACGGCTTGAACTTCTTTGGCATTCATAGCTTGTGACGTCTTTGATTCTTTGCATCTTTGTTCTTTGTTCTTGTTGTTGTGATCAGATGTGAAATCTGCCTTTTATCAACATCTTTGTTTCTGGTGCTTTTACGTCTTTTTCCAACATGCGCATACTTCTTGTGAAGTTTGTGATCCATACATGTGAAGTTTACATTCTTTATCTCTAATCTTTGACTTGTGACTTTTCTGATTTTCTGACTTTCAAGATCTTTGATGAAAATGTCTTTTCTGATGTATGTATGAGCATGTGGAAATGAGCTGTTGATAGTAATGATGGTGGTTATGGTCTGTGACGAGTACCTGCAATAAAACAGTTAGCAATAAAGTTTCTGACGTAAGAGTTTGGATATTTTGTACAAATACATCCTAGTTCGCTGGCATGATCTTTGACGAATCTCAGATCGGATACTTGCTAGAATTTCCCTGTACTCAATATCTTCACTCTGTCGTTGTGAGCCGCTGGAGTATACCGAGGTATCACTCCACGACTGTAGACCATTTGAGACCACCGCGAACACTAAGTGTAACCCACAATGAATTACCGAAGTGACCTGCTATCAGGGTTATTTGATGTTGACCCTGGCAGGAGTTTCCATTCAATCACTGAGGATTACTTGTGTAAATCCCCTCATAAATGTTCTGGCAGATTACTAGGATCTGCGTAGGACTCTGAAATTATATCACTTGTGTTCTTATTGTTTGAACAACAAGTGATGAAATATTTAGTTTTCCTAAGAGATCTTTTGATGAATCTCATGGCTCTAGACTTGATTAGTGCGCTTTGATTTTCCTAAGCGGAGACTAGGGAGAGGGTCTCCTTCTTCAATACCAACAATATCTAAGAGAGAGTCGATAGATTACGTAGGGTTCCCTGTGAGAATGAAACAAGCTCTTTTGAGAGAACTTGAGTGGCTTAGAAAGTTTAGTGCATTGCGTCACTGGGTCTATGATGACTTTGTCTTCAATACCGGTGTCATCTTGTGATAGCCAGTAGCATATGAATTGAACCCGGTGTCTGCCCTAAGTTGAATAATTTGGAGGGCTATTTCTTTTCACCCTTTTCTTTAACTTTTCTTTTTAATTCTTCAACTCCTTCTTTCTCCGATTCTCATTTTCTCCTTTTTCAATCATACCTAAGGACTTCTAAATACTAACTATTTGTGGTGTCCTTGGGTAGATCCCTCTAGCTCTGGCGGATCATAGGACTTTTATTCCTAAACTTAGTCACCTTTTAACTCCATGACTATCCTATGTTGCCACAAAACCTTTTCTTGAAAATCTCTCAAGATGTTTATAATGAAAAACATGTTTTGCTAACACCTTGAGAGTTTTTGGTTTTTCAAAAATACTCCCCCTCCACATGTGTTTATGAGTTTTGACTGAAATCTGCACAGAGAGGGTAGAGCTCGCACTTTTGAATTGACCGACTCTTGATAGACAATTCCCCGCGAGACACGGTTACGTTGTATAGTTAAAGAGTTCTATTATCAGCTTTTAGGTGACAACTAGCTCTAATAACTACCTTGAAGATGTAAACTCTCCTTGAAAAGGAGGTTAGACCTGTCAAAGTTCATGTCAATCAAGAGTGTCTCGGATTGGTACATTCTACTAAGATAAGTCTTGGAAGACAAATCTTTTCGATCACTGACATTCAAAGATCGTCAATTCATTTGTGATGTCTGAGTCGAGCACATGATGAGATTCCATAACGTCCTGATCAACAATTTTAATCACATTTCTCCCCCTAAAAAATAGCATATGTATGATGTTTTTGAAAACATGTTGATTAAAATATGCTTTTTGAGGTGTTTGAAATTTCTTTGGGAAGAAACAGATTTTAAGAACATTTGATTTTGAACAAAGATTTTGTGTTGCAAACAGTTAAGAAGCTTTCACTTCTTTAATTAGGATTGAGGCACTGAAGCGTACCACAGGGTCCTTTCGTGGAATAAGATTTTGTTTTTGTTGAACAAAAGTACTCCCCCTCAAATACGGAAACATATTCGAGAGATAGCCTTCTTGAGCCGAATTTGTAACCATATTATTAAATGTTGTAAAAACATATTATCAGATTTGTGGTGCTTGTGAGAATTCGTGCTCAAGGTTTAAAGAAAACATAATCAAGGATTAGTATCATAGGAATGAAAGTAAAGAGTTAGAGTTATTACAGACAGATGGTAAATGTTCCAGTAAGGTTCCAAAAAACTATCTAACGGCAATACTTCATTCGGGATGACGAAACGTCAAGATGTTTGGCACCCTTGCTCTTCCTCCGACATAGCCTTCAAGTCGCCTCATTTGAACTCGGAACTTGAGTCGTGAATCAATTTTCTTGACAAACTTTTCAGCCTGCTTAACATCATTTCTCTTCCATGTCATGTTCCGCAACCATCCTTGTTTTTTGCCCGCGTTCAGATCTTCAAGAATGTTCACGAGCTCAGCCTTAACCTGTGTCAACGTGTTATCGCTGAACTTGTGAATTTCTTCGTATCCCATGAATTTGACTATTTTGTTCCTGATGTAATTTAATCCAAATGGTGTGCAGCTGAATGTATATGGTTTCCTATCATAAATGCCGGGTGGTTTGAGATCAGGCTTGGAAAGATTCAAACGTTTTTGATAACTTTCAACACCAAGATGAAGATCTTCAACTCTTGTCTTAATGACGAGACTGCGGATAAAAATGAGAATAGAGTTGAAGATGTCATATTGTAAGCTGCCAGGAAGATGCATAAGCTTTCCTTGAACTTTGAGAAGATACAGATCTTCAATATCTTTGAGATTCAAAAACTTGTAGTCAGCCTCGTTAAAGGTGTATTCTTTGTCATCATCTCTGCGAACCTTGATTTCAGACAAAAAATTGTACCTGTAGTTAGACATAACCTCTGCACTGATAATGGACAAGATCCGTTGGTTGTAACACACTTTGTGTTTAGAGGTGAATGTGAGTCACCATTTGTAAAACCATTTACGCGTATTAGGCCAGTGGAAGATGCCGAGTTCTGCCTCATCATTGTAAGTAACGACCGAAGAGCTAAACAATTCGTCAACTTCCTCCTCCATTCCTTCTTGAGTGTAAACCGCAACATGAAACTTCGAAAGTGACGTTGCATACCTCTTCTCTGGATCTGTGTTGCCATACATCAGGTATTCTAAGTCGTGATTAAAAAAATATGGTGTGGGTACCTTGGGATTATGAGTATGACCCATGAGTGCAAAGGTTTGGAGTAGTCGTGGAACTTGAATGTTTTGGGAGCACTGGAAGGTAACGAAACATCCCAAGTGATATTCTCATACATTGCTCTTGCAACTTCCTCAAGATTGTACTCAAATTGGAGCCTTGAAGTGGTGGAAGTCTTAAATTGTGTAAACCCTGCTCGGCGAATGTTGGCGATGTGAGACAATTGAAGTTTCTGCACCTTCATTATCTTTTTCAAATTCTTTGTGAAATCTACAATGGAAGCTTCATTAGGAATTGCATCTTCTGGATGAGCATTGTCACAATTCCCAATTTCCGGTCATTTTTCAAATTTATATTTCATTAAACGTTTATTTTCCTATTAAATAAACGCTATCGCGTAATCATTTCTTTTGAACATTTGATCCGATACTTCCAATATTTATCCTAATATATTTTTATACTCATTTTAAGACTATAAAAATTATATTATTAGTTTACCCTATGTTTTCAATTTATTTTGTATATAAATGGTTATGTATAAATATTTACGACGGTCTTCGTAAATGCAACTCGATAATTATTATTCCACTCAATTCATGTAAGAAATGTATTTTTATAATTTCTACAACTTTTATATATTTTATTTTGTACCGTTAAAATCTATTTTTAGTTAATACTACAACTAATATTTAATAATACTTACAATTTACACATTCTACACAACAAATAATACACTTACATATTAAAACACATTCAACCCCCCCCCCCTATCACCCCATGGCCGGCCACTAAGTCACAAAAGGTGACCAAATTGATTTTTGCAACTTACTTTACACATACACCTCCTTTGCTAGATATTTATTTTATTAAACACATACATCACACACATTTAAGGTGAAAAACACAAAAATGCTCTCCATGTTCTTCTCCATGGCCGGCCATACATAGAAACTTGAAGGAACCATTAATTTTCGAAGTCCAAGCTTAAGGGTTCATTTCTAGTTGTAGATTGTGGGTTTAGTTCGGGTTCGGTGCTCATCTTGCTCTCATCACATCCAAACATCATCATCTTTATCATACACTTTTGTAAGCATCAAAACTTCATCTTTTACCTTTTCATATATATTTTTCATACATTTTTATGGAGTCCATATGATCATATTTGCCTAAGTTGTAGTTTTTATTCATGTTTATCAAATGTTATCACCCATATGTGTCCTATAAATTTTTATAACAAGTATGTACTAGTTAAAAGTTTATAAAAATTGGAGGAATGAAAAATGAACCAACAAAGTGAGTTTACATCTTTTGATATTGAAGGCTTAATGTAGTTTTTGTTAATTAGTATGTTGTAAGTGCTAGTTTTAACCCAAAAATGGTCATTTTATTTATTATGGTTCGACTAGTATTTCATTTTTAGTGGGATTGGCGAAGTGTAGTTTAAGGGATTTTTGTGGTGTAGTTTGTGGTTAAACAAGTAGATAAAAATGGTAAAGCTTAAAATGAGCGCGGAAGCGCTGTCGAAATTTATAATTTTTCCGAAAAGTTAGTCATTTTTACAAGTTTAATTAAAGTTTTAGAAAATAGATTTTTACCCATGAACGTGGCCTTTTGATCGGACTAAAACGGAGTTATAACGAAAAAGTTACGTGGTTTTCAAGTTACGATTTAAAAACTACCATTTTCCGGAAAATGTACATACAGTTCCGATTTTCAACTGACCAAACAGTGACCTTAAGCTTTCTGTGAAGTCTCCATAGTTTAAAAATATATTAGTACACTCAATTACCTTCGCGTGGATATAAAGAACTTGAAAAACGGATTTAAAACGAGTGAGTTATGGTTAACCGAACTTTGAGTCAAAAACGTGCTGAAAACACTATTCACAGCATTAGTATGCTGTCAAGATTTTTAATCAAGGTTTTGAGGGCCTAAACGGACGTTTCGGGGGAAACAGACCTTAAAAACAAGTTAGTTTTCCTATGTATATATTACGTCAAGTCGAATGTAAACCGATTTTTCAATTACTAAAACCGTTACATAGTTTTAACTACATTTTCACCATTAGCTCAAAAGTAATTATTTTTTACATGGAACCGTCACACATTCAAATAACAATATTTTTATATAACTAGTTTTCAAGTAGCATATTGGGTGATACGTTTTCAAATCATGCATTCACAACAACATATCATAACTCAAGTCATAACATTCATTTTAGGTCGCGGATAGTTTCCGAGCCTCATTTTCGTGCACTTCATTTTGTTAGCATATCAATCATACCAGATGAGTTTCATAGCCCCTACTTTTATATCTTTTGAATTACTTTTGGGGGAGATACATGCTCAACTATTTTCATTTACTTTCACAAGTACTCTAAACTTTTTAAGGATTACCGTGAGTTTTCATAGCCCCTCTTTCTATTAATTGTTTACAAACTTTTGGGGGAGATACATGCTCAACTACTTGCTTTTACAAATGCAAATACTCAAAACATTTACACTTTTATGCTACGCTATACTTTTTATACTTGATTGCATTATACTTGATTGTGTTATACTAAACTTGAAAGTCTCCTTGGATAACACACGCATTGGGTTTCGGAGATGAAGTAGAACCAATGCTATTACTTTCCTTGTGAGTTCATACCCCGCTTTTACTCGTTTAAATTCTTATAAACTATTTGGGGCGAGATACATGCTTATTTATCAAAACATTTAAACTCTTTTGCCAAACAACATTACTTATAATTTAGACTTGGTGCGTGAAGTGATTAGACTTAAACAAACATCCCAATATTTATATGTTGGAAGGCCATTTATTTGGATACAGCCCAACGTGAGTCGTTGGAGGAACATCCCAATATTTATATGTTGGAAGGCCATTTTTATGGATACAGCCCAACGTGAGTCGTTGGAGGAACATCCCAACACGAGTTGTTGGAAGACCCTTGTGGTGATATTTATACTTTTAACTACCTTAATGCGCATATTCATGATTGTCATTCTATTTTGGGCAATGGGTTGTGAACACACAGGTTGCAAGTTTTGTATGGGCGGAACTTGGAACTGAGTGGATTTACAATGCCTTTGCTACATGAACATTCTTTAAAGGCTTTACATTTCAACACAAACTCTATGAACTCACTCAACCTTTGTGTTGACACTTTTTAGCATGTTTTATCTCAGGTATCTAAGGCATACACTTCATGGCATGCATATGGACATATCATAGAGTCGCGGAGACGACGCGTCTCTCTTGGGTTTTATAAACTTTAAAACATCGTTTGGCTTGTAACAAACTTATTTCCGCACAAATTGATTTTCATTGGGGACATATACTTTGTAAACTCTGATTGTTTTAATAAATTAAACGATGTGTTTTCCAAACGACACTTTAGGTCGTTCAATATAACTATAACTTTGATGCTATGATAGTCATCCCCCAAGAATTCCATTCCGCTGCAAAACAGGTAATTTGGGGGTGTGACAGATTGGTATCAGAGCATCGGTTATAGAGAACTAGGTTGCATCATTGACCCTAGACTATAACTACATCATCATAGCATCTCATCATATCATTATAAGTGCATATTCTTTATACATGCGGACTTATGACTCAACACCATTGTCTCTACTATTCGGTTGAAGCTGGTTACTTTCAAGTTCAAGAAGCTAACCTCGAGGTCTCGATTGATTTTGGATAAATGGAAGATTCCAAGTATATGTATACACGAAGGGAGTGCCGGGTAAGGGTTGTACTCTTTTTCCCTACTCCAAGGTTTTTCCCTTTGGGTTTTTCTTGGAAAGGGTTTTTAAGGAGGCAAACTTCCTGGGTTAACTTGCTCCCTTCGTGGAGTGGCTGGATGCGGGATGCTCGCTTGGCACAAGTTTTTTTACTTGTTTATGCCTAGTTTGTTGATGTAATATAGCTAGGTTTTGTGTTTATGGCATGTCATAAACACTAGTGTTTATCAAGCTCTTCGCTTGAGGTTAATGTGGTACTTCAGCCACATTCCATTTGTACTTAACATTATTTTTTGGTTATATATTTACCGGGGTAAACCCCTTTACCCAAAAAAAAAAATATGACTCAACACCAAACATCATATGAGTCGATTAGTCCAAGCATTGCATAGTTACTCCTAAATTATACATAGCCTGATCACCTATGTCTAATTCAGGAAGAATCATGCAATGAAGGGAGTAGTAGTCTCATATGAGTAAGCAATTCCGTAATCGAGCCGAATTTTAAAAAAGATTTTCTTCAAACCACTTGTTTCCAATTTGATCCGAGCGGCAGTTCTTGTTTGATGAGTTGCAAAGATCAAGCTAAAAACAAGTTGTTACCTAAACCGATTTAGCCTAATCGTATGACAGTTCTTGTTTGATGAGTTGTGGGATTAAGTAAAAATCGGTTACCTAAAAGTCTTTTGAAAATTTTGCTCGAGAATGGGAAAGCCTGCCTCATCGAGCCTAATCATAAGGGAGCATGTCTTTAGAATGGGATATAGTCACGATATATGCATGAGCATTGACATAATCATTTAGACCATACATGAGCATAAAATTTTAGAACCCTTGTCGCGGTTTGGGCTATAGTTATCAATAATCGAATCACGAGGACGTGATTCCTCTGACATGGGAAGAATGTCACAATTCCCAATTTCCGGTCATTTTTCAAATTTATATTTCATTAAACGTTTATTTTCCTATTAAATAAACGCTATCGCGTAATCATTTCTTTTGAAAATTTGATCCGATACTTCCAATATTTATCCTAATATATTTTTATACTCATTTTAAGACTATAAAAATTATATTATTAGTTTACCCTATGTTTTCAATTTATTTTGTATATAAATGGTTATGTATAAATATTTACGACGGTCTTCGTAAATGCAACTCGATAATTATTATTCCACTCAATTCATGTAAGAAATGTATTTTTATAATTTCTTTAACTTTTATATATTTTATTTTGTACCGTTAAAATCTATTTTTTTTTTTTGGGTAAAGGGTTTCCCCGGTAAATATATTACACCAAAAACCATTGAAGTACAAAAGGATGAGGGTGAATTCCCACATCTCAGTCCCTAAGGACACTTACAATACACTTATCTAAGAATGACAAACCATTCTTAAAACAAGCCTGCACAACATGTGCAACTAACCAAACGAACATGCTAAACAAAGCAACAACTATATGAACAGAAACTACAACGACAATCAAATTACAAATAAAACATCAAGTAAAAACTTGAATCTTCACATGTCGTCATAGAAGTCCATAACCTTCAACGATACAGCCGAAACCATGGTAGAATAGAACATGCCACTCCACAATTGATCCAACAACTACACCGATCTTCATTGATCGAAACTGAACCAAACCATCACTACAACTTGATCCAATACCTCATCTACTAAAAGTTTCAAAAATGAATGAAACTCAAGCTAAGAATGAAAACAGTGTATCTTGATCAGTCGTAGACAAACATAGGGCTATACGACCCTAACTTACATCCAAGAGATCACCATCGATCACATGATCAAATAAATCAATGCCATGTACATGAACGATGATAAAAAGGTTTTGAATAAGACCCTTAAACTTAACTTACATCACTAATTCGAGCAGCAGCAGATTCCAAAGAAAGTTACAAAGAACTTAGATAAATATCAATCCACTAGAAAGCACGAACAGCAAACAAACCATAACCAAAGCTCGTACCAAATCATTACCACCTAGCATCAGACGTACCATATCAACAAGATACCACCAAGTCATCAAGACCATAGTTCTGAACAGCAAGGACCATATAATGCATGCACGAGCAGATAATAGGGCCTAACGAGACCCTAACTTACCGAATCCTACCAAATGTACCAGCAGGCCATCACCAAACCATTACTAGAACACTCGCAACAGCACCAAACCTCTCTTCACCCACTTACACGGACAAAACAACATACCAGCAAACGACAACGATCACCTGATCGACTTACAAGAACAAATGGACTAATCAGTCCAACATTCATACTTCATGATATAACATGAAAGCGCAGCATCACCAATTATCCAGAATAATACGAAACCCTAGTTAGGGTTTCGTTCTTGAAAGGCATAGCAGACCCAAACCTCAAAAATATTATAATAAGCATCACGAGGAACAAAAATCATACCAGTAATGAAACCCTAAGGGAACGAAACGATAACCCTAAAATTCGACAAACGAATGAGAAGAGAATCGATTGAAAAAAGGATGGAGTAATTAGGGTTTCGGTGATGATTGTGGTGATTTATAAATAATAGGAACCGAATGTATTCCAAAACCCTAAACAGAATAACCGAATTCACAACAAAACACCCAATAATTAATATAATCATCAACAGATCTGATAGAATCAAATCATATACAGAAAACATGATCATTGGATGAATTATAGGAAAACGATTTGAAAAAATAAGGGTAAGGGTTATAAAAATCATCCAGCCGCCACCTATTTATTGTAAAACACAACCACACAATCGTATTGCATACCCAAGAAGGGTAGAGAGGACGATTATGGATTTGTTTTTGGCTGGAAATTGATTGGAGGTGGCGGCCGGAAATCACCAAGGAGAGAGAAACGTTTTAGGGTTTCACCCCGTTAAAATCTATTTTTAGTTAATACTACAACTAATATTTAATAATACTTACAATTTACACATTCTACACAACAAATAATACACTTACATATTAAAACACATTCAACCCCCCCCTATCACCCCATGGCCGGCCACTAAGTCACAAAAGGTGGCCAAATTGATTTTTGCAACTTACTTTACACATACACCTCCTTTGCTAGATATTTATTTTATTAAACACATACATCACACACATTGAAGGTGAAAAACACAAAAATGCTCTCCATGTTCTTCTCCATCGCCGGCCATACATAGAAACTTGAAGGAACCATTAATTTTCGAAGTCCAAGCTTAAGGGTTCATTTCTAGTTGTAGATTGTGGGTTTAGTTCGGGTTCGGTGCTCATCTTGCTCTCATCACATCCAAACATCATCATCTTTATCATACACTTTTGTAAGCATAAAACTTCATCTTTTACCTTTTCATATATATTTTTCATACATTTTTATGGAGTCCATATGATCATATTTGCCTAAGTTGTAGTTTTATTCATGTTTATCAAATGTTATCACCCATATGTGTCCTATTAATTTTTATAACAAGTATGTACTAGTTAAAAGTTTATAAAAATTGGAGGAATGAAAAATGAACCAACAAAGTAAGTTTACATCTTTTGATATTGAAGGCTTAATGTAGTTTTTGTTAATTAGTATGTTGTAAGTGCTAGTTTTAACCCCAAAAATGGTCATTTTATTTATTATGGTTCGACTAGTGTTTCATTTTTAGTGGGATTGGCGAAGTGTAGTTTAAGGGATTTTTGTGGTGTAGTTTGTGGTTAAACAAGTAGATAAAAATGGTAAAGCTTAAAATGAGCGCGGAAGCGCTGTCGAAATTTATAATTTTTCCGAAAAGTTAGTCATTTTTACAAGTTTAATTAAAGTTTTAGAAAATAGATTTTTATCCATGAACGTGGCCTTTTGAACGGACTAAAACGGAGTTATAACGAAAAAGTTACGTGGTTTTCAAGTTACGATTTAAAAACTACCATTTTCCGGAAAATGTACATACAGTTCCGATTTTCAACTGACCAAACAGTGACCTTAATCTTTCTGTGAAGTCTCCAAAGTTTAAAAATATATTAGTACACTCAATTACCTTCGCGTGGATATAAAGAACTTGAAAAACGGATTTAAAACGAGTGAGTTATGGTTAACCGAACTTTGAGTAAAAAACATGCTGAAAACACTATTCACAGCATTAGTATGCTGTCAAGATTTTTAATCAAGGTTTTGAGGGCCTAAACGGACGTTTCGGAGGAAACAGACCTTAAAAACAAGTTAGTTTTCCTATGTATATGTTACGTCAAGTCCAATGTAAACCGATTTTTCAATTACTAAAACCGTTACATAGTTTTAACTACATTTTCACCATTAGCTCAAAAGTAATTATTTTTGACATGGAACCGTCACACATTCAAGTAACAATATTTTTATATAACTAGTTTTCAAGTAGCATATTGGGTGATACGTTTACAAATCATGGATTCACAACAACATATCATAACTCAAGTCATAACATTCATTTTAGGTCGCGGATAGTTTCCGAGCCTCATTTTCGTGCACTTCATTTTGTTAGCATATCAATCATACCAGATGAGTTTCATAGCCCCTACTTTTATATCTTTTGAATTACTTTTGGGGGAGATACATGCTCAACTATTTTCATTTACTTTCACAAGTACTCTAAACTTTTTAAGGATTACCGTGAGTTTTCATAGCCCCACTTTCTATTAATTGTTTACAAACTTTTGGGGGAGATACATGCTCAACTACTTGCTTTTACAAATGCAAATACTCAAAACATTTACACTTTTATGCTACGCTATACTTTTTATACTTGATTGCATTATACTTGATTGTGTTATACTAAACTTGAAAGTCTCCTTGGATAACACACGCATTGGGTTTCGGAGATGAAGTAGAACCAATGCTATTACTTTCCTTGTGAGTTCATACCCCGCTTTTACTCGTTTAAATTCTTATAAACTATTTGGGGCGAGATACATGCTTATTTATCAAAACATTTAAACTCTTTTGCCAAACAACATTACTTATACTTTAGACTTGGTGCGTGAAGTGATTAGACTTAAACAAACATCCCAATATTTATATGTTGGAAGGCCATTTATTTGGATACAGCCCAACGTGAGTCGTTGGAGGAACATCCCAATATTTATATGTTGGAAGGCCATTTTTATGGATACAGCCCAACGTGAGTCGTTGGAGGAACATCCCAACACGAGTTGTTGGAAGACCCTTGTGGTGATATTTATAATTTTAACTACCTTAATGCGCATATTCATGATTGTCATTCTATTTTGGGCAATGGGTTGTGAACACACAGGTTGCAAGTTTTGTATGGGCGGAACTTGGAACTGAGTGGATTTACAATGCCTTTGCTACATGAACATTCTTTAAAGGCTTTACATTTCAACACAAACTCTATGAACTCACTCAACCTTTGTGTTGACACTTTTTAGCATGTTTTATCTCAGGTATCTAAGGCATACACTTCATGGCATGCATATGGACATATCATAGAGTCGCGGAGACGACGCATCTCACTTGGGTTTTATAAACTTTAAAACATCGTTTGGCTTGTAACAAACTTATTTCCGCACAAATTGATTTTCATTTGGGACCTATAGGTCGTTCAATATAACTATAACTTTGATGCTATGACAGTCATCCCCCAGGAATTCCATTCCGCTGCAAAACAGGTAATTTGGGGGTGTGACAAGCATCAACCATATCTTCAAACCAATCAAACTTAGTCGTGGAAGAGTCAATCCATTCTGGGGCTTCTTCTTGTTGCATGTTAGATGGTGGCTGGGATATGACTTTGAGACGGTCTGTTGTGGAGGTTGATAGGTAGATTGTGGTTGAATTTCATCTTCAGGTGGGATATCATGAGAGGTGGTTTGAAGAACAGAAAATGACGGTGTAGTAAATTTGGAGCATTTGTCTCTTGGACATGACTCATCATCTTTATCATCAGGTCTGCGTTTACGAGGCGGGATAACTTTGCACGATGCTGTCTTCTTGTCAGCCCTCTTCATGGACTTGAGTAGAGCGTCTCGAAGTTTAACTTCTTCATCATCGTCAATTATCTTTTCAAGGAGTTGACTTTTGAGATTGGTAGCAGACAGCTTTGAAGGTTTTGTTTCAAGAGTCATCGGGTGTGTTTGAATATGAGTAGCTACAACACCCTGAAGCTTGTTTCGAACATATGTGCGTAATGCCGATGGTAGAGCTTCACTAAAGTAACTCTTTGCTTCTGTAGGAAGAACCTTTTTAATGAGTTCTTCCATCTGCTCGGATAAAGGGTACTTCTGAAGTGTTTGAAGCTGTTGTTGTTGATCCTGAAGTTGTTGTTGTTGTTGTTGTGTCTTAACTTGGGTTTGAAGGGAAGTAAGCTGCTCTTGAATGACTTGCATTTTATCTGTCTCAATTACTTCAGATGTTTGTCGAGAGGGGAGCCTGATCTTAAGAGTGGTTTTGGAAGGAGCATTTGTCTTTGACTGTTGGTCTGAGGATGCTGGAAGTGGTTGTATTGGTAATGTAGGAATACGAGTGTTACCTTCAAGATGTGGTTGATCAGCGTCAGCATCATCAGAATCATCATTCTCACCAGAGTTATCAGATTCATCATTATTGACAGATTCATCGTCATAAGAACGAATGAATTGATCAGATTCATCTTTGGATGTAGAGAGTGTGACAGAAGCTGAGTTATCAGATTCGGAAGAATCCGATGCATTCAGAGGTTGTTCATGTTCTTCAATTCGTTCAGTAATCACCTTAGAACCTGATCCTTCACCCTTCTTATGCAACCTTTCCAGTTTGGCTAGGTAATGACGTTTGTTGACTGCCAAAGTTTTCTTCAAGAGTGCTTGTTCTTCTTCGTGGGTGCGAGGAGGTTGAATTGGTTGGTTTTGAACACTGATGGTTTTACCACTCTGTCCTTCAGCTTTTTCATATTTCACCTAGATAACTCTTTGAGTCTCAGCATGGTCATCATCTTCTTCTTGATTACTAACATGTTCTTCCGCATCAATATTCTCTGCATCGGACAACTCCTCATCAAGCATCATGGTTTTCTTGTGTTTTGTAGCAGTGGATTTCTTTCCTTTACCTTTTCCTTTTACAACAATAGTCCCAACTGTGCCTGCTTTTTCCACTTGATCATACTCCAAGTAAGCCTTAGTATTCTTGATGCCACCAGTCAAGAGGCGGTCAGGAATTCTTAAACCTTTGTTTGTTGTGTTAGTGCTTTGAATTTTAACAGTTTTAAGAACATGATCCATGTTACAAGAATGATACTTATCACCTCTTTCAATTCGTTTGTCTATGCTTGGATCGTCTATCATAAGGCCCTCTGTTTGTGATGTGTGACTTATCATGGCTGCTGTGGGAAAGGGAATCATGGGGTGTAAGTTTGTGGGTTGCTACGTTGTGGTGCTACTTGATCATGAAGGTTTTGTTTGTGGTGTTCGTGATACTACAAACAGATGTTATGTTGAAGTTCGCTTGGATGTTCATAAGTGGATTTTCATGGAAGTTAAGATGGACTACCATAGTGATATAGAAGGCTCAAGTACTGTTCTTGAGTAGTATTGTAATTTTTATGTACTTTGTCATTATTGGTAGGTTCATTTTATTGTAAGTTATAGGAATGGTGTGTCATTCTTATATTCGAGTCTGTAAGTGTCCTACGGGACTGAGGCGAGGGAAGTCACTCTCGTCCTTTGTACTTCAACGTTTTTTGGATAATATATTTTACCGGGGTGAATTAACCCTTTTACCCAAAAAAAAAAGATCGTCTATCATGAAGTGTTCAATAAGAAGCTTGGTGTAACGAGCAAACGGAACTCTATACCCTTTCTTATTAAGAAACTGCCATGCTTGATAGATCATATCATTCCAAATGATCTGTGCATAATCAAGATGTTGTGTATTAATCACACCCCAAAAGATTTGTAGAAGTTCTAATCTTGGGTGTTCGTGGCCGGTTGCCTTTCCTGTGACACAATGACTGAGTATGGTATACAAGGTTAACCATGGTTGAGGAATGAATTTTCAGTTCACGTCAGAATTCTTTGAAAGAGGTTGAGAAGACTCATCATAACCCATTCGTCTAAGAGATGTGACAATTTGTGAGAACGATGGAGAAGGCATGAATGAAGTGTTATTTATAGCTTCTTCAAGAGGAATATGAAGAACTTGACGAAGAATGCTGACATCAAATTCCACTGTCTTTCTGTCAATCTGGACTGTCATGATTTTAGAATCCTTACTGATCTTGAGAGAATTCCAGAATTGGTTTAAGTAGATCTCAGGGACTCTAGCAGAGTGAATCAGAAGATGTCGGCAGAAGTGCCTCTTAAGAATTTCCACGATTATTTGACATGTGCTATGACATTGAAGATTTTCTAAATCAACATGAGAATTTGAAAGCCCAATTTTGCGTTCATCATCAACTGGAAACATGTCCTTCCTTGTGAATGACCCTTGAGACATTTTTGTCCTGAAACAAATCGTTTGCCAAGCCATCCAATAATTTGCATTGACATGTTAGCGTTAAGACAAAAGTTGATTTTACACAATTGGCAAACTTGCAGATACATTCATACGATCCTAACTCACAAACAATTAAAACGCACATAAACCTGTAATGTCTAACTCACAAAAAACTAATGCATACTCGCTGAAACAAATAGCAAACTCGCAAGAAATTAAAAATTCTAACTAGCAAGATTTCTAATTAAACCAAACTCACAAGAAACTAAAAAACCCTAACTCGCAATCCTTTTGAAAAACTCGCAGAAACTCATGAGTAAACATCAAACTCGGAAGAATGCATAAAACTCGCAAGAAGTCATAAAACATGTTTTGCCAAAGTTGCAAGAATCCTTGAAAACCCTAACTCACAAAACAAGTCTGCAAACTCGCAAAAGTTTAATTTATAAAATTGCAAAATCGCAGAATCACTTCTAACTCACTGAATTCTAAACTCGCAATAACTTTAAAAATTCTAACTTGCAAAAGTTTTGAAAAAAATAAAACTCGCAGAAACACATGATGGTTGCCAAACTCGCAAATATTCATAAACATGGCAAACTCGTCAGACATTCATAATGATACTCGCAATTACTCAAAAAATTGGCAAACTCACCAATCATCATAAAGAAATCCTAAACTCGCATAAATTCAATTATTAAACCTCAAACTCGCAAAAATTCATCTATGTTATCCTAAATCGCAGAAATTTAAAAAATCTCAGAAACCGAATATAAAAAAAACGAATCAGTTTATCATCCTAAAAATCTTAATTTTATCCGCACAAACAATTCATATTAATTGATCCTATGTTTCCAGATTCACAAGTATACTAGAACCTATCTGCTTATCAATTGGTGCGTAAAATCAAACCCAAAACAAAGATTTAGAATTTACTTACAATCGAGAGAATATAAAAAACTTTGGCTGGAGCGGATTAAAGATTTTAGCAGCAACAGATTTGTGGGTTTTGTGAATAATATGGAATATGAAAAGTGAATAAAACAAAGCTTATATAAAATTGCAATCTCCCCCTCAAAATATGTTTTCGTGTATAATGTTAAGAAAAAAAAAATATCTGAAAAAACGAGAGATTGCATATATATTTTTTTTTTTTTTTTTTTTTTTTTTTTTTTTTTAATGAAGAAAATCTTTTTGGATTTTGATAGAATTTATATTTTTGTATTTTGATTTTGAAATATGTATTTACAAAGAAAGATGTTTTGGTGTTTGACGCTTTTAAGATCGTTTGATTGAATTTTCCAGATCTTCTGGAGTCAAACACCGCATACCAATTTGATGGACAAGCTCAGTAAACCTTGCAGTTGGCAAAGCTTTGGTGAACAAATCCGCCAATTGGTATTGAGTACCCACAAAGTATAATTCAATTATACCCTTTTCAACATGCTCTTTGATGAAATGATATCGGAGAGCGATATGCTTGGACTTGGAATGTTGAACCGTGTTGCAGGAGATGGCAATAGCACTCTTGGAGTCACAGTACATTGGTATCTTGTTGAATACAAAGCCGTAGTCCATTAGTTGTGATCTCATCCAAATTATCTGAGCACAACATGCTGACATGGCAACGTATTCTGCTTCTGTGGATGACATGGATGAACAGTCTTGTTTCTTTGACTGCTAAGACACAAGTTTATCTCCGAGAAATTGAACACCACCAGATGTACTTTTGCGTGTATCTAAACACCCTGCGTGATCAGCGTCTGAAAAAGCGATTAGTGCAATGTAAAACCTGAAAATCTAAAACATAGATAAAGACTAAAATACCCTTGAAATCGAAATTTATAAAATACGTAAAATACGTTTATAATCATTTAACGAAGTTAAAAGTTAACTTATGAATAATTAAAACTTAACTAATATGTGTACGTGATCGACATGGTACAACGAAAGATTTAACGTCTCGCGTAAACAACTTGGGCCGTGTTTGTTTGTTCGTTTGGATCAAGGAGCCGAGAGCCCATATGGGCGTGGGTTTTGTTTGTTCGGTTGGACCCAAGCTGAAGCCCACATTCTCAAAGCCCTAAACCGAAAATTGTACTAGCTATATATACAAACACATTAACACAATTTGGAACCCTAGTTTTCTTTGCCTCTCTCTTTTTCTTCTATTCGGCCGAGAGCTACAAACACCCTTGGTGTCGAGACCTTGTGTCCAACAAGCTAAGGTATAACAATGATCTTCTCGTCTTCTTTTGATAACACCTAACGTATAATGTATTGTATCATGTTTGTTTTAGTCGAGCTTTGGTTCTTTTTCTTTTTGGCCGAACCATATGAAACCAACAAACCAATATGAATTTTTTTTTTGGGTAAAGGGGAGTAATCCTGCACCCTGGTAAATAAATTAACCAAAAAACGTTTAAGTACAACGGATATGGGTGAGTCCCATATCACAGCCCGTTACATAGGCACTTACAAACACAAAAGTCCCGTAGGACACTAACAAATAACCACTATATAAGAGTGACACACCACTCTTATAACAAATAAATGAACATTAAACAACAACGACTATAAGTTTACAAATTAAATACTCAAGACAATAAACACTTGATTCTCCAAAGTCGTCGTAGATGTCCATACTTATCAACGATGCAGCTTTATCCAATGGTAGAACTAGAGCAGCTCCAATCCACACCAAACAACTACACCAAACTTCCATTGATCAAAATGACCAAACCAATACTACAACTTGATCCAATACCTCATCTGCTACAAATTTTAATGGAGTAAAACACTAGCTAAGAATGAAACCCTGTGTATCTTGATCAATCATAGACGAAACATAGGGTTTAGAAACCCTAACTTACAGAAAACAGACATGGCTTACATGATAGCAGCCACGCACAATGCCCACGAATAGGCAAACCAAATTGCTATTATAGCAGACCACTCATCATGAAACGATTCCAAAAATTCTGATATACTGATAGCGAACAACTCATCACAAAACCAATCATCACCCAGGTAGCATGAAGACCAGTAAAGAGAACATGTAATATATATTCTGATATACTGATAGCGAACAACAAACCAATATGAATTGAACCTTGTAATATTAAGAGAACATGTAATATATATGTATTGTTTGAATCGGATCATTAGTATGTCGAGCTTAAGAAAACCGAACCACATATATCATGAATCGGACAAGGTAAAACATGCAAACGTGATTAAGTAAGATACGTAGATGAGCTAGGGTTTGCGTAAAACATGGAGGCCGAACCCTATATATAAACCGAAACATGTAAGAGTTTGTGGAAGTGTGTTAAACGAGTAAAGGTCATGTAAAACCTAAACCCTAGAGTGATGTGTGAACCGAACCATGCATGCCGAACCCTAAATGGTTTGTGAACCGTTTATCATGCGTGTGTTTTATAAGTCAAGTGAGCTTGTCGATATGTAAACGTAGTACGTGGTCATATCTAGTCTAAACTATTGTGCATGTGTGTGTAGATGTGTATCTAATCCGGATAATAAGTAACTTTTGTGGTCACATGAAATCATAAACGTGCATGGGAATAAAAGTTGACGTATAACATGTATATAAGTAACGTATGGTTAAGACATGAAGGTGTGAGTAAATGAACGAGAGTTAATGAGTTATGAGAGTCAATTAGGGTTTGAAGCTCAGTATAATAATTCATTATTTCATGTGTGAGTTATGACGTTTAAACTATTTTCACATTTAACCCTAAACTTTAATAAATGACATAATGAACCTTAATCTATGATATTGATTATAAAACACTTAAGTCTCATTTAATCATAAAACCCTAAAGTATTAAGATCACTGAATACATTAAGTATAAACACCAAATATTAAAAGATCAATTCGACGATTATGGAATCATAAATAACATGTACGACCATTAATGTGTATAGGTTCTGTGAAGAAGGAGCAATCCTTTGCTTTCCGTATTTCTGCTTTTTGGTCATTTGCTTTGGAATAAGGTACAGATATTCTGACCTTTTCAGTAAAGGTTCCTTATAACGTTTTCTTTCGTTAGCTTTTATATTAGGGTTTCCTAAGCCTTTGCTATGAACCCCATTCTGTTTGTTTGAGTTGTTGCTTATCTGAACTCTGATTTCTGAACTATAAAACATCTGATTTCTGAATTATAAAACATCTGATTTTGAACTATATGATATGAAAACTCTGATTTTGAAAATATGAGTAATCTTCTGATAAAGTATGATCTGTGTCAGTTATGACATTCTGATTTGACCTAAGATAGTTTGACACCCGAGCCAAATATTTCACTAGTCATGGGGTTCCATGTCCGTGTCAGTGATGCACCTCTGACATGACTCTAGGGCAGTAGAGTGATGTTCTGCCACGTCCCTTATCTGTTATCTGTTATGAGCTCAAGTTATATTATATGACCAATATCTGTCTGTGGGGCGTATGGATGCATCCTAGATCTGTTATCTGTTATCTGTTATCTGTTATATGTTATCTGATGATTGATGCTGCGTGCATGCACGTCCTTCATAACTCTGGTAGGTCTCCCCTACAAATGTTGCCTTATGTGAATATGATTTTGATCTGATATTTGTTTCTGGGCTCGTGGTAGTTAACTATAAAACTTATTCGATAATTCTGATTTATACTTTGAAAATGATTATGATTTTGCTATTTTTCGTTCACTATATTCCGTATTTGATTTTGTTTCGTATTCGCTTTGCTTTTATATCTGTTCACTGAGCTTTAGAAGCTCAGCCGCATTTCTTTTCTTCCGAGGCAGGTATCTAAGCATTGGAGCTGGGTTTTGCTTTGGGATGAGTGCTGAGTGGACTTACCTTAGAGATATTTAGCTTTGATCTTATGATGCCATTTAAGACTTTACTATTTCAGATATTTTATTGGTGTTTATTTTCCGCTGGGACCTATGTATTGAAGTCATGTTGACTTGAATTATTTCAGCATTTATGTTAAGATTTCTTTTGGATATTTGTGTTTGCTTTGATATGACACCATTATTTGTGATTCCTTTACCCTTGTCGGGTCGGGGCGTTACAGCAAAGCTAGAATCCTTTGGATACCAGATTCCCAAGTGAATGGTTCCCTTTACTTAGCGAAGGATTCTTTTAGCCTTATTGAGGTGTCTTTCAGTTGGTCTTGACTGATAACGGAAGCAAAGATATACAGCAAATACAATGTCAGGTCTGCTGGCTGTTAGATACATGAGAGACCCAATAATACTTCGGTATTTTGTAGGGTCAATCACTTTCCCATGTAAATCAGCGTCCAGCTTTGGTGACGTCCCAGACATAGGTGTGTTATAAGTATCACAACTGGTCATTCCATGTTTCTTTAAAATTTCAAGAGCATATTTGGACTGATTTAAAAATATGCCATGGGGAGATTGATGAACCTGAAGTCCTAAGAAGAACTTTAGTTCACCCATCATGGACATTTCAAAATTTTGTTTCATTAATTTTGCAAAAGCGTTTGAGTACTTTTTATGTGTCGAACCAAAAATGATATCATCAACATAAATTTGAACAATTAAAATATCTTCCCCGTGACGTTGAATGAAAAATGTTGGATCAACAGTTCCTTTGGTAAACTGATTAGCGAGAAGAAATTTTGGCAGTTTGTCGTACCAGGCCCTTGGGGCTTGTTTAAGACCATAAAGAGCCTTTTTGAGCTTGTACACATAGTTAGGATGTTCTGAATCAACGAACCCTTCCGGTTGACCCACATAAACTTCATCACGGAGTTGACCATTCAGAAACGCCGTTTTCACATCCATTTGACAAACCGTGATATTCTTGTGTGCAGCATATGCAAGAAATATCCGTACAGCTTCAAGCTGAGCTACTGGTGCAAACGATTCTTCAGAATCTATTCCTTCTTCTTGAGAATACCCTTTAGCCACAAGACGAGATTTATTGCGAATAACATTGCCTTCAACATCCAGTTTGTTTTTCCAGATCCATTTGAGTCCAATGACATAAATCCCATCTGGTCTTGGAACAAGTTCCCAGACTTCGAGACGTTTGAACTGATTCAACTCTTCTTGCATTGATTCAATCCAATTGTCATATGTGTTAGGTTCCTATATTTATAACACAAGCATCAATAGAAGAAATATAGACAAAGGTGATCGGTTGAACACGACACAAACAATACGCGTAATTTACTAAGAAAAGTTATGCGTGAGTATTGATATGAAATGAACAACCAACCATCTAAGGATGGTTTACATGAAGTATTTATAGGAGGGAACTAGGGCACCACACCAAGTTCCCATCCTTTCCTTATTGGGCTTTACATAGGCTCATGGGCTTTCTACATGAGCCTAGCCTTGATTACTAACATAACTAAGCTAACTATTGCATATTAATTACTAACACTTGAATTCTAGTTTAGGAGTGATTCCAACAATCTCCCCCTAAGTGTTTGTGATTGATGATTTGATCTTTAAACGTTGTAGATGCTGATGTAATAGTAGCTTTGACGTCTTTTGATATTCTTCTTTCTTTTGAGAAGAAGTGCCTTGATTCGAACAATCTCCCCAGTGTAGGGAAATTGTTTTCTTTGAAGTTTTTCAGCTTTGACGTCTTCATAATATTTGTTCTTTGATCTTTGTTCTTTATGGTGGTAGTGATAGTATGTTGTGGTTATCTGCATCAGGTCCGCTTCGTTGCTCCAGTGACTCCACGTCTTTTTCCAACATGCTCACACACTCTTTGACATTGGATTGCATTGTTGATGTGGTTCTCTAAGTCTTTGAACTTTGTAGATTCTTTGATTTGACGAAGAATCATTCTGACTTTGCGTTGCCTTTTGAGAGAACTTCAATTAGTGATATTGTGGGTATGAGCATGTGGAGAATCTGCATGATCTTTTCCACCCGCAAGCATCCATAAGAAGAAAACATAAAACATGGGTTAGAAATAATCCAGCGTTTACAAGTTTGAACTTCGAGAGTGTTAACAACATAGTGTGAAAACACAACTCTAATTCTCACAAAGGCTGTTCCTGAACTGGATTCCCACAAGTGAGATAACGCGATGTACCGAAGTACACCTACAGTTCAGGTGAGTCGCTGAGGTACACCGAAGCATCACCCCACAACTGTAGACCATTTGAGACACACTAAGCGTAACCCACAAGGAGTTACCGAAGTGACCTGCTATCAGGGCTGTTTGATGTTGACCATGGCAGGAGTTTCCATTCAATCACTGAGGATCACAGTTGTGAACCTCTCATAAATGTTCTCGACAGATTGCTAAGATCTGTGAAGGACTCGATAAAGTATTACTTGTGTTCTTATTGTTGAACGACAAGCGATGAATTGTCAAGTGTACCTAAGAGATCTTTTGATGAATCTCGTGGCTCTAGACTCAATAGTGCACTTTGGTTTTCCTGAGCGGAGACTAGGGAGAGGGTCTCCTTCTTCAATACCAACAATCTCTAAGAGAAAGCCGATAGTTTACGTAGGGTTACCTGTGAGAATGAAACAAGCTTCTGTTGAGAGAAACTTAAGTGGCTAAGAAGGTTTAGTGCATGCATCACTGGGTCCATGACGACTTTAATCTTCAATACCGGTGTCATCCAGTGACAACCAGTAGCATATGAATTGAACCCGGTATCTGCCTTAAGTTGAATGATCTAGAGTGATATTTCTTTTTACCCTTTTCTTTTACATTTCTTTTTAATTCGTCAACTCCTTCTTTCTCCGATTCTCATTTTCTCCTTTTTATAATCATACTTAAGGACTTCTAATTCTAACTATTGGTGGTGTCCTTGGGTAGATCCCTCCGTCTCTGGCGGATCATAGGACGGTTATTCCTAACCTTAGTCACCTTATAACTCCACGACTAACCTATGTTGCCATAAAACCATTTTCATGAAAATCTCTCAAAGTGGTTATGAGTAAACGCATTTTGTACCACTGTTGAGAGTTTAGGATTTTGCAGAAATACTCCCCCTCCACACGTGCTTAAGTATTTTTACATAAATCTGCATGGTGAGAGAAGAGCGCGCACTTTTGAATTGATCAACTTGTTAGCCTTGATTATATTTAATAGAAGTGATGGTCATTCACGTTTAGGAACTTTGTAACGTGTGTTAGATATCGTGATAGAATAGTCAACGGGCTCGTGGATTGGGCTAAGCTAAATGGTTAGACGTTTAGTTAAGCTAGCCTTTTATCATTTGTAATCCAATCCAAGCCCAAGCCCAAGCCCAAGCCCATAAGGGCATTATGTATGGAAGTATAAATACCCCTCAAATGGTCATTTGAGGGGTGTGTGCTTGAGTATGTTTTGTGTGTGTTTTCTTCATGGTATAATAAGTTTCCTTTTCATCTTATTTCTCTCTATTTTATACGCATAACATATATTCATCAAGTCACCACCTTTCTAATCTTTCTTCTTATTTTACGCATAAGTGTGTTTGTGGTAACATGAGTATTTGTGATAAGGTTGAGATAAACGAGGTCCTACAATTGGTATCAATCGCCTAACAATGGTTTAGGAGTGTTTGTGTTACGTTTTTTGGTTAAAGCTTTTCATAAAGTTGCATTTTTTACATAAAACGTGGGCTTTTTGTCATAAAGTTTTGATTTTTACGTTTTTTTAAGGTTAAAGTTGTTGAATTTATTGATCTTTAAGTGTTTTGGAAGAAGTTTGTGCAAAAGAAATCATTTGGAATCGAGTTTTTTGGTGAAAAGTAGTGTTTTTTGCAAAAACTGGGCATTTTACGCGTAAGAAAACATAGTACAGAAAAGTCAAAACCCTAGTTTTTACGCGTAAGCAAAAGTCAAAACCCTAATCCTACGCGTAAGGTCTTACGTGTAAGAAGAGTTTTTTCTACGCTTAAGCTTTTGGTGACGGATCTTCGAGCTACAACGGTTACTCAGTGCTTCCCTCACTTGGATAAGTTTGTGGAACACTTCGACTTTGGATATCTTTTACACTGGTATAAGTGTAAAGGATCTTTGGTTTTAAACCTAAGTTTACGCATAAGCATAAAATCTTACGAGTAACACTCTACACTTAAGTTACCACTTACGCGTAAGGTTTCTTACTGATAAGCATTTAAGTTTACGCTTAAGCCTAAAGGTTACGCGTAAGATATAGTTTACGCATAAGGAATCCTACGCATAAGCCGTCTACGCATAAGAATCCTACGCCTAAGCACCTATTTCCTATGCTTAAGAACAAGTTTACGAGTAAGATTTTGAGAAAGTTTACGCTTAAGCACCAATTTCCTATTTCATGATAGACAATCCCCCGCGAGACACATTTACGTTGCATAGTTAAAGAGATACATTGTCAGGTTTTAGGTGACTACTAGCTCTAATAATTACCTTGAAGGTGTGGACAAACCTCGAAAGGTTTGTCAAACCCGTCAAAGTTCATCTCTACCAAGAGTTTCTCGAATGGTACATTCTACTCGGACAAGTCCTTTGCGAGACACGTTTACATTACTAGCGAACTAGTTTGAAATTATTACCCGTCCCGGACAAGTCTTTTCGAGTAACTAACATTTAAGATCTCGTCAATTCATTGGTTAAGTCTTTTTAGCACAACGATTCATTTGCAATTCACAACATATTTCTTATCACATAATTTTTCTCCCCCTCAAAAATGGCATATAATGTTATTTTTGACGAAATTTGATATCGAATATGTCCATTTCGAGTTTTGTGGGAAGATTACCACGACGAACAATTTTGTGAACAAAGTTTTTAATCAAATACTCCCCCTCAACAAGTGATATTAACTTTTGAGGTATTGAAAATCATAAGGGGAAGTACTTGTTCTTTTGAGCAAAACTTTGAAAAGTGAAAGTTTTGATAAGTTTTACTCAAAAGTAAGAAGCTTTCGCTCCTTTTATAAGGATTGTGGCACTGAAGCGTACCACAGGGTCCTTTCATGACAAGTACGGGTTGTGCACTGTTATGTGTGCAAAAGCCATAGTCAGATTAAAATCACACATCCAAAATATGATAAGAGAAACAAATTAAGGGGTACCAGGAGTCTCAGGTAATCCAGCAATAACTCCAGGAATGCGTTCTGGGCATTGGTAGCCTGTGAGAGATATGCTTGGACGACCGCCTACGAAACTCTCCAAAGTTCTGATCTGGTCCCTTCTGAACAACCTTTCATCAATCCTCGTGATGATCTTCTTAACATCCCTCCTATCCCTTGAATTCCATCTCTTCTTCGACCCTATGCCTTCATGAATCTCCTTTAACCGATAAGCTAATCCATCCCTGACTTTCTTCAATGTATAAGTTTACCTTCGTCAAAAGTAAACGTTCCAGATCGTTTTGACATTTGGAGTACAAGCTTGGAAACTAATTCTGCATCAAAGAAAGCTGTAGGCTCAGTTGGGTTGATTGTAACAGTTAAGGGCGTTGATCTTATTGTTTGTTTGGCCAACTGCATGAGATTCGGATAGAGTTGTCTGGTGAACATCTCTTTTGTCACTCCTGGGACGACGTCGAGAAGAAACTTGTGAGTATATTCTCTAGCCGTCTTCTCCATTTCCCTTTGGAAATCTCCTTTGAGAAGCTTCTGGATATGCTCCCTTTCACTAAACATCTCGTTTATCCCGTCTTGTAGAAGATTGATCCTGTCAGCGAGTTGATTCAGCTTTTTGTTGGTCACGTCTTTCTTCCTGACTTGTTTGACAGCTTTGACAATCTTTGTCTTAGCTCGGGATATCCAAGATTCGGTTGGTTTCTTTACTGACTTGGATGCGGATCTGGTTGTGCCTTTGGATGATGGAGGTGAAGAGTGAGAAGACGAGTCTGATGATGATGAGACATGAGGAGGCTCATGGTCCTTTGGTGGCTCAGAAGTTAGTTACTTGGAGCGTGTTGGACTATCTAGAAGAAAATCATCATAATCAATATCGTCATCCTTTCCAGATTTAGCCATTTCTTCAGCCTTAATCCTGGCTTCTTCATCTGCTTGAGCTTGAGCTTCTTTTTCTGCATTTTCTTTAGCTGCAACCTCAGCATCTTCATCAGGAATTTTCTCGGACTTCTCCATTTCTGGTTCCTCAAAGTCATTGTTGATAGAATCCTCAAGTTGCCTTTGTTGTTGTTCAGGGGTGGTGGTACCAGTTCCCTTATCGGGTTGATTAACCGCATCGGAAACTGGTGTGGCTTGAGTTCCACCACTTGACCCTCTGGGGCCACGAGTTTGTTGCCGATTAAATCTTTAGCAACGTGTTGGAGTCTTAGATTCTTCAGCTTTTTCCTATAGTCTTTATCCAGTGGTTCTTCATTCGAGCTCTCCTCTTCCTCTGGCTCAGGAACTGGGGTTTTACCTTTATCAGCCTTAGGACTTAGAGGTTTTGCTACTGTCAAAGTATCATCAATTGGAGTTTCAGAGTAGATGACCTCTTCGTCCGTTTCAGTGTCCTCTGAGTCTTCATCCTTCAGTTGTGGTTCAAGTTTGGGAATAGGGATTGCCTCCTTTAATGGAACTTTCCTTTTATGGGAAGGACTCCTCTTCGGATACCTTCTAGTACTCTCTGTGCGCGTTATACTTCCTGTACTGCCTCTTCTAGTCTTCCTAACAGGTGTACCAGACGATTTTTCATCCATGAATCCTACTTTGCCTAGTGCAAATGCTTCCAAATATCGCGTGTACGAATAAAGTCCTTTGATAACATCAGTGAGAAGAATATCTGGCAACACTACACCTTGTTTCTTCGTAGTTGATTCTTTGAATCTTACCACGTTGAGTGTGGGTTCAAGTAGCACGGAGTGATGGTTGGGATCTTCAAGTCTTTGGGGAATATCACGATTGGTTTCAATAATCCCGTTGATCAGCAATTTTGTGTATCTGATATAGGGAATCTTGGTGCCTTGCCTTTTCAGGTACGTCATCATGTCATCCCAGATCAAAGCAGCATATTCAATGTGTTTCATGTTGACCATGCCCCAAAAGATTTGAAGTTCCATGAGCTTTGGGTGCTCATATCCACTGTCACGTCCGGACACTGATTTAGCAATCATGATGTACAGTGTTCTCCATGGTTGAGGGATGTTCTTGATATCTACTGAGGAGTGCTTTGTGATAACCCCAGCAGCTTCATCATAGCCGATGTCGACCATGAATTGGAGAACGACCTCTTCTGTAGGACTAGCAGAGAAGTCAGTAGGCTCGACAGTTGGTAGAAGAAGAACAACCCTTAAATCTGCAGGAGTGACTGTGACTTGTTTGTTTTTCAATGTTACCATCACATCACTTTGACCTTTGACCTTTTGAATTGTGTGCCAGAATTGATGAATGTAGATCTCCGACACAGTAGCAGAATTCGTGAGCATATTCTGGTAAGGGTGAGTCATTAGAATATCCACGGCAATCAGACAAGAAGACTCAGAACATGTGAAGTTGTCAAAGTCGACTCTGAGATTATTCTTCACAATCTTCGTTGGGTAACCATTGGGAAAGATGTCTTCAATAGTGAGAACATTTGGTGCATCCACATTTTCCATTTGAACATCCATATCGTGATCTGAAAGAAATTTAGCCAAACGAACCAATATATCGAAAGACATTATGTTAGTCAAAAGTTGATTTTATTGACTATTTATTGAATATGATATGTTAACGAATGTTACGTGTCCAATGTCACTTGTTAGTCCAATAGTCCAAAGACGTCGTGATAAGTTTCGCGAGTTGATTAATTTTGAGTTTTAAAGTCCAAGTTTTCACTTATTTTCATAACTTATTAAACATTTAAGCTTATTAGTGACATTTTGGTTTCGTGACGTTATGATTTATTTATTTACAAGTTTGAACACGTAACAATTCACAATTTTGGTTAAAATTTAGGCTTAGGCGTAGGTTTTGCAAGCTTATGCGTAAACAGTGAACCATACACGTAGTTATAAGCTTATGCGTAGGATCTTGACATACGCGTAAGAAATGTTACGCGTAGGAAAAGAGGGCCTTAAGCATAGAGCTTACGAGTAAGCGTATGTAGGAGCTTACGCGTAAGGCTTACTCGTAAGAGTGAACCTTATGCGTAAAGCTTACTGTTTACACATATCCTTCACAGGATACACGTAGTCCCCTTTGTAGAACCTCATGCGTAAAGGTTACGCGTAAGATTTCTCTTACGCATAACATTCTACGCTTAAGGTGATCCTTATGCGTAGGAGCTCAGTTAACCTTGATTTTGAATATTTCACGCGTAATAACCTGAAACAGATGAATCATAACACATTCATTAACACCATATTCAATCCCTTTCAGTTCTAATATGAAGTATCAATCAAAACAGGTTATGCGTAAGATATGCTTACGCGTAGAACTTAAACCCTAAGACTCAAATTTTACGAGTATGAAATCTAGCCATAGGATAGACACCAAATCATTTCTGGGATAACTTAGAGGCCTAGTGAGTTGTCCTAAACAAGTTTTAACACAAAAACTCTTGTGAATCAAAAGTACCTAATTCGTATGAACATAAACCCTAAATCTTAGTTTTCACAAAATTGATGTTTCTGGGTATGTATCAAGCAAGGTTTTATCAATTAAATATGTATACAACATCTCTTAACCTACTAATTCACCAGAAACACTCTTATATGAATCTACGCTTAAACCCTAATCTTTAAAACATCATTAAATCGTATTATGGGTGAGTTTTGATGATGGAAATGTTTATAACACTCGTTTTTATGCATTTTGACACAATAATACACATCATAAACATCCAATGATGATTTTGTGTTCTAACGCATATGCGTAGAACACCAAATCATCCCAAACATGAAAACTAACCGTTGGATGTTAATGAAATTAAAAATCGTTGTTTATAATGACACAATGATCATGAAAACACTTACGAATTGGGAAATTTAAAGCACAGATTTGAAGAAGGAAGGATAGGCGTAGGATTTGGTGGTTGGAGTAATAAATGTGAAAGTTAATGAGTTTTGAAAGGTTGGTGGAAGACTTTTGTTAAAATAAGTTTAAACATTTGACAACTTTAGTCCCTCCATCTTAACCATTTTCATCCAACGCCCATAACTTCCATTTTGGTTACGCAAAGTATGATATTTGGAAAGAAACTTTACGACACTCCCCCTCGACTTAAGAAATAATGAAATTTTATAAATTTAAGCCCGGGGAGTGTCAGTGAACCAGAAATGTGACCACGATTATCAAAGAAACAACCGGGATGAGGTAACATGCAAGTACAAGGTTTTATGAAACCGAAAAATATTTACTTTCTCCCCCCTCAACACTTGACTAAGAAAAAATACTGAATTTTGAAAGAGTAAAGTGTTGACGGAAGATTTGTACTTGCCATGTTGAAAGAAATATAGATAGAAGAATATTTTTGGAGTTTTATCAGATTTTATATTTTTGTATTTTGTTTTTGAAAATATTTACAAAAGAGGTTTTGGTGTGTGACTGGTTTTAAGAATGTTTTAAAAGTTCATCCAGTTCCTCTGGAGTCAAACACCGCATACCAATCCGGTGGACCAACTCATTAAACCTAGCAGGAGCTAAGGCTTTGGTGAGAAGGTCTGCCAATTGGTATTCAGTACCCACAAAGTATAATTCAACGGTACCCTTTTCCACGTGTTCCTTGATGAAATGATATCGAAGATCGATGTGCTTTGATTTTGAATGTTGAACAGAGTTGCACGAGATTGCAATAGCACTCCGATTGTCGCAGTACATCAGGATTCTGTAAAACATGTAACCATAGTCTTTGAGTTTTGTTCTCATCCAAATGACTTGAGCACAACACGCGGACATGGCTACATATTCTGCTTCAGTTGAGGACAGTGATGTACAATCCTGCTTCTTCGATTGCCATGATACCAGTTTATCACCAAGAAATTGTAGAGCTCCTGAAGTGCTTTTACGAGAATCTAAGCAACCTGCGTGATCAGCGTCTGAAAAAGCTATTAGTTCAAAACCAGAATCCTTCGGATACCAGAGGCCCAAATTAATGGTTCCCTTGATGTATCAGATGATTCTTTTAGCCTCAGAGAGGTGAGTTTCAGTTGGTCTCGACTAATAACGGGAGAAAGATATACAACAAATACAATGTCAGGCCTACTGGCTGTTAGATACATGAGAGACCCAATAATACTTCGGTATTTGGTGGGGTCAACCAATTTCCCATGCAAATCAGCATCCAGTTTCTTGGTATGTGCCATTGGTGTGGCATAGGTATCACAGGTTTGCATTCCATGTTTGTTTAAAATTTCAAGGGAATATTTGGACTGACTCAAGAAAATACCACGGGGTGATTGATGAACTTTAAATCCAAGAAAGAATGTAAGTTCACCCATCATGGACATTTCAAAATATTTTTTCATAAGTTTTGAAAAAGTGTTTGAGTATTTTAAATGTGTTGACCCAAAAATGATGCCATCCACATAAATTTGAACGATTAAAATGTGTTCCTCGTGATATTGTATGAAAAGTGTTGGGTCGACCGAACCTTTAGTTAAATTATTGGCAATGAGAAAGGATGATAACTCATCATACCACACCCGAGGAGCTTGTTTAAGACCGTAGAGAGCCTTGTTCAGTTTGTAGACGTGATTAGGGAACTCTGTATCAACATATCCTTCTGGCTGACTAACATAGACCGTTTCCTTCAGTTTACCATTCAGAAACGCGGTTTTAACATCCATCTGAAAGACCGTGATGTTCATGTGAGCCGCAAATGCCAAAACAATCTGTACAGTCTCAAGTCGAGCAACCGAAGCGAAGGATTCTTTGAAATCAATCCCCTCTTCTAGTCTATAACCCTTAGCCACCAGACGTGACTTATTTCTGATAACCGTACCGTCATCATCTAACTTGTTTTTCCAAATCCATTTCAGACCAATAACATAGACCCCTGTTGGTTTTTGAATCAATTCTGATACTTCAAGACGTTTAAACTGATTAAGTTCTTCTTGCATGGATTCAATCCAGTTGTCATAAGTCATTGCTTCTTTAATATTTTTGGGTTCAGATTGGCAAACGGTAAGTGCATAAATGCAGTGTTCACCGTCAGTCTGAAGGCGTTGTCTAGTTACGACTGGTTGATTAGGGTTTCCAATTATGTTCACAAGAGGATGGTCTTTAGTCCAACATTGTGTGGAGGGTTGATGTTGATATACATTCTGCAGATTAGAAGGATTCAAATGACTTGTAGATGATTCCGCAACGTCAGAAGTAGCAAAAGCATTTGCAAAAGGGTTGAAGAACGCATTTGGATCATAATTTGCAGGTGGTGGTACTTCATTTTTCAGAAGATCATCAGCTGGTTCAGCGTCATTGGATGCGGTTTGTTTGGCTGTTGTTGTAGAATCAATTGGTGGTGCTTCCTCAACAGTAGTTGTTGTAGCAGGTGTATCAGGTATTGGATTTTGATCAGGTTGTGCAGCGGAAACATTTGATACACCTTGTGCATGTTCATCAATATCATCACTAAACAGAGGAGCAAATAGCTGTTCCATTTGACGTCGAGTTAGTTGTACACTAGGTTCAGCTGATGATGGGGTTTTGAGGGAAGTTTAAACGGTTATGACCGGGTTCCAAGCTGTTATGCTCAGAATCCATATCTGTAAGCTCATCGAAATTTGCATGAATCGTTTCCATAATCTCCCTTGTACAACGATTCCAGATCCGGAAACCCTTTGAGTTTTCACAATATCCTACAAAGACTCCAATGTCAGCTTTGGCTTTGAGCTTACCAAAGTCATCACGATCATTATTCGGATAACAAAGAGATCCAAATACATGAAAGTGTTTGAGATTCGGTTTTCGGTTATGGATAAGCTCATAAGGTGTTTTGTGTTGGCCTTTGGTAATCATTGAGCGATTCTGAGTGTAGCATGCGGTTGACAAGGCTTCAGCCCATAAGTAATCTGGAAGTTTAGCATTAATTAACATTGTTCTTGCAGCTTCCACTAACGTATGGTTTCGTCTTTCAACAACTCTGTTTTGTTCCGATGTTCGCGCAATTGATGTTTGATGCTCAATTCCTACTTTCTCATAAAATGCACGAAGAGTTTGATTCACAAATTCAGTTCCTTTGTCTGTTCTGATTTGTCATACTGTATTCCGGAGTTGAACTTGAATTTTCGTGAGAAAGGTGATGATCATCTGTGGAGCTTGATCTTTACTTCGAAGAAAATAGACCCAAGTCCATCTTGAGTAGTCATCTACAATTACCAAGATGTAGCGTTTGCCATTAATCGTCTGCACGCGCATCGGGCCACACAAATCCATGTGAAGAAGATGAAGCACATGCTGTGAGCTGTGTTCCACCTTTGAAGGAAAATGAGCACGAGTACTTTTCCCTTGTTCACAAGCTGAGCATAGGTGATCTTTAGAATACCGAAATCTTGGAAGACCTTCAACAAGTTTGTACCGTGCAAGATTGGTTATGGTTTGAAAGTTTAAGTGTGAGAGACGATGGTGCCATAGCCAAGACTTTGTAGATGTAGCCTTAGAAAGTAGACAGATGGGAGATGAAGCAATCATGTCTTGCATTGAGATTGTGTAGAGACTTGATGTGCGTTGACCAGACATAAGATTGTTTCCTTGTAGATCACGAATGAAACAAGTTTTCTCCCTAAAAGCAACTTCCAAATCTCCATCACAGAATTGACCGACTGAAAAAAGATTGTGACCGAGTCCTTCCACATAATAAACTCTGCTAATTTCGATGTTACCATTGATGTAATCTTCGTAGCCCATAATAGCTGCGAAGTGATCATTCCCGAACCTGACAGTGCCAATGAACTTTGAAATAAAGTTTGATAACAGTTTGAGATTGCCTGTCATGTGCCGGGAACATCCGCTATCAACAACCGAGAGGATGATCTGTATCACCTGCATTACACACAGACGACACAGATGGAATAGAAGTAGATGTGGAACCCAAAGAGTTAGAGGGTTCCGATGCAAATATAGATGAAACAAACATGTTCATGATTTTACGTATCCATGTAAAGCCAAGTGTATTATGTAACCATTTCTGCCATCTCCAACTAGTCTTAGCTTTGGTCTTAGTGAATGCACTAGGTGATAAGTTCTTCCTAGGAGGTGAAGGGGTACTATGGGTACATCAATGATCTTAGCCGGAACTCTAGAAGGTGGTTTACCTAGCACAGACTTAGAAGCATTAGTGGGCCTAGAGGTATTCCGTTTTTTATTATTCCGCTTATGATTCAAGATAGCCTTAGCAACACATTTATCATGACAACCAGAAAACATGCTTTTACGACAACCAACACAAGAGGCTTCAAACAAAACATTAAGAGTACTTAAAGATTCATCATTCATTACATTACTTTGTTCATTACATTTGTCAGACGCAATATCTAAAGTGGGTGCAACTTGAGTTTTATTCAAAGTCCTAGGGTGTTCTTCTACTTCAGCATTCTTTATTGTTCTTTTCTTACGTCGCACCTTCATATTCTTCCTTGTATTGCTCCTAGGCTGTGAAGTGCGGGCGTTGGGAAAAGAGGCAACTATTCTTGTTTCAGTAGAGGGAAGCACATTAGTTTCTTGTGGTTTGTCATTAGATGTTCTAGAGTCGTTGTGAATCTGTTTAGGTGCAGTTACTACAGTGTTACTATCCCTATCTTGCTTAAGTTTCACCAACTCTGCCTTTAGATCATGGATTTTGTGTAACAAATCTAGATTTTCAGAACAAGTGAGTCCGTCTCGTCATAAAACATCTTTGGTATATGCCAGATGATTATCAACATCTTTTGACGCTTGAGCATGAGTCTTTTTGAGTAAATCAAATATGACACTATATTCCCTTTTCACTTTTGAAATTTCTTGTTCATATTTTCAAATTTGACACTTCAAAGACACATTTTGATCATCCAGTTGCTCAAGTTTTGGACAAAGAGTTTTGGTATGCAACTGGTTGATTTTGTTTTGCAAAGCGAGTTCACGATTGTGACAATCTTTTTGACACCATTGAAGACGACGTTTTGCATTTGAAAGTTCGTTTAACAATCGTTCATTTTCAAATTTTAAAGACTTGATTTGTGACACAGTATCAGTACTCTCAACATTTTCAACAGAATCAAAAGAATCAGCAGTGATAAAATCAAATGCATATGCAACAGAATGTAATAACACAACATTATGGATATCAGCAGAGATAACATCTTCCAAGAGTCGATCAACATCTTTTTGTAACATTTTCTTTTTACGTTTTGTATTTGAAATCGATGTTTCTGTTTGTTCGAAAACTCTTTTCATAAGTCCAAGCTCCTTGTGAAAATCCCTTTCCCAATATATAGCATAATTTTTCAAATTTCGGACATGAGGTAAAATTCTTTTCTGAAGAATATGTCTTTGTGCACGCGCAAGAGGCGATTGAAAATGTTCAACTTTTATTTCAGAATGAAATTCAATTTCACGTTCCAAAAGTTTGATGTCCGAAATGAATGTTTCAAAATATTTTATAACTTTATATTTTTCGGCTAATGGTTTTATTTCACTAAGTGAAGGTAAAGGACCATTAATTTGTACAGTATTGGAAAGGGGACCCTCAGAAGTAGGTGTGATAACCCAAGGCGTGTTAGAAAAATCCTGTTGTGTGACAAAAGTAACGGCTTTTGAATAGTTAAATGGTTTGTTATAAATAACATTTTCCATTTTTGACCGACTCTCGTCATCTGCATCAAATTCCTCTTGACGATTATATTCAACAACACTCATAATGGAATCATCAATTCTATGTTCTGCACTGTAAACTTCAGGATTTGGTTTGAATGCTCTATTTGAAAACTTTGGTTTGTAATCAGCAAGATTCAGACCATATCCATTTGGATTTGGTTTAAAAGTAAACTTTTGAATCGTTGTGATTGATTCACCATGTTTATAAACAACATTTCGAAACTCCTTGATTTTGTTTTGTAAGTCGACAATTTCTTCAAGATAGTCATCTATTCATTTCGTGGAATGCTTTTTGTACTCAGAGAACTGTTTTTGACAAGTTAACAACTCAGACTTGGCTTTTTGAGTTTCCAAAGTAAGAGCGTTAAGTTGTTGTTTATGAACATGTTTCAGTTGTTCTATTTGAGACAACAAATCATTCTTTGATACGACTAGATCACGTATCTGTTGTTCTAATGATTTTTCATTTTGGTAAGATTTAGCAAAAGCGACTTCAAAACCTTGTTCACGTTTTTCTTGAGTTTTAAAAACATTGAGTTGCCTTTTTAAGCATTCAGTATCCCTGGTTAACATTGCATTTTTATTTTTTAATTGCTGTTTGAGTTCACAACATTGTTCCATTCGGGATTGTTGGTCATTAAGTAATAGATCAATATCTGGATTAGGCAAAGGTTCAGCGTGTTCAACGTGAGTCTCAACATGATCATTATTCAGATCCTCAAGTATAACCACGGAGTCAACTTGATTATCAATGGTAACTAGGAGGTCATCTTGATCATCAAATGTAACTACTGGATTTAGTTGAGTATCATCAGAATGAGATGTGGACGGCTCATGTTGAACATGCTAAGCCTTTTCGGATTCAGATGTTGGCTGAGATATCAGATCAGTGATTAATATGGTTTGATCCGTTACCTGAGACAAGCCGTCAGTGTCATACACTGGGCTTGTGTCTCTCATGTGGAGTTCGTGCATGTTTGCCATCAACATAACTGCTGCATTAGTCTGCAAGTCTCCATATCATCATCTGAGTCTGCATCTGCCATAAAACTCTGTTCTTTCTTTGTGAGGGTTCCACCAGCTTCATCCTTGAGAGCCAAAAGTAGAGCCTCTTTGTGATAAGCACTGCCTCAAGTCCTCGGCTTTGGGCATGCATTAGCCAGGTGACCCTTCTCATTACAGTTATAGCAACAAAGACCATTAATCCCGTTCTGAGCATTACCTTGTTCAACCACTTGAGCCCTTTGCTGTTGTGGGGCACCTATGTTATTCCTTCCCATTGGTTTAAACCCTTGACCACCGCCCATCTGACGAACATTTCCTCGATTCTGAACTTCAACACGTCCATTGTTAACAACAACCTGATTCCTTGTGTTGGATGATGTACGAATGCGATTGTTGGATTTGTTTGAGTATCGGCCGAAGGCTCTAGCAATCATGACAAACCCTTGCTGCAATGCATCGAAAGCTTCTGTATCCTCATTAGATTCATTGTAAAGTGCTTGATCATTGTTGTTGTTGTATGGAACCAATTGAGTTTCTTGAGATTGGTGCTGTGACGGATCATAAGGTGTTATCTTAGCAGATGGTTGAGCGGCGGGTTGTGGAGGATTTGTGAATACAGTTTGTAAGGTTAGGAATTAAGGATAACAAGCTTGAGCCCACAATGCTAATTGTTGATTATCCGGAAGTGAAGGTGAGACAGGTTGTCCACGGATAACTCGTTCTTTGTTAACTTCTTTTTGTTGGGGCTTCAAATAGTTGTACAACAATCCGTATGTAGCATGATAAATATTCTTAGCTTGACGGATGAAAATGACATAGTTTTCCCAATCAGGACCAAGACTACTCAGGAACTTAGTGTTGACTGCAATTCTTGGCATGATGATGTTTTGTTTGTCCAAGTCCATGATGATGTCTGAGAAGTGATGATGATATAACTCTAATGTCTCTCCGGGTTCAATCATGAAGTGTTCATAAGCCAAGTAGATTTTGGATTCCGTGTCTTCTTGATTGAGTTCAGTGCCTTCCATGAGAAGATGAATATGTTCCCACATTGCTTTAGCAGTCTTTTGAGCATCAACACTTCGAAGGATCGGATTGGGTAAACCCAAAAGGATGTATTGCATTGCTATTTCATCGGCTTCAAAATGTAGAAGTTCATCAGCAGTCAGGTCAGTAAGACTTGCAATGTTGGTGACATCACCTCTTGGTGGATTGGCATTTGGATCTCCGGGTGTAACGACAGTAGGCATCTGAAATGGACCTTCCATGATGACCTTCTTCAAGAACTTTCCATGTGGCTTCTTTAGATCACAGAACCTAAAGAACCTTATCACCCATTGATCATAGTTTCCGGGAGTGAGCATTGGAGGTCGATCAAGTGATCCAGCTTCATGTATGGATTGTTGGCTACTTAAAGCTTCACACATCTTTCCAAACCAAGACGGTTCCTTCATAGTATTCCTGGACGGATGTTGATTGTGAATGTTTGTGTAAGGTTGTACTTAAAGACTAGGGGGTGGTTGAATCATTTGTGGTTGAATTGCTCCTTGAGGAAATTGTTGTTGAAATTGTTGTTATTGTTGTTGTTGTTGTTGTTGTAGTTGTTGATAAAATTGTTGTTGTTAATTGAGTTGTTGTTGTTGTTGTTGTTGAGGATACACATGAGGGAAGTAGTTAGAGTGTGGTGGTTGAGACATCTTGAAACTTGTGTTGTAAAATGGATCTTTGTAGTCGAGTGAAACTTTGTTGATGAAAAATCCTTAAGCGTAGAAATCAAGCTTAGGCAAAGAAAACCTTAGGCGTAAAATCACCAACTTACGTGTAAGATGTAAGCTTACGCATAGGATTAGCTTATGCATAGGGTTAAGTAAACCTTAGCTTATGCGTAGACTAAGAGCTTAGGAGTAGAATGCTTATGCGTAAGATTTGCTTATTGTAACATATTGGATTTCAGAATCACACAAGCAATCACAAATATGGGCGTATAATTATATGGTTTTAGAGAGAGAAAGTGGGATATTCTAGTAAGAGAAACTCACGGAAGGTTAGATTCCAAATGAACATCCAACCCTCTCCCTTGTGGGGAGAGGGCTATTTATACAAAGTAATACGCCCTCCTACGGGCTGTGGATCAGGCATACAATGGGTAAAGACCCGTCCTTCCTCCACGGTGTTGCACTAGACTAAACTATGCTAATAACTGACTAACAACTAACATAATAAACGATATGTCTACGAGATAACTTAAGCTAGATTATACTTGGGGTGACCGATGCTTCACAATAGAATTTCCAATTCCTAACAATCTCCCCCTAAGGGAGGTCACCCCATGATTTACATTGTGAATCCTAGCATTCTATTTAATCTTTAATCTTGAGCTCGTAGACATCAAATCATCAAAATATTCAAACATTGTGCTTCCGTGGTGATTTCATCATTGTTCAACTACAATGTATATTTAGTGGAGGTTATAGAGCTGATCCACATTGATGACCTTTGAGCTTTAATAGAGATCATTAGCCACAGTTAATCTCAGCATCACCCATTGTTGTGTTGCCAGCATATGATGTTGTGACATTTGGACCGACATGCTCACATTCTGGATCATGATTTCTTTTTATAAGAGTGGCGGAAGCTTTAGTTGATTCATGATATTTGCAGCAGCGTAGCAGAAGCATGGAGTGAGAATATCAGAGTCGTTGATGCTTTTATCATGATTTCTTTAGAGATGAATGTGTTGTGTGAGCATGCGGCTATGGATTGACCGCTTCATTCTGATCAGCTGCAAACGTCTGGCGTACCTGCATACAACAGTTAGCAATAAAGTGCACGAAAGTGTCTTTGATCACTTTTGTTGAATTGAGGTACACGGCCCACGGTTCCCCGTTGATCAGTACAAGTACTGCCTGTAATCAGGTATATTTCCTAAGAATTTCCTTGACAGGGTTTCGCAGCTGCTCTAGCTGTTCTCAAACCGGAACGTCACAAAGAAGACAACACGGAGTGAGTGAACCAGCGAATTAAGATTCACTGATTGATGAAAATGATTTGAAAAACAATCGTGTACTGCTCAATAAAGTGTTTTTGCAATACAACGAAGGTTTTAAGGGAAATCAATTATCAATCATGAACACCTTTTAAATTTTGAAACATTAATACACAGTCGATGTGCTAAGGAAAAGAGTTTTTAAGCACAATGACCAGTTTTTCAAAGGTATCCGTCAGTCCATAACCTAAACCAGGATTGATTCATAATTATGAATCGCCCCATTGTTTCAGTTTAGTTGTCACATGGTTGATCTATTGGATAGATCTCACATGTCACCCACCAGGAGCTTGTTTGATGTTGGCTCCAGAAGGCTTTCCATCTTCATTGTGAATATGTTTGCATATCACTCAGATGTTCTGGCAATACCACAAGGATAATGCGTAGGACTCTTAATATAAAATCTCTCTTTCCACATTGTGTGAAACAAAGAGTCTTCATTGATAGTGTCCTAAAGAGATTTATTATGATGATCTCGTGGCTCAAGACTCAATTAGTGCACTTTTGGTTCCTAAGTCGGAGACTAGGGAGAGGGTCTCCTTCTTCAATATCAACAACCTCTAAGAGAGAGTCGATAGATTATGTAGGTTCCCCGTGAGAATGAAACAAGCCCTTTTAAGAGGAACTTGAGTAGCTTGGGAAGTTTAGTGCAGTGCGTCACTAGGTCCATGACGTCTTGTCTTCAATACCAGTGTTACCTTTGTAAACACCAGTAGCATATGTATTGAACCCGGTAACTGCCCTAAGGTTGAATTATTGGAGGGCTATTTCTTTTCACCCTTTTTTCACATTCATTTCTTTTTCATTCTTCAACCCCTTCAGTGCTTACCGAGACTTCATAACTAGAACCTTGTTGGGTTTATTCCAGTACTAGCTCTGTCTCAGTCCGCACTCTTCCCATATCTCACTTTCTCCTTTTTTTCATCATACCTAAGGACTTCTACACTATCTAGTGGATTGTCCCTGGGTAGATCCCTCCGGTTCTGGCGGATCGTGGGAACTAATACCTAACCTTACCATCCTTATAACTCCATGCTTAAACTAAAATGGTCGGTCTTTTGGTACAGTTCATTCTTCCATAAAACCAATTGAAAAAAATCATTTGGAAAAACAATCAAGGTACTTGTGATATAAAATCAAAGCATTTTGTACCTTAATAGTTTTGATCATTTAGAAATGCTCCCCCTCAACATGTGCATATGATCTTGAAATTGTTTAGCACATGGAGGCAAGAGTTCTTTGAAATAATTTCTTGATCACAAATTCCGTAGAAAAAGCCATTTGATTTTGTTGGTAAATTCTCCCCCTCAATATGTGCATAGGATATTTGAAATCATTTTATCACATAGAGGAAAGAGATCTTTTGAAATGCAACCACGATTACCAAATATTTAGAAACCATTTAACACACAATCAAGGTACCTTATGATAAAACATGGAAATATTTGTACCTTGAAGATTTGTATTAGTTTTGAAATGCTCCCCTTTAATATATGCTTCGAGATTCGAAAAGAGTTTAGCACATATTAGAGAGCAGTATGCACTTTGAGACAAAAATGGTCATCTTTTATCATCTTTCATATTTATATCACATTTTCTCCCCCGATCAAAAATTTCAAATCCTTTGAGATTTTGGATCTCAAGTGATTTAAATATGTATGAAACATCCTGAATCGCATGGAAGTTGGTTTGATGTTCTATAGTGGATGTGCGTTGGTTTTATACGTATTGTTGGTTATTCTTATTGGTGTTCAGTTTTGCATCTCAACATACACCTTTGGAGTGAGTTTTGAGCTTGCTGCTCTATCCGTGGTTTTAGAGTCCCTCCCAACCGTTGTGTGAAACTTGTGAACTGTACTTCAATTTGAGGACCATGATATTGTATATTTGGACGACGCTGGAAGTTTGGACTACTATGGTGGCTTGAAGATTCAAGTATTTCTACTTGAAGTGCATTTATTTTTATTCTTTTTATCGTTGTAGTCTGATGTGTAGTTATAAGTGTGGTCTGTCACACTTATATTGTAAGTTATAGGAATGATGTTGCATTCCTATAGGAGAGTCTGTAAGTGTCCTATGGGACTGAGATGATGGACTCACCCTCATCCTTTGTACTTCAATGTTTTTGGCGTAATATATTTTACCGGGGTGAATTAACCATTTTACCCAAAAAAATATGTATGAAACAAAACATTTGTTGGAGAAAAATGTGTCTGGTTTTATATGATCTGAAGTGGACAACACTGAAGTTCCCTTTTTAGATAAAAAGGGAAACCACAATACATAACCTAACACTATTACATACATTATAGTTGTTCATAATACATACACCACATTTTACACATCAAAAATTCAAAACAGAAACTACTTCCGGAAGATGTCTTCATTCAGTTCGTTGAAGTAATTTGTAATGACCTTCACGAAGTCTACCACCCACAAAACTTTCAAGGCTGCGATAAATCATTCTAGACTTTAATCTTTGTCCGATTGCAACAATGAAATCTTCACACATCTTCAAGTCTTGTTCAGACCAGAATCTAGTTTTGTTCCACGGCTTCATGTCAATCTTGATTTCCTTCACTCTTGAGTTCAATTCTTGTTCAACCATCCTGAGTGTACCATCACTGAACTTGTATAGCTCGCATGGCCTCATTAGCATTCTTGTCCCGTATATGTCGGTAAAGATGATGGCTCTAGGAGTGTCAATCACTTTATATTCATGGTGAAATTCAAGACCTGCGGCTTCCTATTGTGGTCTTGTTAGGTTGACGCAGGTCTGATAGCTTTCCATTCCTATCTGAAAATCCTCAACCCTTTTTCGAATGACCAAGCCTCTGATCCAGAGAGTGACAGCAGCTGAGAGAGCCTTCTTCTCACGAACCGGAAGGTGGTCAAGGTATCCTTGTAGGTTCAGAAGTTAGAGATCTTCAAAGTCATTTGGCATCAAGTGTTTGAAGTCGTTCTCTTCAATAACATACTCTTTCAAATCTGCTCTTCGAAGAACAATCTTCTTCAAGTAATCATAGCCATAGATTGAAAAGATCTCTATATTGATGACACTTAGAATGCGAAGCTTGGATCGAACAACTTTACGACTCTTGTTAGCACTATGTCGGTCAATATAGAATTTCTTCTTCTTGAACCACCAATGAGAAATGCCATATGAGGCAGCAATGTCATACTTTTGTTCTTTGTCAGCCCAGAATTGATCCGGTACCATCTGTTCAAGACCCTGATCAGTGTAGGTAGCAACTTTCATCTTCGAAATCGATAAGGCTAGTCTGCTTTCAGAAGTTTGAGCACATAGATATTCCAGGTCATGGTTGAAAAAGAACTCTGATTGAATGGTCATTTGTCCAGGTTTACCACCGAGAGGAAGAGGCATGTTCACATTGAAATGACTGAGCTGCTCACTGACTTGATCACTCAGCATCTTATGACATTCTTCCATCTGGTATTGGAGCTGATTGGCATCAGAGTGAAAAACCTTGATAATTTCAAAAGTTGGTCCTTCAAGATCCTTTGGAGTGATGGACGAGATTCCCTTTTGTTCACAAAACCTCTTTATAAAGCTGCCTATATCTCATGTGATGTGAAGAAGAGAGTCTTCAGCTGGGGCTTCATAGTTGGCAGTTATTGTTGAAGCCCAGTTGTTGTCAGGGATCATTATGTCAGACTCTGGAATGGACCATGAAGGTTCTGGAGTTTGAGGCCTCTCTTCGGTGAGCCAGCTTTGAATTGTGTCTTTTGAAGGTGCAACTCTAGTGGTATTAGTGCGTTCACCTGATACGTATGCATCAAACCAAACATCTTCAGATGGCATGGGGATATGTTTGGGGGATGCATCATCGTCATCGGATTCTGACTCTGCCATGACATGCGATTCTTCATGAAGCACCTGGTCTTCTGGTATAGTGGAGACTGTGGGTGTAAACCTTGAATCAACTGTTGTCCAAGTTGCAGATTTCTTATGAATTCCCTGATCTCCGGATTGACTCGATTGATTGGAAGGTTTCAGTGGTGATGATGGTGGTTGTGGTGGAGGTGTAGAGGTTGCATTAGAAGAACCACCAGCCCCAGAAGTTACAGCTCCTCCAGTTGGAGGTGAAGGAGGTGGTGGTGGCTTGGGGCCTCCAAACTTATCCTTTGATTTCATCGGAACAGTCTTTCTTTTCTTTTTATCTTCCCTTTCACGTACCTCCTCTACAAACTGCTGATAATTATCAAGCCTCATCGATTCCTCGAGTGCTTCGTATAATTTCTTATGCGTATTGTCCAGATGCTCTCCTGCTTCATACATTCTTTCTGAGAGAACTGATCTCATGTCAAAGATCGGCAAGTCTTTGAATCGCTGAAGTAATGGAGCCTTCATTGCCTATTCAACCACATCTTTAATATCTGCTTCTATTGCCTTTGTTACAATCTCATTGAGGTTAAGATTCTCCAGCTTTTTGACATGACTATCAAGATTATTGACGACGATAGGAAAGTGCTTCTCAATAGTCGCAATACGTGTCATAGCCTCTTCGAGCAATTGCTCAGTCGTTTTGACAGGAGGAGGTGAGGCAGGAGGTGGTGAGGCAGGAGGAGTGATGGTTTCACTGATGGTGACAACTTTTGATGGATCATTAGCGGGTTTGGGTGGTGGAAGTACGGTTGTATGAGACGGTGCTGACATAGGAGGGATGGTTGAAGTGTCTTGTTGTATGTCAACGGTAAACATGGACTCTACTTAATCTTTCTCATTACCTTGCTTAAGAGTCTCAGTGTCTGAGGGTTTGTCATCAATAAACTGATCATCGAAAGAGAAGTCTGTATCAAGATTCTTCAATGAGGATAGAGAATTAGTAGACATGATAGGTTCCTCCATACGCCTGGTTTCATCAGATCTCGACTCAAGGTTCTCCTGTAAGTCTTTCTGCAACTCTTCATCATCATTTTGATCAAATTGGGTATCACTTGATGCAGGAGTTTCATCTTGTGCTTCGGATACCTCCTTTTCCAATCCAGATTGTTCTTGAGCTGAAGATGATTCAACACTTCTTTTCTTCAGCTCAAATTGAGTGGTAGTTCTTGATGGTGAAAAGGAGAAGGTCAGAAGCATATGAGCGGCTTGTTCGACATCTACACCAACAATCCCTTTCCCTTTGTCATGTGTGATTGGAGTTGTTTGGTGTGGCTCTGGTTCAGGTTCTCTTAACACGACACCTCCAACTGGTGGTCTCATGTTCAGGCTTTCCAGGCTTTGTTTAATTCCTTGCTGCAAATTAGCCTCGTCTTCATCAACCAATTGACTGTCACCCTTTGGTGTCTCAGTTCCCCCAACAATTTCCTTTTCTGCATCATTCTTTCTCTTTTTCTGCTTCTTTGAAGAAGTGTCAGTAGGATGTGATCTGTCACGTCTCTTCTTGGGAAGGGCAGCATATGAGGACTTTGTACTGGAAGTGGGCTTTGTACTTTGGGTTGGGCTGGAATGGGAGAGTCCTCAACATTGGATCTGGATGCCCTTTTCTTGTATAATTTGAAGTGATCAGTCTTCTTAATATCGTCTGTGAGAAGAATATCAGGAATGGGCAATCCAAAGATTTCCTTATTGACACCTCTCGCAATGTATTTGAGATTACCCAAACCAAATTCCTCCCTAGCGTTATGGAGGATTGATTCACTCCTGGGATTGAAGTTATGAGTCTGTTGCAAGTACTGGATAACAAGCTTCGAGAATCTGATGCTAGGAATCACAAGTTTGTGTACTTTCTTTCTTCCTTGAGCTTGATTCTGAACGTTTGTTCTATCGGTGATAAATGTGTTCATTGACAACGAGAATTGTTCCCAAATACGTTCCGAGACAATAATGTTCACCCCATTGACGAGACCCCATAGGATTTGCAGAATAGGTATCCTTACTTTATCGAACCCTGATGTTTTGCCAGATAAGCATAAGTTGAGAATGGTAATTATGGCTCTCCAGGGTTGATACATGTGTCCAATGATGATATTTGAAGCCCTTGATATGCCAACTTGATAACCCAAACCAATCAGAAAGACTATTAGCTCTTCCGCACTAGGTGGAGGGGCAGATCGTATGGTGGGGTCACAGGGTGTGATTCCTAGGGCCTTGCTGAGAATGTTAGATGTGATTTCAAATTCCTTATCATCAAGCTTGCAGGAATAAGTAGCGGAGATCTTGTTCCATGTGATGGTGTTCCAAAATTGTTGTAGGTAAATGGAAGGGATAGTGCATTGCTTGGTTATGGCACTGAAGAAATTAGTGTTTTTAAGAATATCAATTACCACTTTGAAGATTGGATTTTGTTGAATCCTTTCCATGTCCACATAACAGTTACTTTTCCCAATCTCTACCCATTTGTCTACTGAAAGAAATTCATTGTCTGTAAGAGCTGTGGGTGGAGCAGAGGTAGCAAGGTTCTCAGATGAGGTAGTGTTTGCCATTGATGATCTAAAGATACACGCATACAACAACAATGATTGATAGCATGTTAGTTTAGATGTGGTTAGTTAAAGGAATTTTTAAGGCAATTTCATGACAAAACACAATGAGTAACACCCATGATAGATTACAGATAAGTAGATTGACTTGCTTAGGAAGCAGATTAAGTAACTTTTGTAATTTTCAAAGTAACAAATCATGTTGACAAAGTTTTTCAAGACACAAGTTGATTTGAGTCAAAAATGTGAAGAGCAAAGTTGCTATAATAGGATTTCATGAGACAAGTTGCTATTACGGAAGTGTTATAACATATTTTCTTAAACAAGTTGTTAATTCAGGTTGCTGCAAGAGGAACCAGATACAAATTGCTTAAACAATATGTGACAACTCGTAATTTCAGGTCATTTTACAAATTTGAAAAATTTCACTATTCATCTCGGGAATTTACTATTCACCGGTTACTATTCAAAATTTTACTATTCACCGTTTTTGGAGTCAAAGTAATATTCTGAGAACGTATTTCAAAAATTACTATTCACGTAACACTATTCATTCCCGGAGAAAATTTCTATTCATGCTTCACTATTTCATCGTTTATCGTAAACTAGGTTTACGAGTATCAAATTCGCGTAACCTTAATGGTTTAGCTGCGAATTCATGAACAATCATTAAGGACATTTCATATAGACTAGGTTTAGTCTACATATCATTAGCATCATTATCATCATATTAATTTATGCATGGGTTCGCATTTTCATGAAACGTTTATTTTTCTATTAAATAAACGCTTCTGCGTAAACATTTATTTTGAATATTTGGTCCGACACTTTCAAAAATAATCCTAATATATTTTTATACTCATTTTAAGACTATAAAAATTATATTATTAGTTTACCCGATGTTTTGAATTTATTTTGTATATATATTGTTATATTTATATATTTACGACGGTTTTCGTAAATTCAACTCGATAATTATTATTTCACTCAATTCTTGTAAGAAATGCATTTTTATGGCTTCAATATACTTTATTTGGTTTCGTTAAAATCAATTTCTAGCTAACGCTACGCTAAATAATTAATTACATGTGCAAAAATACACATTATACTTAACTTTTAATACATTAACTATCAAAATTTTATCCAACTCTTCCCCATTTTATTATATGGCCGGTCACCCCTCCCCCTAGTCATCACATTTGAGATAAAATATCTTAGCTATTATTGACACCTACACAAAATGGGATAAGTACTTGCAATATACAAGAGTTCTAAAAATCTTAAACACCTACATACACATTTGTAAAGTGTAAAATAAAATGAAACTCTTTCCTCTCCACTTCCATGGCCGGCCAAGGCTTGAAAACAAGAAGAAGACCATTGTTTTTCCAAGATCAAGTGTTATCAAGTCCTAGGAACAATCTAGTATAGGTTTTGAAATAAAACCCTCAGGATTTATTTAAGTATACTTTGCTCAAAACTCTTCAATCCTTCAAGTAAGCATTTCATGATTTTATTACTCTTTCATATTCATATTTATGTTGTTTCATTATTTTTGCAAGAAAAACATGCATGTTACATAGGAGTCTATACCACTTTTAATGTTTTTATTACTTATTATGAAATATAATCATCCTATAATTATCCCTTGAAACATATCATGTTTGATGATGTCTAGGAACCCATGACACCCTAAGAAGGTGTATGGTAGGATTAGAATAGCTTCGGAGTTGTTTTGAATTGGTTAGAATAGGTTTGGCGCGAGAAAAACTCATTTCGACAAGTTTTATAAAGGGTCTGTCCATATTTTGAAAATCTGGAAATCTCGACAGTAAATAAAAATTATTGGCCTAGATATTTAGAAAATACACTTTAAAATGAAAACGTGGCCGCTTGAACGGATTAAAACGGAGCTATAACGAAGAAGTTATGAATTTTTCAAGTTGACGACGAAAACTAATTGTTTCAGAAAAATTCAGCATGCTGTCTTGACTTTTTACGAGTCAAAAATGAGTCTTAAGCGTTATAAAATGGGTCGACTTATCAAAATTATATTAGTATACTTTGATACGAAGCTAAGGACATATAAAACGTAGAAAACGGACTTGTAACGATTAAATTACACGCGATTTAACAAAGTTGCCGTAACTTTATTATATAAGAAAAACTAATATATTTTCTAATAGCCAAGAAATATCGGCCGCGAATGACCATGTTGAGGGTCGTTTTTAACATTGATAGAGTACTTTTCAGAAAACGATGTCTTCTAGTAAAAGTAAGTTCACCTAGCCTATTTTCCAAAATGTCCGACCGTTCGTCAAGCGGAGTTGTAATGAATAAAATACGGTCACTCAAACTTTGCCGAAAACCACCCTTAAACAATATTTTGGTACAAGTACCCTACTTTACCTATATTTTTCTCCAAGATCGAGACCTTTAGGATGAAAACTTAAATGCTAAAACTTTGAGATAATGATACAAGCTTCCCAAAACCGTTTAGTTTGTTTCCTAACACTCGATGTGCACCATTTTACGACTAGCTTTTCAAGGCCGTTTAGTCACTTTCGTGAAATTGTCAAAATGACATTATTTTACGACGAAAAGTTATAATTTCATAATAAATCATTAAATGATTATCGTAGGATATCATTTCAACATCAATACTTGTAAAGTATTTTATAATATGACGAGATGTCATAAACATATATTTCGACGATAAACACTATTTTCAAAAGCGTACAAGTGGTATAGATTACATGTGGATTTGCATGCACGACATTGTTTCATGATTTACATTAGAACATATCATTCATGATAGGTCATGGTCAAAGGTTGCGCCTCATTTCAGTTTGCCATTATATCATCATTATCATTGCAACAGGTGAGTTTTCATAGCCCCGATTTATTCAAGTTTTTACTTATTTCAAACCTACGGGGGAGAATACATTGCACATCATTTTAATTACGATATCAAGTATATCAAATTCATTACATTGCTTAAGTTACCTCATGCCAATTGAATGTCCCCATTATATAACATGAACCGTTAATTTCGAAAGAAGCGAGGGTGAGTGGATAGATATATCGAGGGTGACTCCTCCATCCGGGTTGGTGGATTCCAACTGGTTAAGCGGATGCATTTCATTTAATAACATTATTTGAGTTGTTTGGCAAACACTCTGTTGGGGCGAACATCATGATCAGTCTAGTTTCGGTGTCATGGACTTATAGCAATTGTAACATTTTTATGTGACATTATTGTCGTACATGGCCTATACTTGTGGTAGTCGTATTAAACATTTTACATGAACTCTATGAACTCACTCAACCTTTGTGTTGACACTTTTAGCAATGTATTTTCAGGTACCTTAGGCATATACTTCATGGCATGCATGTGGACATATCATAGAGTCGCGGTGACGACGCGTCTCACATGGGATTTATACACTCTAAAAACATCGTTTGACTTGTACCAAACTTATTTTCTGCACATGTTGATTTTCATTTGGGACCTATCTTTGTAACTCTGAATGTTTTTAATATATCAAACGATGTTCTTTTCAAACGACATTTTAGGTCGTTCTATATAACTGTGATTGTGATGCTATGACAGTCATCCCCCAGGAATTCCATTCCGCTGCAAAACAGGTAATTTGGGGGTGTGACAGATTGGCATCAGAGCTTCGGTTATAGAGAAATAGGTTGCATCATTGACCCTAGACTATAACTACATCATCATAGCATCTCATCATTTCATCATAAGTGCATAGTCACTATACATGCGGTTTCGTACGCACATTTTGCGAGTTATTTACTTTCATTTCAAATCGATTGTCACATTAATGCCTTTAGATACCCATCCCATCATACTCACATCAGACTTTGACATGAAGAATGCCCTGTCATTCCCTATCACAATTTTAACATCAGTTAACTTTACACCAGCCTTACCACACATATTATCCGATGTGGACACTGAACCCTTTGAGAAGGGAGAAGTTGCACCTACACCATCACGATCACCATTGATTCACTGTAGGATCAGGACAATTTTTATCATTCAGTTGGGACAGATCATACCATTTGGTAGAACTTATAGGCTTAGTCCTAATGAACCTATTTTCTTAACTCACCACAAGGATTTCCATTATCATCATTGTTATCATTTTCATCATTATCATTTTGAGCACCATCCGTACCATCACATCTCATACACGATACTCATACATCTGACTGGCAGCTTGGGAAGTGTGCATGATTTAACACACCATTACCATCTACCACTAAGACTACAGAAACTACACTATTTTATAGGTTTGAGGACTATGAAAGTTCTAGGGCTGTTGCTGCTAGACAACCTAATACTCCTACACTTGAAACATGATTATACCATCAACAGGAACAGATAATAAGTACATTTCTATTTAGTGTAATCATTATCCTTTATTATCTCTATGATAATCACAACCTTTGTTTATTTCATTCCCTATTCCAATTGCCCAATTTTCCATCATTTCACGACGATACATCACTATCTTACTAGGGGTTAGGCCAACTTTATTCTTGACCAATTAGGAGACTATTACTACTCAATGAGGTTCTCCCATGTATCCTACAAAACCATTCAACAAATTTTATTCCAAGTTATTCTGCTACTATTACATGAAATTATTTCACTTGATTTTATTTCGAGCTATTTTATCACCATCTTAGAAACGTTGTTTCATAAAGTTTTAAAGCAAGTTGTTTTATTACCAACTTATCAATTGGTTTCAGTCATTTTATCAACTATTTAATACCATCATGCGAAACGATTTTCATGTTACTCTGAAAAATCATTGAGCCATTATCTTACAAAACAAAACGTTGAATACCATCTAAAACTTCGGAGGAACATAATACCATTTCAACAAAACCAAGCATCACATCATTTGTCCTTGATTATACATGGCCTGATCACCTATGTATAATTCAGGAAGAATTATGTCATGAAAGAAACAAGTATCATTTCAAATTTCCTAAGACAATCTTCATTCAAAAGCAAAGCTTTGTAATCATATAAATTGTTCATAAACATATCTTTTTAATAACACTCTATCGATGCTCACGCCATTCATCCCTCACTCAACCGATAAGTTAGAATTTGACGAGTGACCTTTTTAGGAAAGGCTTTCTATACAATCTATGAGGAGGATTCCTCGACACAAGAAAACAATGAAAGCATTCTAGGACTACCAACAAGGACTAGAAGTATATAGTAAGACGTTTCAAAACTCAACAAAAATTTTAAGACATCACGAGACATTCCGAATCACTAATTTGGATTAGAATCCAAACTCTATCATTTCAAAAGTACTAGCTAGACCGAGTTACAAGATTTAGTACGAAGCGAATACACACTAAGCAACACTATAGGGACAAATCAAGTCTTCTAACTGAGACTGCAGAACACTCCATTTAACATGGCTTCAACAATATGTGAACTTCCCTACAATGAGTTTCCCTTAAAGGAAAATTTGGTTAAATTTAGGTTATCGATATAAACTTCCCCTAAGGCATTGTGTTCTCTAGAAATTCCAAGTAACCTCACTTTCATATTAAGAGATGCAACAGGTTTGAACATATCGGACAATCTATGACTCTCCATCTACAAGTGAAATTAGAACAAACATTCTTCGACATGGTATGAGCTAATATCTATTTTCTGGCTTGCATGATAACAATCTAAGTGATGAAATATTTTAGAAGCACTCAATATCGGGACAAATCTTGGAAATCAATCACTGCACCACATCACTTAAATATTTAAGGTTTTATGACTTGACAACATAGAGCATGGAAACACTACGATAATCAAACAATAAACATTTTAGTCATGGAGACTAAGCACCTTAGGCAAGGAAGACTCAAGTCATGACATTCGCTAGAACTAGAAGCGCGAGGAATCACAACTGTTACCCATAAACTATTCTTTTCAATAATGCCCTTTTCGACAGATTTAACATTTTGAAATTTGGCATGAGTCACGTGGTATCAGTTCCAGTTGTACCTATTATAAGCTATTCGATTCACCTTAGGCTTCTGACAATCATATCAAGATTCCCATGGAATCTATTAGGACATGAGTACCGCCTATTATCCTCAGCTCAATGGTTAGAGCGAGAGAACAATTCAAACATTTGAAGATATGCTCAAAGCATGTGTGATATTCTAGAAATGATTAGGTAAATCATTCTTCATCGAACCAATTTGCTTTACAACAATAGTCAACACATGAACATATTGACTACACCAATTGAGACACTCTAAGGTTGAGGTGTCAATCACTTATTCACTGGTCAAAATCAGGAAAGTCCAACTCATTAGTCCATGACTCATTCATGAAACAACAAAGTGATCGTACAAATCAAAAATCAGTTACAAGTAACAACATATAGCTAGATAAGCTATGTTGATAAACGACGCAAAAGATTGGAAGTATGTTCCATAAGTCGCAAACCATTAGAATATCAAGTTTGCAACAGATTAGGTTCAAAGTCCCGTCTTGGAAGGGCGTGGTACGATTCAGAAAAACATTGGACAACCCAATGCGACTCAAATATCCTCACCTTTCACCGATAACACTGTAGAACCTAACATGGACTGAATTCAGGGACTGAATTCCTTTTTGGTTGGGCGAATGTGACAACTCGTAATTTCAGGTCATTTTACAAAATTTGAAAAATTTTACTATTCATCTCGGGAATTTACTATTCACCAGTTACTATTCAAAATTTTACTATTCGCCGTTTTTGGAGTCAAAGTAATATTCTGAGAACGTATTTCAAAAATTACTATTCACGTAACACTATTCATTCCCGGAGAAAATTTCTATTCATGCTTCACTATTTCATCGTTTATCGTAAACTAGGTTTACGAGTATCAAATTCGCGTAACCTTAATGGTTTACCTGCGAATTCATGAACAATTATTAAGGACATTTCATATAGACTAGGTTTAGTCTACATATCATTAGCATCATTATCATCATATTAATTTATGCATGGGTTCGCATTTTCATGAAACGTTTATTTTCCTATTAAATAAACGCTTCTGCGTAAACATTTATTTTGAATATTTGGTCCGACACTTTCAAAAATAATCCTAATATATTTTTATACTCATTTTAAGACTATAAAAATTATATTATTAGTTTACCCGATGTTTTGAATTTATTTTGTATATAAATTGTTATATTTATATATTTACGACGGTTTTCGTAAATTCAACTCGATAATTATTATTTCACTCAATTCTTGTAAGAAATGCATTTTTATGATTTTTATGACTTCAATATACTTTATTTGGTTTCGTTAAAATCAATTTCTAGCTAACGCTACGCTAAATAATTAATTACATGTGCAAAAATACACATTATACTATCAAAATTTTTATGGCCCTTTTACCCAAAAAAAAAAAAAATACACATTATACTTAACTTTTAATACATTAACTATCAAAATTTTATCCAACTCTTCCCCATTTTATTATATGGCCGGTCACCCCTCCCCTAGTCATCACATTTGAGATAAAATATCTTAGCTATTATTGACACCTACACAAAATGGGATAAGTACTTGCAATATACAAGAGTTCTAAAAATCTTAAACACCTACATACACATTTGTAAAGTGTAAAATAAAATGAAACTCTTTCCTCTCCACTTCCATGGCCGGCCAAGGCTTGAAAACAAGAAGAAGACCATTGTTTTTCCAAGATCAAGTGTTATCAAGTCCTAGGAACAATCTAGTATAGGTTTTGAAATAAAAACCTCATGATTTGTTTAAGTATACTTTGCTCAAAACTCTTCAATCCTTCAAGTAAGCATTTTATGATTTTATTACTCTTTCATATTCATATTTATGTTGTTTCATTATTTTTGCAAGAAAAACATGCATGTTACATAGGAGTCTATACCACTTTTAATGTTTTTATTACTTATTATGAAATATAATCATCCTATAATTATCTCTTGAAACATATCATGTTTGATGATGTCTAGGAACCCATGACACTCTAAGAAGGTGTATGGTAGGATTAGAATAGCTTCGGAGTTGTTTTGATTTGGTTAGAATAGGTTTGGCGCGAGAAAAACTCATTTCGACAAGTTTTATAAAGGGTCTGTCCATATTTTGAAAATCTGGAAATCTCGACAGTAAATAAAAATTTTTGGCCTAGATATTTAGAAAATACACTTTAAAACGAAAACGTGGCCGCTTGAACGGATTAAAACGGAGCTATAACGAAGAAGTTATGAATTTTTCAAGTTGACGACGAAAACTAATTGTTTCAGAAAAATTCAGCATGATGTCTTGACTTTTTACGAGTCAAAAATGAGTCTTAAGCGTTATAAAATGTGTCGAATTATCAAAAATATTTTAGTATACTTTGATACGAAGCAAAGGACATATAAAACGTAGAAAACGGACTTGTAACGATTAAATTACACGCGATTTAACAAAGTTGCCGTAACTTTATTATATAAGAAAAACTAATATATTTTCTAATAGCCAAGAAATATCGGCCGCGAATGACCATGTTGAGGGTCGTTTTTAACATTGATAGAGTACTTTTCAGAAAACGATGTCTTCTAGTAAAAGTAAGTTCACCTAGCCTATTTTCCAAAATGTCCGACCGTTCGTCAAGCGGAGTTGTAATGAATAAAATACGGTCACTCAAAATTTGCCGAAAACCACCCTTAAACAATATTTTGGTACAAGTACCCTACTTTACCTATATTTTTCTCCAAGATCGAGACCTTTAGGATGAAAACTTAAATGCTAAAACTTTGAGATAATGATACAAGCTTCCCAAAACCGTTGAGTTTGTTTCCTAACACTCGATGTGCACCATTTTACGACTAGCTTTTCAAGGCCGTTTAGTCACTTTCGTGAAATTGTCAAAATGACATTATTTTACGACGAAAAGTTATAATTTCATAATAAATCATTAAATGATTATCGTAGGATATCATTTCAACATCAATACTTGTAAAGTATTTTATAATATGACGAGATGTCATAAACATATATTTCGACGATAAACACTATTTTCAAAAGCGTACAAGTGGTATAGATTACATGTGGATTTGCATGCACGACATTGTTTCATGATTTACATTAGAACATATCATACATGATAGGTCATGGTCAGAGGTTGCGCCTCATTTCAGTATTGCCATTATATTATCATTATCATTGCAACAGGTGAGTTTTCATAGCCCCGATTTATTCAAGTTTTTACTTGTTTCAAACCTACGGGGGAGAATACATTGCACATCATTTTAATTACGATACCAAGTATATCAAATTCATTACATTGCTTAAGTTACCTCATGCCAATTGAATGTCCCCATTATATAACATGAACCGTTAATTCCGAAAGAAGCGAGGGTGAGTGGATAGATCTATCGAGGGTGACTCCTCCATCCGGGTTGATGGATTCCAACTGGTTAAACGGATGCATTTAATTTAATAACATTATTTGAGTTGTTTGGCAAACACTCTGTTGGGGCGAACATCATGATCAGTCTAGTTTCGGTGTCATGGACTTATAGCAATTGTAACATTTTTATGTGACATTATTGTCGTACATGGCCTATACTTGTGGTAGTCGTATTAAACATTTTACCTGAACTCTATGAACTCACTCAACCTTTGTGTTGACACTTTTAGCAATGTATTTTCAGGTACCTTAGGCATATACTTCATGGCATGCATGTGGACATATCATAGAGTCACGGTGACGATGCGTCTCACATGGGATTTATACACTCTAAAAACATCGTTTGACTTGTACCAAACTTATTTTCCGCACATGTTGATTTTCATTTGGGACCTATCTTTGTAACTCTGAATGTTTTTAATATATCAAACGATGTTCTTTTCAAACGACACTTTAGGTCGTTCTATATAACTGTGATTGTGATGCTATGACAGTCATCCCCCAGGAATTTCATTCCGCTGCAAAACAGGTAATTTGAGGGTGTGACACAATAATGTTCTAGCAAGTCGCTAAGAGCAATTTGTCAATACAAATCGCTACAAGTAATCCTGAACCAAGTCGCTAGCATGAAATACTTACAGCAAGTTGCTTTACACATTTTGACAAAATCAAGTTGATACATGACAATTATTAACAAAGAGTTTTTTTTTTGGGTAAAAGGGTTAATTCACCCCGGTAAAGTATATTACGCCAAAAAACATTGAAGTACAAAGGATGAGGGTGAATCCCTCATCTCAGTCCCTTGGGACACTTACAGACTCTTCTATAGGAATGCACATCATTCCTATAACTGACAATATAAGTGTGACATACCACACTTATAACTAAACATCAGACTACAATGATAAAAAGAATAAAACAACATGCACTTCAAGTAAAAATACTTGAGCCTTCAACTCACCATAGTAGTCTAAACTTCCAGCGTCGTCCAAATATACAATATCATGGTCCTCAAACTGAAGTACTGTCAACAAGTTTCACACAACAGTTGGTGGGGGACTCTAAAACCACGGATAGAGCAGCAAGCTCAGAACTCGCTCCAAAGGTGTATGTTGAGATGCAAAACAGAACACCAATAAGTAAACCCATAAAATACGTATAAAACCAACGCACATCAACTCCATGATCATGTAATCAGCAAAAAGAGTCAGTTTACAAATTTCGCACAACGATTGATGGAAGACTCTAAAACCACGGATAGAGCAGCAAGCATAAAACTCGCTCCAAAAGTGTGCGTTGAAATGCTAAACCAACAACCCCAATGTGATACCGAGCATAGTAAAAAGAACCAGGTTCAAAAGAACCACTTCCATAGTGAGCACCCTGTCTTCAATGTCATCATTGCTTGACCCGCGAGTGACACCAACTTCCAGCTGCAACCGTAGCAAAACACGTCAAGAGTTGTATCTCCAAACAACTGACACCCCCTAGAGCATAATCCCCCGGGGGGCGTCGAAATTTTTAGAAAATACCACTCATCAACACGAAGGATTCGTCCTCGTCAGACAAATGCAACGAACCTCCAGCAAGACTTCCCTCTCTCCCTTAAACCCACTTCCAATCATAATCAAAACAAACCCTAAACGGGTTAACATGCAGATAATCAAAACCCTAACGTGGGTTTACTTCCAATTGACACAAATAAGAACCTAAAAATGGTTCTATAGGCGTTAATCACACACCAATCCACCAATCGACCCTATGATATATGATCAGTATACACCGACTAACAATAAGGATAAGGGACGATTAACTGCCAATCAATAAAACCAAAACCCTAAAAGGGTTCCTATTACGCATCAAAGGAAATAGCAGCAGCACCGAAAAACCCACTGATCGAATAAGATAGAAGAGTAGATCGATTTTAAAAGTCCTACAATCGTAAGATATATAGGATTAATAAGAACCGGCCTAATAAATTAAAGGAAAGTAGTATTCGAGCAGATTACAAAAACAAAAAGATAAAACCCTAAAAATCGATTACTTCAAAGAACCCTAAAAAATTGTTTTCGATTCCACAAACATAATCATGTAATGATTAAACACGAATGCAATCACTTCCATAACAGATCGTAGGAAGGAAAACACTTTTGAAGAGCAGATTTAAAGAAAACGATTTAGGGTTCATAAGTCGGCCATCAAAAGGGACGATTTATGGATAGATAATCGTTAAAAACAGCACACCACTTTCTTGAATCCACAACCTACTAATCCGATTGCATACCAAAGGTAGAGATACGGTTTAGTAGATTGATTTTGGCCGGAAAAGTGTTGAAAGTGGCGGCCAGAAATCGCCCCTAGGGGAGAGAACGTTTTTTTTTATTAATATTAACAAAGAGTTGAGATCAATATAGAACCCATATTTTCCATAGAACAAATGAACCAATCATAACCCTCCATCTTTTATTTAAATTAATAAAAAATCATTTTTCACCTTTTTTTTTAAACAACATATCTTACAAACGGTAAATTTTCAAAATATAAAAAATACACCATCGCGACGAGAATTAAATTATCTTTCTATAGATATGCACTTTTATATATTTTCGACAAACATTTTTTTTCAAAAATTCCGTCCGATTTCCGTCCGAAAAAATCATATATGATTTTTACGAATCATATATGATTTTAAAAAATCATGTATGATTCGATTTTTATGAATCATATATGATTTTTACGAATCATATATGATTCTCAAAAATCATATATGATTCGTAAAAATCGAATCATATATGATTTTCATAAATCATATATGATTTTTGTTGACCGAAATTTTGAAAAAAAAATGGTTAAAAATATATAGTAGTGCATATCTATAGAAAGATAATTTAATTCTCGTCGCGATGGTATAATTTTTATCGCGTAACGATTAACGGTTTGCGAGATATTTAATTTTTTAAAAAAGGGTGAAAGTTTATCATAATAAAAAAATGAATGGCTATTATTGGTTCATTGGATCTATGGTAAATTTTGGATCTATATTGAACTTTTGCCTATTAACAAGTCGCCATGGCAAGTCGCTAACTTGTCAAAATAAGTCGCTATAAGAAAAATACATAGCAAGTCGCCTTAATGAAAACATTTAATTAAGTCGCAAACTTGTAAAGACAAGTTGCCATCAAAAGAAACAAGGCCAAGTCGCTACAAATGAAATCACTAAGTCGCTAACTTGTAAGGTCAAGTTGCTATCAAAAGAAACAAGGCCAAGTCGCTACACATCAAATCACTAAGTCGCTAGCAAGAACGCTATACTGAATCTATGAACCAACTCGCTATGAAGAACACTGGTAAGTCGCTACCAAGAACAAAGCTTATCATACGCATTTTACCTCAATCCAATCAATATAGACACACAATCAAACCGCTATAATGAACGCGTACAATCAATCCAAAAACACAATCAATTTCAGAAACACAACCCAAATCGAACCACATACAAATGATACAGCAAGTCGCTCACAAACCCATTAATACATACAAATATGCAAGATTACATCTATCCTAGTGAACCCAAACAACACCTTAATCGATTAACATATATATCAAGTGTTTCATTCAACAAGTCCATTAACAAACCTAGATGAGGGGAGCAAATGTCGAGGATCAAGTGTACAGTGAAATCTGTTAAGGAAACTGAGTTAGAGGATGCATATAATTCACATGATTTGAGACAAGAATGATTAACATAAACTTTACCACAAACAAATCGCTAGCAAGAAGTCACGAGAGAGAGAGAAAAAAAAATCTTTTGAGAGTTTTTGAAATATGTAAGTGTGAGACAAGTCGCTAGGGGATAAGAACAGATTTTTCAGGTTTACCAAGTTAAAACATTCAGTCCCTGTACTTGTGCAAAATAAGCAACTCGCTAGTAAAGATAAAGGACAAGTCGCTACCACTTAGAAAAGCCAAGTCGCTAACCCTGATTGAAGCAAGTTGCTATCTATCAAGTCGCTATCTCTCAAATTTTGTACTGTTAACACTTTCAGTCCTTGAACTTATCAGATAGCATGCAAATAGAGTTTCTAAAAACATGTAGAATAATATGACAAGTACCCAAAAGTGACATATCATAGATAAGCAATCTAGCACAGAGGACATAACGAAGCAAGACTTAAACATGCATCAGCACACAATACATATCAAACAATGGTGCAGAGAGAAACAATAGAGATAACTAGATAACTTGAAATATTCTACCCCTCAATCAATGTCACCAATGAACATTGATTGAATTCTAACCCCCCGTTATAAAACTAGATAATATCTTTTGTTCGAACTTCATCTATGGACCCGTGTCATTATTGAATGACATTTCTAGAACCGTAGATGTTATCGATTACAAGAGATACACCTTTTATCAGATTGAGGGTAAAGATAAAAAAATGATTTAATTAAGAAAAAGTAAATTTTTATTTTTGATTGATTGATTTTTTTATTTTTTTATTTTTTTACTAATTTGTACACAGATTCATGAGAACGAGTCCTGATTCAAGTCGAATAGGAGTCAAAGTACGAGGTACATCAATTCTGACAAGCTAAAATTCCTGAGTGAGCAATCTTCATTTCTGTTGGAAACCAAGTCATGATGTTCATGATTGAATTGAGCATTGTACCTGAAAAAGACTGAGAACACTTTGCACTAGAGGCACATGTCGTATTGCAAAAAGATGAGTTAGTGACCTGAGTGACCTCACTATTAGATGCTGCACAGTTTGATCTAGGAGTGTCATTAATAGAAATCCCTTTAGGTTCAATATTCTTGAAGAGTTTTCCTGTGGGCATCCACTTAAGGTAAGATCTAGGTATGTAAGTCCGTTTGGATCCTGAAAACTGAAATAGTCTACCAGTGGGGATCCATTTGAAACAACTGCTAGTAGATTTGGATGTAGGCACTTCCCTGTTTTGAATATTGGTCCTTTTGTAATTAGTTTGTTTCTTAGGGGATTGATCAGCCGTTTGATGCTTCTTATGAGAACTAGATGAACTCCTAGTATTCATGATTTTAGGACTTTCAACCTTAAACTGGGGTTTGTTGTTCATCATATCGGAATGAAATAGTGAAGTGACTGGTTTTGACAAAACAATATTCGCATCAACTTGGGAGGCAAGCTTAGATTTCGATGGCTTAGATCTTTCAGTTCTAAAAGCATTGGGCTGCGTAACTTCAGTACGTTTTGAGTTGTTCAGTACAATTGGCTTTCCCAAGGTTGATGGTTTTGCAAACTTAGTGTTCACCCTATTTCCAATAGATTTCCTAAGCTCATTTTTTAAGGCAACAATAGTGAAGCTCTTATCCTGAATTTGGGCTTTGAGGGCATCAATGTCAGCCAAAAAGGAATTAGTTTGATCTATCAACTTGGAATTGTTCTCTAATAAGTTCTTTCTTAAGGACTCATTTTCCCTTAATAGGTTGGACAAACACAGAGCCAATTCATCATTCCTAGATTTAAGCGTATCACTCACCTCATGGTTAGGATTTTTCATCTATATATCATATTTCTTATGCAGATATGAGAGTTTTAATTTCAGACTGCATATTGTTGAATCTTTGTCCTGAATCTGGGTTTTTAAGTGGTTAATTTCAAAAAATTCTCGAAATTCTGGGAATTCCGGATTTATGCTAGTGTTTGTTGTAAGAAAACTTTCTTCTCTTTGTTGTATTGCAATTTCCAAGGAAATGCAATGTTTTTCAAGAATTGAGTATTTGTTTGAAAGTTCATCATAAACCCCTTTTTCAACCATGTCATTTGTTTTGAAGATTTTAGATTCAGGCTTAACCAAGAAACATTCATGAATAACATGATCAGAGTTAGGATAAAATTGACCAGGTGCATTAGTGGATGCATTATGTTGATCAGTTAAGGGTACCTCATCACATAACTCCGGATCATTTGCTGGGATGGCATCTGTATTCTCCTCATGCATAACAGGAGGTACTAAAATGCAATTTGTTTCAAGCTTTTTAGACTCTGAGCCTTTGTATTCAGTACAGTCAGTTTTATCATCCTTTGTTGTATCTGATATACTGCATTTAGCATCATCTGTTCTTTCAACTTATCCATTACCCGATTTATCACAACTTTCACTTAATTTAATCAGACACCCATTCAACACATTCAACTGAACATTCTCTTGAACAGCTTCCCTAATGTACATTTCCACATTATCCATAAGTTGGATAAATGTGTTGATGTACTCATGGATTTCCATTCCAGTATGTTTCTTGAATGAAATTCCAGTCACGTGTTGATCAAAGTCTGCGGAATATTCCCCATTAATAAATGGCTGAAATTGGTTGTAGATTACTTGAAGTGCAGCATTCGAGTATTCCATTAATACCTTCTTTTTGGTAATTTGAAGCTTCAGTTGTTCTAAGTTCAGCAACACAGTTCTTGTCAATGTGGATAAGTCCTGACGGAAAAGAGCACTGCATGAACGATCCCTAGTTGTGGATAATAGTTGTGTGAGGTGCTGATGAAGTAGTTGAAAGGACTCAATGTTGCATTCCATTTTCCGTGCATCATGTGTCATTAATAAATGTGATTCAGTGAAATTTGACTCAGAATGTGAAGGGTTTTGATCATAATTTGCTGAATCAATCATGTTTAAACATTCTGAATAGCATACATTTTCATTGTTTTGTGAGGTATCATAGAGTTCAAGTACTTTGGAGATTAAGGGATCAGTGTTGTATGTCATTGTGTTGATGGATACTAGATATGAGTAACTTGCATCAATTCACCAAGTTGCTATAAAGATAAGTCGCTAATAGAACAACTCGCCAAGAACAATAAAACCAAGTCGCTAGACAATTTAGAACCAAGTCGCTAGGTAGCAACTCGCTAAACCTTAAGTTACAGTGAATCAAGTCGCTAAGCCTAAGTCGCTAAGACCCAAGTCGCTGAACACAAATTGCTATGGTACCAAATCGCTAAACAGTCAAGTTGCTAAGGAACAACTCGCTAAGTACTAAAATTACAAGTCGCTAGAAATAATGAAAGCAAGTCGCTGCCCCTCCAAGTCGCTAGCCGTAGTGGAGAATCCACTAACTTGTACTGTTTGTCGACTTGTCTAAATAGACAAGTCGCTACGATCAAGTCGCTACGACTAACACTGCAACTCGCTAAAAATTACTGAAGCAAGTCGCTACGAGGAAATTTAACTCCGAGACTCAAGTCGCTACCATGAAAAACTTCAAAACCACACTTTTCAATCCAAAACAAGCCCAACCACAGTGATTCAAGCTTTCCAAATCAAAACCCAAGCGCTTACAATGATTCTAAATACAAAAGTACACTCAAAATTCAAACTCTAACACAAGAAATGATCCAAATGATGCAAAAACCACTAAACTTTCTCAAACTCAAAAACCATCTAAAACCACTAAATCCAAGGATATGTAAGAGAGATGATCAAACCATGGCTCTTGATACCATTTGTAACATATTGGATTTCACAATCACACAAGCAATCACAAATATGGGCGTATAATTATATGGTTTTAGAGAGACAAAGTGGGATATTCTAGTAAGAGAAACTCATGGAAGGTTAGATTCCAAATGAACATCCAACCCTCTCCCTTGTGGGGAGAGGGCTATTTATACAAAGTAATACGCCCTCCTACGGGCTGTGGATCAGGCATACAATGGGTAAAGACCCGTCCTTCCTCCACGGTGTTGCACTAGACTAAACTATGCTAATAACTGACTAACAACTAACATAATAAACGATATGTCTACGAGCTAACTTAAGCTAGATTATACTTGGGGTGACCGATGCTTCACAATAGAATTTCCAATTCCTAACACTTATGCGTAAGATAAGGCTTAGGCGTAAGGAAATGCTTAGGCGTAAAGATTCTACGCGTAAGAGTTAGCTTATGCGTAAAACTAGGGTTTTTGCCCGAAAATCCTTTACACTTTACAAGTGTAAAAGATATCCAAATTCGAAGTGTTTTCAGGCTTATCCAAGCAAGAAAACACAGAGTAAACCAGTAACACTGAAGATCAAACCAAGGAAAGCTTATGCGTAGACTTTGATATCTTACGCGTATAACTAGGTGTGGAAAACTAGAAGGGGGGGGGGTTGAATAGTTTTACCAATTTAAAACTTCCCTTTAAATATTTAGATCGACTTATGTCAATCTATTCGATTGTTTATGTTGGACGTTGATAGATAGATATATAAATGTGTAATGAAAGATAAAGAGTAAGAAGCACATCACCACGACACAAGTATTTATAGTGGTTCGGCTACAAGGACACCTTCCTTGCCCTACTCCACTCCCCGAGTCACCTACTCGAGAGTTCGTAAACACTACACCAACTCCTTATGGCGGAGAAGCCTTCACAACGTCGCTTAACCTTTTTCCGGTACAAAGCTAAATACCGAGTTCTTTCACACCAAGGCGAACCACACCTAACACAACGTCGCCTACCCTTTATACGGTGCTAGGCTAACCACCGAGTTCTTTCACACCTTAGGAGAACTAATCCTTCACAATGTCGCCTACCCTTTATTAGGTACTAGGCTAAGTACCTAGTTCTTTCACACCTTAGGTGAACTACACCTTCACGACACAACACCTATTCTCAAGGAGATCTACTCCTTGTTACAACACCATCAAGGATATCACCATCCTTGTAAATAAACAAATACTTATATGTATAACGATGCACCTCATCGATTATACGACCTAAGCATTCTTCCCAAATGCTACTTGATTTGATTCTTTGGCATCCTTCACTAATGCCTTTTGACACAACGCTTGGCATCCTTCACTAATGCCTTTAACACAACGCTTGGCATCCTTCACTAATGCCTTCGTCTTGACACCTTTAGCATTCTTCACTAATGCCTTGACACGAATGATGAGCATCTTTCACTAATGCTTGCATCTTTACATTTTCGGCATTCTTCACTAATGCCTTCAACCCAACGTCTATGGAGAAAGGTAGATCTATCAACAAGAGAACCTTCATTGTCTTGATGATGACGAAGCATGGCAACTCATGGACTTGAGCTTGCACGTCTTCAAGAAGTGGTGATCTTTCCTTTAAGAGGAACCTAGAAGATCACACAAAAAACAAAAGACAAACTACATAGATCACTTAGATCTGAGGTTAGAGGGTTAGAATACTTTGGGGAAGTATTTATCAAAAGTGCAAGTAGAGAGGAAGAAATGGCTCTCTATTTATAGAGGAAATTCTCTTCTGTTTCCCCGGATCCCTACCACAAGGGATCCGGCTAGCACAAAGCTAGGGATCCGTGGTCCGCTCCTCTTTGCCCATGGGTATTTTTGGTTATGGGTCATGGGTCATGGGTTATGGGTTGATCCATGGTTTTCTTTCTAGATACAATGTACCTTTAGGATACATTGAACTTGGTTAAGTGGTATATATAAAACCATGGGTTATGGGTCAAAACCATTTGCTAGTATTTACCCATTTAGTATATACTTGTATTTACCCAATTTAGCATACACTTAGTTTTTACCCATTTTAGTATACTTAGTTTAAGTATATGTTTAACCCAATATGCAAACACTAGTTGTTGTACATATTTATCTAAATCATAAAATTACTTATACTTGTTTTAGTGTTTTATGTGAAAGCGTAAGTGTGTTAGAAAACTATTAGCTCAAACTATTTACGTACTCTATTTGTTTCGTTAAAATGATTTTATATTTGTTATCAACAAAACATTAGAAGATCGTAAAATATAAATAAACGTTTTCACGGCTTATTTGTATTAACAATCTCCCCCTTTTTGTTGATGACAAAACATAAAATTATTTTAAGGAAAAATCTAAAATTCGTAAAAGTTTGAATTTGTAGTTTTTACTTTCTTCTCCCCCTTTTTGTCGAAACAAAAAGTGTTTAAAAGAAACTAACACAATTTTTATAAGAGAAAGAGAAAAACAAATGTAAAAATGTGAAGAGAGCAAGTGACGGGAATGGTACTCGTCTTAACTCCCCCTTGATGAGTCCATCCCTTTGAAAGGGCGTCAAGGACATAATGTAAAATAAACTAATTGTGGCAATTAAGTTTGCAAATGGTTCGTCTAAGTGACGAGAACGTGCTCCCCCTTAAACATTGCAAAGTTGCAATGGGGTGTCATGAAGTGTAACCCAAAATTTGGATTTAAGTTTGCAAATGATTTTGCAATGTCGTTTTGACACAAAGCTCCCCCTAGCTTTATGGTGTCAATATCTTCATGTGTATTTTGAATAACTACAAGACAAGGTTAGAAAAACAAGAGTATAGTGCATAATTTCCTGCAAAAGAGACTCAAGTTAGTAGAGATTTGTGCTTCTGTACCACGGATCCCACGGTTCCCTTCAAGGAGGGATCCGTCTAGTTATCTGGAAGGGATCCGGCTATCTGTTACAGTTTCTTCAGCAGTGAAGAAATATCAAGGAGTGCTATTGGAGGGAATGAGATATATAACAAGCACAACACACATAATAATCATAGCATAGATTTATTCATTCAATAAAACAAGAGATACACAACCAAATCTCTAAAACTAAGAGAATGAACTAGCCAAATAGGTGCTACTAATGCTAATAAGTTAACCCAAACTTAAGTTTCTACTAAAAGCTCAATGATGATCAAGGATGAGAAAGGTTTCCTAAACATTCTCAGTTTGAGCTTGTAGGTCATGTATTAATACATCTAGTTCATGTTTCATTCTTACAACATGTTTGCAATGATCGCACTCTTTGTCATGGTTTTGAGTTTCTTGAAGTGGAGGTTCAAGTGAAGTGGGTTGAGGATTTTCAAAAGATTGTGTGGTTGGTTTTGTAGAATTATGTGATGAAGTCCTAGTGGAAGCACTCTTCTTGTGAATTAGTTTGATTGGTTTTCTTAGTGTGGGAGAGATCCTAGTTTTGGTCGACTTACCCGAAGATGATCCGGTTGAGGAAACTTCATGTGTGATTCTAGCAATTTTCTTGGGTGGTCTTTGAGTGGATGAGTTAGCACTAGGAGCCTTAGTCATGATGATGATGATACAAGCAAGAACTTCTTTAGTTGCTGATTTTAGGGATGTGATTGAGAGTGATGATTTTAATCCTAAGGTTGTTTGGTTTATAAAGGATGATTTGAATGAGGAAATTAAATTAATGACCACTTAGAGGAATAGGCATGTTCTTGGGGTTTTGATCATCTCTAGGAAGATAATAAATGAATTCTAAGAGTGGTTTAGAAAACCAAAAGGTGATTTGAATATGGAAGTTGACTTATGCTTTCTGCAGCTACGGATCCCGCGGATCCCTCTCAGCAGGGATCCGCCTGGTTAAAGACCAGGGATCTGGCTATCAGACAGAGTTTAGGTTAGATTATTATTAATGGGTTTCGAGGTTTTGACTCAATTATGAAGTCTTTAGCTGTTGGAAATCTCAACCATAAGCAATGATGTTTAGTGTTTGATGACTAAGGTGTTCTATGGCTTATAAGGGAAGAGCTTGGTAGTTGCCTTTAAGACTTAATCCATTAATGTTCTTGGAAATGTGATGATTAACATGCACAAAGTTTATGTTCAGAGTTTCACTAATCTAGGGACTCATTTAAGATGAGATGAAGTGTTTGAGTTAGGAAGGTGAGTTGAAATGATTGTTTTAGTTATGTTTGGCATAAACTGTCACCCGGATCCCACGGTTCCCTCCTTGAAGGGATCCGGCTAGGCTAATCCTAGGGATCCGGCTCTCAGTAGTTATGACAGGTTTGTTATGAGGTTTCTGGGAGCTAAGGCTTATCTCATTTTGAATGTTTCAGTTCTCTTAAGGGTTTAGGATGAAGGGGTACTTGAATGATTAGAGGTAATAAGTGTTATAGCAAATGATTGCTTTTTATGGAAGAAGGATGGGACAAAAAGACTAATGGATGTCCAAGAGTAACACTAAGAGTTATGAGGGTGACAAGTCATAATAAATGATCCTAGTGATCAGGTTTAAGCTTGAGGTGATATTAAGAAAAATTCTTAAAAATTTCAAGAATTGAAAAACTAATTTTTGTCTTACCTTGAGATATAAAAGACTAGAAGCAATTTCCTAAAATTGTTTAGCTTGCTTTCTTAAGTGTTTTGAGAGGTGCGAGATAGTTAGTGAGTAGTTGAAGCGGAAATATGGTGAGTTTTAGATGTGTTGATAAAATCAGACTAAGATCTTAAGTAAGCCTTTAGTGAATCTAAGCCTTTCTCATCCTTGAAGTGGACTTAGTTGGGTTCTAAAAACATATGCCAAGCTAATGTGATGTTATCTAGAAAGCAGTTTTGATGTGCTGAATGCTGCATTGTTGATCTGATGACACGGATCCCACGGTTCCTTCAAGGGAAGGATCCGGCTAGGCTAATCCTAGGGATCCGGCATCTGCAGATCAGAATCAACACAGAACCTACACAGAAAATGATGTGCAGATTTTGTATACTATAAAATCTATAAAACAAGCAAATAGGAACAAGCAAGTTATCATAAAACATCACTTACAAGGTAAAGTAACAATATCCAAAATACCATAAACTAAAAATACTAAAGAGAGATCATTCAAACATAAAATAAATGAAACTAAGCACATTCCTATCGTCTCTTTCGTCAGTTCTTCCTTTTCCTTTTTGACGGCTTAGTGAGATTGTAAGCGAGGTTTTGAATCATGCCTCTTATTTGTTTAAATTCCGCGGACTCGTTTGGAATGGTTGGAAGTTGTTCGTGGAATTCAAGGATTTCCAATTTGATATTGGATACGGGGTCGATGTCTTCCTCATCTTCTTCTTCTTCTTCTCCGGCCGAGGAGTCCGAGAGAGCTTCAGGTTTCTCTCCATTGACCATGAACCGTTTAGAGGGTTGTTTGGTAAGAGGTACCATGACGTGATCGGAAAGGTAATGATCATCGTTGATAGGGGATGGTTGCAATGTACTAACATACTTACAAAGTCGTGTTAGGAGCATACCATATGGGAGTACCATGTTGGAAGCTTTGAATACCCCAGCCATTCTCCTTACCATGTAATAGGCAAGATTAAATGGCCTTTGGTGGGTAAGACAATAGATCATTTGCACAAGACATGCGTTTGGATGATCTTTGTTTCCAACTAGGCTAATGATGTTTTCCCTAAGGATTTCTTCCCATTTTCTAAACATGGGATGCATTTCGAAAAGTTCCATTTTAAAGGGATCACGGTGAATGAGCTTTTTGTTACGATCGTAACGGGATTGGTCGGTCCTAATTTTAAAGATAGTATCACGAATGGTTTCGGGATTGTCGAGAGGAGTGTTGTAAAGAGGCTTAGGATCAAGTGCAAGGTTTTGAGCGTTAATTGCCCAATTACATACAAATTCCTTCACAAGGAATGCGAAGAATTTGAGCAAAAGTGTTGAGAGGAAGAGTAAAGTTTTGTGTGTTGATGATAAAGGCGATTGAGATGCTATTATTGGTGTTTCTAATGATCCTAAAGCTTTTGTAAAACTCAAAAATGAAAACCGGACAAATTTGTTCATCAATGTCAAGAAGACAATCAAAGTTGATTGTCGAGAAAACTTGACGAATGTCGGTATCTTCAAGGAAACATTCCTTGACTACACGACCTTCGTGAATAAGTCGTTTTGTGAGGCTTTTGAAAATTTTACGGTTAGTTTTGGTCAGACCCCTTTTACAATAGTAATGAGTAAGGTAATGGACGGTGTCATGATGATCTTGTTGAGTGGCTTTGGGCATGGTTGGTCCTAAAAATACAAGTTTTTCAGTTAGGTTAAATTGGTTGATATGGGTTTATGGTTTTGATTTGTATTAACAATGTTGTGAACACAATGTGATTTATCAAACCCCTTTTCATGATTAATTTGAAAAACCCTAATTAATTGATTAGAAATTAAGAAACCATAAACCCTTGAATTAGAATGATGAAAATTAGAACAAGTTAATGTAATTACTTACAATGGTGTTCTAGGAAGGAATACTTGAAATTATGGAAGCCAATGAGAATTAATTCAGTAGCTTGGTCGTTTTTGTGTTGTGTGAATAGAGGGAAAGTAATCAGTGGTGAAATTTTGAAAGCGTATAGCTGAGTTCTGTTCTACAGCCCCGGATCCTTTGTATTAGGGATCCGGCTAGTACAACTAGAGGGATCCGGCTACTGTGAACAGAAAGAGGGTTGTTTGGCATTATTTTTGTAGTAGACTTATAAATAGGCAAAAAAATATAGTTTGGAGGTATTTAGATGAAGATTGTTTTTAGATGACGGCTTTTGATGAATCACATATCGAGGGTTCATATGTGACGACGGCGTTAGTTTGACGAATCAAAAGGAATACTATTCCCGATGATGAAGAAGGCGGAAAAGTGACGAAAGAGACTTCTAATGATGCTAGTGATTATTAAACAAGAGAACTATGAAATAAATTGAACTCATGTAACCTATCTAATGAAAGGTAAAACATACCTCTATGCTTCTTGGTTTGGCTTAATGCCAAAAATACTTCATGAGCTTTTAAAGTAATCCTTTGTACTTGGTGTACGTAAGTAGTGATTACTTTATAGATCCTTCCTTGAATGTTTTCTTTATTATTCTTTGAATGAAGATTTTGGAGAGATTCTAGTATGAAGATTTCTTGAAAACAAAATTTGTTAGAATGATCTATCAATGTCCAAAAAAATGATTTAAAAGAAAATATGATCTTAAAAAAAATCCTTCTTTGTAGTTTTCAAACATACACGGATCGTATCAAGTCTTTAAAGTACAACATACTTTAAGAAACTTGGTTACGAAGCTCTGATGCCAATTGTGGAAAACTAGAAGGGGGGGGGGTTGAATAGTTTTACCAATTTAAAACTTCCTTTTAAATATTCAGATCGACGTATGTCAATCTATTCGATTGTTTATGTTGGACGTTGATAGATAGATATATAAATGTGTAATGAAAGATAAAGAGTAAGAAGCACATCACCACGACACAAGTATTTATAGTGGTTCGGCTACAAGGACACCTTCCTTGCCCTACTCCACTCCCCGAGTCACCTACTCGAGAGTTCGTAAACACTACACCAACTCCTTATGGCGGAGAAGCCTTCACAACGTCGCTTAACCTTTTTCCGGTACAAAGCTAAATACCGAGTTCTTTCACACCAAGGCGAACCACACCTAACACAACGTCGCCTACCCTTTATACGGTGCTAGGCTAACCACCGAGTTCTTTCACACCTTAGGAGAACTAATCCTTCACAACGTCGCCTACCCTTTATTAGGTACTAGGCTAAGTACCTAGTTCTTTCACACCTTAGGTGAACTACACCTTCACGACACAACACCTATTCTCAAGGAGATCTACTCCTTGTTACAACACCATCAAGGATATCACCATCCTTGTAAATAAACAAATACTTATATGTATAACGATGCACCTCATCGATTATACGACCTAAGCATTCTTCCCAAATGCTACTTGATTTGATTCTTTGGCATCCTCCACTAATGCCTTTTGACACAACGCTTGGCATCCTTCACTAATGCCTTTAACACAATGCTTGGCATCCTTCACTAATGCCTTCGTCTTGACACCTTTAGCATTCTTCACTAATGCCTTGACACGAATGATGAGCATCTTTCACTAATGCTTGCATCTTTACATTTTCGGCATTCTTCACTAATGCCTTCAACCCAACGTCTATGGAGAAAGGTAGATCTATCAACAAGAGAACCTTCATTGTCTTGATGATGACGAAGCATGGCAACTCATGGACTTGAGCTTGCACATCTTCAAAAAGTGGTGATCTTTCCTTTAAGAGGAACCTAGAAGATCACACAAAAAACAAAAGACAAACTACATAGATCACTTAGATCTGAGGTTAGAGGGTTAGAATACTTTGGGGAAGTATTTATCAAAAGTGCAAGTAGAGAGGAAGAAATGGCTCTCTATTTATAGAGGAAATTCTCTTCTGTTTCCCCGGATCCCACGGATCCCTACCACAAGGGATCCGGCTAGCACAAAGCTAGGGATCCGTGGTCCGCTCCTCTTTGCCCATGGGTATTTTTGGTTATGGGTCATGGGTCATGGGTTATGGGTTGAAAACCATTTGCTAGTATTTACCCATTTAGTATATACTTGTATTTACCCAATTTAGCATACACTTAGTTTTTACCCATTTTAGTATACTTAGTTTAAGTATATGTTTAACCCAATATGCAAACACTAGTTGTTGTACATATTTATCTAAATCATAAAATCACTTATACTTGTTTTAGTGTTTTATGTGAAAGCGTAAGTGTGTTAGAAAACTATTAACTCAAACTATTTACGTACTCTATTTGTTTCGTTAAAATGATTTTATATTTGTTATCAACAAAACATTAGAAGATTGTAAAATATAAATAAACGTTTTCATGGCTTATTTGTATTAACACTAGGGTTTAGTTACGCGTAGGATTTGCCAAAACTGAGATTTCTATCCAAAAATGTTTCTAAACCAGATTTTTGTGATGAAACAGCTTCAATATCACCAAAATAACACAAAAGTGTGAAACTTGATGATCCAAAACGTTAACACACTTTACCCGTAAAACAATCTACACGTATCAAATCAAGCTTAAAACCAAAGAAATACACGTAAAGTTTGAAACTTTTTGCCAAAAACTTAAACTTTAACACCTAATAACCTTAAAGGTACAAGAATCTTGGATTTGAAAGTGTAAAAAATGAGTTTTTATGCGTATGAAAGTTTGCAAACCGAGAGTTACGCGTAGACTTCAAAAACAAAATAAATTTCACCCAAATATTTGGCGATTGATACCACTGTTAGGTTCCTATATTTATAACACAAGCATCAATAGAAGAAATATAGACAAAGGTGATCGGTTGAACACGACACAAACAATACGCGTAAGATACTAAGAAAAGTTATGCGTGAGTATTGATATGAAATGAACAACCAACCATCTAAGGATGGTTTACATGAAGTATTTATAGGAGGGAACTAGGGCAACACACCAAGTTCCCATCCTTTCCTTATTGGGCTTTGCATAGGCTCATGGGCTTTTTACATGAGCCTAGCCTTGATTACTAACATAAAACCCATAACTAAGCTAACTATTGCATATTAATTACTAAGACTTGAATTCTAGTTTAGGAGTGATTCCAACAATATGTCATGGCTTCTTTAATGTTTCGTGGTTCATCTTGACAAATGGTAAGAGCATAACCGCAAGTTTCAGCATCGGTGTGAAGACGTTGTCTTGTCATGACTGGGTTAGAAGGATCGCCAATCACATTTACTAAGGGATGATCTTTCATCCATTTATGTGTTGAAGGGTGATGATTGAACCTTGTATGCATATTACACGGATCCAAATTGCATGAAGATGACTCCCCAATTTCTGGAATAGATGGAGCCGGTGCAAATGGATTGAAGAAAGCATTTCCGTCATAATCTGCGGGTGCGGGTACTTCTTGAGCTTGTGTTTCATCGGCTATGTCAGTGTTGGATGCAATGTATTCTTTTGTTGATTGAGAATCATTCAGCGGTGCATCTGGTGCAACGGTTGTAGTTGTTGGAGCAGGTGTATCGGGTATTGGATTATGATCAGGGTATGCAGCGGAAACATTCGATATATCTGTAGCACTACTTTTGGGAATCTCATCAAACAGAGGAGCAAACAAAGTTTCCAATTGTGGACGAGTGAATTCCATGGGTGGAACAGCTGATGAAGAGGGAAAGTTTAGACGGCTGGATGCGGGTCCTAAGCGGTTTTGCTCAGAAGCCATATATGTAAGCTCATCAAAGTTGACATGAACGGTTTCCATCATTTGTCGAGTTCGACGATTCCAAATTCGAAATCCTTTTGAATTTTCAAAATATCCAATGAACACTCTAATGTCGGCTTTCGGCTAAAGTTTACCAATATCATCACGATCATTTTTTGGATAACACAGTGCACATAATACATGATCTGATATCTGGTTTGCGGTTGTGAACAATCTCATATGGAGTTTATTATGGCGCGTATGAATGATGGAACAGTTTTGAGTAAAACATGCAGTTGAGACGGCTTCAGCCCACAAGAAATCTGGTAATTGTGAGAGAATCAACATTGTTCGAGCAGCCTCCACTAACGTTCGGTTTCTTCTTTCAACAACACCATTTTGTTCAGGAGTACGAGCAATCGAGGTCTGATGTGTGATTCCAACTTTCTCAAAGTAAGCACGAAGTGTTTGATTCTTGAATTCAGTTCCATTGTCTGTTCTTACAATTCGAACGGTGTTTTTGAGTTGAACCTGAATCTTTGTGAGAAAGGTGATAATCATTGTTGGAGCTTGATCTTTAGTTCGAAGAAAATAGACCCAAGTCCATCGTGAATAATCATCAACAATAACCAGAATGTAGCGTTTGCCATTCATACTTTGTACACGCATGGGACCACATAAATCCATATGAAGCAAATGAAGAACATGTTGAGAACTTGGTTCTGGTTTGGAAGGAAAGTTAGATCTCTTGCTCTTGCCTTGTTCACAAGCCGAACATAAGTGATCTTTGGTGTATCGGAACCTTGGAAGACCATCAACTAACTTATGACGAGCGAGTTCAGTCATGGTTTTGAAGTTTAAATGAGAAAGCCTTTTGTGCCATAACCATGATTTTGTCGAAGTTGCTTTTGAGAGAAGACAAATTGGTGAAGATGCAATCATATCGGACATAGGAATTGTATAAAGATTTGTGCTCCGATTGCCGATGAGTAAGTCATGTCCTTCCAAATCACGTACGTAACACGTTTTGGAGCGAAACTGTTGGAATCACTCCTAAACCATAATCAAGTGTTTGTAATTAATATGTAATAGTTAGCTTTATTATGGCCTTTATGTTTGCAATTAGCCTTAGGCTTATGTAGAAGGCCCATAAGCCTAGGCCTTAGTCCATTAAAGAAAGGATGGAAACTAGGAGTGTTGCCCTAGCTTTCCTCCTATAAATACCTTATGTAAACCCTCACTTGAGGGTTGGTTGTTCAAGTTATTTTTCTCATTACACATCTACGCCTAACCGTGCTTTATATCATGTGTGTGTGTGTGTTTTACTTGTTCAATCGCCTTATCTCTTTCTATATTACTTGTGTTTGTAAAACTAGTAACCTAACAGTGGTATCAACCGCCTAATAGTTGAGTGAACATATTGTTTGAAGTGAGTTTTGGTCTCACGCTTAACTTGCGTCTCCTAAACTTTGGCTTGATCAAAAACGTATTTTTTACACTTTTTAATCCAAGATTCTTGTCCTTTCAACGTTATAAGGTGTTAAACTTACTGTTTTTGACAAAAAGTTTGGAACTTTATGTGTGGATCATTGTTTTTCTACTAGTTTTTTGAACGAGGGTTCAGTCCTACGCATAACTGTTTTAAGAGCTTTGGATCATCAAGTTTCACACTTTTGTGTCTTTTGGTGTTATTGAAGCTATTTTATCACACAAAAACTGGTTTAGAAACATTTTTGGGCAAAATCAAAATTACGAGTAATCCTACGCGTAGCAAAACCCTAATCCTACGCGTAAGTTATTCCTTGGTTTGATCTTCATTTTTGTGGCTTACTCCGTGTTTTCTTACTTGGATAAGTCTGAAAATACGTCGACTTTGGATATCTTTTGCACTGTGATAGTGTAAAAGATCATTTGGGCAAAACCCTAAAATTACGCATAAGCATAAGCTTACGCGTAGAAATCCTACGCATAAGATTTATCTTACCCCTAAGCCTAGTCTTACGCATAAGATAATCCTACGCCTAACTTTCTACGCCTAACTTTTGTCTACGCATAACTTTAGCGTCTTTTCCCTACTTACGCGTAAGCTAAATCTACGCGTAACTCCTTATTGTTACGCGTAACTTTGGTGTTTTTACGCATAATGGCTATTGTGATTTCTACGCCTAAGGACACTTCTTCATCAAAGGTTCATTCGACTACAAAGATCCATTTTTACCAACACAAGTTTTCAACATGTCTCAACCACCATACTCTAACTATTTCCCTTACACTTATTCTCAACGACAACAACAACTAAGTCCACAACATCAACAATGAAATCAACAACAAGCAATTTATCAACAACAATTTAATCAACAACATACTCCACAAATTGGTGCAATTCCTCCACCACAAATGGTTCAAACACTGCCAAGTCTTCAAGTTCAACCCTACACAAATGAATTCAATCAACATCTATCAAGGAACACTATTAAGGAACCCACTTGGTTTGCAAAGATGTGTGAAGCTTTAAGCAGCCAACAATCAATTCATGAGGCTGGATCACTTGATAGACCTCCAATGCTCACTCCCGGAAACTACGATCAATGGGTGATAAGGTTCTTTAGGTTTTGTGATCTGAAGAAGCCACATGGAAAGTTCTTAAAAAAGGTTATCTTGGAAGGTCCATTTGAGATGCCTACTGTCATTGTACCCGGAGATCCTAATGCTATTCCACCAAGAGATGAACAAACAAACATTGCTACTGTTGCAGATCTAAATCCAACTGAACTTCTACACTATGAAGCTGATGAGCTTGCAATGCAATATATCCTTTTAGGATTACCTAACCCAATTCTTCGAAGTGTTGATGCTCAAAAGACTGCAAAGGAAATGTGGGACCATATTCATCTTCTTATGGAAGGATCTGTACTCAATCAGGAGGATTTGGAATCCAAAATTTACTTGGCTTATGAACACTTCATGATTGAACCTGGAGAGACACTAGAGTCTTATCATCATCGATTTTCAGACATCATCAATGATTTGGATAAACACAACATCATCATGCCAAGAATTGCAGTGAATACTAAGTTCCTGAGTAGTCTTGGTCCTGAATGGGAGAAGTATGTCATTTTTCTCCGTCAAGCGAAGAATATGCATCATTCTACATATGGATTGTTGTACGATTACTTGAAGCCTCATGAGAAGGAAGTTGATCGGGAAAGGATTCTCCGTGTTCAAATTGCTCAACCTACACATCCGGAAAATCAACAACTTGCCTTATATGCTCAACAAAGTTATCCTCCTCAACAAGCAACTCAACCAACTGCCTTTGTCACACAAAACGATCAATCACAGCAATCTCAACAAAATCAATTGGTTCCTTACAACAACAACAATGATCAAGCACTTCATAGTCAAACTAATGAGGAATCCGATCCGTTCGAAGCATTGCAACAGGGATTTGTTATGATTGCTAATGCTTTTAGCCGTTATACCAACAAATCCAACAATCGTATTCGTTCCTCATCCAATACACAAAATCAGGCTGTTGTGAACAATGGATGAGTTGAAGTTCAGAATCGTGGTTATAGTCGTCAAATGGGAGGTGGTCAAGGGTTTAATGCTATGGGTAGGAATAACAACAGAGCTCAAGTGGTGGAACAGGGAAATGCTCAGAATGGGTTGAATGGTCTTCAATGCTACAACTGCAATGAGAAGGGACACCTGGCTAATGCATTCCCAAAGCCAAGGACTAGGGGCAGTGCTTATTTCAAAGAGGCTCTTCTTTTGGCTCTTAAGGATGAAGCTGGTGGATCTCTGACAAACAAAGAACAGAGCTTTATGGCAGATGCAGACTCAGATGATTATATGGAGGATTTGCATGCCAATGCAGCTGTTATGTTGATGGCTAATATGCATGAGTTACACATGAGTGACACAGGCCCAGTGTATGACACTGATGGCTTGTCTCAGGTACCCGAACAAACCATCATCATATCTGAACTAATATCTCCGCCAATATCTGAATCCGGCACGGCTCAGACTGTTCAAAATGAGTCATCTACATCTAATTCTGACGATTTTAAAATAAACCCCGTAGTTACATTTGACGATCAAGATGACCTTATGGTTTCCTTTGATAATCAAATTGACTCCGTGGTTGTACTTGAGGATCTAAATAATGATCATGTTGTGACTCACGTTGAACAAGCCGAACTGTTGCCTCATCCAGATTTTGCTCGTTTAATTCAAGACCATCAAATCAAAATGGAGGAATGTTATGCATTAAATAAGGAACTAAAAAGCAAAAATGCACTGTTAACCAAGGATTTTGAATGCTTACAAATGCAACTCAACTTTTTCAAAACTCAAGAAAACCGTGAAAAAGGTTTTGAAGCTGCTTTTGCTAAATCTCATCAAAACGAAAAATATTTAGAGAGACAGATGCGTGATCTAGCCGCTTCGAAGAATGCTTTGTTGTCTGAAACAGAACAACTGAAACATGAACATAAAAAGCAAATTAACGCTCTCACCTTGGAAAATCAAAAAGCTAAGGCTGAGTTGTTAACTTGTCAAAAACAGTTCTCCGCATACAAAAAGCATTCAACAAATCGGGTAGATGACCTTCTTGAAGAAATTATCGGCTTGCAAAACAAAATTAAAGAGTTTAAAACTGTTGTTTACAAACATGGTGAATCAGTAACAGCTATTGAAAAGTTTACTTTAAAACCCAATCCAAAAGGATATGGACCAAATCTAGTTGATTACAAACCAAAGCTTTCACTAAAAACATTCAAACCAAATCCTGAAGTTTCCAGTGCAGAATATAAAATTAATGATACTATTATGAGTGTTGTTGAATATCATCGTCAAGAGGAATTAGATGTAGAAGACGAGAGTCGATCAAAATTAAAAACTGTTGTTTACAACAAACCTTTTAATTATTCAAAACCGGTCACTTTCGTCACACCAACGGATTCTTCTAACACACCAAGGGTTATCATCAAAACACCTGAGTCTTCTAATGTTAATCCCCAACCAGATTATGCACAAATTTATGGTCCTTTACCTTCCATCAGTGAAGTAAACTCAAAACCTGAAAATCGAAAAATTCTTAGATATTTTGACATTTTCATGGCTGACCTCAAAATTTTACAACATGAGATAAAATATCGTTCTGAAATCAAAATTGATCTTTTTCAATCGCCTCTGGCGCGAGAACAAAGAGACATTTTTCAGAAACATCTTTTACCTAACGTTAAAAATTTGAAAAGTTGTGCATTAGCTTGGGAAAAGGATTTTCATAAGGAACTTGGAGTGATGAAGGTCATTTTCGAGAAAACCGAAACATCTATTTCTAATACTAAACGTAAAAAGAAACTGTTAAGAAAAGATGTTGATCGACTCTTGGAAGATGTTATCTGTGCTGATATCCATAATGTTGTGTTATTCTATTCTTTGCCACATGCATCTGATTATATCTCTGTTGATAATGTTGACACTGTGGTAACTATTGAGAATACTGATAATGTGCTTCAGATCGAGTCTTTAAAAGCTGAAAATAAACGATTACTTAACGAACTTTACAATGCAAAACGTCGTCTTAATTGGTGTGAAAAAGATATTCACAATCATCAACTTAGTTTTCAAAAGAAAATCGCTTAGTTGAGTGCAAAATCTTCTGATCCTAAAATTGAGCAACTGGATGATCAAAACGTGTCTTTGAAAAGTCAAATTTCAAAATATGAACAAGAACTTGTAACAGTTAAACAAGAATATGGTGTCATATTTGATTACTCAATAAGACTCGTCATGAAGCATCAAACGAACTTGATCACTATCTTGCTCACACTAGAGAAGTCATGAATTTTGCTGGTAATATTCGTTCTGAAAATCAAGATTTGATTCACACTATCTCTAAGTTAAGAGAAATGTTAGGAAAGTATGAACAACTTCCGCCAACCATCATTAAGAGATTAGCACCAGTAACACTTAGTAATCGTGCACCTAGAATCCCTACTGCCAAATCACAAGTTGCTAACGTGCTTCCTTCTATTGAAACAGGAATAGTTGCGTCTTTTGCAATCGTCCGCACTTCACAGCCTAGGAGCACTCAATCGAAGAATAGGAAGTTGCGACCTAAGAAAAGATCAATAAGGAATGCTAAAGTAGAAGAACACCCTAGGACTATGAATAAGACTCACGTTGCTTCCACTATAGATGTTGCGTCTGGAAAATGTAATAGAAATGGTGATGTAACGAATGCTAAACCTTTAAGCACTTTTGATATTCAGTCTGATGCACCTTGTGTTATTTGTCGTAAAAGTATGAATTCTGATTGTCATGACAAATGTGTTGCTAAAGCTATAATCTCTCGTTTACGGAATCATAAGAATCGGCATACCTCTAGGCCCACTAATCAGTCTAAGTCTGTGCGTGGTAGACCGCCTTCTTTAGATTCTAAGGCAAGCATTGCTGTCCCTGTAGCTCCAGTTTCACCTCCTAAGAATGTAGTACCACCTAGTGCATTCACAATGACTAAAGCAAATAGTAGTTATAGATGGCAGAAATGGATATATAACACATTAGGATTTAAATGGATGCCTAAAGTTATTAATGTGTGTATGTCTACTATCACTGCTTTAGAACCCTCTAACATTTCGGGTTCCACATCTACTTCTATTCCATCTGTGTCGTCTGTGTGTAATGCAGGTGATACAGATCATTCTCTGGATTGTTGATAGCGGATGTTCCCGACACATGACAGGCAACCTTAAACTGTTATCAAACTTTATTGCAAAGTTCATTGGCACTGTCAGGTTCGGGAATGATCACTTCGCGGCTATCATGGGCTACGGAGATTATGTCAATGGGAACATCGAAATCAGCAGGGTTTACTATGTGGAAGGCCTCGGTCATAATCTGTTTTCAGTAGGTCAGTTTTGTGATGGAGATTTGGAGGTTGCTTTCCGGGAGAAAACTTGTTTCATTCGTGATCTACAAGGAAATGACCTTATGTCTGGCTCGCGTAATTCTAGTCTCTACACTATCTCTATGCAAGACATGGTTGCTTCATCTCCCATCTGCTTACTTTCAAAGGCAACATCAACAAAATCCTGGCTATGGCACCGTCGTCTCTCACATCTAAACTTTCAAACCATCACCAATCTTGCTCGACACAAACTAGTTGAAGGTCTCCCACGATTCCGGTATTCAAAAGATCACCTTTGCTCAGCCTGTGAACAAGGGAAAAGCACTCGTGCTCATTTACCTTCAAAGGTGGAACACAGCTCTCAGCATGTGCTTCATATTCTTCACATGGATTTGTGTGGCCCGATGCGCGTGCAAACGATCAATGGCAAATGCTACATCTTAGTAATTGTTGATGACTACTCACGATGGACTTGGGTCTACTTTCTTCGAAGCAAAGACCAAGCTCCACACATGATCATCACCTTTCTCACGAAAATACAGGTTCAGCTCCGCAACACCGTCAGGCTAATCAGAACAGACAAAGGAACTGAATTTGTTAACCAAACCCTTCGTGAATTCTATAAGAAAGTGGGAATTCAGCATCAAACATCTATTGCACGTACACCAGAACAAAACGGAGTTGTTGAAAGACGAAACCGAACGTTAGTGGAAGCTGCAAGAACAATGTTAATCAATGCTACACTTCCAGATTACTTGTGGGCAGAAGCCGTATCTACTGCATGCTATACTCAAAACCGTTCTATGATCACAAAACGCCACAATAAAACACCTTTCGAGCTTGTCCACAACCATAAACCGAATCTCAAACACTTTCATGTATTTGGATCCCTTTGCTATCTGAATAATGATCATGATGATTTTGGAAAGCTCAAAGCCAAAGCTGACATTGGAGTCTTTATTGGATATTGTGAGAATTCTAAAGGTTACCGGATCTGGAATCGTCGTACAAAACAGGTGATGGAAACGATTCATGCTCATTTTGATGAACTTACAGAAATGGCTTCTGAGTATAACAGCTTAGAACCTGGTCACAACCGCTTAAACTTCCCTCAACCCCCATCATCAGCTGAACAAAGCCCCCAGCTCACTCGTCAACAAATGGAAAGGTTATTTGCTCCGCTGTTCAGTGACGATATTGATGAACGTGCTCCAGGTGTATCCGCTGTTTCCGCTGCTCAACCTGATAATACTCTTATACCTGATACACCTGCTACAACAACTACTGTTGAAGATGCACCTACACCAGTTGACTCCAACACAACAGTTGAACACACCGCTTCCAACAATGATGAACCGGCTGATGATATTCTGAATGAAGTACCCCCACCTGCAGATTTTGATCCAAATGCGTTCTTTAACCCGTTTGCTAATGACACTGCTGCACCTGATGTCGCGGAATCATCAACAAACCATTTGAATCCTCAGAATCTGCACAATGTATACCAACATCAACCCTCTACACATCGATGGACAAAAGACCATCCTCTGGCTAATATTATTGGCAACCCGAATCAACCAGTCGTTACGAGACAACGTCTTCACACAGATGGTGAACATTGCATTTATGCACTCACTGTCTGCCAATCTGAGCCTAAAAACATTAAAGACGCAATGACAAAAGACAACTGGATTGAATCCATGCAAGAAGAACTCAACCAATTCAAACGTCTTGAAGTATGGGAACTGGTTGAAAGACCAACAGGGGTCTACGTCATTGGTCTCAAATGGATTTGGAAAAATAAATTGGATGATGAAGGGAACGTAATCCGAAACAAGTCACGTCTAGTTGCTAAGGGTTATCGTCAGGAAGAGGGAATAGACTTTGAAGAATCTTTTGCTCCGGTTGCTCGTCTTGAGGCTGTTCGGATATTTCTCGCGTTCGCGGCTCATATGAATATGACGGTCTTTCAGATGGATGTCAAAACTGCGTTTCTCAATGGACAACTGAAAGAAATGGTTTATGTCAGCCAACCCGAAGGATTCGTTGATCCAGAGTTCCCGAACCATGTCTACAAACTGAACAAAGCTCTTTATGGTCTCAAACAAGCCCCTCGGGCATGGTACGATAAGCTATCATCTTTCCTCATTGCTAATAATTTCACCAAAGGTTCGGTTGACCCAACTCTCTTTAAACAATATCACGGGGCACATATCTTAATTGTTCAAATTTACGTGGATGACATCATTTTTGGGTCTACACATAAAAAGTTTTCAATCGCTTTTGCAAAACTAATGAAGAAATTTTTTGAAATGTCCATGATGGGTGAACTTACGTTCTTTCTAGGATTACAAGTTCATCAATCACCCCGTGGTATTTTCTTGAGTCAGTCCAAATATGCCCTTAAATTGTTAAACAAATTTGGAATGAAAACCTGTGATACTTATGCCACACCAATGACTCATACCAAGAAGCTAGACGCTGATTTACATGAGAAATTAGTGGACCCTACCAAAAAACCGAAGTATTATTGGGTCTCTCATGTATCTAACAGCTAGCAGACCTGATATTGTATTTGCCGTTTATCTATGCTCCCGTTATCAGTCGCGACCAACTGAAACCCACCTCTCTGAGGCTAAAAGAATCCTCCGATACATCATGGGAACTATTAACTTGGGGATCTGGTATCCGAAGGATTCTGGTTTTGAACTAATCACTTTTTCAGACGCTGACCACGCAGGATGCTTAGACTCAAGGAAAAGTACTTCAGGAGCTCTACAATTTCTTGGTGATAAACTGGTGTCTTGGCAATCAAAGAAGCAGGATTGTACATCGCTGTCATCAACCGAAGCAGAATATGTAGCCATGTCCGCGTGTTGTGCTCAAGTCATCTGGATGAGAACACAACTCAAAGACTATGGTTACGTATTTGACAGAATCCCGATGTACTGCGACAATCGGAGTGCCATTGCGATCTCGTGCAACTCAGTTCAGCACTCAAAATCAAAGCACATCGATCTTCGTTATCATTTCATCAAGGATCACGTGGAACATGGTACTGTTGAATTATACTTCGTGGGTACTGAATACCAATTGGCAGATCTACTCACCAAAGCCTTGCCTCCCGCTAGGTTTAATGAGTTGGTCCACCGGATTGGTATGATGTATTTGACTCAAGAGGAATTGGATGACCTCCTAAAACAGTCTTAAAAACCTGTCAAACACCAAAATATCTTTTGTAAATATTTTTTCAAAAACAAAATACAAAAATATAAAATCTGATAAAACAACAAAAATATTCTTCTCATCTAATTTTCTTTCAACATGGCAAGTACAATTCTTCCATCAACACTTTAATCTTTCAAAATTCAGTATTTTTCAGATCAAGTGTTGAGGGGGAGAATATTGTCACTTAACTGTTTCAAAACATCTGTGTACTTGCATGTTATCTTATCCCGGTTGAACCTTTTATCAATGGTGGTAAAATTTTCTGGTTAAACTGACACTCCTCGAACTAAAATTAATAACCTTTCATCATTTATTAAGTCGAGGGGGAGTGTCGTCAAGTTTCGTTCTTAAAATCTTTGTTTGGTAACCAAAATGGAAGTTAAATGGCTTTGTATGTAAAAGGAAAAGGTGGAGGGACCGAAACTGTCAAAATATTAAAGTTATTTTAATAAAACACCTCCCACCTAACTTTTTCACTTCACATTTAATACTCTCAACCAAAAAAAAGATCCTACGCCTAAGAATCAATTGACAAATCCGTGCTTTTGATCATCATTTTGTAAGTGATTTCGTGTTTACAACATGTTTTTAAGCAATGGTTTTGAATTTTTCAAAAAACCAACGGTTAAAACGTTGTATAATCTTGTTTTTGTGATCTACGCGTATATGTATGATCACATGATCAAGATTGTGTGTTTATGGTTAAAAGGATAGTGTCAAAACGTTTCTAATACTTCAATGATATCGTTTTAATCATCAAAACTCGCCCAGAATCATGAATTGAATGATTTATGAAATTAGGGTTTATGCGTGGTTTTGGGTATTTTCAAATGTGAAGGTTCTTGGTCAAAAAGATTGTTGTGTGATGCTCATATCATGTTGAATCTAAGATTTCCAGGCTCTATAACCACCCAGAAACACTGATTAATTCAGAATTAGGAATTAGGGTTTAAAGTTCTAAAGTTTGGGTATTTTTGTTTCATCACGAAATAGATGTTAAAACTTGGTTATAGACTCTCACAACACCTAAGACCTACCAGAAAAAGTTTGGTGCAAATTCCATGGTTAGAATTGTTATGCGTAATTCTTGAACTATTAGGCTTTTTGACTTACGCGTATGTGTTTCTACGCATAAACTGTGTAATATGTTTCATGTCATAATCTGTTTTAATATGACTATACGTGTTAAGATTGATGATATGATGATTTTATTTCAGGCTTGCTACTCGTAAAATTCAGAATCAAGGTCGATTGTTACTCTACGCATAAGGATCACCTTACGCGTAGGCAGTTATGCGTAAGAGTAATCCTACGCGTAACTACTACGCATAAGGTTCTACAATGGGACTACGCGTATCCTGTGAAGGATATGCGTAAACAGTGACCTCTACGCATAAGGTCTACTCTTACGAGTAAGCCTTACGCATAAGGTCTTTATACGCCTACGCGTAAGCCCTACGCATAAGGTCCCCTTTTCCTACGCGTAACATTTCTTACGCGTAAGTTAGGATCCTACGCATAAGCTTTCGTCTACGCGTATATCACTTATGTTTACGCGTAACTTTGCCAAATCTACGCCTAAGCCTTGATAGACCTTCATTATGAATTGTTACATGCACAAACTTGTTAATAAACAAATCATATCGTCACGAAACCAATAATGTCACTAATAAACTTAATCGTTTAATATGTTGTGTTAAATAAGTGATAACATAAACTTTAAAACTTAAAGTTAACTAACTCACGAAACTTATCACGACGACATTGGACTATTAAACAAACAAGTGACTTTGGACTCGTAACAATCTTTGACACTGTATATTCAATAATTAGACAATAAAACCTTCTGTTGACTAACATTATGTCTTTCGATATGTTGGTTCTTTTGGCTAATGTTATTTCAGATCACGACATGACTGCTCAAATGAATGTGGATGCACCAGAAGTTCTCACAATTGCTGACATCTTCCCTAATGGCTATCCTAGAAAGATTGGAAAGAACAACCTTAGGGTTGACTTTGAAACCCTCACCTGCTCTGAATCTTCTTGTCTCATTGCTGTGGATATTCTAAGGAATCATCCCTACCAGAACATGCTATCACACTCTGCTACTGTACCGGAAATCTATATTCAGCAATTCTGGAATTCTATGCAGAGGATCACAGGTCAAAGTGCAGTGACAGTGACGCTCAATCACAAACAAGTCACCATCACTCCTGCAGACTTACGGGCTGTTCTCATCATTCCTGACATCACTCCAACCGACTTCTTTGCTACACCTACTGAAGAGACAGTTCTGCAATTTCTTCTTGACATTGGCTATGATGAAACTTCAAGGATTATTACTAAGCATTCTCACGTGGAGCTTAAGAACATTCCTCAACCATGGAGAACCCTCTACATCATCATTACCAAGTCTATTTCTGGTCGTGACAGTGGTTATGAGCATCCAAAGCTCATAGAACTGCAAATCTTCTGGTCTCTAATCAATAAGAAGGACATCGAAATCGAAGCACTGATATGGGAGGACATGATGCTATTTCACAAGAAGCTTGGCTCAAAGATTCCCTATGTCAGATATACAAAGCTTTTGATCCAGAGAGCACTTGGGCTTAATCCTGATATCCCCAAGAGGCTCAATGACCCCGACAATCACGACTTGTTGTCCGAACCTATCCTTTCTATCAGAATCAAGGAATCGACAACTAAGAAGCACGGTGCCGTGCTGCCTGATCACCTTCTATCTAAAGAACTCAAGAAGCTTGAAACGTACAAAAGGTATCTAGTAGCAGTAAAAGAAGGCAAAGTTGGTCATCTTGATGAAAAACCTTCAGGAACTCCTACTCGGAGAACCAGAAGAGGAAGTGCTGGAAGTGCAGTTAGCACAGAGAGTCAAAGGAAGTTCCCCAAGAGGAACCCTTCAAGAAATAGGATTGTTCCCTCTAAGGAAGCTTCTCCCATCCCAATCCCTAAGCCCGAACAGCAAAGAAAGCTTTTGGACGAAAGCTCTGAAGGTACTGACACAGATGAAGAGATTACATACTCTGAAACTGCAAAGGATGACAATCCTTCAGTACCAAAACCTCCAAGTCCTCAAGCTGATAAAGGAAAAGGGAAGACTCCTGCACTTGTGCCCTATGATGAGAGCTCTGAAGAAGAAGAAGAGCTACTGGATCAATCCTACAGGAAGAAGTTTAAATTTTTTAGACACCTTCAAAAAGCTGAAGAATTTGCAAAAGACCAAATGGGTGGCCCCGGAGGATCAAGTGGTGCTGCTCACTCTTCACCAGATCCTGATGCGGTTAATCGACCCGATAAGGGATCTGGTGCCACCACTCTTATGCAACAACAAAAGCTTGTGGAGGATACTATCGAATATGAGTTTGAGAAACCTGAAACTGAGAAGTCTGAGAAAGATAAAGATGCTGATTGTGACAAGTTGCTTCTGGAAAGTCCTACATGTTCACAGAAGGAAACGTCTGAACCGCCCAAGGACCCCGAGTCTCCTCACGTCTCATCCTTATCCGATTCTTCTTGTCATTCATCACAACCACCATCAAAGAGATCAACCAAATCATCATCCAAATCAGTGAAGAAACCACCTCGTTCTTGGATTTCTCACACTCATAAACGAATTGTGAATGCTGTCAAACAAGTCAGAAAGAAAGACGTGCTCAACATTAAGTTGAATTTCTTTGCTGATCACATACAGCATCTGTATGACGAGAATGAAAAGATGAAAGGAGAAAGGAAGTTTATTCAGGAATTCATGAAAAATCATCGTCAAGAGGAGCTGAACAAGATGATTGAAGGCTACACTCACAAGTACCTTCAGGATATCACTGCTAAAGTCACAAAGGAATTGGAGAAGACGGCAAGAGAATATACTCACAAGTTTCTTCTCGACATTGTCCCCGGTGTGACCAGAGAAGTATTTTCCAGACAACTCACTCCAAACATCGTCACATTGGTTAAACATATAATGGCCAAAGAAACTGATCTTTCTGAATCTGAGTTACTCGCTAAACTGGTGATGCAAATGTCAAAGCGATCTGGAACGTTTACTTCGGATGAAGCAAAATTTTTCGAAGGTCTCCTTGACTTTCAACTAAGATCTTCATGCAAGGAGTCAACCGATCAACCCAAACGGCCAAGAGATGACGATGATGCGGACAAGGACTCTGCACCTAAACGTCAGAAGCAGTCTGGTGAATCTTCGTCTATGCAACCCCCTCCTCAACGAACTCCTGCTCAACAAAGGTCCCCTCCTCGTTCTTCTACAGATAAACCTCAGGACGATTCCAAGTTACCACCCCTGACTCAGAAAACCGGTGATCACTTTGAGTATTCGGGTGGTGACGATGAAGAGGTCCTTGAGCCCCTACAACAACCCACCTCTCCCAAACAAGTTCAGAAACCAGAATCATCATCTAGGCCTTCGAAAAAGAAGAAGAAGAAGGCACCCATGGTTGACGTCGTATCATGGCTAGATGACGATAAAACTGAAGAATTTGAATGGTTCTCTACTCTTGTTAACAACACTCCCTACCCTGAAGAAGGTCAGGATTTGGTAGACGGTAATACATTGGAGCATGCAAAACTCTTGCAAGAAAAGTTCCATGTGAAGAAGATGACGAAACCCGAGTTGAAGCGAATCAAGAATGAAGCATTTCAACTGTTAAAAGACAGCTCCGAAAGTGCCATCGAGGTCGAATATCACCTTGAGAACATTGCTCGAGCCATGTCTAACAACATGGATTGGCTCAACCCAGAAGCAAACGTCGACTTCACTAAACGGGACAACTCTCCATATTACACCGACTGGTCAAAACCTCTACCAACAATTGGCCAAACAGCTGAACCTAGGATTCCATTCAGATATTTCTTCAACAAAGACCTGGAATTTCTTCTACATGGTGGCGATGGATCAAGGAAATACGCTACATCTTTGACACTTCCATTTTCTGCAGCCATATACTCAAATTGCATAGCCATCGAGGAACGTGCCAATCACTTGTGTTCCGACAAAGTGGAAGCATACGACCGCGATGCAATGTACGGGATGCATCATTGGCCGGAACGCCAAAGAATCTACTACAGAAGCTGTCAGGTTCAGAAGTCTCAACATGCAGTGTTCAGTACTAAGGATATCGTTGCCATCAAACATGTTGTTCTGTCATCTAAGTGGGACTACACCTTCCTTAAGAATATCGTGGTCAAACGACAAGATGAAAGGGACCATGCTTTCTCTGAAGCTGACTTTGAGAATTTGTCTATCAACGACATTGAAGACATGTACCTTGCTAAAGTACAAGGTCGCATGAGGCAATTTTCAACCGAAGTAAAACGTGAATTCATCAAGTCACTACTCATCTTCATCAGCCGCATAGTCATCAAGGAACGTGTAGAAGATCTTTAGCTGGCAGTTGAATCTTATCAGACCCGTGTCAACTTCACACCACCTCAGCTAGATCTTCCCGACATCAACCAGCTCTCATAATATACACTCATCAGTAAACCTTTCGGCGTCGTTTACCGTAGTGAACTACAAAGAAATTGCTTAATGGCGTGTAGTGAACTTCACAAGTTTGGGGATCACACTTTGAAGATGGTTAGGGACGGATTGGCATATAGGTTGAAGGACATACGTCAAAAGATTGGGTCTCCTAAGCGATGGAATTCTCAGGATCGCAGGGATGTGAGGAGGATCATCAGAATGATTGATGAAAGGTTGTTTCGAAGGGATCAGTTCAGAACGTTGGAAAGCTTTGTTGGTGGTCGACCCAGGATTAACATCACCGGCTATCAATGCCCGGTTCGTACTCCTGGCAACATCACTGGACTTCCTGGTACCCCTTGAATTGTTTCCTTCATTATTACATTTGGATGTGTGATTATATATGTCTATGGCTTGTGCACAAATAACAGTGTACAACCCGTAATTGTCAAGAAAGGACCTTGTGGTACGCTTTAGTGCCACAATCCTTATAAAAGGAGCGAAAGCTTCTTACTTTTGAGTAAAACCTATCAAACCTTTCATTATTCAAGGTTTTGCTCAAAAGAACAAGTACTTCCCCGTATGATTTTCAAAACCTCAACCGTTTATATCACTTGTTGAGGGGAAGTATTTGAATTAAAACTTTGTTCACAAATTGTTCACAGTGGTCACTCTTCCCGCAACACTCGAAATGGTCATATTTATTCTCAACTGTTCAAAAATAACATTTTATATGCCATTTTTGAGGGGGAGAAAATTATGTGATAAGAAATATGTTGTGTAAATGCAAATGAATCTTTGTGTAATAGACTTAACCAACGAATTGACGGTACTAAAACTGTTAGTAACTCGAAAAGACTTGTCCTGGACGGGTAATAATTTCAAGCTAGTTCGCTAGTAATGTAAACGTGTCTCGCAAAGGACTTGTCCAAGTAGAAAGTACCATTCGAGATACTCTTGGTAGACATGAACTCTGACGGGTTTGACAAACTTTCGAGGTTTGTCTACACCTTCAAGATAGTTATTAGAGCCAGTTGTCACCTAAAAGCTGACAATGTAACTCTTTAACTATACAACGTAACTGTGTCTCGCGGGAGATTGTCTATCTTGAGTTGATCAATTCAAAAGTGCGCGCTCTTCCCACACAGTGCAGATTTCCGTCAAAACTCTAAAGCACATGTGGAGGGGGAGTATTTCTGCTAAAAGATAAAACTCTCACAGTGGTTCAAACATGTTTTTCATTTACAAACCCCTTGAGAGATTCTTCACAACAGTGGTTTTCATGGCAACATAGGTTAGTCATGGAGTTATAAGGTGACTAAGGTTAGGAATAACCGTCCTATGATCCGCCAGAGCCGGAGGGATCTACCCAAGGACACCACAAATAGTTAGAATCTAGAAGTCCTTAGGTATGAGAATCGGAGAAAGAAGGAGTTGAAGAATCAAAAAGAAATGCAAAGAAAAGGGTGAAAAGAAATAGCCCTCCAGATTATTCAACTTAGGGCAGACACCGGGTTCAATTCATATGCTACTGGTTGTCACTTGATGACGCCGGTATTGAAGATTAAAAGTCGTCATGGACCCAGTGACGCATGCACTAAACCTTCTTAGCCACTCAAGTTTCTCTCAATAGAAGCTTGTTTCATTCTCACAGGGAACCCTACGTAAACTATTGGCTTTCTCTTAGAGATCGCTGGTATTGAAGAAGGAGACCCTCTCCCTAGTCTCCGCTCAGGAAAACCAAAACGCACTATTGAGTCTAGAGCCACGAGATTCATCAAAAGATCTCTTAGGAACACTTGACAATTCATCACTTGTTGATCAACATATAAGATCATCAGTGGTTCTTTTTGAGTCCTTCACAGATCTTAGCAATCTGTCGAGAACATTTATGAGAGGTTCACAACTGTGATCCTCAGTGATTGAATGGAAACTCCTGCCAGGGTCAACATCAAACAGCCCTGACAGCAGGTCACTTTGGTAACTCCCCGTGGATTACGCTTAGTGTGTCTCAAACGGTCTACAATCGTGAGGTGATGCGTTGGTGTACCTCAGCGACTCATCTGAACTGTAGATGTACTTCGGTACATCGCGTTATCTCACTTGTGGGACTCCAGTTCAGGAACGGCCTTTGTAAGAATTAGAGTTGTGTTTTCACACTATGTTGTTAACACTCTCGAAGTTCAAACTTGTAAGTGCCGGAATCCGCTTATTACTAACCGTTTTAAATGTTTTCTTCTTATGGAAGCTCCGGAGCGGGATGATCGTGCAGATTCTTCTCATGCTCACGCTAACATCATCACTAATGGAAGTTCTATTCAGAAGCAACACAACAGTCAGAATGATTCTTTGTCAAACCAAAGAATCTACAAAGTTAAAGACTTAAAGAACTTCATCAGTATTGAATTCCAACGTCAAAGAGCGTGTGAGCATGTTGAATGACGTGGAGACACTGGAGCAGCGAAGCAGACCTGAGGCAGACTTGATGCAGACTACAACATACTATCAATTTCTTCACAAAGAACAATGATCAAAGAACAAAGTTAAAGATGACGTCAAAGCATAACTGTTCAAAGACAACTATCTCTCTACATTGGGGAGATTGTTCGAATCGAGGCAATTCTTCTCACAAGAAAGAAGAATGTCAGAAGACGTCAGAGCTACTATTACATCAACGCCTTCACCGTTCATCACCAACACTTGAGGGGGAGATTGTTGGAATCACTCCTAAACCATAATCAAGTGTTTGTAATTAATATGTAATAGTTAGCTTTATTATGGCCTTTATGTTTGCAATTAGCCTTAGGCTTATGTAGAAGGCCCATAAGCCTAGGCCTTAGTCCATTAAAGAAAGGATGGAAACTAGAAGTGTTGCCCTAGCTTTCCTCCTATAAATACCTTATGTAAACCCTCACTTGAGGGTTGGTTGTTCAAGTTATTTCTCTCATTACACATCTACGCCTAACCGTGCTTTATATCGTGTGTGTGTGTGTGTGTTTTACTTGTTCAATCACCTTATCTCTTTCTATATTACTTGTGTTTGTAAAACTAGTAACCTAACAGAAACGCAACTTCCAAATCATCATCACAGAATTGTCCAACTGAGAAAAGATTATGTCCAAGACCTTCAACATAATAAACCCGACTGATCTCGATGTTTCCATTAACATAATCTCCATATCCCATTATTGCAGCAAAATGATCATTCCCGAATCTGACAGTACCGATGAACTTTGAAACAAAGTTTACTAACAGTTTAAGATTGCCTGTCATATGCCGGGTACATCCGCTATCAACAATCCATAGAACGAGTTGAATCACCTGCAACACACGAAGACAACGAGGGTGGTATAATGGAAGCAGTGGAACCCAAAGAGTTAGTGGGTTCCATTATGTTAGTGTTACACACATTTGCACATTTAGGAATCCATTTAAAACTTGAGGTACGCTGCAACCATTGTTGCCATAACCAATTAGTTTTCGCTTTGGTTTTAGTGAAGTCACTAGGTGAGTATACTTTCTTAGAAGATGTTTTTGCAGCAATGGGTGTGTCAACAGATTTCTCAGAAACTACACTGTGCACCTTCCCTAAATTCGATTTTGCAACTATAGTGGACCTAGAGGGAGGGCCAGTTATAGATTTCTTAGAACGAGCTAACAGAGATTTTGCAACACATTTTTCATGATTACCAGACATCATACTTTTACGACAGAAAACACAAGAAGCATTAACGTTTGAAACGTTTGCAGACTTATAATTTGTTACACTGACATTAGAATTACAAGTTTCCAAATTTGAATCTAAAGCAGATGCAACATGATTTTTATTCGATTTCCTAAGATGAACTTCTACTTCTGAGTCGGACGAGTGCTCTTCCTATGTTGTGAGATCCTAGTATTTTCTTTTTGTCTCTTTTTCTCAGATCTTCTAACATTAGTGGACGCAACTATTCCTGTAGAAGTGGAAGAAATCAAATTAGTTTCCTGAGTTTTGTCAATTATATACATGCCAGGAGCAATCACGTTTGTGTTACTAGACTTGCTAGAGGCTTGTTTAGCTAGCTTTTCTTTAAGCTCAATGATGATGTGTTTTTGATCCTGAATTATGGAATTTAATCTTCCTTGTTCACCCAACATTTGTCGAGTGTATTCAACATGGTGATCAAGTTCTTTTAACGCTTCAGAACGAACAGTTTTAAGAGAATCAAAAATCGTTTGATATTCCTTTTTGACTTGTGCAATCTCTTGTTCATATTTGAAAATTTGACATTTTAACGACGCATTTTCATCATCAAGAAATTCGACTTATGATAGTCGCGACTGTTCCAAAGAAAACTTTTCCTTTTGATTTTGGAAAGCAATTTCAGATTCAATTGTTTGAGACTGACACCATTGAAGTCTTCGTTTAAGTTCAGAAATCTCCATTGAAAGTTTAGATTGGACATCATGATTTTGTGAAAACATTTTCTCATTTTCCTCTTTTAATTTCTCAATTTTATGCCTTAACATCTGATTGTCCATTTCCAACGTTTGAACCATATTGAGATTCTCAGCAGTTAACACAATATCATTCACAGAAGCAAATTCACAATATAAAACCACAGAAGCAATATTAGCAGAAAGAGCATCTTCTAACAATTGATCAAAGGCATTTTGAAGATCTTGGTTTTTGCATTGTTCTTGTGAAACTGAATTTTCAAGTGTGTTAAAAGATTCAATCATTGAAGTCACCTCTTGTTGAAGTTCCCTTTCCCAGTGTGTTGCACACAGACGCAAATGTGCGACGTGAGGTCAAATTTGGGTTTGAAACATTTGTCTTTGCTCTCTTGCATAAGCATATTGAAAATTAGATGCTTTTAACTCATAATTTTTCTCAATTGCCGTTTCTAAAAATGAAATATCTTCCATAAACGTTTGAAAGTACCATAATACTAAACAAGGTTTATGAGTTTTTGGCAACGAGTTGCTTTTGCAAGAGGACGGTAAAGGATAATTTATTTGTGCAACACTGTGAACGAGACCTTCCACGCAAGATGCCTCAGTTAATTCAGAAATATTATACGATGGTGTTGAAATGACATTTAGTTTGTAAGAAGCATTTTCTCTTGTGTAATCATATGGTAAAATTCCATTTTGTCGCAATTTTAAGCGACTTCGATCATCTTGTGCCCATTGTTCCTCACAATCAAAACAACAAGTTGCATGCTTGGATCTAAAAGACATTGAGCACTATACAATTTGGGTATTTCCTTGAGAGTTGTTTGAAGAAAACGTGGGTGATTATACCCAAGAGCAAAACGTTTTGAGTCATCAGGACTCGGGAGTAAGGTTGACATTTCAATCTGTTTTACTGAGTGGCCAATCTTATATACAACAGTGCCAAAATATTTTAATTGTCATTCCAATTGAAGACTTTCCTCGATTTGATCATCAATGCGTTTCTTAGATTTCTTTTTGAATTCATAAAAATTTGACCGACTTGTTGAAAAATCTTGGTTAGTGTTGGAAAGTTCCGTTTGAAGATTTTCAATGTTTTTCTGAAGTTCAGACTTTTCTTGTTCAATTTTAGAAATCTTTTCATTATTTGACGCAACAATTTCGTGCATCTGATGTTGAAGATTTTGTTCGTTAACGTAAGATTTTTGAAAGGCCACTTCAAAACTTGTTTCTCGGGTGGATTTAGTTTCAAAATCATTTATCCATTTTCGACAACTCTCAAGTTCAGCAGTCAATGAGGTAATCTCAGCCCTAAGGTTTTGGTTTATCTCATTACATTTTGCAGTTTGGGCTTACATTGGCAGAAGTAATGAATTAAGATATTCTGAATCTAGACCATGAATTGCTTCACTCTGTTCAATATGTTCATTATTTTCATCATCACTTAGGTCATCTAATGTAACCACGGGGTTAATTTGATCGGCTTCAGTATGATTAAATAATGATTCATGTTGAACAGATTGTTGCTCATCAGATGCAGATGCAGACACAATTGCATTTAGGAGGCATATATCATTGTCAGGTACCTGAGATAAACCGTCTGTGTCATAGACTGGTACATTCTCTGTTTGACGGATGGGATGTTCCTGCATATTTGCCATCAAAACAACTGAAGCATTTGCTTTCAAATCTTCATATTCATCAACTGAGAGAGTATCTGCCATAAAACCTTGCTGAGTTTCACTGAGTTCTCCCCCTGCTTCATCCTTGTATGCCATCAGCATGACTTGTTTGTAGTAATCACCCCCTCTGGTTCGTGGTTCAGGGTAAGCATTAGCAAGATGTCCTTGCTTTTTGCATTTATAACAGCGAATAGTAGTCCCTAAAGCCGGTGAATTCCATGTTTCCACAACTTGAACATTTCTCTTGAAATTATTACTACCCGATCCACCTGCTGATGTTTGACCATTCCCAGAATTACCAGAATACCCACTTGTAATCATTCGATGACCACTAGTTCTGTTCTGAACTTCAACTTTGCCACCTTGTATAACTGCGTGACTTTTGGGATTTGATGATGACCGAAGACGATTGTTTGACTGGGTAGAGAACTTGGAGAAGGCTTTAGAAATAAAGGCCATTCCATGATTCAATGCTTCAAAAGCATCATCTTGATCATCATTGGTTTGAGCATAGTATGCAGTGTTAGAATCACCTTCGAGATTGACTTGATGAGAAGGTGTAGGTGGAGCATAAGCAAAGTGACGTTGTTGTTGATCAAAAGCATGATTTGACTTTGGGTATTTATTCGGATAACCATGTGCCATGAGAGCAATCTGATCAGCAATTGGTGGTGGAGGAAAACCATGTGTGCCACGAGCTTCTTTATCTTTGAGAACCTCATATTGATGATGTTTCAGATAATCATACAACAACCCATACTTGACATCATGAAGATCCTTGACTTGTCGAAAAAAGTAACATACTTATGCCAATCCGGTCCTAATGAGTTCAGAAACTTTGTGTTAATAGCAATTGTTGGAAGATCAATCTTATGTCGGTGCAAATCATTGACCACATTTGTGAAACGATGATAATATGATTCAAGTGATTCCCCAGGCTCAATGGTAAACACATCAAAGTTGTGATACAGTTTAGACTCCATGTCGATCTTATTCAGTTCAGTGCCTTCCATCAAAAGATGAATTTGTTCCCACATAGCTTTTGCAGTTGTCTGTGCATCAATACTTTTGTAAATCGGATTAGGAATTCCAAGAAGTATTTGTTGCATAGCAATCTCATCGACTTCAAGATGAAGTAGTTGTTCTGGTGTTAAACGGCTCAGTGGAACAATTGAGATAGTATCGGGTCTTGGTGGAACAGCTGTAGGATCTCCGGGAACATTTTGAGTTGGCATTTGAAACGGTCCTTCTAGTATCACCTTCTTCAGATACTTACCATGAGGTTTCTTGAGTTCCATATACCTTAGAAATCGACTTGCCTATTGCACATAATTGCCTGGTGTAAGCATTGGAGGACGAGTATCCGAACCAGCTTCATGAATTGATTCCTGACTTGTAACAACTTCACACATTTGAGAAAACCAAGTTTGTTGTTGAGGGATTTGTGGAAACATTGACATTCGTTGTTGAACTTGTTGAGGAGGTTGTGGAGGAGCTTGTTGAGGAGCTTGTTGTGGGGATTGATAAGGATAATAGGGGTAATGGGGATAATACGGATATGGTGGTTGAGACATAATTGTTGATTGATGAATGATATGGATCGTTAAGGATAATTAAGGTTGAGGTTGTTTAGGTTTAGGTAGATTAGTAGCAAAGTCCGGAAATCCTAACTCACAGAAATTCAAAGTAGCAGAAATCCAAACTTGCAGAAATCCTAAGTAGCAGAAATCCAAACTTGCAGAAAAGCAAACTTGCAGGAATCAGAAAAACCAAACTCGCAAGATTCTGAAAACCAAACTCGAAAGATTCTGAAAACCAAATTCGAAGGAATCTGAAAACTAAACTCGTAGGATTCCAAACTCGCAGGATTCTAAAAAACCAAACTCGCAGAAATCTGAAAACCAAACTCGCAGGATTCTGAAAAACCAAACTCGCAGGAATCTGAAAACCAAACTCGTAGGATTCCAAACTTGCAGGATTCCTAAAAACCAAACTTGCAGGAATCTAAAAACCAAACTCGGAGGATTCTGAAAAACCAAATTCGCAGGAATCTGAAAACCAAACTCGCAGGATTCCAAACTCGCAGGATTCAAATAACCAAACTCTCAAAAATTGAAATTTCAAACTCGCAGAAATTTAAGAAATTTCAAACTCGCATAAATTCAAGATTTGCAAACTCGCAGAAATTCAAACCAGAAATCCTAACTCGCAAACCTTCAAGTCTAACTTGAAAAAATTCAAGGCTAATTCGCCAATATTCAAGTCAAACTCGCAAAAATACGTATTTCAGCCCAAAAAATCCATAGATTTCAATCTAAAACACGTTTTTAAGCACGGATTTCTATTAGATCTAATCAATATTAACCTAAACTATGATAAAGTATCTCACTTTTTAGATAAAAACGATTTTGAAAAAATTGTAAAATTTTCTAACTCACTAAAATTCATAAGTCTTTTTTTGGGTAAAAGGGTTAATTCACCCCGGTAAAGTGTATTACGCCAAAAAACATTGAAGTACAAAGGATGAGGGTGAATCCCTCATCTCAGTCCCTTGGGACACTAACAGACTCTTCTATAGGAATGCACATCATTCCTATAACTGACAATATAAGTGTGACATACCACACTTATAACTAAACATCAGACTACAATGATAAAAAGAATAAAACAACTTGCACTTCAAGTAAAAATACTTGAATCTTCAAATCACCATAGTAGTCCAAACTTCCAGCGTCGTCCAAATATACTATATCATGGTCCTCAAACTGAAGTACTGTCCACAAGTTTCACACAACAGTTGGTGGGGGACTCTAAAACCACGGATAGAGCAGCAAGCTCAGAACTCGCTCCAAAGGTGTATGTTGAGATGCAAAACAGAACACCAATAAGAAAACCCAACAAATACGTATAAAACCAACGCACATCAACTCCATGATCATGTAATCAGCAAAAAGAGTCAGTTCACAAATTTCGCACAACGATTGATGGAAGACTCTAAAACCACGGATAGAGCAGCAAGCATAAAACTCGCTCCAAAAGTGTGCGTTGAAATGCTAAACCAACAACCCCAATGTGATACCGAGCATAGTAAAATAACCAGGTTCAAAAGAACCACGTCCATAGTGACCACCCTGTCTTCAATGTCATCATTGCTTGACCCGCGAGTGACACCAACTTCCAGCTGCAACCGTAGCAAAACACCAAGGGGAAACACCCCTATTCATGTAAACACTATAAAACCCGCGAGTCGAAATTTTTGGAAAATACCACTCATCAACACGAAGGATTCGTCCTCGTCAGAACAGAATCCTACCTCCCATCAAATCGATCACAAAGACCAAGATAAACCATTATTCAGATGTCTTTGATAATCAGATTACGCATAGGGTTTTCAAAACCCTAACTTCCAATGCAACATCCTCTCTCCCATAACCCACGTTCAAGCCAGCAGCCTCCATATGGAACGAACCAATAACCAAACCCTAAAGAGGGTTACTTGCAAAAAGATGATATCGAAAGCCAAAAGGCTATCGAATATACAATACAATTCAATATATCGAAACCCTAAATATGGATATACAGAAAACATGTTAGGGTTTCGATCCAACCATGTACAAACCCACAGATCGTATAAAAAATAAGATTGTTTATAACAATCATTAAACCGACATAAGGAAGATACGATTGCAATAACCATACAACGAAACCCTAACGAGAATAATAACGATACCCTCAAACAGGATCGATTGAATAAATAATAGTTAGGGTTTCGGTAGAGAGGATTTCTAATAGATTAGGTGAGAAAAAAAAAAAACGCATAACCAACCACCCTAGGAAGAAACCCACCCTGATAACCCGTATTGCATACCAAAGAGGTAGAGAGGACGGATCAGGATAGAGTTTTTGGCCGGAAAAAGAATGAGGGTGGCGGCCGGAAATCCCCTCTAGGGAGAGAATCGACTTAGGGTTCTCTTTTTCCTAAAATTCATAAGTCTAAAAACATGAAATTTGATCTTTATCACAACCAAAACAATCCCTTGGCTCTTGATACCACTTGTTAGGTCACCATTCTATCACATCAATATGTATTTCTAGAGAGAGAAAGTTTTAGAGAGAGAAAGTGGAAGGAACTAATGAAGGATTAATTAAATGATAATTGCAATTAGAACCAACACCCTCACCCTTCAAGGGAGGGGGTATTTATAGTGTTTACATGAATAGGGGTGTTTCCCCTTGGTTCTAGAAGAACCTTCTATCACAGCTCATGGGTTTACTACATCAGCTGTAAATCTAATTACAAACATTTATAAACAATAATTATTAACAACCTATTACAAATTAAATGACCTACACTTCATAATAAAACATGTTCCTAACACGGGTTTTAGTGTACCCGTACCCGCACTCGTTTATAATATCCAAACCCGTACCCGACCCATTACCAGCCGGATACACAATTAATATTATTCGTCAGTTTTTTGGGTTTCTCGGCGGGTATCGGTTATCCCCAATTGAATATTATATTGACAAAATAGCGGTATTAAGATTAAGTCACACTAAAATCCACCAACAAAACAAAGGAAAACACCCTACTATATTCAAATCTTTTAAAAGTTAAAGAAAATGAATATCGTATCAAATGATTTAACGCTTTTGAATAATTCATGTACAAAATAAATGTGTTAAATAATAGAGATACTTATATATAAAAATATATAATGGAATGTTGGATCTTAATATAGTGTTATTTGATTCGGGTGGTCTTGGATGATGGAAATACATGTTAGCCATTTGAGAGAGAAAGAGATGAGAGGGTGTTTCTTGGTAGAGACTTGGTTTACAAATATGAAAGATTAGATTGAAAGAAGCACCACCCCTTCTGTTAATACAAATAAGCCGTAAAAACGTTTATTTATATTTTACGATCTTCTAATGTTTTGTCGATAACAAACGTAAAATCATATTAACGAAACAAATAAAATACGTAAATGGTTTGAACTAATAGTTTCTAACATTTTCACATAAAACACTAAAACAAGTATAAGTGATTTTATGATTTAAGTAATACATATGTACAACAACTAGTGTTTACATATTTGGATAAAATATACACATAACTAGTATGTAGTATATTGGGTAATATAAATGGGTAGAAACTTAAGTATCACAACCCATTGGGAAAATACATTGAATGTAGTTGGGTACAACCCAAAGCCCATAACCCATGGATCTTGACCCATAACCCTTTGCATGACATCATGCTTATATCATACATGGATAATATCCATAACCCATGGATCAACCCATACCCAAGTGACTAAGTGCATTGCACTCAAAGATACATCGTATCTAGCCAAAGATCCATGGTTCAACCCATGACCCATGACCCATGACCCATAACCAAAATACCCATGGGCAAAGAGGAGCGTTCCCCGGATCTCTGGCTTTGTGCTAGCCGGATCCCAAGTGGAAGGGATCCGTGGGATCCAGGGAACAGTAGGATTTTTCCTCTATAAATAGTGAGCCATTTCTTCATTATTTCTTACCCCTTTCTAACACACTTTCTCCCCTTAGTTAAATCTCACTAACCTTAGATCCAAGAGATCTATGTTTGTAGTTTTGTTTTTGTGTGATCTTTTAGGTTCCTCTTAAAGGCAAGATCACCACCTTTGAAGTCGAGCAAGCTCAAGTCCATGAGTTGCCAAGCTTCCTCATCATCAAGGCTACTGAAGTCTTCTTGTTGATGATTCCTTTCTTTCTTCAAAGAAGTGTAGTGTTGAAGACATTAGTGAAAGATGTCTCAAGTGTCAAGACGAAGATATTAGTGAAGGGTATCTATCGTCTATAGCGTAAGCACTTGTGGTAGGTGCTTAGAAGTCAAGACAAGAAGCATTAGTGAAAGGTGCTTAGAAGTCAAGACTTGAAGGCATTAGTGAAAGGTGCCATAGAAGTACATTCGATATGGTGTGTTTTAATGTACTATATAGACTAGCATTAGGTCCAAGGATATTGATGTCCTTGGTGATGTTGTAAAGGAGTAGATCTCCTTTGGGATTAGTCGTTGGTGTAGTGTGGTAGTAGTTCCTCCATTGCAATGGAACTAGGTGCTTAGCCTAGTACCTAATAAAGGGTAGGCGATGTTGTGAAGGTGTAGTTCACCTTGGTGTGAAAGAACTAGGTACTTAGCCTAGTACCTTATAAAGGGTAGGCGACGTTGTGTAGGTTTGGTTCACCTTGGAGTGAAAGAACCCGGTGGTTAGCCTAGCACCGGAAAAAGGGTAGGCGACGTTGTGAAAGCTTCTCCGCCATAAGGAGATTGGTGTAGTGTTTACGAACTCTCGAGTAGGTAACTCGGGGAGTGGAGTAGGGCAAGGAAGGTGTCCTTGTAGCCGAACCACTATAAATACTCGCGTTGTGGTTTTGTGCTTCTTACTCTTATCTTTTCATTACATATCTTTATATGCTTGTTTATCAACATCCAACACACACAACCAAATAGATTGACATAAGTCGATCTAAATAGTTTAAAAGGAAGTTTTAAATGGTAAAACTATTCAACCCCCCCTTCTAGTTTTCTACAATTGGCATCGGAGCTTCGTTACCAAGTTTCTTGAAGTATATTGTACTTTAAAAACTTGATACGATCCATGGTTAATTGAAAACTACAAAGAAGGTTTTTCATAAAAACAAACACCATGTCTTTTAAAACTATATGTTTGGATGTTGATTTGATAAACAACATTTTTCTTATTTAATTTTTTTCATTTAACTGCACTAATCTTCTTTGTCATATTGATTAGTCAAAGCTCATACCCACCAAGCTTTAGGAGTCGCTTGGTAACAAGAATACCTTCCTTAAGAAGGTATCTTAAACGCAAAGGAGCGGGAATAGTCAAAGTGACATTTGCTGTGTCATTTGTAAAGACATTCCTAAGTGCGCTAGAGGTATGATTTTCTTTTTACTTTGCTTGATAATTAAGTATACCTATTTAGGTATTTATATGATTATCTTTTGTGCAAATTACATGTTTTACATGAAGCTTCATTAGGAAGCCTTTTTCTTTCATACGTATCTTATTTCTCGTCTAAAGTCGTGATATATAAAACTTATGTTTTGTTTTCTTTTAATCCAATAATAAAACAAAACACGAATTTCAAAAATTCCTCCTTCCCTATAAAAACTCCCACCGTCGACCAATCTATCAAACCCTCACTTTTCCAAATCTTCCAATTTTAAAAATTTCCTCTCACTCATAAACTTCATCTTCCTCCTCATTCCATCTCAACCGAAACCAAGAAGATCCGTCATCAACATGGTTTACATCGCACTCGTACTCATCGCCTTAACACGCATCGCACTTGTGTTCCCTATGATGAAGTTCACATATGGAGACATTTACTTTGTGTTGTTAATCTACATTGGGATCATATACCCAATCCTTTGTATCATCCTTAGCATTGAAATGCAATATTACTAATAATCTTGTTATCTTTGTTATTATTTATTCTCTTGTGATTTATATGTTTCATATTCCTTCGTGATACATTAGAGGTCATGTATGCATGCTAAAAGAATATGTAGGATAAAACACTTCTCGTGGTATAAAAATATAAAACCTATGTTTTTATCAAATCTGTTTCTGTTACTACAGATCCACGGATCCTGGAAGTTATACTAGCCGGATCCCTTTTGAAAAGGAACCGTGGGATCCGTCCTACTGGAGAACAGTTTTTCATGCAAATTAAAAACCATTTTTCTTCTAAAAAGTATACTCCACTAGAATGTCAAAACCATAAGTGAGTCAAGTGTCTTTCTTGTCTAAAAACCATTGTTAATAAAAATCTAAATAAAAACGTTAGATAATTATAGGTTGACCATAAACATTACCTCTTATTAACCCATCACTTCTATAGGTTCAACTATGACGCATGAATACGAGTTTGATTTTTCACTCACTAGCGTCTACACTCCTAACATCTCTCTTGAGCCTAACACACCTGGCAATCATGTCCGTGGGTTCAACAATCTCGAAACCCGTCACTTCCATGAAGGACGTATTGTAGACACCTCTCTACAATTCGAAGAAGGTATCAATACCTCCTTCCGAGCAATAGGACTAGAATGTCTTCTTGAAATCAACGAGAAGATATGTCCAAGGTTCATAATGGAATTCTTCCGTCAAGTCGAACTCGTTCGTAACGAGGATCGCTCTATATCTCTTTGGTTTTATATCAAAAACCAAAAGTTTATTCTAACCCTTGGGCATTTTGATCACATCCTCCGGATTCCAAATCATGGACAATGTGCCTTCACCGAAGATTGGTCTCTTGATTCTCTCTTCAACTTTCATGAAGAAAATAACCCATATTGTTCACACATACCCTCTCCGGAAGATTTAAATCGCATAATATGCAAACCTCGACCGTATTACTCCGATCCAAACATTATCTTCACATGGGACATCTGAGAAGAGTACAAGCCTCTTGCACTCATCCTACGTGAAAATGTTTGGCGTCTTAGGGGAAATTGAGAAATTCTTCCCGCTTGTTGTGCTCACATGTTGTACTGTTTGCTAACACAACAACCATACAATCTCGCCTACTTCTTCGCAAGGCGAATTGCAAATCTTCAAGGTTCCAAGAATATACTCATCCCTTATGGAATGTTCTTGACACGCCTCTATCATCATGTTATGCACTTCCATCCTCAATTTCAAAGTCCGTTGTACGTACTTGTGAACAAAATGATGGACCGCTAAACATATCTCTCATGAAGACTTTCTTCATTCTTGATTCCATCAACACTCATCAATCACATAATGATACTCCTAGCGAAAACACTCAAGGAACCTAGTAGTATTCCAAAATAGGATCAATTCTCTTGTACTCGTGCTTTATCAATGTAATCCAATTTCTTTCATGAAATAAAACATCTTACATTTGATATCTTAGTATTAGAACTCTTTTTAGACTACCCTTGAGATATAATGCATTGTCAAGATCATTGCATACCTTTAGTAAAGGTCCTGCTAAGCAGATAGGCGGATCCCAAAGATTGTGCTAGACGGATCCATACACTTAGGGAACCGTGGGATCCAGCAAACAGAAAATGCAATTGCAAGCATTACATTTCAAAGATATCCTTAGAACATCTCACACTAAGCTAAACATAGTGTCTTAAGGCAAATTAAGTCCTTATCAAGATAGGTTGATCCTTTCTACTCACACACCAAGATCACACTCTAAAACGCTTGTAGATCTACCATTTCATTTTAATCCGTTACTCTTCCACTCTTAAACTGACACTTCATTTTTTTCTTGATCCCTTACATCTAGTCTTAGAAATCTTTCGATTATGACAAAATTGATCAAAGTTGATCAAAATCTAGTTTTCTCATCTCAAAGCTTCTAGGATATTTTCCAAAGCACTATCCTAAGACACAACCTGATCTCTAGGATCATTTAGCTTCAATTTACACTCTAAATCTTTAGTGTCATCCTTGCTCATCCATTGGTACTCTTGAAAGTTCCAAATCCTTCCATAAAATAACAACAATCATTAGCTACATCATTCATTACCTTCAAGTACTCAAGCACCCCTTCATTTAAAACACTTAGGAGAACTGAAACACTCAAGATGATATAGGTCTCAGATCTTAGAAACATCATTTCCACTCTTTCATAACTGCTGAAAGCCGGATCCCTAGGATTAGCCTAGACGGATCCCTCTGAGGAAGGAACTGTGGGATCCGGATGACAGTTTATGTAAAATCTTGCTAAAACAATCATTTCAACTCATCTTCCTAACTCAAACACTCCATCTCATCTTAAATGAATTCCTAGATCAGTACAACCTCTGAAGTTGACTCTTGTGCATGTTAATCATCACATTCCAATGAATCCTAGTGGCTTAAGGCTTAAATGCACTTGCCAAATCTATTAGTTTATAAACCACTTTGTTAGAACCTCCATAGTCATCACTCTCATCCTAACTTTCAGCTCTTGCAACCTCTTGAAATCATCTCATCATGAGGAAAACCCCAAGTAGTAACTTATCCACCAAAGAACCACCCATGAAAAAGGCGCGTGTTATACACGAAATCTCTTCAACCGAATCATCTCCGGTCAAGCCAACAAATGATAGTATCCTTCATCATCCAGTCAAATTCCTAAAAGGATAGTACCCACAAAACTACCAATGCCAAACACCACCATACCTCCTAGGCCAAACCATATCATCTCCACTAAACCATCACCATTAGTTCCTAGAGCTATTTCATTTACATCCCCACTATCATCACCACACCTCTACAATTTAGAGGACTTGCCTCCAAGGCCGTCTCATCCGCTTCCGCCGACAACATTCTCCTCATTAGGAGGAATAATAGTTTAAAATCAAGGTGTTGAGTCAACCCTTGCTCCGGCTTCCTTTTCACCGTTTCCATCATATAAACCCATTTGGTTGACACTTCTCTACCACCACCTTCATTCTTGGTCGAGCCATTCTCAAATGCGCCACCACCAATCCCTCCACCGTTTGAAGCTCCACAAGCCGCTTCACTTGATCCTTCGCATCAAGCCATTTCATTTCTTCCACCACCACTACCTAGCCATGACAAAGATTGCTATCATTGTCAACATGTTGAAAGTTTGATACATGAAGTACGAGAAGACCAACGTTTCATGTTCTATCATCTCCTCGAACATTTCGACGAGATTAAACCTAAACAAAACTTGAGCTAGAAGATTTTAGTGGTGTCCTAGCATCAAGCGATAGTTGGTTTAGAAATTCCTAATTATGTATCTTTTATTTTCTTAGCTTTTAGAGTTATGTATATCATAACTCTAGTTTTATTAAATGAAATTACATGCTACTTGTTATTTTTCTGAGCATATGATTACCTTGTATTCATATCTCATTTTTGTGATAACATTACTTGTTATATCACCGTTGCTGAAATTAATCAGCTACTACGGATCCCTCAGAATTGCCTAGACGGATCCCTACTATGAGGGAACCGCGGGATCCGTAAGACAGAAAGCTATTTTCTACTAACTTGGACCACATTTGCAGGATATTGTGAATTATACTTGCTTTCTAACCTTTGTTTTGTAGTTATTCAATTTACACATGAAGACTTTGACATCCTAAAGCTAGGGGGAGCTTTTTGTCAAAGCAATACATTGCAAATTACTTGCAATACTAGGTTTACATTTCGTGACATCCCCTTGCAAAATTGCAATCATAAAGGGGGAGCACACTCGTCTCTTAGACGAAATCTTTTGCAAACCTATTTGCAAACAAACTAGATTAGTATCACTTACTTGACGCCCTTGCATAGGGATGGATTCGTCAAGGGGAGTAAAAGACGAGATCCTTTCCCGTTACTTACTCTCTACTTATTTTTACTTTTTCTTCTTTCACATGTTTTTCTTAAAAACAATGTGTTACTTTCCTTCGAACACTTTTTGTTTCGACAAAAAGGGGGAGAAGAAAGTAAAAACTACAAATTCAAAACTTTTACGAATTTTAGCTTTTCCTTAAAATAATTTTATGTTTTGTCATCAACAAAAAGGGGGAGATTGTTAATACAAATAAGCCGTAAAAACGTTTATTTATATTTTACGATCTTCTAATGTTTTGTCAATAACAAACGTAAAATCATATTAACGAAACAAATAAAATACGTAAATGGTTTGAACTAATAGTTTCTAACATATTCACATTTTCACATAAAACACTAAAATAAGTATAAGTGATTTTATGATTTAAGTAATACATATGTACAACAACTAGTGTTTACATATTTGGATAAAATATACACATAACTAGTATGTAGTATATTGGGTAATATAAATGGGTAGAAACTTAAGTATCACAACCCATTGGGCAAATACATTGAATGTAGTTGGGTACAACCCAAAGCCCATAACCCATGGGACATCATGCTTATATCATACATGGATAATATCCATAACCCATGGATCAACCCATACCCAAGTGACTAAGTGCATTGCACTCAAAGATACATTGTATCTAGCCAAAGATCCATGGTTCAACCCATGACCCATGACCCATAACCAAAATACCCATGGGCAAAGAGGAGCGTTCCACGGATCCCTGGATTTGTGCTAGCCGGATCCCAAGTGGAAGGGATCCGTGGGATCCGGGGAACAGTAGGATTTTTCCTCTATAAATAGTGAGCCATTTCTTCATTATTTCTTACCCCTTTCTAACACACTTTCTCCCCTGAGTTAAATCTCACTAACCTTAGATCCAAGAGATCTATGTTTGTAGTTTTGTTTTCATGTGATCTTTTAGGTTCCTCTTAAAGGCAAGCTCAAGTCCATGAGTTGCCAAGCTTCCTCATCATCAAGGCTACTGAAGTCTTCTTGTTGATGATTCCTTTCTTTCTTCAAAGAAGTGTAGTGTTGAAGACATTAGTGAAAGATGTCTCAAGTGTCAAGACGAAGATATTAGTGAAGGGTATCTATCGTCTATAGCATAAGCACTTGTGGTAGGTGCTTAGAAGTCAAGACAAGAAGCATTAGTGAAAGGTGCTTAGAAGTCAAGACTTGAAGGCATTAGTGAAAGGTGCCATAGATGTATTTTTTGGGTAAAAGGGTTAATTCACCCCGGTAAAATATATTATCCAAAAAACGTTGAAGTACAAAGGACGAGAGTGACTTCCCTCGCCTCAGTCCCGTAGGACACTTACAGACTCGAATATAAGAATGACACACCATTCCTATAACTTACAATAAAATGAACCTACCAATAATGACAAAGTACATAAAAATTACAATACTACTCAAGAACAGTACTTGAGCCTTCTATATCACTATGGTAGTCCATCTTAACTTCCATGAAAATCCACTTATGAACATCCAAGCGAACTTCAACATAACATCTGTTTGTAGTATCACGAACACCACAAACAAAACCTTCATGATCAAGTAGCACCACAACGTAGCAACCCACAAACTTACACCCCATGATTCCCTTTCCCACAGCAGCCATGATAAGTCACACATCACAAACAGAGGGCCTTATGCAATCCGAATAGAATTGCAAGGCTCCAGGCACATGTAAGAACTAGAACAACATAGGGAATAATTTGAATTCAGTTCACAAATTTCACACAACGGTTGGTGAGGGACTCTAAAACCACGGATAGAGCAGCAAGGACAAACTTGCTCCAAAAGTGTATGTTTAGATGCAAAACTGAACACCAATAAGAAATACGAAGAAAACCAATGTACGCACCAACCAATACACAAGCCCCATCCACCAAGAATGAACATACACATAATGCATCATTACGAACCAAACTTGTATAGTTAAACGGACTTGTACATACAATAGGGTTAAACCCTAACTTCCAATAATGATCGCAAGAGTTTTTTGAATAAGAAACCAATAAAACTTAACTTCCAATAACGAACAGCAGCAACACCCAATGCCAAACCTAGGGTTACGAAACCCTAACTTACACAAAAACGTCCATAACGATCAGCTAGGAAATAATCAAAACGTAGCAGCAGCAAGCGACCATGATGAACATATTCAGATACATCAGCAATGAACATCCAGGCAAAAGAAAAACCCTAAAACGGGTAAACACATATCTGTTGTAGATCACGCACCAGCAAATAAAAAGAAACCGAACCCTAAAAGGGTTTTGTTTATCGTTAAGCATAATACAGGTCCAACCATCGACCAAAGTTAAACCTAAAAAGGTTTTAAAATTGAAGGAACAGGTCCAACCAAATAACGTCCATAACCGACATAAGAGCAGGTTACGATCATAATAAACCATCAAGAACGAAACCCTAAATAAAACGATCATCTAAAAAAGAAATCGATATAATATGAATGATTAGGGTTTCGTCTGTGCAACAATAAAAAGGAAAATCCAAACCCTAAAGAAAAATCGATTTCATTAAAAAACGTCAAGAGAAGACGAATTAAAATAAAACCGATTGAATTAAAGATAATTAGGGTTATGGAAGTCCTCCAGCCGCCACATCTTAACTGTAAAACAGAGCCACACGATCGTATTGCATACCCCATAACAGGTTAGAGGGTAGAGAGGACGAGAGTGGATTTGTTTTTGGCCGGATAAGGGTTAGAATGTGGCGGCCGGAAATCACCAGAGAGAGCTTAGGGTTTTTTGTATACTGGTGACCTGTTATGAATACTTATTTAGGTGCCATAGATGTACATTCGATATGGTGTGTTTCGATGTACTATATAGACTAGCATTAGGTCCAAAGATATTGATGTCCTTGATGATGTTTTAAAGGAGTAGATCTCCTTTGGGATTAGTCGTTGGTGTAGTGTGGTAGTAGTTCCTCCATTGCAATGGAACTAGGTGCTTAGCCTAGTACCTAATAAAGGGTAGGCGATGTTGTGAAGGTGTAGTTCACCTTGGTATGAAAGAACTAGGTACTTAGCCTAGTACCTTATAAAGGGTAGGCGACGTTGTGTAGGTTTGGTTCACCTTAGAGTGAAAGAACCCGGTGGTTAGCCTAGCAGCGGAAAAAGGGTAGGCGACGTTGTGAAGGCTTCTCCGCCATAAGGAGATTGGTGTAGTGTTTACGAACTCTCGAGTAGGTGACTCGGGGAGTGGAGTAGGGCAAGGAAGGTGTCCTTGTAGCCGAACCACTATAAATACTCGCGTTGTGGTTTTGTGCTTCTTACTCTTATCTTTTCATTACATATCTTTATATGCTTGTTTATCAACATCCAACACACACAACCAAATAGATTGACATAAGTCGATCTAAATAGTTTAAAAGGAAGTTTTAAATGGTAAAACTATTCAACCCCCTTCTAGTTTTCCACACCTTCCATGGATGGAAGGGGTATTTATAGTTACAATGAATACGTCCTCCTATCGGACTGTGGATCATGCATACAGTGGGTAAAGACCCGTCCTTCCTCCATGGTGTTACACTAAACTATTCTACGCTACAAACTAACTAATAAACTACTAAATAACGTAAATAACAACACGTCTACGAGGTAACATATGCTAGACCATAATTGGGGTGACCGACAGTTTAACATAGAATTTCCAATTCCTAACAATCTCCCCCTAAGGGAGGTCACCCCATGAAATACATTTTGCATCCTAGCATTCTTTCTTTGTCTTCTGTTCTGAGGTCATAGACTTCTATTCTTCAATTTCCACAATCTTTGTGCTTTTGTAGCGATTCTTCAAAGTCCACATAGATTTGTACTTTTAGTGGAGGTATTTGAACTGATCCACATCTTTGATGATCTTCGAGCTTTCATTGAGATCATCAGCCATAGTAAATCTCTGGATCACCCTTTGTTGTGTTGCCATCATGTGAAGTTGTGACTTTTGGACCGACATGCTCACACTTTCTGGATCATGACATCTTTTCATCAGAGTAGCGGAAGCTTTTACTGGTTCATGATATTTGTAGCAGCGTAGCAGAAGCATAGTATAAAAATATCAGAACCAGGTTATGTAGATATATGCACCAGTCATGATTTCTTCAATTAAGTGTGGATGCTATGAGCATGCGGCTTAGGATTGACTTCTCAATTCTGATCAGCTGCAACCGTCCAAATGTACCTGAAAACAACAGTTAGCAATAAAACACACGAAAGTGTCTTTGATCTCTTTCGTTGAATTGAGGTACACGGCCCACGGTTCCCCGTTGATCAGTACAAGTACTGCCTGTGATCAGGTATAATTCCGAAGAATCTCCTTGACAGGGTTTCGCAGTTGTTCTAGCTGTTCTCAAACCGGAACGTCTCAAAGAAGACAACACAGAGTGAGTGAACAAGCAAATTGAGATTTACTGATTGAGGAAAAATTGATTTGAAAACAATCGCGTATTGCTTAGAAGAAAGAGTTTTGCAATACGACGAAGGTTTTATGAGAAAGATCAATTTTCAATCAAAAACACTTTTTGTAATTGAAAAGAGTACACATTCGACGTGCTAGAGAAAAGAAGAGATTTGCACATCGAACGGTTTTTCCAAAAGTATTTTTTCAATTAGAGATACTTTTTGAATTTGAAATATGAATACACATTCGATGTGCTAGAGAAAAGAAGATTTGCACATCGAACGGTTTTTCCAAAAGTATTCGTCAATTCATTTCCTGGACCAAGGTTAATTCAAGAATGAATCGCCCCATCGTTTCTATCCAGTTGTCACAAGCTTGATCTATTGGATAGATCTCACATGTCACCTACCAAGAGCTTGTCTGATGTTGGCTCTAGAAGGCTTTCCATCTTCATTGTGAATATGTTGACATATCACTCGGATGTTCTAGCAATACCACAAGGATAATGCGTATGACTCTCAATATATACTTACTTTCCACATTGTGTGAAACAGCAAGTCTTTATTAATTTTGTGTCCTAATGAGATTTTGTGGATGATATCTTGGCTCTAGACTCAATTGTGCACATTTGGTTCCTATGCCGGAGACTAGGTAGAGGGTCTCCTTCTTCAATATCAACAATCTCTAAGAGAAAGTTGATAGATTATGTTGGTTCCCCGTGAGAATGAAACAAGTCCTTTTAAGAGGAACTTGAGTAGCTTGGGAAGTTTAGTGCAGTGCGTCACTGGGTCCATGACGTCTTGTCTTCTATACCGGCGTTACCTTAGTAACCACCAGTAGCATATGTATTGAACCCGGTTTCTGCCCTAAGGTTGAATTATTGGAGCGCTATTTCTTTACACCCTTTTCACATTAATTTCTTTTTTTTCATTCTTCAACCCTTTCAGTGCTTACCGAGACTTCATAACTAGAACCTTGTTGGGTTTATTCCAGTACTAGCTTAGTCTCAGTCCACACTCTTCCCATTTCTCATTTTTCTCCTTTTTTCATCATACCTAAGGACTCTACACTATCTAGTGGATTATCCCTGGGTAGATCCCTCCGGTTCTGGCGGATCGTGAGAACTAATACCTAACCTCACAATCCTTATAACTCCATGCATAAAGTAAAATGGTCGGTCTTTTGGTACAGTTCATTCTTCCTTGAAACCAATTGAAAAATCATTTGGAAAATCAATCAAGGTACTTGTGATATAAAATCAAAGCATTTTGTACCTTAATTGTTTCGATCATTTAGAAATGCTCCCCCTCAACATGTGCATATGATTTTGAAATTGTTTAGCACATGGAGGCAAGAGTTCTTTGAAATATTTTTTTGATCACAATTTCCTTAGAAAAAGCCATTTGATTTTCTTGGTAAATACTCCCCCTCAATATGTGCAAAGGATATTTGAAATCATTTTATCATATAGAGGAAAGAGTTCTTTTGAAGTACATCCACGATCACAAAATCCATTAAGAAACCATTTAGAAAATCAATCAAGGTACTTTATGTAGAAACATAGAGATCATTGTACCTTGAAAGTTTATTTTCTTTTTGAAATGCTCCCCCTCAATATGTGCTTCGAGATTCGAAAGCGTTTGGCACATATGGGAGAGCAGCTTGCACAATTGAATCAAATGATCACCTTTTATCAGATTTCATAATTAAATCACTAATTCTCCCCCGATCAAAAATATCAAACCCTTTGAGATTTTGGATCTCAAGTGATTTAATCAGGTTTAGAAAACATGGGAGAAAATGTGGCCTGGTTTAAATACTCATCTTGTTTTTGGATAAATGCTTCTCCTCAACATGTGCATTGTGTATTTCAAATCGTTTGGCACATGGAGGCAGAAGTGCCTTTAAAGGACTAAAACAGATTTGAGATTTAAATCACGAACTCTCCCCCGATCAAAAATTTCAAACCATTTAAGATTTGTAATCCCAGTTGATTTAAATCATTTAGAAAATTTTAGGGGAAAGACGCGGCCTGATTTACTTTTGAAAAATGACAGATAAGAAACAGTTTTTCGACATTAAAGATTGTTAGTGTCAGGTATGATTGTTTTAAGAGACCTTTGAGTAAAATAAAACAATTTCACAATCAAACAAGAACAGAAAAAATTTCATTTTGTAAGATCTTTGAGTTTTAAAGAAAAATCATACTATGACATAACATTAAATCTAAAATCACCACTTATTTTGTTGTACAAAATGGACTTGATATGAAGAAATATCATTTGAAAATATATTATTATAAATCACTCTCCCCCTCAATCGATGACCGTAGTCGTTGATTGAGTGACTTAGGTTTTGATAGAATGAAGTCCGGTGATTTTCAAAATTTAGACCAACTTATTTTCAAAACAATTTTATCAAATATTTTGAAAAATGGTATCATTCACTACTTTTCCTGCACAAGATACGTTAGGTGGTTGAGCTGCTTCTGTTGATGTTGTTGTAGGTTTGGAAGAAAACCATATGCTGATGCAGTGAGACTTCTTACGTTGCATTTTTACATGCCAACTGAGGTCAAATTAAGCTTCGTTTCTTCATTTGATGATGAAGAAAACCATCTGCTGATGCAGTGAGTCCTCTTACGTTGCATTTTTTCATGCCAACTCTCCATAGAAGTCAAATTAAGCTTCGTTTCTTCATTTGTCAACCCCAGATATAATTACCCTTTCCTTTCGGCATCCAATCATCTTCATTTGTGGGATCCGGATCGGGAACATTCTTATGAACCGTGATATCTGCATATGTTAGTGGACATACAAAAAGATATATGGTGGTCGACAAAACCCAAACAGCAATCGACTAATACAATTCAATCCAACATATCAATCATATCATAAAAGGTATGGGAATAATGTGTTTATTAAACTCTAATCATCTAATCCTGACAATCATATCCTAGGCACCTAGTCCTTCAACGTAGGTTAACATCATTTTTCAGTTAAGCATTTAGGATAATTAGATAAGTCCGATAGATGATATAAATTTGAAAACATTCTCCCCCCCCCCCAATCAATGACTCATTTTCTGAAAATTTTAAAGACACAGAAGTCATTGATTGAGTTTTTCAATTTTTATGGAAACTCTGAATCTGGTTGATTTACAAGCAACTCATTTACCACCATTAATTTAAAACAAATATTTTTCTGAAGAATTTTAAAAGGAAAAATATTTGAGTAGGAACAGCAGTCCTTCCACATACTTCCCTCAATTTGTTTTTAGGATAAGTGCACGAAACATTTGAAAATTGGTTTAGCGCAGCACTTTCCTTTCTTGAAGAACGGGTTGCTATCTGAAATAATAGCAAACCATGGTTTTAAGCGCGGGTCACAGTCTGAAGTAACTGCAAGCCATTTTTTGAAGCGCGGGTTACAGTCTGAAATAACTGTAAGCCATATTTTGAGACATGTTTTGGAAAAGAATATTTACACCTTCTGATCGAACTTCATATATGGTCTCGTGCCATTGTTGAATGACATTTCTAAGACCACAGATGTTATCGAAACCAGAAGACATGTCTTAGAAAAACAATATTTTTGGTCTTTTTCAAATTTTCTAATTTTTATGGCATTTTGTTGATTTTATATTTTTCTATTTTCTTTTGTTGGTTTTATATTTTTGTATTTTGTTTTTGAAAAATATATACACAGATAGAGTAGATGATATAATTTAAGAAGATGATGATACGAGTAACGAGATATGGATATCGAGCAGCACGTCGTAGAAGATAGAGATCGTCATCTCTTAAACTTCCATCACAAAAGCTTCCGAGGCTCCAGAATAGAAGATATGACATGAGCCTTTGAGAAAGAGAGACTTTGGCAGCTTCCCACCAAAACGAAAATCCATTAGATGAGCAGATTCGAAGCTCTATTTCAAGCTTGCCTTTGCCAGGTGCACAAAGAAGCACACCATTATCATAAATCCCGCTACTCCTTTTAAGAACGATAATCGAGATTCTCCGTTCGGGGTTATATCATCCAATAGAAGAACAACAACGTATCATCCCACTCTTTAAATTTCTTCTCATATTTCATTACCACTGAAGTCTGAAGCGATGCATCCCCAAAAAGTTGTCAAGAGACCACTTCCCCCAAGTAGATGAAATGATGCAGTCAGTCTCTTAGACTAGAGCTCACGAACCTGAATACACATATACCCGAAGACAGAGAAACTGATACCATCGAAGTAGCAGATTAAGTCCAATAGCCAAAGAATAACCCCGATGTATACTTTTCTCTCCCCTTGAAGAAAGTGTATGAAGCTCAAGAACCCGAAGTACCCGAATGCCCAAAGAGAGAATAACCGATAACATTGAAGAAACAGGCTGAATCACTGATTATCTCTGCAGACGTCAACTCCGGAATAAGTGATTATATCTCTGAATCACTGATTAAGCCCTCAAGTGAAGAAGCTGAGCATCCCCAATGTACACAATCTCTCTTCCCTGATGATTGCGATAACATCGAAATCATCACACACTTGAGTACTTCTTTTATCTTCAGAAACTAACTCTTCCATCTCTTCCCCCACATAGTTGGAATAAGAACACTAAACCCCATGAGTCAAACCTTGAGTTTCTCTGCGGTAATGACATTAGTCTTCCCGGGATATCTTCAATCACTTAGAAGTATTAAGTTCATCAATGTTTACTCGCGTTTAGATGTGTGTCTCCTTCCCCCTTGCTGTTTTTGATACTTCAGAATCAGCAACACACTATAAGCCCATGTACTAGAAATCTGTTGAGAAGAACACTTGAGCTCTTGTGAGAATCAACTTGCTAAAGAATATGAGCAAGTCTAATTGGGGATTAACTTTAGCTTTTCACTCTCCCCCAATTAGTGCTCTCCCCTAAACCGACAATCTTTATGATGAATGCTTGAATTAAGAAGAAGTCTTTAGATAGTTAAATGCAACTCGTCTTTAGTCTTCTAACATGAAGCATAAAATGTAGAACATACTGTAGACTCGACCTTCTTCAAGATTGTCCAATTGGGGAATAGAAAGTCAACATCTTCAACTCACCAAATGCATTCCCGTTAACTTACAAATAGCAAATCCCCTTAAATCAAATCCCTCCCAATCAAACAAGAACATAAAGATGTTCATCAAGGAAATCAGCCCCGCAACTGGAAGCACTTTGTCATTAATCAAATCAGCCCGTGTGAAGATGTTAACCAACGACTCTTAGAAGAAACTCCATGTGAAGATGACCCTATAAGAAGAAGCTCGGTTCTTACATGAGTTTGGAGCCGTTTGACCATTTATTCTCAAAAATCAATCAACCATGCAGTAAATTCACACTTCTTCTCCCCCTCAAGAATTGCATGCGGAGTTGCCATTCTTGATTGAATAAGTGAATATCATCTAAATGTATTCTATTCACACTTCTCCCCTGCAAAACTAGCACAGGATGTCGCCATCATCATTATAGTTGAGCAAGTGGAATAAGAAAACAATCAACATTAGTTCGGTTAACTTGATGTTTGAAAGCGCATGGAAAAAGTATGAAGCATGTTGATGAGAATGGTCATTAATAAGAAGATTTCTCTATTTCAGAAGATAAAGCGCACTGAAACGTACACTTTTCTTTTCTTTAGAGTACGAGGCTTGAACTTTTGTGTTCAAACGTCATAAATCTCTCTCTTTTCAATCACTCTTGGCAAACTTGTAATCAACCCATTATCATTCAGTAGCCTCATTGTAGTGACAGCTGATGGAGAAAGCCCAATATGATGAATTTGACCCTGAAGTAAACTAACCCGAACTCGTGACTTAAACTTGCACATATGTAACAAAGAGCGGTGCAGAGACTTCATCCTCCATTGAATCTCTAAGTACTCTATACTCTTCAACGAACCAACCATCAAGTATACGACGTACATCACCTCTTGAAAATCCACAATTAAATGTGACACTGAGTACTACAACGTAACTCCTTAAAGTGATAGTTATTTTGAGGTGATAAGAGCCCAATTCCCCCAAGTGGTAAAACAAAAGGTAAAAGTCACCCAAAAATAACTAGATTTCCAAGTCTTCGTTTTTGATAATAAGCTCGAACAAGGATCTTGAAGAATCTTCATCCAACCATCCCCGATACCTTCAGATACTAAGTACACTCGCCCGTGATATTTCACTTCAACCTCAAATAAATAATACTGAATTGACGTCGTTGTCACATCTTCTTGTTAAAAGCTCAAATCTAGCCTCCTTTGTTGTTTTAAGTGAACTATGATAATGGTTTACATCCTGACCATGGTTAAAAGCACATAACCCCGTAAAACATAGAAATAACCAAACTGCCATGAAGAATATCCAAACACACATCCAATTCATGAAGTACACCCTTTTATCCCTTCTTCGAAGTAGAAACTGTAGCACCAGCATCAGATAAGATCCCGAAATACACTTTCCTTTCTCCAGGATGGTTCCATCATTGCGGGATTTTACAATTCTATAGTTTAAACCGAGAAATAGTTTCTTTCGCGGGATTTTACAAAACCAAGAATAAACTGTAAGATAGATCCGAAAATGCACTTAACTATTACCAGTATGTTTCCATTGTCACAGGATTTTACAAGTCTATGATTTAAACCGAGAAATAATTTCTTTCGGGGGATTTTACAAAATCAAGACAAAACCGTAAACAATGTTAGCTTGAATGTGTTATGACAACTTTGGTTTCAGTGAATATCTTTTTTTAGGGTAACATGCAGCGGTTCATCAACGGTTCATTATCCAACATCAACAATATCATCAACCATCCAATAAACATTTTGGTAAACACATCATTCAAGCATTCTGTCGGCTATTGCAGTGACACCACGGTGAAGTAAACCCGATATGCCAAACTTGATCATGAAGTAAAATTCCCCAGATTTGTTACTTAAAGCTTGTACTAATCCTTGTGAAAAGAAACGGTGTACCCAATGTACAAATCCTCTTGACATTATCAACTGAGTGAGACACCGAAGTGATAGCTACGTTGTGGGTTAAGCGAGAAAGAATCACAAACGTAGCTAAATAGCCAAGTCTTTATCACCCTCTATAAATTCGCAAACGAGTCATCTTCGCGGAAGGGTAGAAAGAAAGAAGACGAAATAAGTAAACGTGCCCGGAAAACCTCACTTCAAATCCAAACAAGATATATCGTCCAAACAACCCCGTAGTCAACATTTTCCAATAAATTTTCCAATAAATACTTCAAGCCGTGACATAATAATCTCTGTGGAAATGTATAACCCAAAGTATCAAGCCATATAGCAACAAGTCTCATCATTTCATCAACTCTCATCAAAGATCATCATCAAATCTCATCGTCAAAATATAATTCTCAGCCCATAAATTATCATGAATCATAATTTCAAGTTCTCAAGAATGAAACAATATCCAAAATCACAATATCCAACGAGGGCCCGGACCAAAAATAAATCCAATATCACATATAGCCACATAAGAGCTACCATATTCAATTTAACACGAAACGACCAGGTCTATAAAATTAAGCCCAACTTCCACATTTCTGGAGCCCATTCCAATCGTTTGAACCCATGAGACTTGATCTGAAATCTATTAAGCCCAGTCCAATCACTTAAATAACTCATACATGATCAAAAATAAAATGTGATTAGCCGGAAATCTCGCGTACATAATTCACAATCCCAAATCACAAATGACTCAAATATTCATAAATGTGCTAACTGTTTTCAACAAACTCAAATCCTAAATCTCGCGGCCCAATTACTACTCCAAGGTTACATGAAAAAAAAACATTATCGAGCCCATCATGTTGAAAACCAAGCAGTTGGGCCCAAGGTAGCTTACCATGATAACCGATCCAACTCAACATATTGCCCTAATTCCTCGAGTAATATAAAGACACACTTCTCACACTTTAACCCTAATCTTTCTCCACTATCCGCCCCCATCTCTGCCTTCTCAATCAAATCCAAAAAAAAACTCTCCCAATATACCTTCAACGCAGCAAAAATAGTCTTAAATATTTCTCAAGCAAAAATCAACAATCCATCATATCTCACATAACAAAGATGCTCCATTTCATTCGAAGTGACCTCGCTACAGGGTTGGCTAGAGGTGATAGATTCGAGTGAAAATCATTTGCCACAGGGATGGCAGCGAGAGAAGATGTTTATGGCTTCAAGATCTATCAATGAGGTCACGGGTAGGTTTTTCATAGCAATTTACCCTTTTGTATTTTGAAATAATAAAATTTCTTTTTACGACACAGTGATTTGATTTAACAACAATTGTTGAAGTCATTTCATAATGTTCAAATATTATCAAAAATCATCACATTTATCAAATCGAAGCAAGAAAAAAATGATAATATCATAATTGTTATTAGTCATGTTCTTTAATTTCGAAAATTAAACACATGAAGCCAGGATTCTTAAAGATCATTAAGAATCAGTGAAGAACAAATTTCGTGTTGATGGCCTTCAATGGTCTTGATATAAATATCACCATACACGAATAAATCTGAGATTCTTTGATATTATTAATAATAATTTTTTTTCTCATTTATGTCTGAGTCGAGGATCAATGATGAATCTATTCTTTCGAATGAGAGACCTTCGAAGGTCTTGATTAGTCAATGAATGTTACGAAAGAAAGATGCTGAGATTATTATCATTTTCTACTTACATATAGTTTTTGAATGATGCGAGTTGTTGTGATGTTGGAGAGATGAGATTGTAGGTTTAACATGGACTGAGGAAGGTGTAACTACCTGAGGTCGTTATGAGTCTTGGGTATTTGTAATACGGTTGGTTGTGGTCATACTTTACGATTCTTCTTCTTCATCTCATTCTTAGCAAGTCGCTACCCTTTTGATTCAAGTCGCTAACCATTTGAGTCAAGTTGCTAACCTATCCTTTTATGTCACAAGTCGCTAACCTTTTGTTGTCACAAGTCGCTAACCTTTAAATCTTACAAGTCGCTATTGACTCAATAGTCAATAGTCAATTCGCTACATCTTTTAACTCAACAAGTCGCTACTTGGTTTTGTCAAGTCGCTACGACTTGTAAAGACAAGTCGCTACATTATCAGTTATCACAACTCGCTGCTTACTTGTAAATATGGCAACTCGCTACCCCAAGTCGCTATAAATAAAATACAATGAATCTGGACACTTAGACAAGTCGCTATGAAGAAACAAGTCGCTATGAAGAAACAAGTCGCTATGAAGAAATAAAATACAAAGATACCCAGAAAAAGTGACAAATAAAGCTCAATATTTACCCGGTTTGACAACAAATATAGACCAAATCGACCACTTTGACTTCACGGAAATTTTATTGTTTGACCACATATATATCACAGCTTTTGGTACGAAGAAACTACTCACAAGGGTACTGTTTTGGACATATTACCCAAAACAGATGTGTATACAAGAATGGACAAATATGACGTTTTTATCAAAACAGGATACTAAAACTTGTTAAAACAAACCGCTTACCAAAATAATAAACGGAAAAGAATTTTCCGGCCAATAAAAGTATAATAACACTTTTAACAAGAATCAAAAACCCACATAAATAAAAGAAAACATAACCATGATATGAAACCACACAAATCAACACAACACAATAACCATGGCTCTGGTACCAATTGTTGGATCTTAATATAGTGTTGTTTGATTCGGGTGGTCTTGGATGATGGAAATACATGTTAGCCATTTGAGAGAGAAAGAGATGAGAGGGTGTTTCTTGGTAGAGACTTGGTTTACAAATATGAAAGATTAGATTGAAAGAAGCACCGCCCCTTCCATGGATGGAAGGGGTATTTATAGTTACAATGAATACGTCCTCCTATCGGACTGTGGATCATGCATACAGTGGGTAAAGACCCGTCCTTCCTCCACGGTGTTACACTAAACTATTCTACGCTACAAACTAACTAATAAACTACTAAATAACATAAATAACAACACGTCTATGAGCTAACATATGCTAGACCATAATTGGGGTGACCGACACTTTAACATGGAATTTCCAATTCCTAACATGGAATAAATTATATATAATGTGTAACAACTTGAAAATTCCACGTTAATATTCATTTAAAACATAAAAATTTTATCCCAAAATCGCGTACAACTTGAAAATTCCACCGTTTAGGTTATCCTGCTCTTAACGAAAACCGAATCTGAACATTTTTATCACACTAGATTAATTTTTATAATCATTATATGGAATTTAAAAAAAATAAATTTCAAATGTTACTAAATAGACCATGTGATTTACGAGTCTAAAATTGCATTTTAAACAATTTTATTTATATGCAAACTTAACTTATACATGCTCCGCATTTTCTAATACGTTAAACGCTTTTACATTTTTGGAAAAAGTCAACGTATTTTCCCCCTCCTTTGACCATAAAATCAAAACTTGATTATTAACACTAAAAATCATAAAATATCTCTTAAACTTAACTAGCCATTTTTAGTACTTATTGTCAAGATAAGTTTCTGGATATTTCGAAGACTTAATACCTAAGTACTAAGATATTTGCTTAAACTTATTAACTAAGTTTAACTAGATATTTAACAATTCTGGTTTAGAATTAACGTACATTTAAATACCAACCGACACTAGACTATGCCCAGTCTACACATTATATGCCTTTTAGGTTCATAATAATCATACTAGAAAGTCACATTTCACTTTTTTCATTTTCGCGTAAACTTCGTAAGTTTTACGTTTTACGCGTATTTAACCTACGTTTTTAGGTTTTAACAACGTTTACTTATTCCGTTAAACTTATCACTCATTTAATATACTTTTATAGAGTATATTAAAAAAAATTAACATTTCTTACAAGTTTCATATTTTTAAGATACCCGGTTTTAAGTTTCGCGATTTAAATACTTAACGTTAGCGATTACCGGGACCAAAACTCACTCCGTAAATAAGATAATACCAAGATTAACCATCTAGTCACCTCCCTATTTATTGTGACCGCTTATGGGGGGGTTTGAGTCACAAGCCTTGTTGGCTTGTGATAAGCCTTGATGAATTATGATGGTTACAAATGTTTAATGACAAGGCTAAGTAATGTAAGTATCCAAGTATCTTAACCTCCTTATCTTATTATATAAGAAACAACACATCTTCTACTTCCTTTCATCACCATAAACACCCACCATAATAATCTTAATCTTCTTCATCTTTGATTTTCATGTTACAAGTTTTATATCATTGTTAATGCTCTTGTCAAGCTTTGCATGATCCTAGTTATATGTTTCTTCATCCATTGGCTAGATTTGAAGCTACACAAGTGAATCAAGCTCTTTCACAAGTCCTAGCACAAGATTGTAAGTGCACAAGAGGTGTGAAAGGATTCCAATAGTGGAATTTGTTTTAGTTCCTAGTTCTTGATCTTTGATTCTTATTTCCCTTTTTCTCCTAAAAGGACAAAAGTTGTAAGATAACTTGTGATCAAAATCTTCATTTCTATGATTTTATACTTATTAATATATACTATATATGTTAGTATATTAAAAATGTAAGTAAACTTGCTTATGATTTCATGTGAAAGTTTATATTAGTAAACTAGTAAATCAAGGAAATCATACTAGTTATTGTCACCAATTTTATGAGCACAATACCTTAATTATATTTGTAGTTGAAGAAGAAAATAAAACAAAAACCTAGCCTTTGTAATCATGTTAAAAGAGCTTGTGAATCAAAAGTTGAGACTAGTTTAGGTTACTAAAAGAAAACTTGATTGTGAATAAAAAGTGTTCTGATGTAAATTTAAAACGCGATTTTGACCACTTTCTGATCTGAATCATCAAAAGTATAAAATACAAAATTTGTCCGGAATGATGTTTTAAATAAACTTTAAAGGAATTTTAGTCCAGAAACGCAAAATTTGTCCAGTTTACTGCCGAGATTTATAAGGACTGTTTTTGACGTAAAAGTTGGATTTTCACAAGTTAAGTAGTTACGAACCATGTTCTTTTCCAAGCTAAGTGATTTGCAAAACTTAGTATTTCTTATAAAATTGTGACATGCCACATTATAAAAAACTTTCCTAAATTTATTTGACCTTCGGAGTAGTTTCACATGTGAAAACCGGTTTTTCACATGTGAAACCATATTAATAACTTATAAACCATAAATTATAATTTTTAAAACTTACATGAAATATCAAAATCGACCAAAACCCATTACGGAACATGACTGTGGAAAACTAGAAGGGGGGTTGAATATTTTACCGTTTAGAATCTTTGTTTTGAAACTTATTGTAAGATCAATTGATATTGATCAAAAATATGTTAGTGAAGAATAAACAATATGCAAGCAATATATAATGAGTAAATAAGGAAAGAAACAATCAAACCACGCAAGTTGTTTATAGTGGTTCGGTCTACAAGGACTCCTTTTCCTTGCCCTACCCCACTCCCTGAGTTTCCAACTCGAGAGTTATCTTCACTAGTCAACAAGCTCCTTTAACCGGCGAAGAAACCTTTACACTTCGCTTACACAATATTTCCGACACAAAGCTAGATGTCGAGTTCTTTTACAAGGGTACAACCACTCACACACACTATGTATATTAAGGACTAAAATACTAACCACTCACACTCAGAGGTTTAAGATGGTTTGGTACAACAATGATGAATGAACAAGACTAGATCATACAACAACAAAACAAACAAGCCTTCCAACTATTTGCTGAAGCTCGATTATGCCTTGATCTTCTTTGCTACAAAAGAGGATCACTATAATGATATGAAACTGAGTTAGAAATAATAGAGAGAAGGAATGTATGTGATTATGTTAGAAAGGGATGAGAAAACAACTTAGGTTGGCTTGCTATTTATAGCCAAAGTATTCTGCTGTCACCACGGACCACATAACCAAAAAAGGGTTCTGCCTGTGTATTTTTTTGGTACCGCCGGTCTGACATAAAGATTACAAAGATCTTTCCAAAGTCAACCAAATCTAACGAAGATCATGTAAGATATGTAGAATCCAAATCTAAACAAAATATCTTATGAAATCCTCTAGAGATTTCAATGATGAAAGCCATGATGTCATATGTTGTTTTCTATTTTTAGAAATAATATGTTAAATGTAAATACATATGTAATGTTGTGTTTAAGAAACTAAAACATACTTGTTCTAAAAATGTTGACACACATTATGGTTTAGAAGGATATCAAAGTTAATTGATACATGACTAATGAAAATGTAAATGCTTGAGTGATAAAGACTTTATTTAAGGAAGGCTTGTTTTAATATCTATTAATCTTGACAAGCTTTATACTTTACAAAAATGAAATTTACTTTTGTCGTTAACAAAATTTAGGTAAAGATAATAAAATATAAATAACGTTTAATGACGATATTTGTATTAACAATCTCCCCCTTTTTGTTGAGGACAAAACATAAATTTTATTTTTATAAAAGATGTAAAGTTGTACAAGAGTTATAAAAATATGAGATTAATTTAGAACTTAAGAAGTAGTGAGTTAGATAAAGTTGATAATAAAAAGTTTATTTATCTTATGACTAGTTTGTCCAATTATTTGGTCTTTAACAATTTTGACTTTTTGTAAGTCAAATTATGATGTTGACTTTTTAGAAAGTCAAAGGTCAAGTTCTATAATATTCTCCCCCTTTTTGTAGAAACCAAAAGAAGAGGCGAGGTGGAAGATGTAATGATCCTGAGCCATTTTCTCCCCCTTGGCCAATGCTCCCCTTAAATTGGGTGCCAAAAGAAAGATACATGGATTGTGAAAAAGCTACAAAAGAAATGTTAGTAATAAGCATCATCACAAGTATATAAGCATTTCTAATCACCAAGTAACAATCAACAACTATATAAGAAACACCATTCATTTGTTAAAAGTTTCATGATTTGAAAATCATGAAATGGAACACAATGTATGTGTTAGTACATAAAGAAAATCCTAAAAAATTAGAAAAATAAAGCAAAATAAAAAACGAATCCTAGAAAATAAAAAAATAACTTAGAAGTTTAAAAGAAAAACTAGAACCCTCCTATTGAGGTGGTGGATAAGCAAGAGCATTTATTCGCTCTAGGATGTGGTTGAGGATGAACCTCATTTCATCTTAGAGCTCATGGACCATAACCCGGGTCCGTTCGCAATTTAAGCAACCGTGTCTAGGTGGGAAATAGGGTTCATGATTTGGTGGTGGTGGAATGGTGGAATTGTTGTTGTTGGTGGTTGGAGTGATTAGGGAGTTGAGCAAAGAATTTTGCATTTGCATAGCTTCACTAAGGTAAGAATCCACCATATTGGAGAAGTTCTGGAGGTGGTCTAGTTGGGCTTCTATCTTCGCTTTGGATTGTAGGTGATCTTCCCACATAGATTCATCAATATCCTCGATATGAGGAGACAAAGATGTTGGAGGTAGGGCATGGTCCCCACACAAAGGTCCATGAATGTCATTGTGAAGTGGATGGAAAAGGCGAGGTTGAGGTTCTAACGGGGCGTTTGGGTCAAAAGATGGGTGTGGTGACTCATGAGCGATACGCTCAACTGTACCAAAGATGGCAATGGAGGTGGATTAGTGGGCCGAGGAGGTAAGTCCTCTAAGTCCTCCAAAAATGGGTTTGGAGATGTAGGTGGTGTGGAGAATAGTTCTAATGGTATGAGATTTGGAGATTTAGGAGGTGATGGGGATGTTTGGATTGGAGTCGGTGGCGGAGAGGTGGCAAAGGGAGTTTTTGTTGGTGGTGGAGTGATGATTACAATAGGTGATTTTGGAGGTGGTGTAGGAGTGCTCTAAGTAAGAAAGTTCTCATCTCTTATGGGAGATGAGATGGTTAAGGGGAGGAATCGAAAGATGAGCTAATGTTGACAAAACAACATGGTCTAACACTCATTCTAGCCGTTTTCTTACATGGTTTGTTTGATGGAGAAGAGATGGATGACTTAGTCATTTTTGCTTAAGCTTATTCTAGGAGAAGATGAGAGAAATTGTTGAGGTGTGAGGATTATGAGATTATGGAGAATTGTGTTTGATACGATGTTAAGCCATAGAAGAGAAGAGGTTTCTAATGATTTGGAAGAGTTTTTAATGCTACTCATATCATATAATTCAAGCCATATAAGAAGGTTTGAGTGAAGAGATAAAGATATGCAATAAATGTGTTTTAATGATTGTAGGATCTTGAAGATCAGATCACCCACGGATTACAAGGAACCAAATTTTTGGTTCCTACCTTTATGAAAAAGGGTTCCTTGGGTGAATTTTTGGAATTTTGGTGGGAAATGGATATCGTATGGATAAACAGCAGTAAAAATATCCTAGAAGCAAATTTTGGTAAATTGGAATGCGGGAATGAGCGAAATTCAGCAACTTACTTGGGCATTCCACGACACCAAAATTTTACACAGACGGATCCCAAATTTTGGGTCCGTCTGGTCCGCTAGTGCAGGATTGGCGACACCAAAACCTATAACGGTCAGAACCAAAAATTGGTGCCGTCCGATCCATCGAGTGCAGAAAATTTGACAGACCCATTTCTTGACCCCCGGGGATTTTTCTGAAACCTGAAATTTTTCTTAAAACATATGGAAATAACTATTTCTAGTTAGGAATAAGAAATAACGCATATATAAACATAGTGGAGCATCAATTTTCAACAAGGGCTAATGATTTTCACTTAAAAGTGAAAATAGGTAAAATTTGATAACACCCGTGTGTTATCCCCCTGCATGAACCGGTTAGCATACATCAATGTTTTAAGTTAGTTTATCATCCTACGAAGCAAAAACACATAATAATATCATACAACATTGTTTCTTGTCTTGTTCCAAACACCCTTTTAAACCTCACTTATCCAACTTTTTGTAAATCTTGGTCATTATCCTTCCAAGGCACTTGAACATCCTCTTGGTTTTCTTGAACTCTGCCGTTTTGTTCTCAATCTCTGGAAGAGAGGCATAGTACTCATGAGGTTTAAGCCTAGAGTTGGGGAGAGCGTCTTCGGAGCTATTTGATGATGATGATGAAGGAGTTGGAGGTTCTAGCCTTTTTCCCTTTGCCTTAGTCTTGGACTTTCATCACTCAAGGGCACAAATATGTGAGGGATGAGAGAATAATCTAGTTTCAACCCTCTAGGACTTGGTGGAATGGGTGCATAAGCTCTATAAACACGGGTGAGTAGCATCCCATATGGAAGAGCAACGGAGCCTTGAGTAGGGATGTCTACCATTCTCCTAGCAATATAGTAAGCCAAGTTGAATGGTTGATGAGTGGACAAGCTATAGAGCATGTAACAAAAGGCAAGAATTGATGTGGTCTCTATTTCCTATGGTGCTAATGACCTTGGCTCTAAGGAGTTCTTCCCATTTTTTGAATTGAGGCTTAAGCTCATTGAGTTCCATACTATATGGATCTTGGTTGAATTCCTTTCTCGCTCGAGTGAGACGGGTTGGTGCTACCCTATCATTAAAGAGGTGCTCACGAATGACGTCCTTGTCTACCAAAGGAGTTTGGTAGGGAAGAGAGCGGTCATGAATAGCATCAAGGATAGTAAGTGACCACTTATCCGAATAAAGACAAGTACCATGGCAAGGAATTCCTAACACTTGAGCAAATTGTTTGAGAGAAATGGTGTAGTCATTTTGGTTGATCCTAAACTTGAGAGCCAAAAACAAATTTAGTAATTATTAAAACTTCCCAGAATCTCTCTCCCCTAGGGGCGAAATCCGGCCACCCTTTCCCCCGCCTCCCAATCGCAAAAAACTGCTCTTAATCCGCCTCTCTATTATTCTTGTAATGATATGCAATCGGTTTAAGGGTAGTAATCATCTGGGAAGGGGTGTGCTAATGCGTTTCATACATTATTTTTCTGATTTCGCAGCCTATACTAAACCCTTAACGATTCTTTAAAGTCGATTGCTTAATTGTTTTTTTTTTTTGAGGGTTTAGTTTATGTTTTGTTCTTTATACCCTAATCGATTAATCTTATAATCGATTGTTAGGGTTTATGGGTTTGATTGGATCGTATATACTTATGGGATATCATTAAACGGTCTGTTTTGGTGGGCGATCAAGATCTAAACCTAACTGTTTTTGTTAGGGTTTGCTTACATGAACGATATCTTTTTTAGGGTTTCGTTTTTTGATGGTTGATCGCTTGGGCTCACTGTGCGCGTTATGGTATAAATCTTGTGATTTATGGTGGTAAGTCGATCTGATGATCGTGGTTATGTTCTTGAATGTACCTTTATGGTTTTTATTCTTGAAAGTCGACTATAGGTCGTGGTGATGCTGATTTTGTATTGGAACGTGGGTTTTGGAGAGAGTGAAGTTCTATGTGATATGAGTGCATTGGTTGCTGTGATACGTGCTATTCGAATCATCATGGACATGTTTGCTGATTTTTACATTGGTCTTGGGTTCGTATTAGCTGGAAGTTAGGGGTTGTTACCCTATGATTATGTTCTATGCTCGGTATCACATTGGGGTTTGGTTTTGCATCTCAACGCACACTTTTGGAGCAAGTTTATGCTAGCTGCTCTATCCGTGGTTTTAGAGTCTTCCACCAATCGTTGTGCGAAATTTGTGAACTGATTCTTCTTTGCTGATTACATGATCAGGGAGTTGATGTGCGTTGGGTTTATACGTATTATGTTGGTTTTTCTTATTGGTGTTCTGGTTTGCATCTCAACATACACCTTTGGAGCGAGTTTTGAGCTTGCTGCTCTATCCGTGGTTTTAGAGTCCCTCACCAACCGTTGTGTGAAACTTGTGAACTGTACTTCAATTTGAGGACCATGATATTGTATATTTGGGCGACGCTGGAAGTTTGGACTACTATGGTGACTTGAAGATTCAAGTATTTCTACTTGAAGTTCATTTCTTTTTATTCTTTTTATCGTTGTAGTCTGATGTTTAGTTATAAGTGTGGTCTGTTACGCTTATATTTTCCTATAGGAGAGTCTGTAAGTGTCCTAAGGGACTGAGATGAGGGATTCACCCTCATCCTTTGTACTTCAATGTTTTTGGCGTAATATATTTACCGGGGTGAATTAACCCTTTTACCCAAAAAACTTGAGAGCCATTTAATCATCCTCATTTGTGAAGGAAATAACACTAGCATATAATTCTAGGACAAACCTAGGGCAAATTGGCTCATCGATGTCAAGGAGACAATCGAAGTTGATAGTGGCTAGTTCTTGACGGAGATTAGTTCCGTCGACAAAAGATGAATGAATGGTCCTACCCTCATGGAAATACATTTTCTCTAGGCTCTTAAATATTTCAACTTGTTATTTGGTATGGCCCTTGGTTTTGTGATGTTTAGGGATGTAATCAAGAATGTCTTTGTGATCGTAAAATTTTGGGGCAACCATGTTTGTTTCTATGAGCAAGAATTTATAAGTTTTAGTAAAAACGAAAACAAACTTAGCGATTTTGTTCTAGTGTGTGCCTTATCTCGAATCATTTTATGCATAAAATGGTTTTCATTGGTAGTGTTTGGCAAAAGGCAAGAGATAACCCAAACGTTCCTAATTCAATGTGGCTTCATTTGAATACACCCGGGAATGCATATTAGTTATGCATTACCTTTAGTATTCAAGCGACATTATGCAAGTGATGAAAATAACGTTTCTATTTGTATTAACAACGAGAAATTGTTTTCCCACAAGTGAGAAGTTTTTCAAAATTTTGACATGGGGTTTTTGTTTAATTAGGATAATGCCTTATAGTAATTAGCTTCTAAATAGTGGGAAATTTGACAATGTAGTTCATAATTTCAATAACTAGTTATGCAATTTAACAATTAAGTTCATGTTTTGTGCAAGAATATACATAATCCCCATGTATTGGTTTTGTGCATAAATTAGAACCCTACACTCAGAATTAAGAGAAGTAATGTAGTTAGAATACTTACAATGATGTTTTCTGCAGTGATTAGTAGGGGAAGAAACCTTAATAATGAATTAGGTATGTTTGTGCTTCGTTTTTGGTAAAGTGAGTTAGGTATGTTTGTGGTCCGTGTGGTCGTTTGGTGTCGTTGGCACTATAGCAGAATTATGATAATTTATTTTGTTTAGGCTATTCTAAGGTTTAGGCTATGTTTTAACTACATGTTTGGTTCCATTAATCCTAACCCAAGTCTAAGGAGATTGAGTGGTTCTCGTTTAAGAGGTTTAGTTAGAATGTCGGCAATGTTATCTTCGGAGGATACTTTCTCAATTGAAATGTTTCCTTTTGGAACATTGTCGCGAAGGAAGTGAGAATTTCAATATGTTTCGTTCGAGCATGTTGGACGGGATTTTTGCTAAGATCAATATAGAGATGTCATTGAGATGAATGCCGTAATCCACGAGAGCTTGCTTCATCCAAAGAGCTTGTTGACATGCTTTTCCGGTTGAGACGTACTCGAGTTCGGTAATTGAGATAGCGAGAGCCGTTTGTTGCTTTGTGAACCATGAGGTGAGACAATGTCCAACAAAAGTAAAAATACCATTTGTACTCTTTCTATCAACATAGTCAGCGGCATGGTCCGAGTCGGCATACACTATGGTTTCTACACCCGTTCCTTTTGGATACCGTAATCCTAGACATGTCGTGCCCTTAATGTATCTAAATATTCGTTTCAAGGCTTCTAAGTGTGATGCTTTGGGATCTTCTTGAAAGCGAGCACATAGACAAACACTAAACATAATTTTGGGTCTACTAGCCGTAAGATAAAGTAGGCTACCGATCATTCCTCTATATTTAGTGTTATCTACGGATTCACCTTCCTCATCCTTGATGAGTTTTGTTTCCGAGGACATGGGTGTTTTAGATGGTTTTGAACCTTCAAGACCAAATTTCTTAAGCATATCTTTTATGTATTTAGATTGGTTAAAGAATATGACATCTTCTAGTTGTTTAATTTGAAGTTCTAAAAAGACGTTTAACTCACCCATCATACTCATCTCAAACTCGTCGTGCATGATTTTAGACAAATCATCACATAGCTCTTGACAAGTTGATCCAAATATGATGTCATCAACGTATATTTGAACTATGATAATGTGTGATTCTATTTTCTTGGTAAAGAGAGTATTATCTACTAATCCCATGGTGTTTTTGTATTCAACTAAGAAAGTATTAAGCTGATCGTACCAAGCTTTTGGTGCTTGCTTAAGTCCGTATAGTGCCTTCTTATGTTTGAAAACATGATGTGGTTTTTCAAAGTTGGTGAATCCGGGAGGTTGAGCAACATATACTTCTTCGTTAATGAACCCATTTAGGAATGCACTTTTAACATCCATTTGAAATAATTTAAAGTCATGAGCACATGCATATGCAAGTAAGGTTCTAATAGACTTAAGCCTAGCTACCGGTGCATAAGTTTCATCGTAATCAATCCCTTCTTGTTGATTATAACCTTGTGCGACAAGCCTAGCTTTGTTTCTATACACCACACCATTTTTGTCCATTTTATTTCAAAAAACCCATTTCGTTCCAATTATAGTTTGATTTTTATGTTTTGGAACTAATTTCCAAACATCAGTTCTAACAAATTGGTTTAGCTCTTTTTGCATAGTAATTACCCAAGATTCATCTTTTATTGCTTCGTTTATGTTTTTCGGTTCAACGGACGATACAAAGCAAAAGTAGGCTACCAATCATTCCTCTATATTTAGTGTTATCTACGGATTCACCTTCCTCATCGTTGGTGAGTTTTTTTTCCGAGGAAATGGGTGTTTTAGTTGGTTTTGATCTTCAAGACCAAATTTTTAAGCATATCTTTTATTTGAGGATTCACCTTCCTCATCCTTGGTGAGTTTTGATTCCGAGGACATGGGTGTTTTAATTGGTTTTGAATCTTCAAGACCAAATTTCTTAAGCATATCTTTTGTGTATTTAGATTGGTTAACGAATATGCCATCTTCTAGTTGTTTAATTTGAAGTCCTAAAAAGAAGTTTAACTCACCCATCATACTCATCTCAAATTCGTCGTGCATGATTTTAGAAAAATCATCACATAGATCTTGACAAGTTGATCCAAATATGATGTCATCAACGTATATTTGAACTATGATAATGTGTGATTCCCTTTTTTTGGTAAAGAGAGTATTATCTACTAATCCCATGGTGTATTTGTGTTCAACTAAGAAAGTCTTAAGCCGATCGTACCAAGCTTTTGGTGCTTGCTTAAGTCCGTATAGTGCCTTTTTAAAGTTTGAAAACATGATGTGGTTTTTCAAAGTCGGTGAATCCGGGAGGTTGAGCAACATATTCTTCTTCGTTAATGAACCCATTTAGGAATGCACTTTTAACATCCATTTGAAATAATTTAAAGTCATGAGCACATGCATATGCAAGTAAGATATACTCAAGCCTAGCTACCGGTGCATAAGTTTCGTCGTAATCAATCCCTTCTTGTTGATTATAACCTTGTGCAACAAGCCTAGCTTTGTTTCTAGACACCACACCGTTTTCGTCCATTTTATTTTGAAAAACCAATTTCGTTCCAATTATAGTTTGATTTTTAGGTCTTGGAACTAATTTCCAAACATCATTTCTAACAAATTGGTTTAGCTCTTCTTGCATAGCAATTACCCAAGATTCATCTTTTATTGCTTCGTTTATGTTTTTCGGTTCAATGGACGATACAAAGCAAAAGTAGTTACTTTGATTTTGGGCTTGTGATCTTAATGTTCTTTGATTTAATTGTCCTATGACTTTTTTTAAAGGATGAATGTTGGATTCTTTGATGTTTATAATTTCTTTATTTAATGGTTCATCTTCCTTGTCATTTTCCTTTATTTCTTGACTTTCAACAAGTTGACTTTCAACTAAGTCATCATCTACCAAAGGTGATGTCTTAGAGGGAGGTGGACTTTCGTCGAATGTTATGTTCAACGATTCCTCGACTCTCATTATTTCTTTGTTTAAAACTATGTATGCTTTGCTAGTTTGTGAGTAACCAAGAAATACACCTTCATAAGTGTGACAACTCGTAATTTCAGGTCATTTTTACAAACTTTGGAAGAGTCACTATTTCATCATTTATCGTAAATTACGTTTACGAGTATCAAATTCGCGTAACCTTAATGGTTTAGCTGCGAATTCATGAACATTTCATCGAGGACATTTCATATAGACTAGATTTAGTCTACATATCATTAGCAACATGATCATCATATTAGTTCATGCATGAATTTGCATTTTTCATTAAACGTTTATTTTCCTATTAAATAAACGCTATCGCGTAAACATTTATTTTGAATATTGATCCGACACTTCCAAAAATAATCCTAATATATTTTTATACTCATTTTAAGATTATAAAAATTATATTATTAGTTTACCCGATGTTTTCAATTTATTTTGTATATAAATTGTTATATTTATATATTTACGACGGTTTTCGTAAATTCAACATGATAAATATTTATTCACTCAATACTTGTGAGAAATGTATTTTTATAATTTTTATGACTTCAATATATTTTATTTTGTTCCATTAAAATCTATTTTTAGTTAACGCTACACTAAATAACTAACTATACTTACAAAACAAACAATATACACAACTTTAAATACAACAATACATTAAATACTCACACTTTGCTTCCCCTTTTTCTTTTTGCCGTCCCCCCCCCCCCCCCCCCCATGTCATTCAAGTGACCAATTTGCTTTTTGCTTCATATATGTACACCTACACACCTTTACTTGATATTTGTAATATATATTCATATTATACAACAAAACACATAGTTACACATACATTCAAGGTGAAAAAAATAATAAACCCTCTCTACTTCTACACCATAACCGGCCATATCAAGACACCAAGGGAAACCATATTTTTTTTATGATACAAGTGATTATCAAGCTCTACTAGTAATCTATTTTAAGGTTTTGAAATAAAAATCTATAGATTAATAAGGTTTTTATCATCTTCTTCACATAATCATTCAAGTAAGCATTCCATGATTTTTATTACTCTTTCATATTCATATTTATGTTATTTCATCTTTTTTGTAAGAAAAACATGCATGAATTCCATGATCCATACCACTTTTATTGGTTTTTAGTATATATAATGAGTTTTAATTATCCACATAACAATCCCTTGTAACATATCATGTTTGATGATGTCTAGGAACCCATGACACCCTAAGAAGGTGTATGGTAGGATTAGAATAGCTTCGGAGTTGATTTGAATTGGTTAGAATAGGTTTTGCGCGAGAAAAACTCATTTCGACAACTTTATTTAGAGGTCTGATCTTATTTTCGAATTCTGGAATTCTCGACAGTAGGTAAAAATTTTTGGACTAGATATTTGAAATATATACTTTAAAACGAAAACGTGGTCGCTTGAACGGGTTAAAACTGAGTTATAACGAAGAAGATATGAATTTTTCAAGTTTGGCGACGAAAATTATTTGTTTCAGAAAATTCAGCATGTATTCTCAACTTTTTACGAGTCAAAAATGGGTCTTAAGCGTTATTAAATGTGTCGACTTATCAAAAATATATTAGTATATGTTAATACGAAACCGTGGATATAAAGAACGTAGAAAACGGACTTAAAACGAAGAAATTGTGGCCAATTAAAGTTTAACGAAACTTATATTTTTAACAGCAACTTGTAAAAATATACATACTGATATGATTTTAAATCGAGGTTTTGACCCCTTTCGGGTCCGAATTGGCTTAAGTGTAAAGCATGAAAGTTGTCCGAAATGGTGTTTTACAATCTTTCGCGAGATTTTTAAGCTTAAAAGTGTAAAATGAGAGATTTAAGCATGGTCAAAGATGGACGATTTTTCTGAAAAAGTCCAAGTACCCATTGCTGATGGGAAATAAAATTGGTGTTTTTAAGCGTTTTCGAGTCCGTTTGAGCTTTGAAAACTTTACCAAATGCTATTGTATCACCTATAAATTATTACGGAACGTTAGAAACCTTATAAAAACGATATTTTATAAGCACAAGGGTTTATTAAAATATAAAGGAGCGTTTGGATTGGTGTTGTTTTAGCACACGAGGCTAATCCTATGGATAGCTTGTTGTGGCTTAACGAACCGGATTAATATTTTGAATGTGTAATTGTAATTGGGATAAATTATGACTATCGTACTTATTTTCATAATTATTAACACTTATATATTTTCTACTAGACCAAAGTGGTTATCGCAAGTGACCATGTTGGAAGCCATTTTTCATATCGATAGAAATCTTTTGAGAAAACGATGTCTTCTAGTAAAAGTGAGTTCTTCTAGCCTATTTTCCAAAATGTCCGACCGTTCGTCAAGCGGAGTTGTAATGAATAAAATACGGTCACTTAAACTTTGCCGAAAACCACCCTTAAACGATATTTTGGACAAAAGTACCATACTTTACCTATATTTTTCTCCGTGATCGAGACCTCTAGGATGAAAACTTAAACACTAAAACTTTGAGATTATGATACAAGCTTCCCAAAACCGTTGAGTTTGTTTCCTAACACTCGACGTACACCATTTTACGACTAGATTTTCGAGGCTATTTAGTGACTTTTATGAATTGTCAAATGACATTGTTTTACGACGAAAAGTTATAATTTCATAATAAATCACTAAATGACTATCGTAGGATATCATTTCAACGTAAATACTTGTAAAGTATTTTATAATATGACGAGATGTCATAAACATATATTGCGACGATAAATTCTATTTTCGAAAACGTATAAGTGGTATAGATTACATGTGGATTTGCATGCACGACATTGTTTCATGATTTACATTAGAACATATCATTCATAATAGGTCACGGTAAGAGGTTGCGCCTCATTTCAGTATTGCCATTATATCATCATAAACATTGCACAGGTGAGTTTTCATAGCCCCGATTTATTCGAGTTTATACTTTATTTCAAACCTACGGGGGAGAATACATTGCACATCATTTTATTACGATACCAAGTATATTCAAATTCATTACATTGCTTAAGTTACCTCATTGCCAGTTAAATGTCCCCATTTCATAATCATGAACCGTTAATTTCATAGAAGCGTGGGTGAGTGGATAGATCTATCGAGGGTGACACCTCCATCCGGGTTGGTGGATTCCAACCGGACGGATGCATTTCATTTCATAATCATTATTTGAGTTGTTTGGCAAAACACTCTGTTGGGGCGAACATCATGATCAGTCAAGCTTCGGTGTCATGTGCTTAAGCAATTGTAACATTTTATGTAACATAATTGTCATACATGGCCTATACTTGTGGTAGTCGTATAAAACATCTTACATGAACTCTATGAACTCACTCAACCTTTGTGTTGACACTTTTAGCAATGTATTTTCAGGTAACCAAGGCATTCACTTCATGGCATGCATGTGGACATATCATAGAGTCGCGGAGACGACGCGTCTCACTTGGGTTTTATAAACTTTAAAACATCGTTTGAATTGTAACAAACTTATTTCCGCACATGTTGATTTTCATTTGGGACCTATACTTTGTAAACTCTGATTATTTTATTAAATCAAGCGATGTATTTTCCAAACGACACTTTAGGTCGTTCAATATAACTGTGATTGTGGTGCTATGACAGTCATACCCCAGGAATTCCATTCCGCTGCAAAACAGGTAATTTGGGGGTGTGACAGATTGACATCAGAGCTTCAGTTATAGAGAACTAGGTTGCGTCATTGACCCTAGACTATAACTACATCATCATAGCATCTTATCATCCCATCATAAGTGCATAGTCACTATATATGCGGTTTCATACGCACATTTTGTGAGATATTTACTTTCATTTCAAAATCGATTGTCACATAGATGCCTTCAAATACCCATCCCATCATACTCACGTCATAGTTAGACATGGAGAATGCCCTATCATTCCCTATCACAATTTTTACATCAGTTGACTTAACACCAATAACATCATATGACGAGACTGAACCCTTTGAGGAGGGCAAAGTTGCACCTACACCATCACGATCACCATTGATTCACTGTAGGATCAGGACAGTTTTTATCATTCTGTTGGGACAGATTATACCATTTGGTAGAACTTATAGGCTTAGTCCTAATGAACCTATTTTCTTAACTCACCACAAGGATTTCCATTATCATCATTGCCATCATTTTCATCATCATTGTCATCTAGAGTACCATCCGTGCCATCACATCTCATAGACACTACTCATACATCTGACTTGCAGCTTGGGAAGCGTGCATGATTTGACACACCATTACCATCTATCACAAAGACTATAGACACTACACCATCTCATAGGTTTGAGGACTGTGAGAGTTCTAGGGCTATTGCCACTAGATCGCCTACTACTCCTACACTTGAAACACGATTTGACCATCAACAGGAACAAATAATAAGTACCTTTCTAGCTAATGTAATCTGTATCATTTATTATCTCCACGATAATCACAACTTTTGTTTATTTCATTCCCTATTCCAATTGCCCAATTTTCACTCATTTCGCGACAATACATCACTATCTTACTAGGGGTTAGGCCAACTTTATTCTTGACCAATTAGGAGACTATTATCACTCTATGAGGTTCTCCCATGTATCCTACAAACCATTCCACAAATTTTATTTCAAGTTATTTTGCTACTATTTCATGAAATTATTTCACTTAATTTTATTTCGAGCTATTTTACGCCATTATAGAAACATTGTTTCATAAAGTTTTAAAACAAGTTGTTTCGTTACCACCCTATCAATTGGCTTTCGGTCATTTTATCAACTATTTACTACCGTCATGCGAAACGATTTTCATGTTACTCTAAAAAATTATTGAGCCATTATCTTACAAAACAAAACGTTGAATACCATCTAAAACTTCGGAGAAACATAATACCATTTCAACAAAACCAAGCATCACATCATTTGTCCTCGATTATACATAGCCTGATCACCTATGTATAATTCAGGAAGAATTATGTCATGAAAGTAACAAGCGTCATTTCAAATCTCTTAAAACAATCTTCACTCAAAAGCAAGGATTTGTAAACAGATAAATTGCTCATAAACACCTCTTTTGTCAACACTCTATAGATACCTACGCCATTCGTCACTCACTCAACCGATAAGTTGAAATTTTTACTAGTGACCGTTCTAGGAAAGGCCTTCTATACCATCTACGAGGAGGATTCCTCGATACAAGAAAAAAATGAAAGGATTTCGGAAATACCAACAACGACTAGAAGTATGTAGTAAGATGTTTCAAAACTCAACAAAAATCTTAAGACATCACGAGACATTCCGAACCACTATTTTGGACTAGAAGCCTAATTATATCATTTCAAAAGCATCAGTTGGACTGAGTTACAAGATTTAGTACGAAGCGAATACACACTAAGCAACACTATAGGGATAAACCAAGTCTTCTAACCAAGACTGCAGAACATTCCATTGAATATGGCTTCAACAATATGTGAACTTCCCTACAATGAGTTTCCCTTAAAGGAAAATTTGGTTAGATTAAGGTTATCAATATAAACTTCCCCTAAGGCCTTGTGTTTTTCTAGAAATTACAGATAACCTCACTTCCATATCAAGAAATGCAACAGGTCTGAACATATCGGACAATCAATCACTCTCCATCTACAAGTGAAATTAGAACAAACATTCCTCGACATAGTATGAGCTGATATCTATTTTCTTGCTAGCATGATAAAATCTAAGTGATGAAATAATTTAGAAGCACTCAATATCGGAACAAATCTTGAAAATCAACCACCACACCACATCACTGAAATATTTAAGGTTTTGTGACTTGACAACATATAGCAGGGAAACACTTCGATAATCAAACAATAAACATTTTAGTCATGGAGACTAAGCACTTTAGGCAAGTTAGACTCAAGTCATGACATCCGCTAGAACTAGAAACGCGAGGAATCACAACTGTTACCCATAAACTATTCTTTTCAATAATGCCCTTTTCGACAGACTTAACATTTTGAAATTTGGCATGAGTAACGTGGTATCAATTCCAGTTGTACCTATTATAAGCTATTCGATTCACTTTAGACTTCTCATAATCATTTCAAGATTCCCATGGAACCTATTAGGACATTAGTACCACCTATTATCCTCAGCTCAATGGTCAGAGCGAGAGAACAATTCCAACATTTCAAGATATACTCAAGGCATGTGTGATTTCTAGAAATGATTAGGCAAATCATTCTTCATCGACAAGTTCCATTACAACAATAGTCAACACATGAACATATTGACGATACCATTTGAGGCACTCTATGGTTGAGGTGTCAATCACTTATTCACGGAACAAAATCAGGAAAGTCCAACTCACTAGTCCATGACTATTTCATGAAACAACAAAGTAATCGTACAAATCAAGAATTAGTTACAAGTAACAACACATAGCTAGATAAGCTACGTCGATATACGACGCAAAATATTGGAAGTATGTTCCATAAGTCGCAAACCATTGGAATTTCAAGTTGGCAACAGATTATGTTCAAAGTCCCGTCTTGAAAAGGCGTGGTACGATTCAGAAAACATTGGACGACTCAATGCGACTCAAATATCCTCATCTTTTCACAAGTAACATTGTAGAACCTAACATGGACTGAATTCAGGGACTGAATTCCTTTTTGGTTGGGCGAATGTGACAACTCGTAATTTCAGGTCATTTTTACAAACTTTGGAAGAGTCACTATTTCATCATTTATCGTAAATTACGTTTACGAGTATCAAATTCGCGTAACCTTAATGGTTTAGCTGCGAATTCATGAACATTTCATCGAGGACATTTCATATAGACTAGATTTAGTCTACATATCATTAGCAACATGTTTATCATATTAGTTCATGCATGAATTTGCATTTTTCATTAAACGTTTATTTTCCTATTAAATAAACGCTATCGCGTAAACATTTATTTTGAATATTGATCCGACACTTCCAAAAATAATCCTAATATATTTTTATACTCATTTTAAGATTATAAAAATTATATTATTAGTTTACCCGATGTTTTCAATTTATTTTGTATATAAATTGTTATATTTATATATTTACGACGGTTTTCGTAAATTCAACATGATAAATATTTATTCACTCAATACTTGTGAGAAATGTATTTTTATAATTTTTATGACTTCAATATATTTTATTTTGTTCCATTAAAATCTATTTTTAGTTAACGCTACACTAAATAACTAACTATACTTACAAAACAAACAATATACACAACTTTAAATACAACAATACATCAAATACTCACACTTTGCTTCCCCTTTTTCTTTTTGCCGTCCCCCCCCCCACCCCCCCCATGTCATTCAAGTGACCAATTTGCTTTTTGCTTCATATATGTACACCTACACACCTTTACTTGATATTTGTAATATATATTCATATTATACAACAAAACACATAGTTACACATACATTCAAGGTGAAAAAAACTAAAAATAAACCCTCTCTACTTCTACACCATAACCGGCCATATCAAGACAACAAGGGAAACCATATTTTTTTTATGATACAAGTGATTATCAAGCTCTACTAGTAATCTATTTTAAGGTTTTGAAATAAAAATCTATAGATTAATAAGGTTTTTATCATCTTAACCCTAAAACTCTCTCCCCTAGGGGCGATTTCCAGCCAACCCTTCCCCTATGCTCCGATCAGATCTAAACACATCATTCAATCGCCTCTCTATTGTTTTTTTAACAATATGCAATCGGTTGTGATGATTGTGATTACATGGGAAGGGTTGTGTCTTGGTTTTTATTCTCTTATTCATGTGAAATCGCTGCTCCTTCTAAACCCTAACCATTCTCTTTGTCGATTTTTAATCGTTTTTTACTTAGGGTTTAGTTGATTCGTTTCTTTATTGACCTGATTGATTACTGCGATCGTAACTTGTACATGTGTAATTCTTAGTCAGTTTTAGATCGATTCTTTTTTACTTGTACGATCAGTGGTGGTGTTGTGCTTTAATGCGAAACCCTAATTTTAGGGTTTCTTATTTATTAATCGGTGGTGCATGATTCTTTGATTGCTAATACTTAGCCGTTTGGGGCTTGGTTACTTTGCGACGGTGGTGTGCTTGGAGGAAGCTTATATGATCGAATGGAGCCTTAATCTTAGGGTTTCGTTGTTATTTTCCTCGCTGGTTTGTGATACTATTATCGGTTTGTATCTTGCATGTTACTGTGTTATGGCTTTGTCAATCGACTACAAGTTCTTCACCAGATTCAAGCTTTGTGTAAGTGGGTTTTAGGAGAGATGTATGTCATGTTCTAGGGCAGGTTGTTAATGGAAGTTAGGGTGTGAATCACCTTATTGTTCGTTCTTGATTCGTATTACGTACAGGCCTAATGGTATTGTGATCTATTTGGTATGATTGGTCTGGTATACGATGGGATTGGAAGTTAGGGTTCGCTAAGACCTATGATCGTTACATCTGTGTTATTTGGTGCATGGGATTGAATGTTTTACGTGATTCGTTGCACTGATGATGCTGATCGCTATGGATGTTAAGTTTCTAGGGTTCTTATTCAAAAACTCTAGGTTTCGTTGTTGGTTGCATGATCATGAAGCTTTTGTTTGTGGGTTTCTTTGCTACTACAAACAAATGTTATGTTGAAGAATGCTTGGATGGTCTTTCGTGGATTCTTCATGGAAGTTAAAGTGGACTACAATAGTGATATAGAAGGCTCAAGTACTTTTCTTGAGTAGTATTGTATAATTTTTTATGTACTTTGTCATTATTGGTAGGGTCATTTTATTGTAGGTTATAAGAATGGTGTGTCATTCTTATATTCGAGTCTGTAAGTGTCCTAAGGGACTGAGATGAAGGAAATCACCTTCATCCTTTGTACCTCAACGTTTTTTGGAGTAATACATTTTACCGGGGTGAATTAACCCTTTTACCCAAAAAAAAGGTTTTTATCATCTTCTTCACATAATCATTCAAGTAAGCATTCCATGATTTTTATAACTCTTTCATATTCATATTTATGTTATTTCATCTTTTTTGTAAGAAAAACATGCATGAATTCCATGATCCATACCACTTTTATTGGTTTTTAGTATATATAATGAGTTTTAATTATCCACATAACAATCCCTTGTAACATATCATGTTTGATGATGTCTAGTAACCCATGACACCCTAAGAAGGTGTATGGTAGGATTAGAATAGCTTCGGAGTTGTTTTGAATTGGTTAGAATAGGTTTTGCGCGAGAAAAACTCATTTCGACAACTTTATTTAGAGGTCTGATCTTATTTTCGAATTCTGGAATTCTCGACAGTAGGTAAAAATTTTTGGACTAGATATTTCGAAAATATACTTTAAAACGAAAACGTGGTCGCTTGAACGGGTTAAAACGGAGTTATAACGAAGAAGATATGAATTTTTTAAGTTTGGCGACGAAAATTATTTGTTTTAGAAAATTCAGCATGTATTCTCAACTTTTTACGAGTCAAAAATGGGTCTTAAGCGTTATTAAATGTGTCGACTTATCAGAAATATATTAGTATATGTTAATACGAAACCGTGTATATAAAGAACGTAGAAAACGGACTTAAAACGAAGAAATTGTGGCCAATTAAAGTTTAACGAAACTTATATTTTTAACAGCAACTTGTAAAAATATACATACTGATATGATTTTAAATCGAGGTTTTGACCCCTTTCGGTCCGAATTGGCTTAAGTGTAAAACACGAAAGTTGTCCGAAATGGTGTTTTACAATTATTCGCGAGATTTTTAAGCTTAAAAGTGTAAAATGAGAGATTTAAGCATGGTCAAAGACGGACGATTTTTCCGAAAAAGTCCAAGTACCCATTGCTGATGGGAAATAAAACTGGTGTTTTTAAGCGTTTTCAAGTCCGTTTGAGCTTTGAAAACTTTACCAAATGCTATTGTATCACCTATAAATTATTACGGAACGTTAGAAACCTTATAAAAACGATATTTTATAAGCACAAGGGTTTATTAAAATATAAAGGAGCGTTTGGATTGGTGTTGTTTTAGCACACGAGGCTAATCCTATGGATAGCTTGTTGTGGCTTAACGAACCGGATTAATATTTTGAATGTGTAATTGTAATTGGGATAAATTATGACTATCGTACTTATTTTTATAATTATTAACACTTATATATTTTCTACTAGACCAAAGTGGTTATCGCAAGTGACCATGTTGGAAGCCATTTTTCATATCGATAGAAATCTTTTGAGAAAACGATGTCTTCTAGTAAAAGTGAGTTCGTCTAGCCTATTTTCCAAAATGTCCGACCGTTCGTCAAGTGGAGTTGTAATGAATAAAATACGGTCACTTAAACTTTGCCGAAAACCACCCTTAAACGATATTTTGGACAAAAGTACCATACTTTACCTATATTTTTCTCCGTGATCGAGACCTCTAGGATGAAAACTTAAACACTAAAACTTTGAGATTATAATACAAGCTTCCCAAAACCGTTGACTTTGTTTCCTAACACTCGACGTACATCATTTTACGACTAGATTTTCGAGGCTATTTAGTGACTTTTATGAATTGTCAAATGACATTGTTTTACGACGAAAAGTTAGAATTTCATAATAAATCACTAAATGACTATCGTAGGATATCATTTCAACGTAAATACTTGTAAAGTATTTTATAATATGACGAGATGTCATAAACATATATTGCGACGATAAATTCTATTTTCGAAAACGTATAAGTGGTATAGATTACATGTGGATTTGCATGCACGACATTGTTTCATGATTTACATTAGAACATATCATTCATAATAGGTCACGGTAAGAAGTTGCGCCTCATTTCAGTATTGCCGCTATATCATCATAAACATTGCACAGGTGAGTTTTCATAGCCCCGATTTATTCGAGTTTATACTTTATTTAAAACGTAGGGGGAGAATACATTGCACATCACTTTATTACGATACCAAGTATATTCAAATTCATTACATTGCTTAAGTTACCTCATTGCCAGTTAAATGTCCCCATTTCATAATCATGAACCGTTAATTTCATAGAAGCGTGGGTGAGTGGATAGATCTATCGAGGGTGACACCTCCATCCGGGTTGGTGGATTCCAACCGGACGGATGCATTTCATTTCATAATCATTATTTGAGTTGTTTGGCAAAACACTCTGTTGGGGCGAACATCATGATCAGTCAAGCTTCGGTGTCATGTGCTTAAGCAATTGTAACATTTTATGTAACATAATTGTCATACATGACCTATACTTGTGGTAGTCGTATAAAACATTTTACATGAACTCTATGAACTCACTCAACCTTTGTGTTGAAACTTTTAGCAATGTATTTTCAGGTAACCAAGGCATTCACTTCATGGCATGCATGTGGACATATCATAGAGTCGCGGAGACGACGCGTCTCACTTGGGTTTTATAAACTTTAAAACATCGTTTGAATTGTAACAAACTTATTTCCGCACATGTTGATTTTCATTTGGGACCTATACTTTGTAAACTCTGATTATTTTATTAAATCAAGCGATGTATTTTCCAAACGACACTTTAGGTCGTTCAATATAACTGTGATTGTGGTGCTATGACAGTCATCCCTCAGGAATTCCATTCCGCTGCAAAACAGGTAATTTGGGGTGTGACAATAAGACTTTGGGTCAAATTTGGTGAGATAGTATTTGGTATTAAGAATGAAACATTTACATCCAAACACTCTAAAATATCCCAAAATCGGATTTTTGCCTTTATATAATTCATATGGTGTTTTGTTCAAGAAAGGATGTATTAAAACTCTATTTAAAATGTATGTGGAAGTATCAACGACGTTACACCAAAACTTTTGAGGTATGTTTTGTTCATTTAGCATTGTTCTACTCATTTCTTGAATAGTTCTATTTTTACGTTCTACAACTCCATTAGATTGGGGTGTTTGAGGAGCCGAGAAGTTATGTGTTATACCATTTGTATCACAAAAGTTTCCAAATTGTGTTTCATTGTGGAACTCGTGACCATGGTCCGTTCGGATCGACACAATGTTAACACCTAGTTGATTTTGAATTTTCTTACTAGGTATTTCAAATTTATCAAAAGCTTCATTTTTAGTTTTCAAAAACATTGTCTAAGTGAACCTTGAGTAATCATCTACTATAACTAAAGTGTAGAGGTTCCCTCCATAAATTCTTATAGAGGATGGACAAAACAAGTCCATATGCAAAAGCTCTAAACATTTAGATGTTAAAACCATGTTTTTAGCCTTATGACTACTATGAATTTGTTTACCAATTTTGCAAGCGTCGCAAAAGTGTTGGTCATATTTCAATTTTGGTAGGTTTCTAACTAGCTCTTTTGAGGATAGGTTTTGGATGAGTCTCATATTAGCGTGACCTAATCGTCTATGCCAAAGAGTAGAGTTATCATATAAGGTTGTTAGGAAAAGTTTGTCTTTAGATGTTCTATCTATATATATGTTATTTTTCCTAACTCCTTTAGCTATGGGGTTACCATCTTTTAATATTTTACTACTATTTTCTTCAAATAGTACTTTATACTTTTTATCACATTGTTGGCTAGTACTAAGTAGATTAAATCCTAACCTATCAACATGACCAACATTTTCAATAGTTAGGGAGTTATGAGCGACCGTACCTTTGCCAATGATTTTGATTTTGAGATTGCTACCAAAAGTGACATTACATCCGTCATACTCTTGGTATGTTGAGAAGAGGCTTTGTTACCCGTCATGTATCTTGAGCATCCACTGTCTTTTATCCATTCATCAGGTTCTAATCCAACTTTCAAGCATACCTATGACACAAATAACTCAAGCGTTTGGTCCCCAATATCTCATGGGTCCGTTTGGGTTAAACATACCATTTAATTGGTTCATGTATGGAAATGATGGGTAAGGGTTCCATGGCATGTAATTTGGAGTTTGATATGGTCTAGGGTAGTTTTGATTCCAGCCTGTATGTTGATAGTTGGGTTGTATGTTGTAGTTGCTTTTAGGAAAGGGGCTTTTGGCAATAGGTGTTTTAGGCCGTTGTTGAGTAGTTTTAGATCTAAATTCATTTCTAGCAAGTCCTACTCCTAATGTAACAGCAGGTTTAAGTTTAACAACATCATTGGTTTTCTTTGTGTTATGTTCCCATATTCATAACACAAGCATCAATAGAAGAAATAGATAAGAAGTTATCGGATGAACAAACACACACACACACGATATGAAATAAAGAAGAGTTATGCGTAAAGTGTAAAGTTTGAATTGAACAACCAACCCTCAATTGAGGGTTTACAAGGATTATTTATAGGGCAAGGAGCTAGGGCAACACTACTAGCATCCTTCCCTTCTTATGGGCTTGGACCAAGGCTCATGGGCCGTCTACACAAGCATTAGCTTAATAACAAACATAAAGGCCTAATTAAGCTAACTATTACATATTAATCACTAGCACTTGTAATCTAATTTAGGAGTAATTCCAACAATCTCCCCCTAAGTGTTGGTGATGAATGAAGAAGTGATAAACGATGTAGGTGCTGTTGCAATAGTAGCTTTTGACGTCTTCTGACATTCTTCTTTCTTGTGAGAAGAAGTGCCTTGATTCGAACAATTCCCCCAGTGTAGGGATCTTGTATCTTTTGAAGTATTCTGCTTTGACGTCTTTTGATTTCTTTGTTCTTAAGTTCTTTGTTCTTTGTGGTGAAAGTGATAGTATGTTGAGGTTATCCGCATCAGGTCTGCTTCGTTGCTCCAGTGTCTCCACGTCTTTCTCCAATATGCTCACACGTTCTTTAACGTTGGATTTCAGCTTTGATGAAGTTCTTTTAGTCTATAAACTTTGTAGATTCTTTGTTGATGAAGAATCATTATGACTTTGTGTTGCCTTTGAATATGAGAGAACTTCTTTGATGATGTAGTTGGCGTAAGCATGTGGAGAATCTGCACGATCTCTTTCTACCCGCAAGCATCCATAAGAAGAAAACATAACACATGGGTTAGAAATAATCCAACGCTTACAAGTTTGAACTTCAAGAGTGTTAACAGCATAGTGTGAAAACACAACTCTAATTCTTACAAGGGCTGTTCCTGAACTGGAGTCCCACAAGTGAGATAACGCGATGTACCGAAGTACACCTATAGTTCAGATGAGTCGCTGAGGTACACCGAAGCATCTCCCCACGACTGTAGACCGTTTGAGACACACTAAGCGTAATCCACGGGGAGTTACCAAAGTGACCTGCTGTCAGGGCTGTTTGATGTTGACCCTGGCAGGAGTTTCCATTCAATCACTGAGAATCACATGTGTGAACCTCTCATAAATGTTCTCGACAGATTGCTAAGATCTGTGAAGGACACGATAATATATCACTTTTGTTCTTGTTGTTGAACGACAAGCGATGAATTGTCAAGTGTACCTAAGAGATCTTTTTATGAATCTCGTGGCTCAAGACTCAATGGTGCACTTTGGTTTTCTTGAGCGGAGACTAGGGAGAGGGTCTCCTTCTTCAATACCAGCAGTCTCTAAGAGAATGCCGATAGTTTACGTAGGGTTCCCTGTGAGAATGAAACAAGCTTCTATTGAGAGAAACTTGAGTGGCAAAGAAGGTTTAGTGCATGCGTCACTGGGTCCATGACGACTTAGTTCTTCAATACCGGTGTCATCAAGTGACAACCAGTAGCATATGAATTGAACCCGGTGTCTGCCCTAAGTTGAATAATCTGGAGGGCTATTTCTTTTCACCCTTTTCTTTACTTTCCTTTTTAATTCTTCAACTCCTTCTTTCTCCGATTCTCATTTTCTCCTTTTCATAATCATACCTAAGGACTTCTAGATTCTAACTATTGGTGGAGTCCTTGGGTAGATCCCTCCGGCTCTGGCGGATCATAGGACGGTTATTCCTAACCTTAATCACCTTATAACTTCATTGCCACAAAACCAATTTGCATGAGAATTTCTCAAAGTATTTATAAGTAAGAAACATTTTGTAATACTTCGAGAGTTTTGTATTTTGTAGAAATACTCCCCCTCCACACGTGCTTAAGTGTTTTGACAGAAATTTGCACGGTGAGAGAAGAGCGCGCACTTTTGAATTGATCAACTCAAGATAGACAATTCCCCGCGAGACACGGTTACGTTGTATTGTTAAAGAGATACATTTTCAGTTTTTTAGGTGACAACAAGCTCTAATAACTACCTTGAAGATGTGGACAATCCCGAAAGGTTTTCAAACCCGTCAAAGTTCATGTCTATCAAGAGCTTCTCGAATAGGTACAATTTACTTGGATAAGTCTTTGGAAGACAAATCTTTTCAATGTATGACTGTTCAGATCCCGTCAATTCATGGGTTGAAGTCTTTTCACACGAGGATTGAATAGCAATTCACAGCATATTTCTTATCACATAATTTTTCTCCCCCTCAAAAATGGCATATAAATGTTATTTTTGACGAAATTTTGATATCGAATATGACCATTTCGAGTTTTGTGGGAAGATTATCACGAAGAACAATTTTGTGAAAAAAGTTACTAAGCAAATACTCCCCCTCAACAAGTGATATAAACTTTCTAGGTTTTGAAAATCATAAGGGAAAGTACTTGTTCTTTTGAGCAAAACTTTGAAAAGTGAAAGTTTTGATAAGTTTTACTCAAAAGTAAGAAGCTTTCACTCCTTTTATAAGGATTGTGGCACTGAAGCGTACCACAGGTTCCTTTCATTACAAGAACGGGTTGTACACTGTTATGTGTGCACAAGCCATTGTCATTTAACAATCACACATCCAAATCAATATTGAAAATGAAATAGTTTAAGGGGTACCAGGGGATTCAGGTAGTCCAGCAATGACTCCAGGAATGCGAACTGGGCGTTGATAGCCTGTGAGAGAAATCCTAGGACGACCACCTACGAAGCTCTCCAAAGTTCTGAACTGGTCCCTTCTGTACAACCTTTCATCGATGCGAGTGATGATTTTCTTCACATCCCGTCTCTCCCTCGAATTCCATCGCTTTGTTGACCCAATGCCTTCATGTATCTCCTTCAACCTATAAGCTAAGCCGTCCCTGACTTTATTCAGTGTGTGATCTCCAAACTTATGAAGATCTTTACAAGCCATCAAGCAGTTGCGATGAAGTTCACTACGGTAGACTACTCCAAATGGTTTGCTGATGAGAGTGTATTGAGGAAGATGATTGATGTCGGGGAGGTCGAGCTGAGGTTTGGTGAGCTTGAAACGTGTCTGATATGATTCAACGGCAAGTTGCAAGTCTTCTACACATTCCTGGATCACTATACTTCTTATGAAGATGAGCACGGACTTGATGTATTCACGTTGGATTTCAGTCGAGAATTGTCTCATTCTTCCCTGTACCTTGGCAAGATACAGATCTTCAATGTCATTGAGAGACAAATTCTGAAAGTCCGCTTCATAGAAAGCATAGTCCTCTTCGTCTTGTCTTTTGACCACGATTTTCTTGAGAAAAGAGTAGTCCCATTTAGACGAGAGAGCTACATGCTTAACAACAACGATCCCTTTATCACTGAACACTTCATGTGTAGATTTTTGAACCTGGCAGCTTTTGTAGTAGATTCTTCGGCGTTCAGGTCAATGGTGAATCCCAAACATTGCATCAATGTCATACTTCTCCACGCTGTTGTTAAACATGTGAGTAGCCTTTTCCTCGATGGCTATGCAGTTGGAGTATATGGCTGCCGGGAACGGAAGTGTAAGTGATGTAGCGTATTTCTTTGACCCATCGCTACCGTGTAGAAGAAATTCCAAGTCTTTGTTGAAGAAGTAGCGAAATGGAATCTTTGGTTGATCTGGTTGGCCAATCGTTGGTAGAGGTCTGGACTAGTCGGTGTAATATGGAGCCTTGTCTGTTCTGGTGAAGTCAATGTTCGCTTCAGGGGTGAGCCAATCGATGTTGTTAGACATGGCTCGTGCTATGTTTTCAAGATGATATTCAACTTCAATAGCACTTTCTGAGCTGTCTTTGAGCAGTTGAAAAGCTTCATTCTTGGTGCATTTTAACTCTGACTTGGTCATCTTCTTCACCCGAAACTTTTCTTGAAGTAATTTAGCATGCTCCAATGTTCGACCTTCTACCATATCTTGACCTTCAGGTAGGGAGGGAGTAGCATCAACAAGTGTAGAAAACCAATCATATTCGGTGTCATCTTCGTCTAGCCATGAGACGACATCAGCCTTAGTCGTCTTCTTCTTCTTCTTTGGCCTAGATGAGGATGCTGGTTTCTTTGCTTTGTCGGGAGAGGTGGGTTGTTGTTGGGGCTCAGGGACTTCCTCATCGTCACCACCAGTGTATTCGAAATGATCACCGGTTTTCTCTGTCTGGGGTGGTGACTCAGAGTCCTGAGGTTTGTCAGTAGAAGAGCGTGGAGGAGATCGTCGTTGTGTTGGTGTCCTTTGGGGTGGTTGTGGCACATAGGAGGGTTCTCCAGACTTCTTTGGACGTTTAGGCTCCTTATCCTTATCGTCATCGTCTCTTGGATGTTTAGGCCTTTCAGCTTCTTCTCTGCATGCTGATTTGAGTTGGTATTCCAGCAATGCGTCAAACAATTTACCTTCGTAAGAAGTAAATGTTGCAGATCGTTTAGACATTTGAGTTACCATCCTGGAAACCAATTTACCATCGGAGAACACTATAGGATCAGTTGGGTTGATTGTTACGGTCATAGGTGTTGATCTTATAGTTTGTTTGGCCAAATGCATCAGATTCGTATAGAGTTGTCTGTTGAACATCTCTCTTGTCACGCCAGGAACGGTGTCGAGAAGGAATTTGTGAGTATATCCCTTAATCATCTCGTTCATTTCCCCTTGAAGATCACGATTCATGAACTTCTGGACATACTCCCTTTCACTAGACATCTTGTCTATCTCGTCATGTAGAATATTGATGATGTCAGCTAGTTGATTCAACTTCTTGTTGGTCACGTGTTTCTTCCTGACCTGCTTGACAGCTTTGATAATCTTGGTTTTAGCCCGGAATATCCAAGAGTAAGTTGGTTTCTTCACAGATTTAGATGTGGATCTGGTTGTGCCTTTGGATGGTGAAGGTAAAGAGTGAGAAGACGAGTCTGATGATGAGGAGACGTGAGGTAGCTTAGGGTCCTTAGGTGGCTCAGAAGTTTACTCCTTGGAGCGTGCATGACTGTCTAGAAGAAAATTATCATAATCAAGATCTTTATCATTTCCAGATTTAGCCGTTTCATCAGCCTTAGTATCTTCACCAGGAGTTTTCTCAGTCTTTTCCATGTCTGGTTCCTCAAATTCGTAGTTGATGGAATCCTCTATCTGCCTTTGTTGTTGTTCGTGGGTGGTGGTACCAGTTCCCTTATAGGGTTGATTAACCGCATCGAAAACTGGTGTTGCTTGAGTTCCACCACTTGACCCTCCGGGGCCACGAGTTTTATCCAGTACAAATTCATTGGCAAGATGTTTGAGTCTGAGGTTCTTCAACTTCTTTTGATAGTCTTTTTCTTCATCAAATGGTTCTTCTTCCGAGCTTTCCTTTTCATGCTCAAGCACTGGAGTTTTCCCTTTTCCTTTATCAGCTTTTGGACTGGGAGGTTTTGCTACTGTTTGAGTGTCATCGGTTGGAGTTTCAGAGTAGATGACCTCTTCGTCTGATTCAGTATCCTCAGAGCTTTCATCTACTAGCTTTTGTTGCAGTTCAGGCTTGGGAATTGGGATGGCTTTTTTAGATGGAATTCTCCTTTTGAGAGTATGTGACCTTTTAGGAAACTTCCTCTGACTCTCAGTGCTTGTAACACTTCCTGCACTGCCTCTCCTGGTTTTCCTAGTAGGTGTACCAGAGGACTTTTCATCAAGGAAACCTACTTTGCCTTCATCAACTGCTACCAGATATCTTTTGTACGAATACAATTGTTTGATGTCTTCAGAAAGAAGATGATCTAGCAACAATGCACCTTGTTTCTTTGTTGTCGAGTCCTTAAATCTGACAGTGAGTGTGGGCTCATACAACGCGGAGTGTTGTTTGGGGTCATCGAGTCTCAAGGGAATATCAGGATTATACCCTAGAGCTCTCTGGATCAACAGTTTGGTGTATCTGATATATGGGATTTTGGTGCCAAGCTTTTTAAGGTAAGTCATCATGTCGTCCCATATCAGAGCTTCAACTTCAATGTGTTTCATGTTGACCAATGCCCAAAATATCTGTAGTTCCATGACCTTGGGATGCTCATGACCACTATCACGTACAGAAACGGATTTTGCAATCATGATGTAGAGGGTTCTCCAAGGCTGGGGTATGTTCTTTAGATCAACAGATGAGTGCTTTGTGATGACCCCGGTAGCTTCATCATAGCCGATGTCGACCATGAACTTGAGAAAGACATCTTCAGTTGGAGTGGCAATGTATTCAGTAGGTTCGATGACGGGAACAAGAAGAATCGCCCTCAAATCTGCTGGTGTGATGGTGACTTGTTTGTGGTTGAGCGTCACCGTCACAGCATTTTGACCTTTGATCTTTCGCATTTTATGCCAGAATTGGTGAATGTAGATCTCCTGCACTGTAGCAGAGTTGGTGAGCGTGTTCAGATAGGGGTGAGTCTTCAGAATATCTTGTTTGGTGCATACCCAACAAAAACTCCAATATCTGCCTTTGCTCTTAATTTACCTAAATCTTGACCTTCATTTGTTGGATAGCACAAAGCACCAAACACACGAAGGTAGGAGAGATCAGGTTTATGTTTATGAACAAGTTCATATGGAGTTTTTCCATGAGAGGTGTGTATAAGGGAACGATTTTGGGTGTAGCATGCAGTGGCAATGGCTTCAGCCCATAGAAACATTGGAACCTTCGAACAAATAAGCATTGTTCTTGCGGCTTCTACAAGAGTTCGATTTCGTCTTTCAACTACACCGTTCTGTTGAGGAGTTCGTGGAACACTTCTTTGATGACTGATTCCAACACTTTCATAAAACTGAATTAAGTCTTTGTTGACAAACTCTGTGCCATTGTCTGTTCGAACAATTCTGACTGTATTGTTGAGTCGAACCTGAAGCTGTTTGATTAGTTTGATGATGACATCTGAAGTTTCATCCTTTGTCCTCAAAAACTTTACCCAAGTAAATCGAGAGTAGTCATCAACAACTACTAGAATGTTTTTCTTCCCATTTATCATTTGTACTCTCATTGGTCCGCACATATCCATATGAAGGGTATGAAGAACTTCCATTACAGAATTTGTGGGTTTTGGTTTGTGGGCATATTTCGTGCTTTTACCCAATTGGCAAGCTGAACAGAGATGATCTTTTTCATATTTTAATCTGGGTAAGCCTCTGACAAGATCCTTTCTGGAAAGATTATTTATGGTGCCGAAGTTCAAGTGATTGAGACGACGATGCCATAACCAAGACTTTGTTTTAGAAGCCTTTGATAGTAAGCAGATTGGAGAGGACTTCATCATGTCATCGATAGAGATGGTGTATAGGTTAGAACCTCGAGTTCCTCTTAATAATTCTACACCATCAAGTTCTCTAACGAAGCAAGTATGTTTTCTAAAAGCCACTTCTAGATCGGAATCACAGAATTGACCAATAGAGAACAGATTGTGACCAAGACCTTCCACATAATATACCCTGGAAATCACACTTTTATCAACCACATAATCTCCATAACCCATAATAGCTCCAAAATGGTCGTTCCCGAATCTAACTGTCCCGATGAATTTACTCACGAAGTTCATGAGCCGCGACCGGTCTCCAGTCATATGCTTGGAACAGCCTGAGTCCAGGTACCACAGAACGATTTGAACGATCTGCAGTTGAACACAGACAAAAATGGATAACTGGATAATTGGGATCCCCATGCAAGAATGGGTTCCATTTGGTTAGTAACAGTGATTGGAACACCCACATCAGAAATAGAAACATTCATATCAGAAATTGAATCAATGGAGTTATTATGAATAGATGTAGTACTAGTGTCCGTATTTGCCCTTTTTAAAGTATGTTCACTTCTTAAGGGAATAGTTCTACCAGTAGGCATCCATTTTCTAGTGGGCATTGTCAGATTAACCTTATGGCCAACAGGTATCCATTGATAACCTATCTTACTAAATGTTCTTCCTGTGGGCTTCCACTGTTTTCTAAATTTCTTTAGCCTTTGCCTTTTTGCCTTCTTAGCATGATATTTTGCTTTAACAATGTTAACTGGAGATTTGACAGCTTTAGACAAAACATTCACACCACATTCATGATTAGTAACAGAATTTAAGTAGACATCATTACAAGGTTTGCAAATAGTATCAGAATTCGAATTAATTACAGTACGCCTATGGCAAATACTAGAATCAACACGATTCGTTTTATTCGGCTCAAACTTAAAGTTCCTAGGTTGGTCTTCTACTCTCTTCCAATGCACATTCTTAGCTTGTGAGGTCCTATCATTCCTTGTATTGTCTTGAGACTTTGACCTGCTTGCTTTAATGTCACTGATTACTCCTGTAGAGGGAATGGGAACATTAGTTGGTTTTGCTACTCTTTGCATCTCCTGTTTAGATGTGCTAGGATCTGAACTACATGCAGGCACACTAAGGTACACTTTCTTAACAGTAGAAGTGCTGGGATTTGTACTCCTAAAAGGCACACTAGAGTTCGCTTTCTTAGCACTAACAGATCTGGAATCTAAACTACTTGAAGGCACACTAAGGTTCACATTCATAACATTGGGCATTGAATGGATTTCATGCTTGGCACTAGGCATAGAACAAGGAATCAAAGGATTAACTCTCTCACCTAAGGACTTAGGGCATATTTTGATTAAGCATTCTAGAAGTTCTTGAGATCGTTTGGCATATAAGCATGCATGCCCAATTGCCTTATCAAGTGGTTTCTCTAACTTATCCTCTTCAACAATCTCACGGAGACATTCTAGACAATCCTTAAGGTATGAGAAATATGTTTGAATAGAAAGTTTGTTATTCCTAAGATGAGGGGGACCATATTTCACAGACAAAGCATATTTATTACAAGAGTGAACCTTTGATACACCATTCTCCCCATTGGTCATTGGCATTTTCCCTTTTACCTGGCTCTTCAGATTCTCAATTTCCTTTTGCAATGAAGCTATGTGTTCGTTATTTTTGTTACGAGTGACCTTTATTGATTCAAATAACTCATTGAAATGACGTTTAACCTTATCATTTTCTTCTAGAAAACTTTCGTTTTCCTTTTGTAATGCACTTACTAAGTTTTGAAGATGAAACGTTTGAGAATTCTGAGAATCTAAAGGAGGAGGCATTTGGGAACCAGTCACATTGTTCTTTTGACCCTTTAATTGAGAGATTTGGGCTTTCACCTTTCTGATCGTGTTACAATGAGCTTGAATCTGTTCATCACGTTTGTTGATTTGAAAAACTACATCAAACTCTGGAACATCTGAGGATGTCTTGATATTTGAAGTTTTGACATTTTCTTTAAGATGTTGATATTTTAGTTGTAAATTAAAATGCTCAACCTCTAGTTTAGAAAAATGTTTAACCAAATTTTCGTGATCATCCAGTTCAATTTTCTCATTTAGTTTAGAATTAGTCTTTTCAAGCTCAATGACACGATCATGGGAGACTTTCAGGGCAACAGATAATTCATGAAATTAAGAAGCATTAATGGAACAATTTGTAGCAGTGAAAAACACATCTTGAGCAACACATTCAGTAATAAGAGTCTCATTCAATGTATGCAAGTTCTTCCTCTCAATCTCATTATATTTTAGTGCTCGCTCATAGTCACTAACCTCAACTATCATTGCATCAAATTCCTTTTCCATTTCTTTAATGTCTAAATTCATTCCCTTTTTAAGACTTTCAAAATGATCTTTTAGTTGTTTAAAGAAAGTCATGACTTCAGTTAAATAACATTCTTTCGTTTGCTCAAAACCCCTTTCCCCTTCAGTTATACCAGTGGGTGTGATCCTTTTCTTACAAGTTTTCTCAAAATCAACAAATAGTTGAAAAATAACATATTGACTGATTAAGGTATTGCTTTTAGTGGCAATAGTCCTAGGAACTAAATGCATTGGTGTATTGGGAGGATACACAGTCCCTGAAGGCATTTTCCTAAAGGGGGGGGGGGGGTTAGTTACAACAAGATTCTCTGCTTTTTTGCTTATCTAAATCCTTTTTCCAAAACACTTGTTCGGGTGTTAACAATGTCTGAGGCTTAAACATGTTCAAGGAAATCCAATTCTCCTTCTTGTAATCATGGGGTGTGATATTTATTTTCTTCTCTTTGCATTTAGGATCATCTAGTTTCTTGTTCATCTTTTCCCTAGTGACTTCATCTGATTTCTTATCTTCCTTAGTGCACTCAACGCAACTAGGTTTCTGTCTAGGCTTAAGGATTTCATTGCCATCATAAAGAACCTTATGAGCATTTCTAGCCTTCTTAATGACCTCTGGATTTGGTTCCTCAACAAGGGGAATGCTATGCTTATCGCTTAAGACTCTATGCTTAGTGATTAAGTGAGCAGTCTGAATGGTATTTCCTTGTACGTACAACTTATTTTCAAGCTTGTTTTTCAAGGTTTTTAGATTAGAAAAATCATTCAAAAGTTTTGATTCCTTAGCACTGAATTCTTGCTTAAGCATTTTAACATTTTCTTGAAGTTCTTGTTTTTGCTTAGCAGTTTTAGAAAGCTTTTCTTGTAAGGAGTTTAACTCTTGTTTTAATACTTCTTCTCTAAACCTACTTTTTCTTATAGTTGTACGCATTTGGTCATCCATTTCCTGCTCACGGGTGGTCAACTCAAATTTTGCACGTTGTTCATAAATAGAAACACGTTCTTTATAGGCATTCAGTTCAGAGATGACAGAATCATCAGGGGTACGTGCAGTGTATTCATCAAAAGCATAGTCATCATAAGATACATCACTTGGTACAATCACACTTTCACTTTGTTTTACATATTGATCATATGGGACAACATTGATATTACCCATATTTTCAATATCTGACTCAATAATAATTACCGTTGATTGTACTTCGTTATGTATCTTTTGCTCATCAACTTCATCGTATAATTTTAATACCTCAGAAATGATTTTGTCTTTGGATGGACCAGCTTGTGGTGATGAAGAGACTTTAGGAGAGACCATTGGAGAAATGCTAGCCATGAAAATGGTTTGTGCAGTGGGTTCTTCATCAACATCAGAGTCGTATGCATCACAATCAGCTACTTGAAAGGCATTCTGATGATTATGGCCTATCTCCTGAATTGCTTGCTCATCCACATCTGCATCATATGTCTTAGCATTTCCCTCAGCCAAGAACAATAACTCATCTTCATCCAAAGCTGCACCATTATCCTGAGCTTGCACAAGCAACATCTTATCCCTGAAGTACTCGGCATTCTGAGGACGTTTTGGCGATGTGCAGTTCCTTGCAATGTATCCCTCACCTCCACAATTGTAACATTTGATTGGCTTTGCTTGACCCTGGTTTCCATTCCTTCCCCTATTCTGATTTGCAGCATAACCTCTACCAGCTCCACCTCTTGCTTGTTCGTACTGTCTTTCTTGAACTGGCTGCACCATAACCTTCCCATCTCTGACAGTGGCTTGATTGTGTGGATTGGATGCAGTTCTGAGATTGTTGTTGGTGTGTGGAAGAGAGTTCATGTTTTGACTAATCAGGAGAGCCAGTTGATTAATGAAGTTTCCCACGTGTGCATCAGCATCAGCTTGTTTGAACATAGGATCAGGAATGAGTTTTTGATTACCATTACCCATGGGTATGACTTGTGAGGCTTTGGTTGTGATTCCGATGTTTGAGTAGAAGGCAAATGAATCATTTGATGAGCTTGTCTCTCCCTGGTTGGTTTTGAACTGATTAAGAATCCTTTTTTCAAACATAGCATGTCTCTCATTCTAAAGGAGGAAGGCATAGAGTTGCTCATAGTTTGTATTCTTCAATCCTTTGGTTAGCTTTACAGAGGTGACAAACTTGTGCCATTCGGGATTCATGTTGTTCACAAACTTTGAGTTCAGCTGAATGTTTGGCATAGTCATTCTGATGTTCCTCATATCATTAACAAGCTTGTGGAATCTCACATAGTACTCATAGACACTCTCATCTGGTTTCATCTTGAAGTGTTCAAATTCATCATAGAGTTGTGATTCTCTGTCTTCCATAGTTAATTCAGAACCTGAGAGAAGCATCTTGACATTATCCCACACTGCCTTGGCTTCGGTGTTGTGATTGATCAGCTTGTAGATATCTTTTGGAAGACCTTGAAGTACGATGTTAGAAGCCCTGATATCAGCATCGAATCTCTTTTTCTCCTTATCATCGAGCTCATCATATGTCTTTGGTCTGTCAATTCCATAGATCATTGTTCCATCTTCAGCTGTATCAATTAAGTCTCTAGTAGTCTCAACCCGATACGGTCCTTCATCAATGGATTTGAGAATGTTGACTCCATTTTCCTTTCCAAGACAGTACAATCTGATTCGTTGAGCCCAAGAGTCGTAGTCAGTTCTGTCAAGCATAGGTGGACGAGTATCTGAACCAGCTGCTTGAACATCCTCGGCAACAGTGGAGATGATTGTAGGAACGTTGGTAGACATGATGACAGGTTAAACGGGATTTTATAACTCTATGATTAAACCGGGAAATAGATTCTTTCACGGGATTTTACTAAATCAAAAGAAAACCGTATTACAGACAGAGTCAGCCAAGTCGCTAAGAAAACCTGAACCAAGTCGCTAAGCACCAAGTCGCTAGTAAAATTTTGACAGCAAGTCGCAAAGCACCAAGTTGCTAAGTTGTCAAGTCGCTAAAGAACAACTCGCTAAGCACCAAATCGCTAGCAAAATTTTGACAGCAAGTCGCTAAGCACCAAGTCGCTAAGTTGTCAAGTCGCTAAAGAGCAACTCGCTAAGCACCAACTCGCTAACACCAACTCGCTAACAAACTTAAGTACAAGTCGCTAACTTTCACCAAGTCGCTACCCGTAGTGGAGACTCCACTAAGTGTACTGTTTGTCGGCTTGTCTCAATAGACAAGTCCCTAGCTCAACTCGCTAAGGCCTTCAACTACAACTCGCTATCAAATTACAAAGCAAGTCGCTACCAAGAAAACTTGTCCGTGGCTTAAGTCGCTAGCAAGAAAAACACATAAACATCACTTTTCAATCCAAAAATAACCCAACCACGATGATTCAAGCTTAACAAATCAAAACCCAAGCACATACAATGATTCTAAACACAAAACTACACTCAAGTTTCAAACTTTAACACTAGAAATGATCCAAATGATGCAAAAACCACTAAACTTTTTCAAACTCTAAAACCACCTAAAAGTCACTAGAAATCCAAAGATATGTAAGAGATGATCAAACCATGGCTCTTGATACCATTTGTAACATATTGGATTTCACATACACATCAAACCAAACACAAAGTAGGCGTACAAAGAGTTCTAGAGAGAGAAAGTTAGAGGTTTAGGGAACTTTAGTGAGAGAAAGAAAAGTCTTATTATGAGCTCCAACTCTCTACCTTGGAAGGTAGAGAGTATTTATAGTCTTTACATAAATCGCCACCTATCGGGCTGTGGATCAGGCATGCAGTGGGTAAAGACCCGTCCGTCCTCCACGGTGTTACTTAAACTAAATACTACTTAACTTATAATAATCTACGACTAGGAGCTTTCTAACGATTACATATACTTGAGGTGACCGACTCTTTAATACATGGATTTACTAAATCCTAACACCTGGTTTGTTACGAATTTGCACCATTCTTACACATAAGCCTATTCTTACAAATAAGCCTAAGGCTTACGAATAAGATATATTCTTTACTAATAAGGACCATTCTTACGCCTTAGACTTAAGCTTATGAATAAGCATTCAAGTTTACGAGTAAGGTTCCAGGTTACGAGTAAGAAACTGTTTACAAACAAGCTCATGGTTTATGATTTAGGGAAACAAATTATAGTATTGGGTAACTCAAATGTATCAGATTTGAATCCCCGGATCGTTCCTAGCGAAGGATGAATGGAGTTTAAAATTCACGTTGCGTTATTCGGGATTTGAATGGTTAAAAAGGGATTTTTAGTGATTTCGAAACTACGGGACAAGGAGTTATAATAAAAGGCAATTAAATCTACTAAACCTATGGTGCAAACAAGAAATTTCAACTAAGTATGCAAATTTAACTAAAAACGCAAATTACGATAATACTAAAACGTATACTAAAATCCAAACTTAACTATTTTATCGTTTAAAAATGAACTAATATTTTCTACAGCTAAAAATGTGATTTAAAGAATTATCTAAAATTTAAAACTAATTTTTTTTGGTTTTTCTTAATTTTATTTGAATTAAAAACCATTTTTGTATTTTTTAAAATTGATTTAAAAGGCTAGAAAATATGAAAATTTACAAGAAAATTACCAAACTATTTTTCAAAAATCTAAATATACTAAAAATAATTTTTAGAACTGAAATTATATTTTTCTGACATTTTCTCTATTTATTTTGAATTTAAAACTAATTAAATCTAAGAAAATGTCTAGAAAATACTAATTTAACTAGGAAAAATATGGAAAAATACTTTTTGTAACTTTTTGATTTTTATAAACCTAATAAAATTAAATTTTATATTTTTGTGACCTTTTTCTGATTTATTTGAATTAAAAACTATTTAAAAGTGCTAAAAACTGATTTTTATTCTAGAAAAATAGTAAATGGTTTTGGAAAATTATGAAAACTTGCAGAAAAATCCTAAATGTAACTGAGAATCTATGAAAATTATGATAAGAAACTAGAGATTACAGATTAAGCACTTAGATGCAAACTGATTGGAATAAGCTATGATGAATTAAGGTAAAAGCTCTAAAATGCTACTAGAAGCTACCAATAAATCAATTAAGCCTAAACTAACTAAAAGCAACCTAATGCAACTGATTATGATTAAATAAGCACAAGCTAAAAGCTAATAAGCACAAATCCAAATCCTAAAAGCAAACATCAATTAAGTCCTGACCACCCAACTTTAAGCCAACCTATAAGCTTTAAAACAAGGGCTTATTGAAAAGTAAAAGTTGGAAACTCAAGTTGACCTGGCCAAGTACTTGTGAACCAACTAGAGCTTATAAGGAGCTGAATTAAGCTTTTTAGAAGCTATTTAAGTAACTGATTTGGACTCGGTTTAAGCTGAAATAATGACACAGGGCACTTTTTTTGAAACAACCCTACTTTAAGCAGTTTTAAAACTGATTTAGAACATTCTCAAAATTAATCTAAAAATATCCTGTTAAACACCACCAATCAAAGTACCTAATCCAGAATTGCAACTGATTTGGACTTAAAATGAGTGAGTTAAAAATGTAAAAGTGAAAGCCATTTGAGACTGAAATGATTTTTTGACTTTTTACAAAAACCTTGCAGTTTGACTAATTTGAGATTTGATTCTTTCTAATTACTCTTAAATGATGCTTTAAGCTGTTCTAAGTCCTAATTAAGCTATCTAAACTAGTTCTACACCTATATGCAGGCTTATGCAAACTAAAATCTAACTGATGTGCAAATGAAATGAATCTGAAATTGATTTTGACTATTGAATGAATGCAAGTGCTATTTTATGATCTATCTCACCTAAGTACACCTAAATGAGACTGTCTATACTATGATTGACCACTATACTGACCTCTAACTCAGTTCAAGCTTCTGATCCAAAGACACATGATTAAACTGTTTTGCAATTTTAACCAAGCTAGCCACTAATCCAAGATTAACCAGTACTTAATTCAAATTCAAACAACCTATTTAGAGCTAATTGATGAGATTTTAGCAGCTAAATCACACAAATTCCACAAGCATCAAATCATGACATATTCTAACAGATGTGTATGCAGATTTGAAGAATGAGCAAAATAGTGATCTAAACAAGCACAATAAGCTAAAAATAGATTAAGCTAAGCTAATATAACAATTATAAGCTAATTCTATCAGATCTACAACAATGAAACAGTAAATTGCAATATTAAGCTAAAATAATGAGAAAATTAACTTTGGATCCAAGCTGAACAAGGATCACCAACTTAATGGTAGCTACAAGCTCTCTAGCTTATTAATAAGCTAGAGTAAAAGTCCATCTTGCCCCTCCATTGAAGGCAACTTCCTTAGCTTTCCAATTTTGCATATGTACTTTTGATTTTTTAAATGTTTTTGGTGATTTAGTATATGAACTGATTTGAAACTTTAACCAAGCTTGTAATAAGCTATAGAGAGCTTATACAAACCTAAGTAGACAGGAATCAAAGCTTATTGAAGCTTGAGATAAGATTTGGACCTATTTTTTATTTTCCAAGTATTTTTTATATTTTTTTGTGATTTTTGATTTGAAAATAACAACAAGCTGAATTGATGATAAATAAGATTTAGAACTTAAACAAAAGCTACTTAACAACTTTGAATGATGAGAAACAGTAAATAAGAGCTTAAAGAAATTTGCACTAAAAGGTAAATTCTCATTAACTAAAAACTTGAGTACAAAACTAGAATTCAGAGATACAATACTAATTAAAGACTTAAAAACATTTTAGAAACGAAATTATACACTAAAATTCACCTACTAAGTTCTACATACAATTGTGTGAATTCGAAGGTCCTTTTATAGCTGAGCCCAAACTTTGGGAAGCTTCAGGAAGGTCTCATGTGTGCTTCTTTGATTGATTCTAAGCCCTTGATTCATCTGATTTGGCAATCCCAGCTTCACATCATCAATCACAACCCTTGGATCAATATAATGACATCGCATCCTCCAATCAAAGCTCACCTTGGCACACGGATTGCCAAGGTGGCATTCCCTTATCAGCAATTTATCAGAGAAAGTACCAATTTGCCCTTAATCTCTGTTAAGTTGTATACGAGTAAATTAGGGTTCTAAGGGTGAATTGGGGGGAATTTACGCGGGAGGAGTAAATGGGTATTTTTTTTATTGTTGTTTGACTTCTTTTGACCGGGGTAAAAGGGTAGGGTTCAAGGTTTATTTTGGTGGGGTTCTTTTGGGGAGAAAAGGTCAAATGAGTTTATTAGTTGACTGGTCAGATTAGGTGTGAAAGGTTTAAAAGGTATTTTGAACCTTAGGTTTTATTTAAGGATTTAAATGAAATGTTTTATTTTTCAAAGGGTTTATTATATAAATGGGAAAAATGAAATTGGGAATTTAGGTAAAAAGGGACACAAGGGTATAATTTGCAATTATGGGAAAGATGAAGGACCAATCTTGATACTTTTGATATTTCAAGGGTATGTTTTGCCAATTTATCAAACTTGAGGAACTGATTCTATAACTTCTTCAAAATTAATCCAAGCTTCCAAAAATCATCTCTTGAGCATCCAAATCTTCAAATTCACTCAATTTGATTTCCCGGCTTCAACTTTTGCACTCTCTTCCTTCTCGTGCTCGGTTTTTGTCATATTTGTCTTTCTTTTGTGTGTTTTGCCATATCCGTACCTGCACATGCATAAACTCAAGAAACCAACAAATATTAGGCATTAACGGCTCTTTTCTGGTTATTTTGGGCATGTTTTGGTAAAGAAAAGGTATGTGTTTTTGCACATACCAACTCATAAGTCACAACTTACGAATTGTCTAAGTTTACGAATAAGTAAATAAAACTTCCAAAAATGTTTTAGTGATAAATGGGTGTTAATACTTCAAAATTAAAACATTCACTAAACTTATCATCATAACTAAAAGTAAAAGGACAAAAGTGACTTATAATGTGTAACGGACATCCAACTGTGTATATCAACATCAAAACAAGGACTTAGGAAATGAATCAGACTAATGCTAACACACTGTGTCTTTCAATGTCTGTTTCTATGACTTATGTCTTTCAGATCACAACAATGGCTGCACAACAAGCTGATGTAAATGTCCCAGAAGTACTCACAATGGAAAACACTTTCCCAAAAGGTTACAACAGGGTCATTGGCAAGAACAATCTCCGTGTGGACTTCAACAATTTCTCATGCTCTGAGTCCTCTTGTCAAATTGCTGTGGATATTCTACTCAATCACCCTCGTTGACCAAATCTGCATCCATCTACATTCACCAGGTTTGGAACACCATTGAGAAGAATGAAGGGGGACAGTCTGTCAAGTGTACTTTACATAAACGTGAAGTCACTGTTAGCATCGAGGATCTACGCTCTGTGCTACTTCTACCTACTATGAATTCTCTAGAAGAATATGAACGAACTCCAACTGAGAAGGAGATTTTGGACTTTCTTGTTGACATCGGCTATAATGAGTCTGCGGGAATCATCACTACTCACTCTAGAGTAGATGTCAAGTACATGCCGCAACCATGGAGAACTCTCTACATCATCATTGCTTAGTCAGTATCTGGCAGAGACAGCGGTCATGAACACCCCAAGCTACCACGTCTGCAAATATTCTGGGGGATGGTTAATGTTAAGCTTATTGACTATGCAAGCCTCATCTGGGAGGACATGATGCAGCAGGTCCAAAAGGGAGGCACTAAGTTCGAAGATATTCCAAAAAGACTTGATGATGAGGACAAACATACAATGAAGAATGAGCCAAGTATGAAAATGGTTAGGATTCAGGGGACGAGCACTCGTAAACAAGGTGGTCAACTTCCTGATTATCTCTTAACTGAAAAGGTCAAAACATCAACGTCATACAAGTACTATGATGAGGCTCTCAAGGCTCAGCGTGTCGGTTTTCTTGACGAGGACACACAAGCCTCATCAATCAAGACTAGAGCAAAGAAGGTAAAGAAAGCTGGTAGTTCGAGAAGTACCACAAAGAAAATTAAGCCCTTAATGCCAAAGCACAAAAAGAGGAGGGTACCTGTTTAAGTTATCAAGCCTGAGCCTTCTCCGGAACCAGCACCTCAACCCAAAGATGACTCAAAAACCGAATCTGATGACATCATCATCTATAAAGAGGTCCATGCTCAAGATCCGATGAAAGAGAAGGAGGAGGAACAGAAGAGTCCTACTCCTGATGAACTTAAGAAGGAAATAGATACCTATGATGAGAAGACTGATGATGAGCAAGAGCAGTCCTACAAGGGTAAACAACTACAACTAAAGAAGAACATGACCCATATTTTGGCCTAACAACCGAACAAATTAATGAACAAAATCTTCGAGCTGTTATAAAACAGAGTAGAAAGGAACTTCGACCTTCTCCTTTTCTGGTTATTCAACCCGGTGGGGAAGGAGGTTCGAGCAGTAGGGCTCCACCTCTCGAAGAACCACAAACCATTACTCTAACCCTGTTTGATATGGTTAATCAACTCGGTAAGGACAAGGGTGGCACCACCATGGTTACAAACGAAGAGGAAGAGCAACAACAACAAGATGACGAGCAGATGTATGATGCTGTAGATAAGGATAAACAGGAGGAAAATTTGATGATAACTAAAGAAGATGTCAAAAAGGCAGCCAAAGAAGAAGAAGAAAGGAAGCGTCAGGAGGCTAAAGAAGCTGAAAAGGCCGAAGAGGCTAAAAGGGCAGAAGAGGAACGACTTAAAAGGGAAGTTGATGCCTACATTCTAGAAAACCCTGAACACGACCCTTAAAATTCTTCTGTTAGGTCACTAGTTTTACAAACACAAGTAATATAGAAAGAGGTTAAGGCCATTGAACAAGTAAAACACACACACACACAAGATAATAAGCACGGTTATGCGTAGGAGTGTAATGAGAGAAAAACTTGAACAACCAACCTTCAAATGAAGGTTTACAAGAGTATTTATAGGAGGAAAGCTAGGGCAACACTCCTAGTTTCCATCCTTTCTTTCATGGGCTTGGGCCTAAGCTCATGGGCCTTCTACACAAGCTTAAGGCTAATAACAAACATAAAGGCCATAATAAAGCTAACTATTACATATTAATAACAAACACTTGATTATGGTTTAGGAGTGATTCCAACAATCTCCCCCTCAAGTGTTGGTGATGAACGGTGAAGGCGTCGATGTAATAGTAGCTCTGACGTCTTCTGGCATTCTTCTTTCATGTGAGAAGAGTTGCCTTGATTTGAACAATCTCCCCAGTGTAGAGAAATTTTCTTCTTTGAACGGTTATGCTTTGACGTCATCTTTAACTTTGTTCTTTGATCATTGTTCTTTGTGTTGAAAGTGATAGTATGTTGATGTCTTCATCAAGTCTGCCTCAGGTTTGCTTCGCCGCTACAGTGTCTCCACGTCATTCTTCAACATGCTCACATGCTTTTTACTGATGAAGTTCTTTAAGTCTTTAACTTTGTAGATTCTTTGATTTGATGAAGAATCATTCTGACTGTTGTGTTGCTTTTGGATAGAACTTCCATCAGTGATGATGTTGGCGTGAACATGAGAAGAATCTGCACGATCATCCCGCTTCGGAGCTTCCATAAGAAGAAAACATTTAAAACGGTTAGTAATAAGCGGATTCCGGCACTTACAAGTTTGAACTTCGAGAGTGTTAACAGCATAGTGTGAAAACACAACTCTAATTCTCACAAAGGCCGTTCCTGAACTGGAGTCCCACAAGTGAGATAACGTGATGTACCGAAGTACATCTACAGTTCAGATGAGTCGCTGAGGTACACCGAAGCATCACCTCACGACTGTAGACCGTTTGAGACACACTCCGCGTAATCCACGGGGAGTTACCGAAGTGACCTGCTGTCAGGGCTGTTTGATGTTGGCCCTGGCAGGAGTTTCCATTCAATCACTGAGGATCACAGATGTGAACCTCTCATAAATGTTCTCGACAGATTGCTAAGATCTGTGAAGGACTCGATAATGTACCACTGAAATTCTTATTGTTGAACGTCAAGTGATAAAATGTCAAGTGTTCCTAAGAGATCTTTTGATGAATCTCGTGGCTCTAGACTCAATAGTGCGTTTTGGTTTTCCTGAGCGGAGACTAGGGAGAAGGTCTCCTTCTTCAATACCAGCGATCTCTAAGAGAAAGCCAATAGTTTACGTAGGGTTCCCTGTGAGAATGAAACAAGCTTCTGTTGAGAGAAACTTGAGTGGCTAAGAAGGTTTAGTGCATGCGTCACTGGGTCCATGACGACTTTTAATCTTCAATACCGGTGTCACTAAGTGACAACCAGTAGCATATGAATTGAACCCGATGTCTGTCCTAAGTTGAATAATCTGGAGGGCTATTTCTTTTCACCCTTTTCTTTGCATTTCTTTTTTATTCTTCAACTCCTTCTTTCTCCGATTCTCATTTTCTCCTTTTTTTAATCGTACCTAAGGACTTCTAAGTACTAACTATTTATGATGTCCTTGGGTAGATCCCTCCGGCTCTGGCGGATCATAGGACGGTTATTCCTAACCTTAGTCACCTTATCACTCCATGACTAACCTATGTTGCCATAAAAACCACTATTGTTAAGAATCTCTCAAAGGGTTTGTAAATGAAAAACATGTTTGAACCACTGTGAGAGATAAGATTTTGCATAAATACTCCCCCTCCACATGTGCTTTAGAGTTTTAACGGTTATATGCACAGTGAGGAAAGAGCGCGCACTTTTTGAATTGATCCACTCAAGATAGACAATCCCCCGCGAGACACGGTTACATTGCATAGTTAAAGAGTTACATTATCAGCTTTTAGGTGACAAATAGCTCTAATAACTACCTTGAAGGTGTAGACAAGCCTCGAAAGGTTGTCATACCCGTTAGAGTTCATGTCTACCAAGAGTTTCTCGAATGGTACATTCTACTAGGACAAGTCCTTTGCGAGACACGTTTACATTACTAGCGAACTAGCTTGAAATTATTACCCGTCCAGGACAAGTCTTTTCGAGTTACTAACAGTTTAGTACCGTCAATTCGTTGGTTAAGTCTATTACACAAGGATTCATTTGCATTTACACAACATATTTCTTATCACATAATTTTCTCCCCCTCAAAAATGGCATATCAAATGTTATTTTTGAAAAGTTGACAATAAATATGACCATTTCGAGTGTTGCGGGAAGATGACCACTATGAACAATTTTTGTGAACAAAGTTTTAACTCAAATACTCCCCCTCAACAAGTGATATAAAAGGTTGAGGTTTTGAAAATCATACGGGGAAGTACTTGACCTTTTGAGCAAAACCTTGAAAAATGAAAGATTTGATAGGTTTTACTCAAAAGTAAGAAGCTTTCGCTCCTTTTATAAGGATTGTGGCACTGAAGCGTACCACAGGGTCCTTTCTTGACAATTACGGGTTGTACACTGTAATGTGTGCACAAGCTATAGACATATATAATCACACATCCAAATTTATAATGAAAGAAACAATTCAAGGGGTACCAGGAAGTGCAGTGATGTCGCCAGGAGTGCGAACAGGGCGTTGATAGCCGGTGATGTTGATCCTGGGTCGACCACCAACAAAGCTTTCCAACGTTCTGAATTGATCCCTTCGAAACAACCTTTCATCAATCATCTTGATGATCCTCCTCACATCCCTTCGATCCTGAGAATTCCATCGCTTAGGAGACCCAATCTTGTGACGTATGTCCTTCAACCTATAGGCCAATCCGTCCCTAACCATCTTCAAAGTGTGATCCCCAAACTTGTGAAGTTCACTACACGCCATTAAGCAATTTCTTTGAAGTTCACTGCGGTAAACGACGCCGAAAGGTTTGCTGATGAGTGTATATTGTGAGAGCTGGTTGAGGTCGGGAAGATCTAGCTGAGGTGGAGTGAAGTTGACACGGGTATGATAAGATTCAACTGCCAGCTGAAGATCTTCTACACGTTCCTTGATGACTATGCGTCTGATGAAGATGAGCAATGACTTGATGAATTCACGTTGTACTTCGGTTGAAAATTGTCTCATGCGACCTTGTACTTTAGCAAGGTACATGTCTTCAATGTCGTTGATAGACAAATTCTCAAAGTCAGCTTCAGAGAAAGCATAGTCTTGTTCATCTTGTTGTTTGACCACGATATTCTTTAGGAAGGTGTAGTCTCACTTAGATGAAAGAGCAACGTGTTTGATGGGAACGATATCCTTAGTACTGAACACCGCATGTTGAGACTTCTGAACCTGACAGCTTCTGTAGTAGATTCTTCGGCGTTCCGGCCAGTGATGAATCCCGTACATTGCATCTCGGTCGTATGCTTCCACTTTGTCAGAGAATAAGTGATTGGCACGTTCCTCGATGGCTATGCAGTTCGAGTATATAGCTGCGGGGAATGGAAGTGTCAACGATGTAGCGTATTTTCTTGAACCATCGCCACCATGTAGAAGAAATTCCAGGTCTTTGTTGAAGAAATATCTGAATGGAATCCTTGGTTCATCTGGTTGGCCAATTGTTGGTAGAGGTTTTGACCAGTCGGTGTAGTATGGAGGGTTGTCCCGTTTGGTGAAAGTCGATGTTTGCTTTTGGGTTGAGCCAATCCATGTTGTTAGACATAGCTCGAGCAATGTTTTCAAGGTGATATTCGACCTCGATGGCACTTTCTGAGCTATCTTTCCACAGTTGAAAAGCTTCATTCTTGATTCGCCTCAACTCGGATTTCGTCATCTTCTTCACCTGGAACTTTTCTTGCAAAAGTTTTGTATGCTCCAATGTATTACCGTCTACCAAATCCTGACCTTCTTCAGGGTAGGGAGTGTTGTTAACAAGTGTAGAGAACCATTCAAATTCCTCTGTTTTATCGTCATCTATCCATGATACGATGTCAACCATGGGTGCCTTCTTCTTCTTCTTTTTCGAAGGCCTAGATGATGATTCTGGTTTCTGAACTTGTTTGGGAGAGGTGGGTTGTTGTAGGGGCTCAAGGACCTCTTCATCGTCACCACCCGTATACTCAAAGTGATCACCGGTTTTCTGAGTCAGGGGTGGTAACTCGGAATCGTCCTGAGGTTTACCTATAGAAGAAGGAGGAGGGGACCTTTGTTAAGTAGGAGTCCGTTGGAGAGGAGGTAACATAGAAGATGATTCACCAGACTTCTTCTGACGTTTAGCTTTATCATGCTTATCCTGATTCTTGTCTTCATCGTCTCTAGGACGTTTAGACTTTTCTGCTTCGAATCTACATGCTTCTTTGAGTTGGTAGTCCAGCAATGCTTGAAACAGATTTCCTTCCTCAGAAGTAAATGTCCCAGATCGTGTAGACATTTGTGTGACAAGCTTGGCCACCAATTCATTATCCGAGAAAACTACAGGATCAGATGGATTGATTGTGACGGTTAAAGGTGTGGATCTTATAGTTTGCTTGGTTATCTGCATAAGATTCGGATATAGTTGTCTGGTAAACATCTCCTTTGTGACTTTAGGAACGATATCCAGAAGATACTTGTTAGTGTAACCTTCGATCATTTCGTTCAGTTCCTCTTGACGATGACTTCTCATGAATTCCTGGATAAACTTCCTTTCTTCTTGCATCTTGTCATTCTCGTCATGTAGATATTGTATTTGTTGATTGAGAAAGTTCAGCTTCCTGTATAACATGTCTTTCATTCTGACTTGTTTGATAGCTTTCACAATTCTCTCATGTGTCTGAGAAATCCAAGATCGAGGTGGTTTCTTCACAGATTTGGATGTTGATTTGGTTGATTTCTTTGATGGTGGTGGTGAGGAGTGAGATGAAGAATCTGATGAGGAAGAGACATGAGGAGACTCGGGGTCCTTAAGAGGTGCAGAAGTATCCTCTTTGGAACGAGTTGGACTATTGAGAAGAAGATCATCATAATTCTCTTCGTCATCTTGTCCAGATTTAGCCTTTTCTTCCGTCTGAGCCTTAGCTTCTTCATCAGTCTTTTCTTTCTCAGTCTTATCCTTTTCTGGTTCCTCAATGTTAAGTTCAGTAGACACCTCCACAAGCGTTTGTTGTTGTGCAAGAGTGGTGGCACCAGATCCCTTATCGGGTCGATTAACCGCATCAGGATCTGGTGAGGAGTGGGCAGCACCACTTGATCCTCCGGGGCCACCAATTTGGTCTTTTGCAAATTCTTCAGCTTTTTGAATGTGTCTAACTCATTTAAACTTCTTCCTGTAGGATTGATCCAGTAGCTCTTCTTCATCTTCAGAGCTCTCATCATATGGCACAAGTGCGGGAGTCTTCCCTTTTCCTTTATCAGCTTGAGGACTTGGAGGTTTTGGTACTGAAGGATTGTCATCCTTTGCAGTTTCAGAGTAGGTAATCTCTTCATCTGTGTCAGTACCTTCAGAGCTTTCGTCCAAAAGCTTTCTTGGCGGTTCAGGTGTGGGAATAGGTTCAGCTTCCTTTACGGGAACAATCCTTTTACGAGGAGGATTCCTTTTGGGAAGCTTCCTATAACCTTCAGAACTTACTGCACTTCCAGCACTTCCTCTTCTGGTTCTCCGAGTAGGAGTTCCTGAAGGTTTTTCATCAAGATGACCAACTTTGCCTTCTTTTACTGCTACTAGATACCTTTTGTACGTTACAAGTTTTTTGAGTTCTTTAGACAGAAGGTGATCAGGTAATACAGCACCCTGTTTCTTTGTTGACGATTCCTTGATTCTGACATATAGGGTAGGTTCAGTCAACATATCGTGATTGTCTGGGTCATTGAGCCTCTGTGGAATATCAGGATTGAGCCCAAGAGCTCTTTGGATCAAAAGCTTTGTGTATCTGACATAGGGAATCTTTGAGCCAAGCTTCTTGTGAAATAGCATCATGTCCTCCCATATCAGTGCTTCGATTTCGATGTCCTTCTTATTGATCAGAGACCAGAAGATTTGTAGTTCCATGAGCTTTGGATGCTCATAACCACTATCACGACCAGAGACCGATTTGGTGATGATGAGGTAGAGAGTTCTCCACGGTTGAGGAATGTTCTTAAGCTCCACATGAGAGTGCTTAGTAGCAATTCCTGAAGCTTCATCATAGCCAATATCTATCAGGAATTGAAGAACTGTCTCCTCAGTAGGTGTAGCAAAGAAGTCGGTTGGAGCGATGTCTGGAATGATGAGAACAACCCATAAGTCTGCAGGAGTGATTGTGACTTGTTTGTGATTAAGAGTCACTGTCACAGCACTTTGACCTGTGATCCTCTGCATAGAATTCCAGAATTGCTGAATGTAGATTTCTGGTACAGTTGCAGAGTGTGAGAGCATGTTCTGGTATGGATGATTCCTTAGAATATCCACAACAATGAGACAAGAAGATTCTGAGCAGGTGAGGGTTTCAAAATCAACCCTAAGGTTGTTCTTTCCAATCTTTCTAGGATAGCCATTGGGGAAGATATCAGCAATAGTGAGAACCTCAGGTGCATCCACATTCATTTGAGCAGCCATGTCGTGATCTGAAATAACATTAGCCAAAAGAACCAACATATCGAAAGACATAATGTTAGTCAACAGAAGGTCTTATTGTCTAGTTATTGAATGTACAGTGATAATGATTGTTACGAGTCCTAAGTCACTTGTTTGTCCAATAGTTCAATGACGTCGTGAAATGTTTCGTGAGTTAGTTAACTTTAAGTTTTAGAGTTTATGTTATCACTTATTGTTCACAACATATCAAACGATTAAGTTTATTAGTGACATTATTGGATTCGTGACGTTATGATTAGTTTATTTACAAGTTTGTACACGTAACAATTCATAATGAAGGTCAATCAAGGCTTAGGCGTAGTTTTGGCAAAGTTAAGCGTAAACAGTAATGACATACGCGTAGACGAAAGCTTATGCGTAGGATCCTAACTTATGCGTAAGAAAAGTTACGCGTAGGAAAGGGGGACCTTAAGCGTAGAGCTTACGCGTAGGCGTATATAAACCTTACGCGTAAGGCTTACTCGTAAGAGTAGACCTTATGCGTAGAGGTCACTGTTTACGCATATCCTTCACAGGATACGCGTAGTCCCATTGTAGAACCTTATGCGTAGTAGTTACGCGTAGGATTTCTCTTACGCATAACTTCCTACGCGTAAGGTAATCCTTATGCGTAGAGTAACAATCAACCTTGATTCTGAATTTTATGCGTAGCAAGCCTGAAATAAAACATCATAACATCAATTTTGACACTCAACATTCATTCAAATACATATTTAAACATAATCACTCATTTAAACTGTTAGGCGTAGAAAACCTTACGAGTAACCTAAAACCCTAGTTTCAGAATTTACGCGTATGAAATCAAGCCATAGGATATGCACCAAAGTATTTCAGGTAAGTCTAAGATGTTGTGAGAGTGTAATGACCAAGTTATAACATCTAAATCGTGGAGAATCAAAAATACCCAAACTTATGAACTTTAAACCCTAATTCCAAATTTTTAATCATTTAGAGTTTCTGGGTGGTTATAGAGCCTGGAAAACTTTAATTCAACATGATATGAGTATCACACAACAATCTTTTTGACCAAAACCCTTCACATTTGAAAACACCCAAATCGACTCATAAACCCTAATTATCAAAATCCATTAATTCGTGTTTCTGGGTGTATTTTGAGCATAGAAAAGATATCATTGATGTTGTTAAAGCATTTTGACACAATCTTTTTAACCAAAAACACACAACAAGTGATTATATGTTCTAACCCTTACGCGGAAAACACAAAATTCGTTGAATCTTAAGTTTTAACCGTTGGATTTGTATGAAATTCAAAACCATTGTTTAAAATTACGTTAAGAACACAAAACCACTTACAGATTGATGATCAGAAACACATATTTCTTGAATGAATATTAGGCGTAGGATCTTTTAGGTTAGAAGTAATAAATGTGAGGGTAATGTTAGGTGGAGAGGTGTTTTATTAAAATATCTTTAACATTTTGACAGTTTTGGTCCCTCTACCTTTTCCTTTTTCAAACAAATCCTTTTAACTTCCATTTTGGTTACCAAACAAAGATTTTAAGAAAGAAACTTGACGACACTCCCCCTCGACTTAAGAAATATTGAAAGGTTATTAATTTTAGTCCGAGGAGTGTCTGTGAACCAGAAAATTTACCACCATTGATAAGATAACCAACCGGGATATGATAACATGCAAGTACACAAATGTTTTGAAACAGTTAAGTGATACTTTTCTCCCCCTCAACACTTGATCGGAAAAGTATTGAATTTTGAAAGATTAAAGTGTTGACGGAAGAAATGTACTTGCCATGTTGAAAGAAAATTGGATTAGAAGAATATTTTTGTTGTTTTATAAGATTTTATATTTTTGTATTTTGTTTTTGAAAAAGTATTTACAAAAGATGTTTTGGTGTTTGACAGGTTCTTAAGACTGTTTTAAGAGGTCATCCAATTCCTCTTGAGTCAAACACCTCGTACCAATCCGGTGGACCAACTCATTAAACCTAGCAGGAGGCAAGGCTTTGGTGAGAAGATCTGCCAATTGGTATTCTGTACCCACAAAGTATAATTCAACGGTACCCTGTTCCACGTGGTCCTTGATGAAATGATATCGAAGATCGATGTGCTTTGATTTTGAGTGCTGAACTGAGTTGCACGAGATCGCAATGGCACTCCGATTGTCGCAGTACACCGGGATTCTGTCAAATATGTAACCATAGTCTTTGAGTTGTGTTCTCATCCATATGACTTGAGCACAACACGCGGACATGGCTACATATTCTGCTTTGGTTGATGATAGCGATGTACAATCCTGGTTTTTTGATTGCCAAGACACTAGTTTATCTCCAAGAAATTGTAGAGCTATCCCCTTCCCCTCTATCGCCTCTTTCACCCCAAAACCTTAATTGGCTATCTTAGTTAGGCTATCCGACTGAACTGGATGGACCCACTTCTCATCCACTACCGCGTGTAAGAGATAGGCTCTCCAACGAAAGCGGATCCACATCTCCTCTACTATCCTTCCGTTTCGACTAGCTTTCGTTCTCTCGTTCGTAGCTTATTCGACTTTCTTGATCCCACTTGCTTCCTGAAGTACTTTTCCTTGAGTCTAAGCATCCTGCGTGGTCAGCGTCTGAAAAAGATATTAGTTCAAAACCAGAATCCTTCGGATACCAGATCCCCAAGTTAATGGTTCCCTTGATGTATCGGAGGATTCTTTTAGCCTCAGAGAGGTGGGTTTCAGTTGGTCGCGACTGATAACGGGAGCATAGATAAACGGCAAAGACAATATCAGGTCTGCTAGCTGTTAGATACATGAGAGACCCAATAATACTTCGGTATTTGGTAGGGTCCACTAATTTCCCATGTAAATCAGCGTCTAGCTTCTTGGTATGAGTCATTGGTGTGGCATTAGTATCACAGGTTTTCATTCCAAATTTGTTTAACAATTCAAGGGCATATTTGGACTGACTCAAGAAAATACCACAGGGTGATTGATGAACTTGTAATCCTAGAAAGAACGTAAGTTCACCCATCATGGACATTTCAAAATTTTCTTTATTAGTTTTGCAAAAGCGATTGAAAACTTTTTATGTGTAGACCCAAAAATGATGTCATCCATGTAAATTTGAACAATTAAGATATGTGCCCCGTGATATTGTATAAAAAGAGTTGGGTCAACCGAACCTTTGGTGAAATTATTAGCAATGAGGAAAGATGATAGCTTATCTTACCATGCCCGAGGGGCTTGTTTGAGACCATAAAGAGCTTTGTTCAGTTTGTAGACATGGTTCGAGCACTCTGGATCAACGAATCCTTCGGGTTGGCTGACATAAACCGTTTCTTTCAGTTGTCCGTTGAGAAACGCAGTTTTGACATCCATCTGAAAGACCGTCATATTCATATGAGCCGCGAACGCGAGAAATATCCGAACAGCCTCAAGACGAGCAACCGGAGCAAAAGATTCTTCAAAGTCTATTCCCTCTTCCTGACGATAACCCTTAGCAACTAGACGTGACTTGTTTCGGATTACGTTCCCTTCAGCATCCAATTTGTTTTTCCAAATCCATTTGAGACCAATGACGTAGACCCCTGTTGGTCTTTCAACCAGTTCCCATACTTCAAGACGTTTAAATTGGTTGAGTTCTTCTTGCATGGATTCAATCCAGTTGTCTTTTGTCATTGCGTCTTTAATGTTTTTAGGCTCAGATTGGCAGACAGTGAGTGCATAAATGCAATGTTCACCATCTGTGTGAAGACATTGTCTCGTAACGACTGGTTGATTCGGGTTGCCAATAATATTAGCCAGAGGATGGTCTTTTGTCCATCGATGTGTAGAGGGTTGATGTTGGTATACATTGTGCAGATTCTGAGGATTCAAATGGTTTGTTGATGATTCCGCGACATTGGGTGCAGCAGTGTCATTAGCAAACGGGTTAAAGAACGCATTTGGATCAAAATCTGCAGGTGGGGGTACTTCATTCGGAATATCATCAGCTGGTTCATCATTGTTGGAAGCGGTGTGTTCAACTGTTGTGTTGGAGTCAACTGGTGTAGGTGTATCTTCAACAGTAGTTGTTGTAGCAGGTGTATCAGGTATAGGAATATTATCAGGTTGAGCAGCGGAAACAGCGGATACACTTGGAGCACGTTCATCAATATCGTCACTGAACAGAGGAGCAAATAACCTTTCCATTTGTTGACGAGTTAGCTGGGGGCTTAGTTCAGCTGATGATGGGGGTTGAGGGAAGTTTAAACGGTTGTGTCCGGGTTCTAAGCTGTTATACTCAGAAGCCATTTTAGGGAAAAGATGAAATAAGTATGAAACAAATTAACCTTTCCCCAATTGACGATGTTTCAGAAATAGCTCCCCCTCGAACTGACAACTGTCTTTAGCAGATTTGAAACTTTTGATGAAGTCTACATTTCCTCTAACTTTTGACGGTTTCAGTATGCAGCGGAATTTGTAGATGAGCAGTAAACCATACAAAGAAAATCTGACTAATTGTGGAAGATTCGTTCGAGGGAAACATGCCAGAAATCAACAAGATCTTCTCGCGTATGTAGATGCATCACATCAAACAAACCACGAAAGACGAAATGAAACGACTTTCCCCTGAATGTTGTGGTCTTTCGGAATACTAGTCACTGTGAATATGCAATAACTCGATACCAAGACCGTGTGTGAGGCATCTTAACATTATATTTGGGTAACTTCACACAAGATAACCCGTGAAAGTTGAGACGACAACACTGAATTAAGACGTTTGAACCACAGATCGTCTCATTTCTTCGCCCTTATGGAAGAAATTTTGGAAACCATTGGGTTTTCGCAAGGAATCATGTGGTCAAACAAAAGAAGCAATGGACGCATGTATGAGGAGACAGTGAAACCATGTATGTCCAAGCAATCGAACAAGTGTGAAGTACCATAAATATTTCGTGAGAATCAACTGCTGATAAAACATCTCTGTTCATTTTGATCATCAGCTGTGTCATTGTTGTTGAAAGCAGTTTGATCTTCTGTTATGGAAGATTCGGTTGTTGTTGTAGATTCAGGTGTATCTGAAATTAGAGTATTATCGGTTGTGCAGCGGAAACATTCGATACATCTGAAGCACGACCTTTGGCAGAATCTTTAACCAGAGGAGCAAGCAATGTTTCCAATTCATGACGATTAAGTACAATGGTGGAACAACTGATGGATCATGATATTTTTTACGGTGAGAAACGGGTCCTACGCTGTTTTGCAGTAGGAGCCATTGCTGTTGAACCTGCATAGACAAATAGAAGGGGGCAAGAAAGAAAAAGACATGGATCCCCAAGTGTAACTGGGTTCCAGGTGTTAGAGGCATAAATATGTAGTGTCAATTACATTCTTGACACCTGAACATGCTATCTTGATGATTTCCTTTCCTGCCTCACGGATGGATGTAGAGGGTTTCACACTTGTTATGGTGCAACTACTTAGTATCTTGCCTGTAGGAATCCACCTAAGACCAACAGTGTTGAAAACTTTACCCGTTGGTATCCATCTAAGGTTAGATCTAAGGGATGTTGAGACTTCTTTTAGGAAGAATTTGCGTCCTATATTGATCCACCTATTAGGTTTCTGAAATTTTACGTTTAGAGCAACGGGTTTATTTCTAACTGTTTGAGTTAACTTAGGTTTTGGTTTGCTACTACAAGCAGTGTTCAGTAATACACTCGAAGGTGAGACACTAGGTCGTGAACCTAAGATTCCATCCTTTTGCAGTAGTGCCCTTTTCCGAGCTTTTTCTAGATCATAGTTCTTGTGCAAGTCATTTGTATCATATGAATGTTGAATATTAATGCTTGGTTTAGACATTGTTTTCGAACTAATCCTAGATTGGCCAGGTGCAACTACTTGTAGAGGTTTAATAGAAACAGATTTAATAGAAGCAGGTTTAACAGAAACAGAAGCATTATTCTTAGGCCATGAATGTGGAGTGACTGGTTTTATAAAATGATTATTCTCAACAACTTGGGAGGGAAACCGTTGTTTTGACGATTTTGAACGTTCAGATTTAAAAGCAGTTGGATGTCTAACAACTGATTGGTTTCTGATTGGTTTTAGAGACGATTTCCCCAAGGTTGTTGGTTTTGCAAAATTAGTATCCACACTCTTGTCAGTTAATCTTCTCAGTTTGTTTTGTAAAGCAACATGTGCAAGCCCCTTTGCTTGAATTTGAGCCTTTAAATGCTCATTTTCTTTTACTAATGTATCCACGCGATTACTTTGTTCATTTGAAAACTGACCATTGTGTTCTGAAGAAAAAGATTTGTTTTGTAGTTTAAGCTCAAGAGAGATGCAATGTGCCTCTAGTTTTGAAAAATCTTTATGAAACTGAGCAATGGTCTTTTTGAGAAGAATGATTTCAGATTCAAGAGTTTGATTTGACGATTCAGTTGAATTGTTAACAAGTAAGGGCTCAGACATGAGAAAGTTGTCTGGACATTGTGCAACACACTGGTCAACCTCTCCTTCATTACTGAATTCAGGTTGCTCAGTTTGTTGTATCGCATTTGCAGGCAGAATATGATCAACAGTAGATTGTACCTCGACCATCTGTTCTGTGTCAGTGTCATAGGTGGGTAAGATATCTTCCTCAACCATTTGTTCTTCGTCACAGTTGGGCTCGGTGTCGTAGTTAAGTATGATATCTTCTCTAGATCTGTTGCTGTCATCCTGCTTTTCCAATGCTACAACCTCATTGTCCGCATTACCGATAGTTGCAGTAATCACAACATTCTCAACGTCCATTTGAGCATTCCTTTCATGTACATCAACTCTTTCACCTTGCACGACTGCGGGATATCGGGAATTTGATGATGTCTGACGCTTCAATGCCAGTTGAATAGCCATGAATCCTTCTTTCAATGCCACAAATGGATCTTTATGATCAGAATCCATTTCACTCCCCTGCATAAGAGTCAAAGAGAAGAAAAGGTGCGAAGTCGATATAGCACACAGAAGGTCGATATAGTGAATTGCAATTTCCCTCCAAAAATAATTTTGAAAAATTTTGACTCTCAAAATTTGAAATTCACTATAAAATTCAATTCTAAGGTTGAAAGAAAAAATTTGAGTTATGACAATTTTGACGCCAAATTTTACCCGAAAATTTTGAATTTGGGCCCAAAAATTTGAATTTTTGACCAAAATTTTCACAGTTAAACCAAAATTTGAATCTCGCGTAAAAATTGAACGTTTAATCTCCCCTAAAAATTAAATTTTACTCAAATTTTCCCGCCAAAATTTAAATGGACGAAACCATCTAAAATTTGAATCTCGCGTAAAAATTGATTTTTTTTTTTTTTTTTTTGAATGAAGTATCCTTAGGCGTAGAAATCACAATAAACCAAGTAGCACTTATGCGTAAAAAACACCAAAGTTACGCGTAACAGAAGTAGTTACACGTAGGTTTTAGCTTACGCGTAAGCAGGGAAAAAAGACTAAAGTTATGCGTAAACAGTAAGTTAGGCGTAGAAAGTTAGGCGTAGGATTCCCTTATGCGTAAGACTAGGTTTACGCGTAAGATGAATCTTAGGCGTAGGATTTTCTACGCGTAAGCTTAAGCTTATGCGTAATTTTAGGGTTTTATCCCAAGTGATCTTTTACACTTCACAGTGCAAAAGATATCCAAAGTCGACGTATTTTCAGGCTTATCCAAGCAAGAAAACATGGAGTAAACCACGAAAACGAAGATCAAACCAAGGAAATACTTACGCGTAGTTTTAGGGTTTCACTACGCGTAGATCTACTCGTAAATTTGATATTGCTCAAAGATGTTTCTAAACCAGTTTTTGTGTGATGAAATAGCTTCAAGATCACCAAATAACACAAGAATGTGAAATTTGATGAACTAAACCTTCTAAAACAGTTACGCGTAGAACTATACCCACGAATAAAAACTAGCTCAAAAACAATGATCCACGCATAAAGTTTGAAACTTTTTGCCAATAACAAGTATTTTAACACCTTAAAACGTTGAAAGTACAAGAATCTTGGATTAAAAAGTGTAAAAAACAAGTTTTTAAGCGAGGCAAAGAATACGTTATCTTTACGCGTAAGACCCAAAACCAAAATCTTCAAAACAAAAGTGTGCACCCAACTATTTGGCGATTGATACCACTGTTAGGTCACTAGTTTTACAAACACAAGTAATATAGAAAGAGGTTAAGGCGATTGAACAAGTAAAACACACACACACACAAGATAATAAGCACGGTTATGCGTAGGAGTGTAATGATAGAAAAACTTGAACAACCAACCTTCAAATGAAGGTTTACAAGAGTATTTATATGAGGAAAGCTAGGGCAACACTCCTAGTTTCCATCCTTTCTTTCATGGGCTTGGGCCTAAGCTCATGGGCCTTCTACACAAGCTTAAGGCTAATAACAAACATAAAGGCCATAATAAAGCTAACTATTACATATTAATAACAAACACTTGATTATGGTTTAGGAGTGATTCCAACATCTTCTGAAACACCGAAGAACCCTTCAACCATACCTGAATCTTCTACTCAGTCATCCCCTCCTCCAACACAAAAAACTTCTAAATCAAAAAATAAATCGATCAAGAAGAAAGCTGACACTTGGATGTCATGTGCTAAAGCTAAAGTGCGAAAGGTAGTGACTCAAGCTCGAACGTGAAAGCAAAGCAAACTTGAAGAACAAGTCAACACACTCTTGGGCTTGGTCACAGACTTGACATAACAAATGTCAACTTTCCAATAGTCCAAGGAATCAATCGAGAAGTTCCTTTCCTGGGATGTTCAAGGCGAAATGGAAAAGCTTATCATCAACTACGTTGAGTAATTTCTTACTCAGAACATTCCTGCTGTCACAAAGGAGCTGTTGAAGAGACAATTCCAACCAATGATTAAACACATCATAAAAGAAATTGTTACTACAACACCGATTGTTATGCAAACAATGTCGGTTAAACCCCTAGTCATCACTGAAGAAGACCTTATCACTCAACTTGTGACAAAGATGGCTGGGAGAGTAGCCCAAATGGACAAAGATGATGAATACCTTTATGATCTTCTGGTTGCAAAACAACTTAAAACTTTATGCAAGGAGAAGCGGGCAAGGATAAGAGACCGAGGAAAGATGATGAACACGATCCTAATCCAAATGCAAAGAAACAAAAGAAGGATGGTGGATTGTCATCACAGTAACAACCACCAGACAAACCCTCCACCATCACAACCGCAATAGAAACCCAGCCAAAAGAAACTCATCAACCGAATGAATCTGAGTCTGCACCAAAAGCCGGTGACCACTTTGTCTACACCGGTGGTGACAATTTGGAACAACCAGAACCTCAACCTTCACCAAGACATCGACCAACACCATCATCCTCAAGCCGAAGAAGTAAGAAACCCGATGTCGTCACATGGTTAGAAACCGATAACACGGAAGAATATGACTAGTTTGACAAAATGGTCAAGACACAACCACCCTTGCGGAAGATCAAGAACCAGTGGATGGTCGAACTGTGGAGCATGTCCAGAAGCTGAAAAGTCAATTTAGAATTAAGAAGCTGAATAAGAAAGAACTTAGAAGGATCAAGAACGACGCCTTCAACCTTCTTAAGGAAAGATCTGGCAATGCTATTAAGCTCAAGTATCATCTTAAAAACATTGCCCATGCAATGTCGAATGATATCGATTGCCTCAACTTTGAGTTCAACATAGACTACACATCGATAAAGCATGGACCCTACTACACAGATTGGACCAAGCCACTACCAATGATCGGTAAACCTAAACAACCCAAGATCCCTTTCAGATTCTTCTTCAACACTGGTCTGGAGTTTCTTCAACATGGAAGCAAAGTTGATAAGAAATATGCCACTTACCTGACGTTCAACATTCTAGCAGCAAGTTATCACAACAAGGTAATTGAGGAAGATTCCACTAGTTTGTTCGTTGACAAACTGGTGACATACGCCAAAGATGCATTGTTTGGAATTCATCATTGGCCAAAAAGGCACAAGCTTTTCTACCGTAGCTGCAGATTAAACACAATTCAAGGGGAAGTCGAGCATCACCAAATAATTGTCGCTATCATGTCCATTGCTATGCTCGGTATCACATTGGGGTTGTTGGTTTAGCATTTCAACGCACACTTTTGGAGCGAGTTTTATGCTTGCTGCTCTATCCGTGGTTTTAGAGTCTTCCATCAATCGTTGTGCGAAATTTGTGAACTGACTCTTTTTGTTGATTACATGATCATGGAGTTGATGTGCGTTGGTTTTATACGTATTTGTTGGGTTTTCTTATTGGTGTTCTGTTTTGCATCTCAACATACACCTTTGGAGCGAGTTCTGAGCTTGCCGCTCTATCCGTGGTTTTAGAGTCCCCCACCAACTGTTGTGTGAAACTTGTGGACAGTACTTCAGATTGAGGACCATGATATTGTATATTTGGACGACGCTGGAAGTTTGGACTACTATGGTGATTTGAAGATTCAAGTATTTTTACTTGAAGTGCATGTTGTTTTATTCTTTTTATCATTGTAGTCTGATGTTTAGTTATAAGTGTGGTATGTCACACTTATATTGTCAGTTATAGGAATGATGTGCATTCCTATAGAAGAGTCTGTAAGTGTCCCAAGGGACTGAGATGAGGGATTCACCCTCATCCTTTGTACTTCATTGTTTTTTGGCGTAATATACTTTACCGGGGTGAATTAACCCTTTTACCCAAAAAAAAAAAAAAAAAAAAGTAGGATTACTCCTACTTGTAGCGGATTTTGGTCAAAGGCAAAATGCTCAATGAAGCAGACTTTCCAAGACTGACGCTCAATGACATTGAGGACATGTATCTCCTCAAGGTCCAAGGCAAAATGCTTTAGTTCCCAATAGAGATACAACTGGCTTTCATTACTTCCCTTCTTATTTTCATCAGATGTGTGATAAATCAAGAACGTGTTGAAGATCTTCAGCTAGGCGTGGAGAGTTATCAGAAGAAGCTTAACCTCACTAGACCACTCCTTCAAATCAACGAGATCAACAAGGCTTCACAATACACTCTTATATTTTTTTGGGTAAAAGGGTTAATTCACCCATGTAAAATTCAATTACACCAAAAAACGTTGAAGTACAAATGACATGGGTGAATCCCATGCCCTCAGCCCGATCAGGGCGAAAAAACAAAGCACGACATGTGAAACATACATAAACCACTATATAAGAATGACATGCCATTCCTATAACTTACCACTACAACAACTAGACAAATATGTAAAAGAATGTGAATGAAACACTAAGCCATAGTCATTATAGTACTTCCAATCAAACCCATGCGATCCAGATATCTAGCAATAACATGAGACACATCTAACATCCACAGTGAAGCTTGAAACACATGAAGAAGCTCTAACTAAGGCGTCCGAGCATCTTCAACCACTAGCAAATCCATTGGTATGAGAAACATGGTAGAAATAACCACGTCACTAAGTACTAAACATCCACAAATCCAATGCAAACTTGAGTAATTACGCAAGAGCATAATATCCACCATATGGGAATGAAACATGTGGTAGCATGGATCTAAATAACATAGAATAGGGTTTAAGAAAACCCTAACGTCCATTAAACAATAATATTCACCCCAAGAATACCAAACTATGCGAACACCACAAGCGTTGGAATACGGAGCAAAAAAGGACCAACGAATAGGGTTGAAAACCCTAACTTCCAGCACCAAAGATGAATCGTATACCAATCCAAATAATCGAACAATCACCACACAAAATCTAGTATAGACGCATCTAAACGAGGCCAAAGAACAGGCCTTAATCGAATAGGGATGAATGAACCCTAACTTCCATATACATCATGATAGATCAGCAATACAAAGAAGATCCATAAGTATATGGCTCATCACCATAGTAAAAGTGAACGAGATAAACGAATAGGTAACCAAAGAAGCCCAATCATCATGATGATTCGAAACCATACCCTAACACATCTCGATCAGATCTGAGTCAGAGATAAAAATAGAGATACTTCTCTGACAATATAAATTAATTTTACAACATACCAACGAGGGATACTTCTTGAAATTCATATTTTTCAAATATCTATACTATTTTATAAAGTGTTTAGGACTTTCTAAATAAAGAAATCTTAAAATTTTTAAGACCAAAAACATTTCTTTAATAGGAAATTAATAAGTCATTAGTTAATGTTATTCACAATATAGCTTCCATGACAATTTTCATAAATAAAAAGTAACATCCCTTCAAATATTTATACAATCCATTAATACAGTCAAATATTTATATAGTCCATTAATTCAGTCAAATATTTATACAGTTCATTAAGTGTCGACTTGTAACAGCTCAAACCTCAATGATATATAAGCCAACCTAAAAACACTAATACGAAACACACACTCTTTTTTTTTTCCGAGCACCGATAAAAAGACACACAAAATTCGATAAATCTACTCTCATCTTTGTGTTCGATTACCTACAGTAGAAATAAATAAGATTTGCTTCTCCGATTATAGCAATAGAATGACAACTTTTATTTGGATATGAAATAGTTTGCATTGTTATAGATTATCGTTATTTTAATTAAAAGTTGTCATTCATTCATAAAGTTACTGTTAGAAAAAACGTATAAATAAAAAATATTTGCTCGCCATTAAATTATGCATCGGGTACCCGCCGCTGCATTGCGCGGGTACCCTTCTAGTATATATATATATATATATATATATATATATATATATATATATATATATATATATATATATATATATATATATATATATATATATATATATATATATATACATATATAAATCGAGTCTTATATAAATACACGTTTTCGTCCGTTTGTCAACGATTTTGTTTGTTTTTGCACGTTTGTCATCTGTTTTTAAATGTTTTCATCCGTTTTTACACATTTTCGTCTGTTTATACTTTTTTTGCTCGTTTTTGCACATTTCGTCTATTTTTTCACATTTTCTTCCATTTGTATATGTTTTCTTCTGTTTTTATACGTTTTCATTCATTTTTGCACGTTCCGTTCGTTTTTGCACGTTTTCGTCTGCTTTTACACGTTTTCGTTTGTTTTTGCATTTTTACGTCCGTTTTACACTTTTAAGTTCGATTTGCACGTTCGTTCTATTTTTACACGTTCTTGTTTTTACACATTTTCATCTGTTTTTGTATGTTTTTGTATGTTTTTATCCGTTTCATTTGTTTTATATGTTTTACACATTTTTTTCTCATTTTTGCATGTTTTCATCCTTTTTACACGTTTTTGATCATTTTTGCACACTTTCGTCTGTTTGTACACGTTTTCGTCCGTTTTTATACGTTTTTGTTCGTTTTTGCACGTTTTCGTCCATTTTGACACGTTTTCATTGGTCTTTACATATACATCTATTGTTACATGTTTTCATTCGTTTTGGCAGTTTTTTGTCTGATTTTTACACATTTTTCGTTCGTTTTTAAACGTTTTCATTCATTTATTCAGGTTTTCACCCATTTTTCTACTTTTTGTGCATTTTATACACTTTCGTACATTTTTACACGTTTTCATATGTTTTACCCGTTTTCATTCGTTTTTGCACGTTTTAATTCGTTTTTGCACCTTTTTTTCCATTTTAAACGTTTTTGTTCATTTTACACGTTTTCGCTCGTTTTAACATGTTTTTGTTCATTGTTGCACTTTTCACCTGTTTTTAAAATTATAGTACCTTTTAGATGGTTTCGTCCATTTAAAAACGAACTAAAATGTTTAAAAATGGACAAAAGCATGTAAAAATAGACGTAAATGTGCAAAAAGAATTGAAAACGTGTAAAAACAGATGAAAATGTTTAGAAACAAACAAAAACGTGTAAAAATCGACATGAAAATATGCAAAAACGAACGACAGCGTATAAAAATAGACAAAAACATGTAAAAAAAAGACGAACACATGTAAAAATGAAAAAAAAATGCGGAAAAATGGAAGAAAACATTCAAAAACGAACACAAACAGGTGAAAATGTATAAAACAGACGAAAACGGTTAAAAACGGAGGAAAACGTGTAAAAATAGATGAAAACATGTAAAAATGGACGAAAACGTGTAAAAACGTACCAATACTTGTAAAAATGGATGAAAACGTTTAAACGTGGATTTAAACGTGTAAAAATGTATTACAATTGACAAAAATGTGTAAAAACAGATGAAAACGTGCAAAAATGAACGAAAACGTATAACAACGGACGAAAATGTGTAAAAACAGATGAAAACGTGCAAAAATGTATAAAACATATGAAAATGGATGAAAACGTGTAAAAACAGACGAAAACATGTACAAATGTACGAAAGCGTATAAAAAAGGGATGAGAACTTGTAAAAATGGACGAAAGCATTTAAAAACAGATGAAAACGTGTAAAAACGGATGAAAACATGTAAAAACAGATGAAAACATGAAAAAACAAACGAAATCGTGTTAAATGGACTAAAACGTTTAAAAACGGACAAAAATGTGCAAAAACGAACGAAAACGTTTAAAAACGAACGAAAACGTGCAAAAATAACGAAAACGTGTAAAAACGGACGAAACGTATAAAAATAGACGAAAACGGATAAATTGATGAAAATGTGTAAAAAGCAGGACAGAAAAGTGCAAAACCAAACGAAAATGTGTAAAAGCAGATGAAAACATGCAAACACGAACGAAAACACGAAAACATGAACAAAAATGTATAAAAACGAACCCTAACGCATGGCGATTTTTGGCAATTCCAATGTTTTCATCTTCTTCCTGTGATTCTCCTTCTCTTGTTTAATTCTAATCCCTTATAACATCTCTAGTGTAGCGGATTAATCTTAGTATTAACTCCCTTTAGTCAAATTTTTATTAGGGTACCGTTTTTTCTAGTTAGGGTTTCGCTAGGGTTATTAGGGTTTCAGTGATTCGTTCTGTCCTTGATTTAAGTCGTTGCAGATTTAATTATCATTATTAGCATTAATCATGTGAATTTATATTCATAATGGTGTAACTTAACCCTGTTAGGGTTTCATTTTTTGGTTCTTGTTCGTGTAGTAGCTGCTTAAAATATCGTCGTTTAGGGTTTCTTTTATTTTTTTGTTTTTGTTCATGGATTCTTCAAAGTCGTTGGATAATAAAGGTGTTAGTGGTTCTGGTAACACTACTGGTGGTTGTAAGAGTTCTGATTTGTTGGTGGATGCTCCTATTCTCAAGTCTATTCTGAAGAAAGCTCATCAAAACATGCCGTATGGTAATGTCAATCCTAATGCGAATAGAGGTGTGTCTCATGAGGGTGTGGCTTCGCAATCTAGTATTGTTCCTTCTAATGCTACAACAATAGTGGTAGATGGAGATACTAGCAGTTTGAAGGGGAGTAAGAATGGTCAAAATTTGGATTTAAAAGTTGAGCCTCTTGTGAGTGAAATGCATACAATTTCAGTTGATGGGAATGCATGTGGTACTGTCCCTACTACTTCTAATGTTCAAAGTGGCATGTATGAGGCTTCACTTTTTGGTACGTATGAAGTTAATTCTAAAGATAAAACTAATGTGGATGAGACTGTTTCTTCAAAGGCTTCTGAGATGAATTCTAATGGTACGCAATTGAATAAGCGAAGTACTAGTTCTCCTCAGGTTCTAATTCCTTGTCCTTTGCGGATATGCTTAAGGATAAAAGTCCTAAGAAGGTGGTGAGGGTTTATGAGATGAGGAACAATGAGTGCGTGGCTGGTGCGAATGTTACCATTCCGTTGTAAGTTGTTGATGAGGTGAGTTCTTGTTTTGATAATACTATTTATGGATACTTTATCGGTAAGAGACTGGAATTCCCGAATGTAGAGAATTATGTTAGAAATACTTGGGAAAAATTTGGTTTGCAACGGGTAATGCTTCATAACGGCTTCTTTATGTTTCAATTTGCTTCAAAAGAGGGATGGAAAGGGTGCTAGAGGAGGGTCCATGGTTGATCCGTCTTTTTCCTATCATGTTGAATATATGGACCCCTAATTCTATGCTCAAGAAAGATGAGATTACTTCGGTCCCTGTGTGGGTAAAGATCCATAATATTCCTTTAGTGGCTTACTCATAAGTGGGTCTTAGTCTTATTTCCACACAGCTTGGTTGTCCCATTATGTTAGATGCTTATACAAGTGCGATGTGTCTCAAATCTTGGGGCCATACTTCTTATGCAAGGGTGCTTGTTGAAGTCTCATCGTTGACAGCCTTGCTTGACTCTATTGTTGTAGCGATTCCATACCCAAACAGTTCATGTCACTCAATGGAAATGCTTGATATAGAATACGAATGGAAGCCTTCTAGATGTGAAACATGTAAGATTTTTTATCACTATGAGAATGGCTGTCCTAAAAGGATTAAAATGGTTAAGAAACCGGTGGTGAATGACGATGGTTTTATTGATGTGAATAGGGGGAAAGGAAAAGGTAAACAATCTAGGAATAAACATGTTGATGGTATGCGTTTTTAGAAACCAAAGGTGTCTTTTTATTATTGACCGGTTGTAAAAAATAACGCGAATGGAGCCTCATCTTCTCAAGAAAATTCAGGTAATTCCATTCATGTTAACAAATCTGTCCCTAATTCTTCTTTGTCGATTAATGAGGTTGATAAGGATAAAAATCAACATATTTCTCATAAAGATAATAACGTCACTAAGTCGCAAGGAGAGGAGGTTCATGTTAAAAAGACATACATTAAGGATCTTTTGAAAGATCTCACATGTCACCCACTAAGAGCTTGTTTGATGTTGGCTCTAGAAGGATTTTCATCTTCATCGTGAATACTTTAAGTATCACTCGGATGTTCTGGCAAATACCATAAGGATAATGCGTAGGACACTCAACATATATATTCTTACTTTCCACATTGTGTAAAACAGCAAGTCTTCATAAATTATGTGTCCTAATGAGATTTATTGAATGATCTCTTGGCTCTAGACTCAATAGTGCACTTTGGTTTCCTATTCGGAGACTAGGGAGAGGGTCTCCTTCTTCAATATCAACCATCTCAAAGAGAAAGTCGATGGATTATGTAGGTTCCCCGTAAGAATGAAACAAGTTCTTTTAAGAGAACTTGAGTAGCTTGGGAAGTTTAGTGTAGTGCGTCACTGGGTCCATGACGTCTTGTCTTCAATACCGGTGTAACCTTAGTAACCACCAGTAACATATGTATTGAACCCGGTTTCTGTCCTAAGGTGGAATTATTGTAGGGCTATTTCTTTTCACCCTTTCACTTTTCATTTCTTTTTCATTCTTCAACCCCTTCAACGCTTACCGAGACTTCATTACTAGAACCTTGTTGGGTTTGTTCCAGTTCTAGCTTTGTCTCAGTTGGTACTCTTCCCTTATTCTCCCTTTTCTCCTTTTTTCATCATACCTAAGGACTTCTATACTAACTAGTGGATTGTCCCTGGGTAGATCCCTCCGGCTCTGGCAGGATCGTAGGAACAATTACCTAACCTTCCCATCCTTATAACTCCAATAAAGTAAATGCGAGGTCGGTCTTTGTTATACTTCCATGATTGCCAATACTAACCATTCGCTCCCTCTCAATATGTGCATCGATATACGAAAGAGTTTAGCACATATTAGAGAGATAATACAGTTTCAGTCAAAATGATCTCATTTTATCAGATTTCATATTTAAATCACATTCTCTCCTCCGATCAAAAATATCAAACCCTTTGAGATTTGGGATCCCAAGTGATTTAAACAGGTTTAGAAAACATGGGAGAAAATGTGGCCTGATTTAAATGCTCGTCTGGTTTTTGGATAAATGCTCCCCCTCAAAATGTGCATTGTGTATTTGAAATCGTTTAGCGCATGGAGGAAGGAGTGCCGTTAAAAGCCTGAAACAATCAGCATTTTATCAGATTTGAGAATTAAATCACAATCTCTCCCCTGATCAAAAATTTCAAATCTTTTGAGATTTGTGATCCCAATTGATTTAAGTCATTTAGAAAATTTTGGGGAAAGATGTGGCTTGATTTAGAAATTAATTGATAAGGAACAATTTTTGATATTTAAGATTGTTAGTGTCAGGTATGATAATTTTAAGAGATCTTTAAGTAAAAGAAAGATTTTTATTTTGAAAGATCTTTGAGTTTAACGAAAAATCAAACCCTGACACATAACATCAAAACTTTAGATCACCACTTCATAACGTACAAATGGACTCGTTTGGTGAAATATCATTTGAAAATATTTAATTTGAAATCACTCTCCCTCTCAATCGATGACCGTAGTCGTTGATTGAGTGACATATGTTTTGACAAAATGTAGTCCGGTTGATTTTCAAAAGTTTGAGTCCAACTTATTTTCAAACAATATTTTTCCACCATGAGAAATACAAACATGGTATCATCCACTACTTGTCCTGCACAAAGATACGTAAGGTGGTGGAAATGCAGAAGTTGTTTCAGTTGCTATTAGAGTGGAATAAACATCTGCTGATGCAGTGAGACCTCCGAAGTTGTATATATCATGCATACTATTCACAGAGATCTGAAGCATTAGGTTCCTTTTCTTATTTTGTCGACCCGAGATATATTTGCCCTTTCCTATCGGCACCCAGTCATAAACTGTCAAACTCTGATAATCCAATTTTGTTGGAGCAGGACCGGGAACATTTTCATGAACCATGTTATCTGCATACGTTAGTCAACACAGATAGTTACACATACAAATATATGGTGGTCGACAACACCCAAACAACAATCGACTAATAAAAATCAATCAAACATCGAAACTCATTCAAGAAGATCATACAAAGGCATGGGGATTATATGTCAACATCAAACTTGAATCATCTAATTCTAACAATAATATCCTAGCAATTCAAAATTGGCAAAAACCTTTTTCTGTTAAGTATAGGATGATTAAATAAGCCCATTAAATGATATAAATTTGAAATCACTCTTTTAATACAAATAAGCCGTAAAAATGTTTATTTATATTTTACGATCTTCTAATGTTTTGTCGATAACAAACGTAAAATCATTTTAACGAAACAAATAAAATACGTAAATGGTTTGAGCCAATAGTTTACTAAGACACTTACATTTTCATATAAAACACTAAACAAGTAATATTGCTTGCATGATTTAGTAATGCATATGTACAACAACTAGTGTTTACATATGGGGTAGATATATACATACTTAGTATGTATTATAATGGGTAGAAGCTTATGTATTTAACCCATTGACCTTAATACATTGAATGTAGTTGGGTAAAACCTAAATTCCATGAACCATACCCATGGAGCATAATCCATAACCCATAACCCATTTCATGACATCATGCATAAGTCATAATGGGTATTATCCATGACCCATGGAGCTAACCCATAACCCATTGACTAGATGCATTGCATCTTGTAGATACATTGTATCTACTTGGATACCCATGATCCATGACCCATAACCCATGGATAAAGAGGAGCATCCCACGGTTCTCCCAGTTTACACTGGACGGATCCCTCAAGTATGGGATCCGTGGGATCCGTGGAACAGTAGCATATTTTGTCTATAAATAGTGAGCCATTTCTTCATTGTGACTCACCTCTTTCACACACATTTTCTCCTAGTATTTTAAACTCTCTAACCTCATATCCAATGGATCATTCTATGTAGTTTTGTGTTTATGTGATTCTCTAGGTTCCTCTTAAAGGTGAGATCACCACCTCTTGAAGTCAAGCAAGCTCAAGTCCATAGGTTGCCAAACTTCATTATCATTAAGACTACTGATGTTATCTTGGTGATAGTTCTTTCTTCTCTCATTACAAGTGTTTTGTTGAAGACATAGGTGAAAGATGTCTAAAGGATTAAGTCAAAGGCATTAGTGAAAGGTGTCGAAGATCCGTGTCAAAGGCATTAGTGAAGGGTGCCAAAAGTCCGTGTCAAAGGCATTAGGGAAAGGTGCCAGAAAGACCGTGTTGAAGGCATTAGTGAAGGGTGCCTAGAAGTCGAGTCAAAGGCATTAGTAAAAGGTGCCTAGGGTGTACATTCAATATGGTGTGTCGATGTACAAGATAGATTCGTATTGGGTCAAAGGATATTGATATCCTTGTTGATGTTGTCGTAGGGAGTAGATCTCCTTTGGATAGGTGTTGTGTAGTGTTGGGTATTAGTTCCTCCTTTATAATGGAACTCGGTATCTAGCCTTGTATCGGATAAAGTGTAGGCGACGTTGTGATAGGTTTGGTTCTACCTCGTGGAAGAACCCGATGTCTAGCCTTGTATAGGATAAAGAGTAGGTGACGTTGTAAAGGCTTCTCTGCCACAAGGAGTTTGTGTTGTGTAGTGATTACAAACTCTCGAGTAGGTGAATCGGGGAGTGGAGTAGGGCAAGGTGTCCTTGTAGCCGAACCACTATAAATACTCGTGTTATGGTTTTGTGCTTCTTAGTCTTTATCTTAGTTTTATTTACTCATATGCTTATTTATCAACATCCAACACACACCTTTAAATAGATTGACATAAGTCGATCTAAGTAGTTTAAAACCAAGTTTTAATCGGTAAAACTATTCAACCCCCCCTTCTAGTTTTCACAATTGGTACCAGAGCTTCGTTACCAAGTTTTTAGAGTATATTGTACTTTAAAAACTTGACACGATCCGTGTATAATTGAAAACTACAAAGAAGGTCTTTTACAAAAATAAACACCATGTCGTAAACACACGTTTGTAGCATGTTGATTAGATGACAACTTTATATTTTTATCTTACTGTAACACCCCCAAAATTATCGCAGCGGAAGATTGTGTCACTGGGGTATTACTTCATAGTTCACAGCACAAGTTACAGAAAACGACTCTAAATGAGACGTTTTGAAATAAATTATCATTCGATTAAAATATCAGAGTTTACAAACCGGTCCCACAAGTTTGTACAATCATAAAAGGTACAACATAAAAGTTGTAATGTTTTTCAAATGATAATATATGCATTGTCTTCAAAATGTTTTTCCGTGCGCCTTCACATGCCATGCCAGCTAATTCCTTTCGAACCTGAGATAACATGCTAAAAAGTGTCAACACAAATGTTGTGCGAGTTCATAGGTTTGTAAGCAAAACAGTTGATCACAAGATATCAAGTTTATGAAAGTAGTGGGCTACGTTGTTATACGCCCATAGTGCGTTTGATTGCCTAACCGGTCAATACAAACGATAGAAACCGCATAGGTTTGAAAACAGTAGTGGACAATATAGTTTGTAGTATAATTGCAATGTGTACAATTATCTTCTTGATAGTTATTATTGCTCTAAGCTCATGTCACTCACGACTGACAGTTGTATATATATCACCGGACGATATATATATAAATAACTTGCCCCGAGTAGGTATTTTGCCATATACCTAGGTAATTCAAATAAAGTGCGTTTGGTTACCGATCCGGCTAACACAAACGGGATCCGTCAATCCCGATAGGCTTATCCACAATATTTGCGCTCACTCCCAGTGATTAGTGGTCCATGATGTTGGGGACTTTTGGCATAAACAACTTAGGCATGCAATAATACAGTCAAGGCATTCAGTTTGCAAGTAATTGTCCATAATAAAACGTTTTAGCATGTATCTCCCCCAAGTTGTTTATAAAATAGTTAAACAAAAGTTGGGGCTATGAACTCACTGTAGTGATCAGCAGCGGAGTGTAACGATATAATGTTTATCAACGATAGAGTATGACAAGACCACGATCTTTAATGATCACCTACGAAAGCATAGTATTCGCGTTTTAGTATAGTGTACAAGTATATGTAGTTTGTTGGCTTTCAATATGATGTTGTACATAAATCTTAAGTTGATGTATCCCTTAAGTGTTGTTTGGCCTATAACCTTATTATAAATAACCTCGTACCATTGTTCAGGCTATCAAAATCAAGAGGTCGTGTAGTGAACGTATGAGGAGCCAGGACACTTTAAATCGTAAATCCACAACTCATCGATACGACACCCCGAAGAGGCCTCTTTATGATAATGAAATTCCCTACCATTGTAGTACTTATCATTTATAAGTAAGTATTTGACGAGACAAATGTTATATAACACATGTGTCGGGTTTCGTCAAAGACTATTGATTGACTTGTGTGAAGATATGATGATATAAGTTGTGTGTCGTGAAGTAGTTTAACATGCCATATGGTCATTTACTTAGTTTGTCAAAGTCTAGCAAAATCTAACCCAATGAACCAAGTTTTAAAAACAAGTTTCGGGTCATTAAACTTATATTAGCCGTGCGGCTAAGTCAAACAATAATCAAGGACATTCTTGAGGATGTATCTAAGTTAAAATATCTTGAAACAACACCTTGGATTAACCTTAGCTTTGTTTTGGCTTCAAGGAATCAAGATATCACTTAAAGTTTCTTAGCCATGGTTGTTTTCCGGTATACAACATGTCAATTTAGTTTTTGTAGTTTTTAGCATTTTCTGTTCACTTTCTGCTGATGTGCTCCTGAGTTTTTGTAGAAAACGTCATTCTGAGCAACTTTTGGGTTTTGTACTTTTGCTGATTCGGACCAGAAAATGGTCAAAATCTCGTTTTAAATTCGTATCAGCAAGTTTTCTTGTTCCAGCACTATATTTACTTCTAGTTACACTTAACTAGGCATAACTTTTTAATCATAATTCCTTTTTATGTGATTCAAAATCTCAAATTATAGTTTTTACTTTCTCTAACAGCTTCTCAAGCTTAATCAAGTTCAAATTCCAAAGTTTATTTATATCAATGGTCTAATTACAAATATATACTTATATTTCATTGCAGAAAGTTTGGCTGCACATTCAGTCCCACCAAAATTATCATAAGTTGAGTTCTACAACTTCTTTTGATGCGCGGCTTTCGCAGAACTTCAATTTTAGGTCTTAGCTACATTTCATAAAACTGAGTCAACTTACAGAATGAACCAGAACTATGGGATTTTCTTAAATGAAATCTGGTATGCAGATTTTGACATGTTTTGCCATTTTGGCTCTCATTTACTCATCGGGAGGAGTTATGAGGTGCGCCACCCGGCGAAACGACCATAAGAAATAGCTCTACAAGCCTATATTATTTAATTAACCTCAAAGTTTACTGAGATGATCAGGTTAATCAATTTTTGGGACTGTTGCAGAATTTCAACTTACAAAACCTACCTAAGGCTTGTTTTAGCTTCTTTTCATGTCACAAACTTCATGTACAACATCAATCATGCCATATTACATATAATACTTATATCAAATTACATGCAATAATTGTAGATATTATTACAACCATATTGAATGAATATGAAAATAAACTCAAACCTTACAAATGATAGGATGAAAAGTTACTAATAATCAAGCCTAACTTCTTTCAATCTTCAACCCAACTTGACTTCACCTTTATGTAAACCTTGTGCTTGGTCTTCTAGTTCAGCCCTAGTTAGCTTGTATATCTCCTAATTAAACTTTGTAAGCATAAAATTATTTGCTCTTAGTGCCATCGTAGTAGTATATTGTAACTTTAGTTAGTCTTGTGCAAATAAGAATATGTGGATGGAAATTTATAACTTAGAAGGGTGTACGTGTTTAAGTATTTGCATGGTACTTTCATATTGTTGACACGTTTTTATGGAGACAAAGTGTAAGATACACATGGGTTCGTTTGCAATTGCTACGTGCTCATTATTTGTGAAAAATCTTGCATGGTCTCCACATCTCCTATATTTTGACATTTACATACTATCATTTTGGAATGTTGGCTGAAATAAAGGAGCACGTGGGAATACATATTAAATAATAGGCCTTAGATACATTTTTGTATGTTTATCTTGTGTGATTTATAGTATATAGGATATAGTTTGGTCCCGGTAATTACTAACGTTAAGCTCTTAAGTTACGAAACTTAAAACCGGATAACATAAGAATATAATACTTATGAAAATGTCTAAACTTATCAATATACTTAAACTAGGTATATTAAAGGTGTGATAAATCTATTTGGGTGCGTCTATGTTGTTAAAACCTAATAACGTAGGTTTGAGCACCCGTATTACGCAAAGAGTAAAATATTTAAGTAAAAATAACAAGGTGGCAATAGTTCATATAAAATATGACTATTGGTGAAAATAGAGTATTCTAAACACCTAGACTTATCATAGTCTTGTGTTGACCACGAGGAAAGTTTACAGGATTAAACTTTCGTAATTAATAAAGTAACAACTTTAAATAATTATTTATAGCCAATGGTGAAAAAAAAATGTTCAGAATGTAATAATTCAAAACAGAGTGAATTATTTAACTGGAAATTTACCGGTTACTACCGGCCCCACAAGTTTGTACAATCATAAAAAGTACAACATAAAAGTTGTAATGTTTTTCGAATGATAATATATGCATTGTCTTCAAAATGTTTTTCCGTGCGCCTTCACATGCCATGCCAGCTAATTCCTTTCGAACCTGAGATAACATGCTAAAAAGTGTCAACACAAAGGTTGAGTGAGTTCATAGGTTTGTAAGCAAAACAGTTGATCACAAGATATCAAGTTTATGAAAGTAGTGGGCTACGTTGTTATACGCCCATAGTGCGTTTGATTGCCTAACCGGTCAATACAAACGATAGAAACCGCATAGGTTTGAAAACAGTAGTGGACAATATAGTTTGTAGTATAATTGCAATGTGTACAATTATCTTCTTGATAGTTATTATTGCTCTAAGCTCATGGCACTCACGACTGACAGTTGTATATATATCACCGGACAATATATATATAAATAACTTGCCCCGAGTAGGTATTTTGCCATATACCTAGGTAATTCAAATAAAGTGCGTTTGGTTACCGATCCGGCTAACACAAACGGGATTCGTCAATCCCGATAGGCCTATCCACAATATTTGCGCTCACTCCCAGTGATTAGTGGTCCATGATGTTGGGGACTTTTGGCATAAACAACTTAGGCATGCAATAATACAGTCAAGGCATTCAGTTTGCAAGTAATTGTCCATAATAAAACGTTTTAGCATGTATCTCCCCCAAGTAGTTTATAAAACAGTTAAACAAAAGTTGGGGCTATGAACTCACTGTAGTGATCAGCAGCGGAGTGTAACGATATAATGTTTATCAACGGTAGAGTATGACAAGACCACGATCTTTAATGATCACCTACGAAAGCATAGTATTCGCGTTTTAGTATAGTGTACGATATAAATGTACAAGTATATGTAGTTTGTTGGCTTTCAATATGATGTTGTACATAAATCTTAAGTTTATGTATCCCTTAAGTGTTGTTTGGCCTATAGCCTTTTTATAAATAACCTCGTACCATCGTTCAGGCTATCAAAATCAATAGGTCGTGTAGTGACGTATGAGGAGCCAGGACACTTTAAATCGTAAATCCACAACTCGTCAATACTACACCCCGAAGAGGCCTCTTTATGATAATGAAATTCCCTACTATTGTAGTACTTATCATTTATAAGTAAGTATTTGACGAGACAAATGTTATATAACACATGTGTCGTATTTCGTCAAAGACTATTGATTGACTTGTGTGAAGATACGATGATATAAGTTGTGTGTCGTGAAGTAGTTTAACATGCCATATGGTCATTTACTTAGTTTGTCAAAGTCTAGCAAAGTCTAACCCAATGAACCAAGTTTTAAAAACAAGTTTCGGGTCATTAAACTTATATTAGCCGTGCGGCTAAGTCAAACAATAATCAAGGACATTCTTGAGGATGTATCTAAGTTAAAATATCTTGAAACAACAACTTGGATTAACCTTAGCTTTGTTTTGGCTTCAAGGAATCAAGATATCACTTAAAGTTTCTTAGCCATGGTTGTTTTCCGGTATACAACATGTCAGTTTAGTTTTTGTGGTTTTTAGCATTTTCTGTTCACTTTCTGCTGATGTGCACCCGAGTTTTTGTAGAAAACGTCATTCTGAGCAACTTTTGTGCTTTGCACTTTTGCTGATTCAGACCGGAAAAAGGTCAAAACCTCGTTTTAAAATCATATCAGCAAGTTTTCTTGTTCCAGCACTATATTTACCTCTAGTAACACTTAACTAAGTATAACTTTTTAACCATAATTCCTTTTTAAGTGATTCAAAAGCCCAAATTCTAGTTTTTACTTTCTCTAACAGCTTTTCAAGTTTAATCAAGTTTAAATTCCAAAGTTTACTTATATCAATGGTCTAATTACAAATATATACTTATATTTCATTGCAGAAAGTTTGGCTGCACATTCAGTCCCACCAAAACGATAATAAGTTGAGTTTTACAAATTTTTTTGATGCGCGGCTTTCGCCAAACTTCACTTTTAGGTCTTAGCTACATTTCATAAAACTGAGTCAACTACCAGAAATGACCAGAACTATGGGCTTTTCTTAAATGAAATCCGGTATGCAGATTTTGATATGTTTTGCCATTTTGGCTCTCATTTACTTATCGGGAGGAGTTATGAGGTGCGCCACCCGGCGAAACGACCATAAGACATAGCTCTATAAGCCTATATTATTTAATTAACCTCAAAGTTTAGTGAGATGATCAGTTTAATCAATCTTTGGGACTGTTGCAGAATTTCAACTTACAAAACCTACCTAAGGCTTGTTTTAGCTTCTTTTCATGTTACAAACTTCATGTACAACATCAATCATGCCATATTACATATACTACTTATATCAAATTACATCCAATAATTATAGATATTATTACAACCATATTGAATGAATATGAAAATAAACTCAAACCTTACAAATGATAGGATGAAAAGTTACTAATAATCAAGCCTAACTTCTTTCAATCTTCAACCCAACTTGACTTCACCCTTATGTAAACCTTGTGCTTGGTCTTCTAGTTCAACCCTAGTTAGCTTGTATATCTCCTAATTAAACTTTGTAAGAATCAAATTATTTGCTCTTAGTGCCATCGTAGTAGTATATTGTAACTTTAGTTAGTCTTGTGCAAATAAGAATATGTGGATGGAAATTTATAACTTAGAAGGGTGTACGTGTTTAAGTATTTGCATGGTACTTTCGTATGGTTGACACGTTTTTATGGAGACAAAGGGTGTGTTTGTTTCATTTAGATGTTTTATGTCTGAATCTGACTACCACATCTTACTAGTAAGATGTGGCTATAATGTCTGAATCTGAATGAAAATGTGTTGTTTGTTTTTTTATAATTGTCTGAATGGTTTTAATTTTCCCTTTTTTAAGTATATATTAAACTATTGCAAATACGATTAATAAGTAGATAGTATAAACTTGAAACAAAACATTTTTATCATAGATTTAACACAATTATAAATCATTAAATAAATTATCTTAATATATATCCAAAGTTTAACATAATAAAAACTATTACATAAATCGTCTTAAAATAAAACATAAGCTTAACGCAATGAAACAACAATTAAGTAACTTAACCAATACCAAATAATTTAAAACCTAGCTTTGCATAAGTTGTGCCGCGATTTGATCTCGTAAGTTAATCATGTATTGTTGATCCGCGTCACTCCCAATTGGTTGAACAACTTCAACATCACCGTCATTATCATCATGTACATTTTCGTTATCATTTACGTCACTTTGATCGTATTGAGAGAACAAATCATCATCTAGACCCTCTTTTCGAATAAAATTATGAATAGCAAAACATGAAATAGTAATATCTCTTTGTGTTACCAAAGAAAATTTGGGCATACTCTTCAAGATTGGAAAACGCGCTTTTAAGACTCCAAATGCCCGCTCAATTACGTTCCGAAGTTTTGCATGAGCGTGATTGAATTTTTCTTTACTACTCATTGCACGTTTCCGACGAAAGTCTCCTAACCAATACCGGACATTGCGGTATGGAGCCATAAACCCACGCGTGTGCTTATAGGCAGCATCACATAGATAATATTTATCTGTAAAAAAACAAACATATTAATTTTTGGATATTTTGATATCTAAGTTTTCATATATATTACAATTCCAAACTTAAATACCTGCAGGGGGGATCAGAAACTCAAAAACTGGACCTACTAAAGCTTCATTTAGTATTCTCGCATCGTGTGCCGTACCTTCCCATCCAGCGACAATGTATGTGAAGATCATGTTGAAATCACAAATTGCCAAAACATTTTGATAACAATCACCTCTTCCTCTTGCTCTGTATACATTCTGTTTATGAGATGGAACAACAGCATGTATGAGGGTTCCATCAAGTGCACCAACGGCTCCCTAATTTAGAACAACAAATTGTTAAAATACAATCAAACCAAGAGACACACTAGTTATAAATTTGACAGTTACCTTAAACATTCGACGCTCCCTTCTATTGTTTCCTGGAATGTTTGGATTTGGATTAAATGCTGTCGGTCTTATAACTTCTTCGGCAAATACCAACATTTGAGCTAATACTTCATGAAAGCACTTATGAATCGTTTCCTTCGAGTGTTGAAACCTACGCTTCATAACAGAAAATCGTTCATTGTGACCAATTACCATAAGGAAGATAAACATCTTCTCCTCAACCGATATATGTTTGCTATCTTTTAACCAATTTTTTTCTTTAAAATGGTTACATAGTCGAACAAACGAGTCACGAGACATCCGTATCAACTCCGTACATTGTAAATTATTTCGTTGCAAAAGCTCCTGAGTATATTGATGCCCGGACAGTGTAGAAGTATTATCCCGCTTACGTTTCCTTACACTTCACCGAAAATACTTAAAATAAAAGTAAACAATATAGATGAACGCAAGTTTTTGGGCAACATCCATTTAACCTATACAAACAATACATACCAAATGGATTTAGGATTATTACCAAATAAAAACAAACACCAAATAAATTAACATCAAACCCAAATAACAATAAATCAAACAATTTAACATCGTAAAGTACCAAATAAAACTAACACCAAATAGTTCAAAATAGTACCAAATACGATAAACTCCTAATAGTTCAACATAACAAAGTACCAAATACGACAAAATCCTAATAGTTCAAGATAAAACACACCAAATACGACAAACTCCTAATAGTTCAACAATACTACTTCAAAATACCAATTTGACGTGCCATCATATGAATCCATTTCTTTAAGACATTTGGTTCTGACGGTAATAGCATCCATGCCTCCCTGTGGCTCTTTGACTGACAAAATACTCCAAGTGCCGCCAAATAAATTGGATCTTCAGATTCCAACCTCAAATTCTTCAACTTCTCATGACACTCCTCCATAGTAGGACCTAGGTTTTCTTGAACATCAATTTTGGAAATGGCATTCTTCATATTTTCTTCCAATTCACACAACTCCGAATCCTTTTTACTCCTTTTCTTTTTCCTGCCTCGTGCAACATTTGGTTCTTTAGAAGAACCACCTTCAAAACCAGAGTCATAACCCGCATCAAAGTTTCTATGCTCGCTAGCTGCAAAAGAACCACCATCTTCATTCAAACTATTCACGTCCTCCTCAACTTCAACAACTTTGACACCAGAATTTTGAGAAGAAGACCTTCCTTCAACAACGGGTCGATGAACAGAACCATCCTCAACTTCAATTAATTTGACACGAGAATTTTGAGAAGAGGGTCTTCGTTCAGCAACGGGTCGACGAATAGGACCGGATGCGACACACTTTGCAAATAGGTAATCACATAAATCATAATGTAGCAATGGGCTCTTTTTCAAACTACTCGCTTTCGGAAATTTCTAAACAAAATTCACAAAGAAAGTATAAATTATTAACCTTGTCATTATTATATTATATGTATGTAAAAATTACGTTCAAAGTATTCGTTAACCCACCTTGTTTAAAGCTTTCCACTCTTCATCCGTTAGGTTGAATGTATTTGTGTCGGCGTTGAAAATATTTCCTGTTTTTCCTCTTAAATAAGCATGAACATGATGTTTTGATTTGTAGTAATCAAACTTATTTTTTAATTGTTTTTGGGTGGTCGTTAGGCCAAATGTTTCCTTCATTTTTTTTCCGACTATCGCCCATGACTCAATATGTAGGCTATTACCCTTAGCATCTACCCTATTCACTTCCTCGATACATGAGTCCAAAAAAAACTTGTATTGATCGGGAGTAAAATTTAGTATTTCACCCATTCCTATAAAAAAAACAATAATCAAAAGACTAATGTCAAAAAATAATCAAAAGGTGTAGCCTGGTGATCTATTAAAACATATAAAGGAGACAAACAATAAACAACTATAGTTACATCAATTTCAATTCTTATATAGTTAATCAAAAAGCATCAAACTTTACATATCCACCAATCAATTAAACACAACAAATACCAAACAACCCAAGTTTTCATCTTTATAATTCAATTCTTTCCCAAAAAAAACATCAATTCTTAATCTTACATACTGAATATCACTCCTAAACTATATTTACAATATCCGAAACTTAAAAAGCAACAAACTTCACGTTATACAAACAACATTACAATCTTACCAAAAACAGAACATGAGCAACAACAGCCTGCACAAGCTGCTGAACCAAAACACCTTTCACATTAGCTTCTAATTATCTGATATTTTCATATGTTTCATATGTTCAACTAGACTACATAAACTGTTACATACAAAACTGATTTTTTGGTGACGTGTTATTTGGTCAGGGGAAAACCAAAGAAAGGTAGACCAGGACCGAGAAAGCTAGAAAACCAAAGGAAGCTAGAAGATCACACTATACAAAAAAAAAACCATGAACCAACTGAAGCCTAGTAATCGCTCTAACAACGGGCTTCTGTGACTGAACCGAAACCAACTGCATAAGTTTCACCCAAACCAACAGATTTGTGTATCTGAACTTAATATGCAGATAAGCATCAGTTCACAACCAACTTTCAGGATATACACTCGACCACAAACCTCTACCCGACTACCTAAAAAACACTACATATGTGCAGCAAACCATACTCTTTGATTATATATGTAAAGGTTATAATAAGCATAATACTACAGAATCTGCCACAATCGACGTTCCAAAATTTCCAAACATAAAGTAGCGTAAAAAACGAAGATATGACACATAAAATATATCATGAAACAATGTTTCAAACAACTAGTATCATGAAACAAATAAAGAGAACAACTTGAAATCTTATAGAAACTGAACATAAAACAGCAATTAACATAGAAACTACCACCTAACACCAAAGTGATATACTTTATGGGGTAGAACATAGATTGATTAACTTCTAGTATGGAAAAACAAAATCACAGAAATTGGTGAAGGAGCTAACCTCTCTCCCCTGGTACCAGTCTATTAGTTTTCGCCTTTTCAAAGCCTATGTTGCATGGGTTGCTAACTCATCACCTTTAAACAAACTAACTACAATCACTATCATACCCGACCCACACACAGTCACCAATCACGCCTTAATTTCTGTAAATGGACGTTTCGGTGATCTATCGAAAGGTCTTAAGCTTTTCCAAAAGGCTCCAATTTTGAAGTTCCAACTTATTCGATATAAGTTTTTCTTAACTAAGCCAATACTCCTGCTATCCAAACATTTTTCCTTTAGATTATCAGATGATGAGTATCAGTTTGGTTACGACTACTCAACCAAACACACAATCAGATAATCACTTTCGAAATGCAGTCCCTATAATCAAAAGTATTGTGAGTCAACACTAAACAGATACTATTGATATGTCAACAGAATGGAGCAATGAAGCAACTTTCGTTTGAATTGTTTAACACTATATAGTCTATACTATCAGCATGAATGCTGCAAATTAAAAGGCAGCATTACAAAATAAACATACCAACTAGCGAGCATCTAAAAGTTATTGATAGGCTTATAGCTAATAATCCTAAAGGGAAAGGATATATAACAACATACAAACCATTACCGGTTTTGAATCAACTACAATTTGTGCAACAAACAAGTCCATTCTCATTGCAATCAGTACATTTCAGAGTCACAGTCGATTCCACTCGTTCTCCATCCACCTCTTTCTCCAAAACCTTCACCATCTTACAGCTTCCACTACAGCCAAAACACGGCAAAAATCTTGCACCACCACAAACCTCACACACATACCCTGCTTTCGACTTCGGCAACCCTTCAAGCAATTCACCCAAACACCCGTCTTCCACAATCCTCAAACACTCATCAACTCCACCGATATACCTCCCTACATCTAAAGCTACAAAAAACACTACCTACTATACTTGACTTGGAGCTTATGACTAATATCCAAATTACGTAGTTGTGACAATCAATTGGTAAGCTGACCAAACGTAAAACATACAAGAATCTACCCATATACGATCCACAAATTCAGCAAGCAAAGACCATTTTTCAGCCACAAACATACAATAATCTACCCATATATGATCCACAAATTCAGCAAGAAAAGACCATTTTTCAGCCATAAACATACAAGAATCTACCCATATATGATCCATACATAAATGTAAAACACAAACACACATCATAAACCTCATGGTTGACCAAAAACAGAGAAACCCATATCAGTTTATAACCAACCCCACAATAAAATTATTTAAAACCAACAAAAAAAATAAGAAGTACAATATAAACAGGTAAAAAGAAAAGAAAAGAAAAATACCTTAGAGGTGGTGAAAATGGCGGCTGTAGGTGGAGAGGCGGCGGCTGTAGGTGGAGAAGAAGGCGGCGTAGAGGTGGAGAAGAAGGAGGCGAGGTGGTCGGCCGAGGCTGGAGGTGGCCGGTGGTGGGGTGAAGGTTTTGAAGATGAATTGGTTTTGAGGAGAAAGGTTTTGATGAAGGGTGTTAATAGGGTTAGAGGCAGTCAGAGATCTTCACCACCTCTTACTGAGTCAGATTTATAACATCTGACCGCGTCTGACTCGGTATGAAAAAACAAGGGGCTTTTGCATATATATCCTCTCGTAAATGCAAAATTGCATATATATCCAAAGCATGCATAAAAACCATTGTACTATGTGCAGAAAAAACTTGTACAAAGGATATATATGTAATTATTCACTTTAGAAGGGATATATACGCATTTTTGCCAAAAAACAAACAACAAAAACGTCTGACCGCGTCTGACTAGTAAGATGTCAGAGCGAGTCAGACATTTTTTTTCAAAAACAAACAAGCCCAAAGTGTAAGATACACATGGGTTCATTTGCAATTGCTACGTGCTCATTATTTGTGAATAATCTTGCATGGTCTCCACGTCTCCTATATTTTGACATTTACATGCTATCATTTTGGAATGTTGGCTGAAATAAAGGGGCACGTGGGCATACATGTTAAATAATAGGCCTTAGATACATTTTTGTATGTTTATCTTGTGTGATTTATAGTATATAGGATATAGTTTGGTCCCGGTAATTACTAACTTTAAGCCTTTAAGTTACGAAACTTAAAACCGGGTAACATAAGAATATAATAATTATGAAAATGTCTAAACTTATCAATATACTCAAACTAGGTATATTAAAGGTGTGATAAGTCTATTTGGGTGCGTCTATGTTGTTAAAACCTAATAACGTAGGTTTGAGCACGCGTATTACATAAAGAGTAAAATATTTACGTAAAAATAACAAGGTGGCAATAGTTCATATAAAATATGACTATTGGTGAAAATAGAGTATTTTAAAAAATATGTATTTACGTAAAATATGACTATTGGTGAAAAAAAAACCCTAAACCGAATTCCTCTGGAGAAAAACGATTCCTGCTATCCCTAACTTTGCGATCACAAATCTGTCCTATTTTCCATCCTCTTCATCCTCAATCTGTTATCGTTATTGTGTCAGATTGGATGCCAGTTGTTTGGTTCTAGGGTTTTTTGTTCAATCGTTGTTTTAGGGTTTTCCAAGAATCGTTTTAATTTTTTTATCTTACAACCATGAGGGGTGTTGGTTAGTTGCTGATTTACGTACTCTATTGCATGTCTTAACGTGCTTAAGACACTCGGTTTGGAAGTTGGACGTGGAGCTTCTAGTTTGCTGGGTTTTTCGATTAGGGTTTGCAATTTTTTTAGGGTTTTTTGATCGGTTTGCTATTTGTTTTCTGTAGTATGGATAATCTTGGTGTGGGTAAGGTTGATGTGGATGCTTTGAAGGCTCGTATGCAGCGGTTTAAGGATCTAGAGGCTGGAAAAGAGGATGCTACGATTCAGCCAAGAGTGGCTACTAGGGTGTTGCGAAACCCTAACATTGGCTTGGAAACTAATATAGAACCAGGAGTTAATGTTCTATCTGGTACTGTTTTGGGTGATGAGCGACTACCTAAAAGTGATAAACCTAAAGGTACCTTGGAACAACCGAACTTGGAAACTGGACATACCCACGTAGTGGGACAAAACTTGGAGGATGCATCGTTTTGGAATGCTGGACCTGAAGGTTTTTCTTATTCAACAAGCTTGCATGGATACCCCTCTCTCTATGACTCTATTGGGTCCACACTTAATACCAAATCTGTGTTGGGAGCGGGTATTGAACATGGAGGTACGAATATTGGTATTGATGGTAATGAGGGTAATCTTCCTGGTGGAGATAACGTTAAGGTCGCTCATCTAGCTGGTAAAATGCATGGGGTACGCACAAGTGCTTCAACCTCAGCCGTGGAGAAATCTCAAGGTACAATGCCTATTGTTCAAAGTGCGGAGGTTAATACATCACCTAAGTCATACGTTGGTGCTACTAGTGCTGCTAATTCAGCAAGTGTCCCGGCAAAAGGTAAGTCTAACTTTCGTGCACTTAAAGTTGATAATATGTTTAATGGTGTTGACGTGTCCATTCCCCTTAAGGTGGTACAAAATATTAGCTCTAAATTTGATAACACCTTGTATGGATACTTCATTGGTAAGCGTATTGCATTTCCTGTGGTTGAGTATTTTGCACGTAACAACTGGGCTAAGTATGGTTTAAAACGGATCATGATGAATGCAAAAGGCTTCTTTTTCTTTAAGTTTGACTCTCAGGTAGGTTTAGAGGCTGTTCTTGAAGAAGGTCCATGGATGATTAAGAATAGTCCTATTATTCTTAAAAAGTGGAACATGAGTACTAGTTTGACGAAAGAGGAGTTAACCCGCATTCCGGTGTGGGTTAAACTTCATGATGTTCCGTTACAGGTATTTTCTGAAGATGGCATTAGTATAATTGCAACACATATTGGTACGCCTATTATGCTTGATTCTTATACTAGCTCTATGTGTGTTGAATCTTGGGGTAGGAGTAGTTTTGCCCGTTGCTTAATTGAAATTGACTCTCATGTTCCCCTTAAGGAATCTATTACTATTGGGGTACCATATTTGGATCAACCTGGGTTTTCTTCTGAAACTATTAGGGTGGAATATGAGTGGAAACCTCCTAGGTGCGATGTTTGTTTGATTTTTGGCTACTCTGTTGACTCTTGTCCCAAGACAATTGTGACTCCACCGGTTGTGGAGGATAGAAATGATGGGTTTCAACTAGTTGGGAAAAAAGGTAAAGCTAAGAAGAATGCTAAGGACAATAAAAGTGGTACGGTTTTTAACGGGGTTCCAGTTGGTAAAAATATGCAGTATAGACCCAAAGCTGTTAACACTCCATCCACTAGCAAACCCCCTCAAGGAGTTGCTAGTACTAGTACGGGTCCTTCACCTAATCAGGTAGGTAATATTGTTCCACCTATTAACTCTACATCTAATGACCCTACTGATGTGTCTACTAAGGGTAGTCAACCTGCTCATGCTCCATCTACGGTAAGTAATCCAAGTTTGGCTCCTAATATATCTACATCTAACCCATTTGGTTCTTTGGCTACTTATGATGATGTTGATGAGACTAATGGTTTGGCGGATGATGATGAGGTTGAAAATGTTTATGATGAAACTGGTAATTTGTTTGACAAATCGGGGGCAAGCACTCCTGTTCTAAATGTCCCTGATGTTTAGTATCGCCTCTTGGAATATAAGGGGTTTGAACCATTCCCCTAAACAAAAAGAGGTTAAACAGGTGGTAAATGATAATAATCTTAGTGTATGTGTTGGAATCTCATGTTGATACATCGGTGGTGTATGATACATGTCGTAATGTTTGTCGTAGGTGGAAGTGGACATCTAATGGTAGTCTATGTGATAAGGGGTCCCGAATTATTCTTGGTTGGGATGATGATATTGTTGATGTTATGATTATGTCTCAAACTAACCAGGTTATGCACGTTCAGGTTAATACTCGGGCGGACAGCAAAACTTTTTTCTGTTCTTTTGTATATGCAGATAATTATTATGTTCATCGGCGTGCCCTTTGGTCCAATCTTGTTTGCCATGCTGGATTTATGCGTACTAGGCCTTGGGTTTTGTTGGGAGATTTTAATGCGGCTCTCAAATTGGAGGATCATTCATGTGGTAGTTATGCTCCTGACATTGCTATGCGTGAATTTAAAGATTGTGTTCTGAAAATGGAGGTTGAGGATATTAATAGTACTGGTCTTCACTTTACTTGGAATCAGAAACCAAGAGGCTCATTGGGTACTTTGAAGAAAATTGATAGGGTGATGGGCAATCTAAAATTTGCTGACTTGTTTCCAGGTTCGTTTGCTATTTTTCAACCTTATCGTATCTCTGATCATATTCCGTGTGTTCTGCGTATTCCCCAGGTTACTAAGCCTAAGCCTAAGCCGTTCAAATTTTCTAACTTCTTGGTTCATAAAGAGGGGTTTAGTGATACGGTTACTGCGGGATGGAATCTTAATGTTCATGGTTGTGCTATGTATCGTGTGGTTCAACGCTTAAAGGGGCTGAAATCGCCTTTTCGTAAGCTTTTGCACAGCCAATGTAATCTTCATGAGCGGGTGGTTAGGATTCGGAAGGAGTTGGATGAGGTCCAAAAGGCTGTTGATACAGATCCATCTGATTCTGACTTACGGGATGAACATGCTCATTATCTTCTTGCTTACAAGGAGGCTACGTTAGATGAAGAACGGTTTTTAAAGCAGAAATCTAAAGTTCAATGGCTTCATGCAGGTGATTCTAATACGACCTATTTTCACAATATTGTTAAGAGCAAATGTGCCCGTAATCGAATTGAATTGGTTAGAGATGCCAACAATGTCTTGTACGAGGGTAATCAGGTTGCAGGTGCTTTTGTTGCTCACTATGAACAGTTTCTTGGTATGGAAGGAAATTGTACTCTTTTTGATGATTATGGTATATTCTCTAATATTCTTCCTCATCAATTGGCTGGTTCGATGGTTCGTCATGTTACGGATGCGGAGATTAAGGATGTTATATTTTCTATGGGGGATGATAAAGCTCCTGGTCCTGATGGTTACACGGCTGCTTTCTTTAAGAAAGCATGGGATATTGTGGGTGCTGAGGTAAGGACTGCAGTTCGTGATTTTTTCATTAATGGTAAGCTTCTCAAAGAGATTAATCATACCATTATCTCTTTGATTCCTAAAGTGTCTACCCCGTCTAAGATTAATGATTATAGGCCTATTTCTTGCTGTAATGTCATGTATAAATGCATTAGCAAAATTCTTGCTAATCGTATTAAAGAAGGCCTTGGTCAGTTGGTTAGTATTAATCAATCTGCATTTGTTCCTGGTCGTCGTATATCTGATAATATTTTACTTACCCAAGAGCTTATGCGGAATTATCATAGAGGGAGAGGCCCTCCTAGATGTGCGTTTAAGGTTGATATTCAGAAGGCATATGATACGGTTGATTGGAATTTTCTTAGGGCTATTCTGATTGGATTTGGATTTCACTCCAAAATGGTTGATTGGATCATGGTATGTATCTCATCTACGTCTTATTCCATATGTGTTAATGGTGATCTTCATGGCTGGTTTAAAGGAAAGCGGGGCCTTAGACAAGGTGACCCGTTATCTCCATACTTGTTTACGCTGGTTATGGAAGTGCTAACTCTTATATTGCAGAAAAAGGTTTCGAATGCTGTTGATTTTCAGTTTCATCATTTGTGTGAGAAACAGAGAATTATTAACCTTTGTTTTGCAGATGACCTCTTCTTGTTTGCTAGAGGCCATCAGGAGTCTGTTAATTCTGGGCTTTTCAAGAACTTTAGGAGGTTTCGGACGTATTACTGTAATTGTCTGAGGACTACCGGAGATCGTTTGTTCTTCTCCAGTAGACGTTTTGTTTCCAATTATTAAGAGACAAAGAGTGTGTTTACTACTTTGACTTTTAGTTGTCGTAAGCTTTGGAAAAAGACGTTATATTCTCAATCGTGAAGGTATTGGTCGCATTTGTTCATACCTCTATTGCCCAGTGGAACAGATTCCGGGGCGAAAGGAAATTTGGTCGGTACTTCTAGTGGTAATTGTGTATACCTTATTCTGCATCTACTCTATGTATGGTACTAGGTTAGTTGGTAAAACCTCACTTTAGGTTTAGGTTAGTCTTATCGGGATTCTTTTAAGGTTAGTTGGCATAGTATACGGAAGACTTATAGTTGGAATTTGCG
>BPTQ01000008.1:217379527-217413192 GCA_019973895.1 Chrysanthemum seticuspe | reverse complement strand
CATTGCTCTCATGACTACTCACATTTGGAGTATTTTGACACATAAAGAGTCGCTTTGGGTGCAATGGATCCATTCATATAAACTTCGTGGGAGAAGTTTTTGGGATGTCCCTTGTTTGGGGGATGTTAGTTGGGGTTGGCGCAAGCTTCTTGCCATTAGACCCAAGGTTCGTCCTTTTATCTGGCATAAGATCAATAATGGAAAAGACACTTCGGTTTGGTTTGATATGTGGTGTCAGTTAAGCCCGATTCGTAATTTACTTACTGCTAGAGATATTGCTCGAGCGGGGTTTAATTTATCTGACTCGGTTTATGATTTGATTGCTACTGATGTTTGGCGATGGCCATTCGACTGGCTATCTCGATTTCCATTGTTAGCTGCTCTCCCGGTTCCTACTCTTAATGATACTGACGATGGATTATTATGGCGTAACCTGGATGGCAATTTAAGTTGTTTTTCAGTCTCGGGTGCATGGGAATCTCTACGGCTTAGGGCTGATTTGGTTGAATGGTGTAATATTCCTTGGTTCTCTCATTGCATTCCGAGGCATGCTATACTTCTGTGGCTTGCTATTAAGCAGAAGCTAAAGACTCAGGATAGGATGCGACAATGGGATGTTGGCCCTGACGTTGATTTGGCTTTGTTGAGATGCCCGCTTTGTGAATTGGTTCCGGATTCTCATTCTCATTTATTTTTTGAGTGCCAATTTTCTATGCAGGTTTGGTTTCAGGTTCGGAGTTTATCTGGTATGGATGCGGTCCCACCTTCGTTGGATAGTGCTGTTACAGTTCTTATTCCTTTATCTAAGGGGCGGTCGGTTAGTAGTATCATTTCTCGGTTATTGCTTGCTGCTGCTATTTACTTCGTTTGGATGGAGCGCAATTCTAGGCTGTTCAAGCGTAAGAAGTCTTCTGTTGCTGAAGTGGTTAGCACTATTGTCTCTACTATTCGGTTGAAGCTGGTTACTTTCAAGTTCAAGAAGGTAACCTTGAGGTCTCGATTGATTCTGGATAAATGGAAGATTCCAAGTATATGTATTTCACACGAAGGGAGTGCCGGGTAAGGGTTGTACTCTTTTTCCCTATTCCAAGGTTTTTCCCTTTGGGTTTTTCTTGGAAAGGGTTTTTAAGGAGGCTAACTTCCTGGGTTAACTTGCTCCCTTCGTGGAGTGGTTGGATGCGGGATGCTCGCTTGTTACAAGTTTTTTTACTTGTTTATGCCTAGTTTGTTGATGTAATATAGCTAGGTTATTTGTGTTTATGGCTTGTCATAAACACTAGTTTTATCAAGCTCTTCGCTTGAGGTTAATGTGGTACTTCAGCCACATTCCATTTGTACTTAACATTATTTTTTGGTTATATATTTACCGGGGTAAACCCCTTTACCCAAAAAAAAAGTATAAGTTCACATGTTGGACATATCTTAGTAGCTATCTGCTTATTTGATGTTTATGCACATCAGTAGTTTAGAGATGTTGCCAAGAAAACCCAGAGTTTGCTAAAAAAAAAAGATGATGTTACTTATTTAATTATATTTATAATGTTTGATGCCAAGTTTTTTCATTTGGGATTTTAACATAGAAATCTGATTTTTATTTTTTGCATATTTGCAGTCTTACAAGGAAGAGTGTGTTGGTGAACAAAAGGAAGAGTGGGATTTTAAAAGAAAAAATTGAAGACAAAGTGGACGAAGTGAAGTACGAAGAAAAAGAACTAAAGGAAAAGATCGAATGCGAAGTGGAAGAGACTAAAGAGAAAATCAAGGAAAAAGAATGTGAAGTTCAAGGAGAATGTGGAATGCAAAGTAGAGGAAGACAAAGAAAAAATCAAAGAAAAAATAAAAGGTTTGGTGTAAGCGTTTGTGTAAGGGTGTGTTTGGTGTAGATTTGATGGTCAAAATTTTAGGTGTATATTTGTGTTATTGAAAACTCAACTTAATTTTGTTTTTGGATTTTAGAAAGAATCAAACTATATAGTTTAATCAACAACACATGATTTTAAGTCAAGACCAGTGATCTTTAGGGTCATTTATAAGATGGGTATAAGAAAATGTGATGGAAAAAATATTATAGATGTTTTGATATTTTTGGATAAAACTGGAAAAAAATTGGAAAAAACTCCAAGATCTTCAAGCGTTCTTCAATTTGTATGTAAATAAAAACATTAATTAATTATAGGAGAAAAAGAGTGTTAATGATGGCTTGGTGGAATTAAAACGTGTGTGTGATGGCTTGGTGTTGAAATGATGAATTTACCCTCATGTGCAAGTCACATGATGGGTTTTTAACGGTCAAACTTAACGTTTTTTGGTCAAGGGACGAACGGTGCATAACGTTTCACACTTAAGGACGAACGGTGCAACTTTTTTTGTCAAAGGACGAAACCCTGCGGTCAACGCAAACCACAAGGACGAACGGTGTAATTTACTCTATTTTTAACCACTCACGACTCACGAGCGGTCCAATGGCAAAAGGATAGTAACTTTGATCACTAAAATGTCAGAGGTTTTAAGTTCAATTCATGCTAGTAAGTCGAGTTTTTATCGAGTAACTTCAGGTCAAACTAGACTCGAGCTCATTCAAGCCGAGCTTCATCGAGCCTCAAGCTCAAGCCTAGAATTGAGCTTGAAATCTTTAACGGATCGAGCTCGAGCTTATATAGGCTCAACTCCAGTTATTGTCCAGCATTTCTAGATACTAAGTAATATATATATATATATATATATATATATATATATATATATATATATATATATATATATATATATATATATATATATATATATAGAGTTTGGATCAAATAGAAAGTGAGTTAGGATAAAAAGGATAAAAAGGGTAGAAAGTGAAAATTATTTTACATCCAATTTTAAGATTCACTTAAGCTTCTTTAATAACTCATTTAATTTTTAATATTTCAATTGCTATATCACGTCAATTTTTGTTCAAAATACAACTTTTTTTTTTCCTTTTAAATAAAACAATAAAGTAAATGTATGTTGTATGTGTCAATATATATAAGGATGTGTCACTTTACTAAAACGGTGTGTCATTTGTGTAAGGATGTGTGTGTCAAGTGTGTCAAAATGTATAATAATATGTCCGAACAATTAGTTTTGTGTGTCACTACAAATACATCAAAAGATTAAGTGTGTAAAATATATATATATATATATATATATATATATATATATATATATATATATATATATATATATATATATATATATATATATATATATATATACTTGATGTGTCACTAGAAATGTAGTATGAAACCCAGTGTGTCAAAAGACATAGTTTGTCATTAAAAATGTGTCATAAAACTTAATGTGTCACTACAAATGCATAAGAAAATTTAGTGTGTCAATAATAAGAATTTAGTGTGACACTAGTCACTCTAAATGTGTCAAAAAATTTGTTAGTATTTTGATTAGTGTTTTTAACATTAATTTAATCAATAATAAGAAACCGTATAAAACGTTTGATTAGTATTGTGTAAGGATGGTTTGAGGATTGATAATGTTCATTAATAAGAAACCATAAAAAACGTTTTAATTGAATTAATTGTCATTGAATTAAACATGAATGTAGGCATTAAATTTTGAATGTGGGTAAAATTTTGAAATCTCAATTAAACGTAATAATATTTTGATAGCAAATGCTAAAAGACCATGATATCCTTCTCAATTCACAATGATACATAATGACACACTAAATTATTAAATTGTCATTAATAACCCAATTAAATCTCATCCATTAATCTATTTTGCATTGATACATCTAATGGATATAAATCCTTCCTATACTTTTTACCACTAGAAACTTTTTACAATAACCACACTCTATATATATATATATATATATATATATATATATATATATATATATATATATATAGATTGGATCATTTAAAAAGTTGATCTCAAGAGAAAAGTGAGAGAAGTAATCTCAACCATTAGATCACCTCCTCTTCCCCTTTTTTTTTCACACCAAACTACAGGGACCTAATTGTATTTTCTTTCATTCTTAAAGGGAAGTTTTTGTAAATTTGCACCTTTCATATATAATTCATATTTTTTTTCATTTTTTACTTTTCTTCTTTCTCTAAATCCAAAACCTGTACTTTTTTCTCTTAGTTCCAGATTCACGAAGAATCATGAAATCACGACCATGAAGATTGACGAAATCATCTCATCATGAAGTCATATCGTGTTATCATAATCAGTAAGGTATGTAACTGACTTCGTGTTATTAGATTCAATATCATATCGTGTTATCTGATTTAATATCATTTCATCATAATTTATCAAATCGAAGATCAAAATAAGGTATGTAACTGAATTCAATTATAGTTTTGTTATATTTTCTACTTAAAATCAATTATAAAGCTATTATATGTGATTTTTGTTGTTTTATTAGAATGAATTGTTGTTCATATGGAGTTAGGTTTTTGTTTTTATGCAATTTAATTCGTTAATCATCATCTTTGTTTATAGATGTAACGATTTTCAGACTTTATTGACATTATTCATTGTATAGAATAGTTATTTTGAAACGAAATTGAGAAATAAATACATGGAAAACATGTTTACAAAAGACTGCACACCAAGTGTTTAATAAAATGTCTGAATGAGTTTTTATAACTGCGATGCACTAATTTTACACTGTGATGCCCTAATTCTTGTGAATAGATTCTAGCTAACTGTGATGCCTTAATTAATTTAGGCAAGAGGATATAAGATTTGGATGAAAACACTCGCTAAGACAATTGTATCAACATCAGGTTTGTTGCTATTGTATGTATCACCACGTCATCATACCATATGCTACAACGTTAGGTTACAGGTTTTAGCTATTATATAGATACAATAGCAAGAAGTTACCAATTTTTGTAACATCCAAAGGTAAATTTTGTTGCAAGACGTTTATAACTGGATGTAAATTTTTTGGAATTCACTTTATTAGAAACACTATATGGTGATACATCTGATCCCTGTAATGTTTAATCTTATAGGCAAAAGATAACGATGGTGAAGGTCCATATATTTAGCTAGTATACATGCATGTTTATAATAGTAATTGCTTTTCATGATAACTGATATTTATATTTGAAAATTTTAAACCTAGCTTTTTCAATCAGAACTAGTGTCAGCTTCTTACGCGGTGTCCTGTATCAACCTAAATTATTGTCAAATTTCAAGTGAAATAGGCTTCCTATTCACATTTGTTCCTGTGCATGTGCTTGTTAATCAATTGAAAGGTGTTGCCCCAGCTATACATAATTCAATATCAGCGTTGAGTGAGGAAGTGAAATCTCCACCAATCTTCCTCAAGTGACAAATTACCATGGAAGATCTACCTCACTTGTATGGCAAAGCACCAGAAGGACTATGGTAGTTGCATTGTACCTTTTTTGCTTTTTTTTTAATGATTAGCAAATATTTTAAATGCTTGTTCGAGTACTAAACTGTAAATTTTATGTATGAGTATCAGAAGTCAAATCAAGACACATCAGGTAGAGCTTCGTTTGATTTTTGTCTGAAATTCATTCAGATGACCAAACGGGTGCACTAAAGTGACTCAAACAGATGCAGTAAAGTTGTGTCATATTTTATCATGTTTCCCTTTTTTGTGTAATTGCCGTATTTTATGGATGCTTATTACAAATGCATATAGTTTACTGATTTCTACTTGTATGTTTGACAGTGTCTGGAGTTGATGCTAAAGTGCATAACCTAATACAGAACAACATGGAATGTTCATACATAAAAGTTACCCCACTTTTGAAACTAGCGCAAAGGCATTTGTTTTGAATAAGTGCAACAGGATAAGTAGATAATACCATTTACATCTTGTGTTGTAAACTCCCTATAGTAAAGAAGATATGCATTTTGTATAGATCTTGTATATATTAGTATCGTGTTCAGAAATATGAATTTACTTCAGCTTCAAGATTTCATTATAATAAAGTTCTATATTCTATATTTGTGGTTTTAATATAAATCTGTTTCTTTATCACATTCATTGCTTTAGAATGTTGTTATCAGTGGATGATGTATAGTATCAGGTGGTATCTTTGTAGAGTCTTTCTTTAAAGGCTCGTCAACTTGAATCTTTTGGTCGTTAACCGTGTTTGTCTTATCATTGTTTGGAGCCTCCTTTTTTGTCAATTTCATGAACCTAAAAGTATTTCACTTGTTTTGCTTTTGTGATACAAATGGATGCACAAAGTACATCAAACAGATGCACTAAAGTTCCTCAAACAGATGCACTAAAGTGCCTCAAACATATGCACTAAAGTAATATATGAGAATGGACACATCCATTAATGTAAATGATAAACAAATGCATATACTGAATGTAATGGAGATGAATGGCTAAAGCTGTATATTAAAAAGAATATATTTCTTGTGTGATTGGGAGTAAAAAATATCAACCGAAAAATATAGTTGAACAAAAAAATAGCAATAAACATACAAATACCTAGTCATGTTATGAATGAATTAATCTTATTATAAAATTTACTTGCCAATAAGAACACAAGAGATGCATTTTTGCATTGATGAGTGATGCTACAATAAAATACAACATCCCCTAAGATATAGTAAGCTAAACAAAAATTGGCAAATAATATTTTTACAAGCTAGGCAATGACTATCTTCAAATTCTTGCAGAATCTGAAACATTCTGATAAGCCTCTCAAATCGTTTACCTTTCGATGCCTATAAAGTCGTCATCTTGTAACAAATCATCAGCGTTCAACCAAGAACAAATGTCATATTCTCGTCTGGCAAAATCATCTTCGTTACTAAATTCATCAATTCCAGGAAGTTACAGATGGGGACATGTCAAATGTGTATTGCTAAATAGAACCTGAATTAGTTGAACAATCATTATGAGTTGAACAATCACTATGTAATATTCCATACATATGCCTTATTCTTTTAATACATATGCCCTAAAATGTACACAAATTCCCAAACACTGGTTAATAATCATCATGCAATATTCAATACATATGGCTTATTTTTCTAATACAGATGCACTAAAAATGTATAGAAATTATTATTTTGCCAAACACCCCCAAAGTTTACTACACTGATGAATAATCCTTCTACAATATTAAACAATCGTAATGTATAATGTTGATGCACTAATGTATAACACAAATGCAATAAGATCTCCTTTGGCAGTCTTGACGTGAGTCCACCAATGCCCATTGTTAAATACTATAACGTCCGCAGTAGTTTGTTTTCTGAAGAGCTAAGTTACTTATCAATTCAAGCCACAAGGTCTCCTTTTTTTCATACCATTTTAGTCTTTGTCTTTCCATTCTTGAACCAATAAAGGTGCCACAAAGAACTCTATTGTGCTCTTATAATCTTACAAAATCATACCACAAATTAGTTACTTTTGACTAATATAGTAAATTACATAATAACCATTAAAAACGAGACTGCTATACCTTGAATAAAAAAACATAAGAAGGTTCTGATCTAAAAAATTTTCTTTATGAGGAAACTCTCTAGATTCATTTGTTTCTAACACATGGATTGCAAGAGCAGAAGTTGGCATAACAGCATCAGATACAGGCAGCAACATTGGATCACTTATATCATCGGTCAAGAACTGCATTTTAGTTCCTTCTCCACCATATGATTCAACTTCAATCAGAATTGAATTAACATAATACAAATTAGTTATTTACAAAAATGATTAGTTATAAGAAACTAATTATTAGTTAATAATTAATTGTGACATTTGTATTAATAATTAGTTACAATTAATTGCTTCAACTGAAATGTATTAGTTATATCTGATGATGCACTAATCATACTCACTAATGCCCTAATATGTCTATCGTTGCACTAAACATATAGAGGGATGCCCAAGTATCTCCAACGATGCACTAAACATACAAATGGATGTCCTACTATGACCAACGATGCAAAAACATACAAACGGATACACTAAATATACACGTTGATACCTTAATATGTTTGACGATGCACTAATGATAATCACGGATGCGCTAATCTGTTTATCAACGCACTAAACATACAAACAGATGCTGAAGTATTTCCATCGATGTACTAAACATACAAATGAATGCTCTACTATGACCAACGATGCACTAAACATACAAGCGGATACACTAAGCACACATACTAATGTCTTAATGTATTTGGTGATGCACTAATCATAATCACTGATGCTCTAATATGCTCAACGATTAACATACAAACATTTTAACCTGATGTAACAACCACAAACATAGATGCACTAATAGAATTTGATGCCCTAACTTGTAATTCTGATAATGCAAATATACATACAGATACCCTAAGAGGCCACATCATTCGATATTAAACACATATGCTACAAATTAGTGCATCACAATTATAAAATCTTATACAAACATTTTATCAAACACCTGGAGTGCAACTTTAATAAACACATTTTTCATGCTTTTTTACATCAACTTTGTTCTAAATCTTGTAGAAAACATGATGATATGATGATAAACTTTCAACAAAACTTAAAAAAAACCATTACATCATAATTAAAAACTTACAGATTTTTCACAATTAAAAACTTACATAATCTAAAAGTTATTCCAATGGCTACAATTGATAATTATACATAATTGTAGCATGTTTAAATCAATAATATGAACGGGAAGATCAATTTGTTAATAAAACTAACTAGATTGAGAAGTGATTGTATGATGTTTGTGGTGGAGGTATGGTGTGATGCTGTTGTGGTGTGGTGGTGATTGGCGACTATGCGATGGGTGTGTGGTGGTGGCTATGTAGATAATGAGTGGGAGGAAACTGGTATTGCGATGTAGATGAGGTGTGTGTGTATTTGTATGTTATCTGATTGAATGACATTCCTTTTTACTTTTTTTTTTCATTTTCTACCATGAAGTTTCAGTTGTGTTCGCAATCTACCCTGTAACTTTTTTTATCACTTTTCTCTCTAATTACACTTTTCTCTATAACCGGACTCTATATATATATTGGGTAAAGTTAAAATAAAAAGACAAATATCCGTAAAAAGAATAAAAATATTTTTTTTTCAAAAAATATTCTCCAAAAATTTCAAAAAAATTCCACAAGGTCTTTATCCTATATATATATTTGTCTTTTTATCTTTATATCTTTACTATCTAAAATGGAAAAATGGTCAAAGAGGAAAAATGAAAAGTTGAAAATTGAATATTGAAAGTCAAGCTTTTTTAAACCTTTTCAAATGTCACTTAAAAATATTGAAGCTTACTTCCTACGAAATGCAAGGCTGGCTGGAAGAAAGGTAATACCATTATCTATGGCAAGTTGGCAACTACTTTAATATTCTGGCTAGAAGAAAGCTAATACACAGCTGGAAGGTAAACCACAAGGTAGGACACGATTTGATAAAATATGGGCTTAGTTAAGACATCTGAACCTCAAACCATATATAAACAAGCACAAAACACACCATCTTCATCTTTTTCTCCCTTCCGCCTCTCTAACGCCCAAAAAAATACACACACATAACCATCATCAACAGATGATTGCGCTGCTGCTAGACACACTGGCACCACAAATACGCACGCATAACTATCGCATCTTGCTAAAGACTCGCAAACCACTCCCCACTGCCACTGAAACTGCCGCTACTATAACAGTGGCTAGGTGGTTTCGGTAGGTGGTTTTGGTTGTTGGTTTTAGTGAAAGTTCTTTCTATGATTCGTTTTGGTGTGTTTATTTATGCTTTCGATTCATATCTAGCCGGATCTATTGAGTTTTAGCCATCTGGTGGTGGTGTTTTTGAATTTTTAGTGGTGGTTTTGGTGGCTTTATTTGGTTTTCTTAAACAGCCGTGAACAAACACCGTGATAGTGTTGTCGGTTGTTCAGTGTGGTTTGGTTGTTTAGATTTTTTGACATCTCGCAAGGTTGTGTTTTGAATTAATGATTTTAGATCCGGTTAATGAACTAACTTGTTAGATGTGTAAATCTGACCGGTTTTCACTGTTAGTGAAATTGGTGCAGAGTGAACTTCAAGAACTTGAAAGTTGAAACTTTTATAAACAAAAAAACATTCTTTTATTAGTAGAGTACAACTTTACTTGTAGAGTAATGAAGAAAGTGTTTGAGCCGACTGTGATTTTGTACCTCGAGCTCCCCAACAAGTAATAAAGTATATACCTCAAGCTTCCCAACAAGTAAAAGAGTATATATTGTTTGGGACACTGCCAAAAACCCGTGGTTATGGAGAAAAGAGTACAAAAGCAAACAATTGCTTTGAAACGAAAAATGCAAATTTGATCGATTACACAAAAGAACAATCCAAAGAAGAAAAAAAATAAAAGTAATTAACACATAACATGAAAGAAAGCAGATAGATCGATGGACACGGAATGGGTTCTTTTCCATTTGACATTTAAAAATTTATACTATGGTAGCTTTGTAGACATGATTTGTGTCCCTCATTACAAAAACCAGAATGAAACAAAAATCTATTATAGGGAAATGCATTTAAAAAAGGGTTAATAACCTTTTAAAGCACTATACTTGTCAAGAATGGCATTTCTGCGTAGCGAACTAAAAAAATAACTCTTTTAGACATTAAAGTTGACATTTTTGTCTTTCTTTAAGTATTATGACCATATTATGACCATTTTACCCTTTATAAATTTTTTTCAAAATACTTTTTTTTCGAAATTTTTTTTCCAAAATTTTTTTTTGGAAATACTTTTTTTTTGAAATTTCAGAATTTTTTTTCGAATTTCTTTTTTTTTGAAATATTTTTTGAAGGGTAAAATGGTCATAATACTTAAAGAAAGACAAAAATGTCAACTTTAATGTCTAAAAGAGTTATTTTTTTAGTTCGCTACGCAGAACTGGCATTCTTGACAAGTATAGTGCTTTAAAAGGTTATTAGCCATTTAAAAAACTATACACTAAGGTAGCTTTGTAAAATGTCTAAATAGAAAATATCGAAACTTAAAATCTATTATAGGAAAAGGCATTCATTTCGATTTATGTTTTATAATTTGAGTTGAACTTTATTTAAGTTAATCAATTAAATAGTCAAAGCTTATAGAAGAAGATACATAAATTTTGGCCCATTATTGTTAACGCATCAATTTCGATCTAACATGCGATTTTTTACATTATTTGTTTTTTTTTAAAGATGGAAGTAGCATTTAAAGAAATGCCAAGAAACGTTTGAAAAACCCGATATTGATCGCTTTCGGAGATACGCAACGAAATGTTTTTCTAAGCAATCATTAAAATGATATTATTTCAATGTATTAATATTTTATCTCTTCTAGAAACTATTATAGTTGTATTACATGTGTATAATTTTTTATTAACTTGTATTATTTTATTAGTGTCAACAAACATAAAAGCTTACATGTTTTTTTTTTTTTTTATTGAACAATAAAAAAGCTTACATGTAAAAAGATTTGTTGTTGATCAATATTTGAATAGAAACTCTTACTTTTTATTAGTGAATCAGTCAATGAGGAGTCTACACCTCAAATATCGTATACCAAGAAGTTTTGCGTGATGACTAACGTGCATTGTTACTTATCTCATAATTTATGCATTTTTTTTTTTAGTTTCACTACAAGTTTTTATATGTTCTTTGATACATATTAAGAATTATTGTTTGACTTGAATTATCGCATGTTACAACCTTTTGCATTTACATTTTGATATTCTTCACGTGTTATGTTTAAACGTTACACGAAACACTTACCACAATATCACATCTATAGTTGTTTCTGCTAGAAAATCCCGTTGCTATGCACGCATACCTGATGAGATGACGATTCCATACACAGAAGATGCTGCCTCAAAGGATGCATTGATAAATGAAGTGTTTCCTTCCTTCGCAACCATAGCTCATTCACCTACTGATATAGTTTCAAGAGCAATTTTATCCACTAAAAATGAACATGTTGACAGTATTAATGATATGTTGATTGACAGATTTCCTGGCGAATAGAAGGTTTACTATAGTTTTGATGAAGCAGAAGACGACACCCATAACTTCTATCCTTTGGAATTCTTAAACTCGCTCTACGTGAGCGGATGCCTCCTCATTACTTGCGTTTGAAAATTGGATGCTCGATTATTCTTTTAAGGAATCTCGATCCGGCAAATGGATTATGTAATGGAACGAGGTTGATATGCAAACGTTTTGATCCTAATGTCATCAATGCTGAGATTGATGTGGGACAGCACGCTGGAGTTAGAGTGCTCTTGCCAAGAATTCCTCTTGCTCCATCTGAAGACGACATGTTCCTTTTCAAACTAAAGATAACACAATTCCCCGTGCGCCTTAGCTTTGCGATAACTATTAATAAAGCTCAAGGCCAAACAATTCCAAATGTGGGTGTCTATTTGCCAGATTCTGTTTTCTCTCATGGCCAGCTTTATGTGGCATTGTCTAGAGGGATATCTCGTAGAACAACAAAGCTATTGGTTAAACCAGTCAAAGAGTTCCGTCAAGCAGGAATCTATACCTCAAATGTCATGTATCAAGAAGTTTTACGCGACGAGTAACATGTGTTGTTAGTTAATATTTCATAATTGATGTAATGTTTTATTTTAAGTTTCATTAAATATTTTTATATGTCGTAAGATATATGTTAAGAATTTTTGCTAGAGTTGAATTATCACATGTTACAATCGTTTGTAATTACATATTGATCCTTTTTCACGTTCTATTTTGAACGTTATATAAAACACTTACCACAATATCGCATATCGTTAATTGTCTGCCGCTAGAAACCGATGCCGCTAGGCACGGGTACTCGCCTAGTATATATATATACATGAAAAAAAAACATTTTTATTTTTTACGGATATTTGTCTTTTTATTTGATCTTTATCCTATATATATATATATATATATATATATATATATATATATATATATATATATATATATATATATATATATATATATATATATATATATATATATAAAGAGAGAGAGAGAGAGAGATAGGATATCATGAAAAGGGTCCTTATAATGAAAAGTCTCGGAAGGATTGTGGCGGTGACATGTGTCACCTCCTGCCACATCACCATGCCACATCACCACCCCCACCCCACCCACCCACCCACCACCCCTCGTGAACAAATTTTTTTCCGCCAAAAAATTTTTTTTTTGGGCAAAAAAATATTTTTTTTCCCGCCAAAAATTATTACTGCATCACAATAATAATTGTGATGCAGTAACCTTGGTGCATCTGCTGCTAGTACACTTGAAACTGTTGCTGGATCTGCTGCTAGTTATAAAGTTAGTGCATCACAATAATAATTGTGATGCAGTAACTTTGATGCATCTGCTGCTAGTACACTTGAAACTGCTGCTAGTTATAAAGTTACTGCATCACAATAATAATTGTGATGCAGTAACTTTGGTGCATATGCTGCTAGTACACTTAAAACTGCTAGTTATAAAGTTACTGTATCACAATAATAATTGTGATGCAGTAACCTTGGTGCATCTATTGCTAGTACACTTAGCTGTTGGATCTGCTGCTAGTTATAAAGTTACTGCATCACAATAATAATTGTGATGCAGTAACTTTGGTGCATCTGCTGCTAGTACACTTGAAACTTCTGCTGGATCTGTTGCTAGTTTGAAGGAATCTACTGCTTGTGATGCAGTAAAACAAATTTGGCGGGAAATTTTTGGCGGGAAAATTTTTTGGGTGGGTGGGTGGTGACACGTGGCATGATGATGTGGCAAAGTGACACATGTTACCTCCACATTCCTTCCTACCCTTCTTATTATAAGAAACTTTTCAGTGTATCACTACCCTATATATATATATATATATATATAGAGTTAGGATCAAATAAGAAGATTACTTAAAATAAGAAGGAATAAGAAGAACTATAACCGCAAATCCGAGATGTACCGACCTAAATTAGATGCATCCCTATAATCTTAGATGCATTATAACGTACCATAGTGTGCTTTCTAGCTTTTAATCAGATGCATATACGTATATTAGATGCATCTCATGATTTCTCTTGTTTTTTGTTCCTCTGCACGTGCCGAAATCATGAAAATCAATTTGCACCATCTATACATCAAATTAACTTTCGAAACTCAAGATGTTGCATCTATATGAATAGAAATGCATCTAATGCAAGTCGTTTCATCTCAAATGCGTGGTTTTGGTCACTTCTCACCACTTATTATTTTAATTTACTTCTCACTGGATCCTTACTCTATATATATATATGGGGAGTGTTATTGTGGTGTACACTTTAAAATAGATAACAATAGGCACTAATCTTGACAATTGGATGTTTGAATGATGATCTAATAAAATCAAATGATGATGTCATTAAAGTAAAATTAATTGAATGGCATTTTAGTAAATAACATGAATTTGATGGCAAATGTAAAAGCACCATTTCTTGAGTAAATGTGCAACTTGTACGTTGTTTCTATTTTCAAAATCCGTTTTATACAAATTCAATAGATTGTTAAATGAATATTTCACGTATCACTATTTTGTGTAATTTTAAATTTGGTTTTGTGGTACATGTAGGATTTTTATTGTCTACTAGCTGATTTTTTTTATAGTTCATCGAATATAACAAATCACTTGGTACCTTATTTCGTTAGTCTTAAATCATTACTTTATGTCTTAAAGCTTATTAGACACAATTTTCTACTATAAGCTTGTGATTTTTTTGTTTTTTTTCTTTTTTTAATGATTGAAACACTATTTTTTTTTTATACTTTATTTATGACACACCAATATTTTATACATATATAGTGACATACCAATTTTTTTTGATCATATAATCTTGATACATACAGTATATAGTTACATGCTAGTTTTTTTTTTTATACATTTGTAGTGTGACACTAACTTTTTTAATACATGTATAATGACACACTAAAATTTCACTACATATATAGTAACACTATCTTTTTTATACATTTATAGTGACTCATTAAAGTTTCGTACACTTTGACACACTAATACATTTGTAGTGACACATTATGTTTATCACACAAATTTCTTCAACACATATGTATTGACACGCAATTTTCTTTTAAACATTTGAGTGACACAATAATTATTATGACATATTCTTAGTGACACATTAAGCCTTTTGACACATTTAGTTTCATAATTAAATGCCATATTTTTAAAGAAGATGTGTCACCTTAAACTAATATTTATAATTTTCAAATAACTTTCAAAGAACGTCTATCATCTTAACCAAGATTTACGAATCCTAAACCAATTTCCGGTAGCCGTTACGAATAAAAAAAACATTTGTAGTAACACATTAATTTTTAAGACATTTTGATACATCTATACATCAACACTCGTAAATTTGATGCACGAAATTACAATCTTTGATAAACGAATCAACCGCGAGCTCAACAATTGTCGACAACGGATCCTATATTGTTGACACCATAAACTAACAACAACATGATACATGGAGTCATGGAGCAAACAATCTCATACATCAAAATCTAGAATAACTGATACTTATACCATAAAATATCAAGACTTAAAATAAGAAACATAAAAGAAGTGTATAACTTGTTTCACTCAATAAGATCTGGAAGAAAAAAAACTCGTATAAAGAAAACACCCAAATAACCATCTAAAAGTACACGAGACTACACATTTTTTAGTTTCAAACCGAAATGCGGCAAATCATATGGAGGCGAATAAGGTTTGTTCACCGAAATGCGGCAAAAGAAAATCACAAAGGATGCAGTGACGTATGACTAATCATTCCACATCTATATCTATATCTATACTACTTTATAATGCATTTAGGCCTTCTAAAATTAGAAGGCTTAAAAATTCAGACTTTTTTACTTACTTATTATGGAAAGAGTTTTTCTAACAAAAAATTAAGATAAAGAGCTACAATCATGAGATGACATGTGTCACTTCTTAACAAACTCCAAGCCTAACTTTTAACAAACTCCAAATCTAACTCCTAACCACTAAAAATTAGGATAAAGAGCTCCAATTATAAAATGACATGTGTTATTTTTCAACTAAAAATTCATTTTTATTTTTAAATTAAAATATCTTTTTATCTACTTATTTTTTTTATAATCTAATTTCACCATATTTTTTAAAATTTTATGCTCTTTAATTCAACATACATTTTGATATATTTTTATGAGTTTTTAGTTTTTATATTTTTAATGGGTTTATTTTATTTTAATTCAAATTTTTACAACTTTAACCTTTATTTCATTTATTTCAATCAATATAATCTTGATTCGTCAAAATCATATACTTTTGGGGTAGTGTTTGACGCGTAAGAGATTGCGAGGGTATTTCTATATGCGGGAATAATGATGTCGCGGGAAAGTTACGGGTAACCCAAACAAACACTTAAAACTAACACATATACATTCGAAGTGTTGTGAAACGAATTCACTAAACGGGTAAGCAAACACATATAACTATACTTATCGTCGCCGCTGTGCGCGGGTACCCCGCTAGTAAAAAATAACTTACACAAAAACAAACTAATATCTTTCATTCTTGATCTTATTTTATACAAAACAAACCAATATGTTGATCCTTTGTGGACAACTCATACACACAGGCCATCAGGAGAACAAACTGATACATCACTTGAGTGGCTGATGACGTTCACCGATCGTGGACGAGAGTGAACCTACACAAACATGTCTCGGATAAGGCGGATTGTGTGGGTTTTATTATTGTCAAAATATGCTAAATAAAAAAATGGCCTTTGGGGTCGGATTGAATCTGATGATGGTGGCGTTAATTCAACTCAAAACCGTGAGATGTTGGTGGGTTTTAGAATGGTGGCGTTAATTCAACTCAAAACCGTCACATGTGCTATTTTTTTATTGCGCATTAGGAGTTTGATGAAACGTATAGTTTTTCTTCACATATGACTATAGGTCGGCTGAATGTATAGTTTTGCTTCACATGGGCTATTTTTATAATGCACATTAGGTATTTGATGAAAATGTGTAGCTTTTCTTCACATGTGACTATAGGTTGAAATTTAAAGTTGGTACCTATTATTATCTGAGTTCATGTACCAATAACATTGCCCGCGTTTTAAGGTCATGGAAATATAATAAGGAGTGTCGGAGTATTGTTACTAGATATGTTGGGGAGTGGGAGAAGGTTATTACGAGAACATGAAGATGGATTGATTTCAAGAATGATTATAAAACGATGGATTTGAGTTTTATGGAGAGTGTTTGGTGGGTGTTTTCAGAGTTGTTTAAGAATAACCTTGTTTATCGAGGGTTTAAGGTTAGTTCTTTTTCAACCTCGACTTTTTTTTTCTAGTTCCTTAATTTTTACTCCGTGACTTTTAATTCAGCATTTCGTCTATTATTGTACATTTTCCAAACTTATACTACAATTTGAATGATTATGAAAAGAGTATATTTAGTGTTTGTGTCTTGTGGAAAAATTCAATGTGTGATTCGTTTCATGATGTTGTGTTTCATCTAACATGTCATGCCGTACAGCACTGGCTGCAAGATGCCATTATCTAACTTTGAGGCTAATTCAAACAACAAGGTTAGAGATGAATATCGTCTCATTTGTCACCTAAATACCATCAGTTAAGCCCTTGACTGTTTCTTTTCTAATGTGTGATGACTGGCCTCTTTCGTTTGACCAAGCTGGTTATTACACCTATCCGCAATAAATTATGGTATAACGATGTTAGTTTAGGAATTATGAACCTTGTTGACCATCTCAAAATGTTGTTAATGTAGACAAATATCAATAAACACTTACATGCATGATGCATTACTGAAGGTATAGCATGATGTTAGTTGATTTATTAATAGGTCGGTGTGATCCCAAGTGCCAGGACACAACTACTTGGGTATTATTAAGGTCAATGCCTTGATTAGTTATGAAGTATATTCTTTTAATTTGACAAGACCTTATTTATATTTGGTATAACAACACTCTCGTATTCTTAATCTTGTTTAGATACTTGATTTTCTATCTAAAGTCCTTAAATATGTTGCCGACTTGATAATGACATTAAGAATCAAAAGTGAGTTTGTGAGACTAATTGCATGGCTACATTTTGTTAATTAATATGTTGATAATGTTATCAGTCTTTCTTTAATTCTCGATTATTGAATATCCATGGTTTATGTTGTTCCTGTCGTTCTACACCGAACGCCAGTGGTTGTCTTAGGTTAGTGGTTAGGCTAAATTGATAACTATTGATATGCATAATATTTAATGTGGATACTAATTTGGTAAATTGTAGTATTTTATGTATGTATATGCACGTATGTCACCTTTTATGTGTTGAGCAGGATATGTCTGATCCTGAGATAATGGTTACTTTTCCAATTCTTGATGCTAAATATGGTGCCGCAATTGTTGCATGGACGACCACACCATGCACTCTTCCGAGTAATCTTGGACTTTGTTTCAACTCGAATTTTGTGTATGTGAAGGTTAGTCGTTGATACTCTGTACTCAAAAGCAGATGTGGCAACATCGACCCTTTTACTTACAAATAGCTTAGACTTAGGCTATGCAATATCCACAGATATAAATAAGGTTATGCGTTATCTCCAATGGGTTAAACAAAATATTTAATCGATAAGGGGAATTCGTCAAACTGGTTAGCCTTTTCTAATGCTTACAGTTTCTTAAATCTTTCACACAAAGATCTACATTACTGTAGTAATACTGTTATTGTAATCAGAATTAATATATCAATTATTTACTAAAAATGGACAAAAATTGTATGTGGATCGATCTAGCCCAAGATGGTGTCCTGGCCCTTTTCAGCTTACTCTAAAAGATGGCATTTTTAATCCGAACTGGGACTAAATATTTAACCAACCCACCTGACCTGCTCATTTTGCCACCTCTAGTCAAAGGTTTGAAGCTGTATAATTATCTGATGGAAAAATCAAATGAAATCAGGTGAAGAGCAAATCCAATGGAAATATCTATGTAGTTGCAGAATCTCGACTATCAAAGCTTCCAGTAGAGAAGCCGAATAAAGGAACACCTAGTGGACCTGTTGATGACAATTCACTTCCCAAAACTAAGGTCTCTACTGGTGGAAAAGCTAAAAACACTGTGGTTGCTTATGAAATATTGGAAAAGTTTCCTGGATCTTCACTCGTGGGTAAAAAGTGAGTCATTTTACTCGATTTATTATGATACTTATCGGTAAATAATGCACTAAATAAATAGGCAAACTACAAATTATTTTACTTTGGAAGATGAGAAGGCTCCCTTCTATGAATGCATAAAGAGACATCTATCAATCATAGCCACCAGGATATAACTTTTACCATAAAAGGTCCCTCAATTTCACTATGCATAAGATTACCATAAGAAATCTGTTAAACACTCTCAGACCTTGACAGATCTTAAGCACTCGTGGATCGTTAGTGTTGCATATGTAATCATAAGCAAACTAATAGACAGTCTCTAACACTTGTATTCTAAAGCGGAAAGTAAACACAAGATGTTATAACTAAGAACACTTAGATCCTCTATGGATCTTTTTATTCACTGAAACTCTATGTTTCAGATGAGTTGGTTATTACAAACTATATGGTTCCTTTTATAGACAAGGAACCCTAATACTATTACAACCCAATCGTTTAAACATGCAAGTATGCATTTAATGACTAATACACTAAACTTTATTGAGCAGATCAATTGTGCCCATGCAACCTTGGACAGTACAAGAATATGGAGAGTTAGCATTTAATTCATATGCGCATGTTGATCCTAGTCAGCATTCACCCTTCAGCAGTAACACGGCAACGCTTGTACTCTTCAGTAGAATTACCTCTTCAGCAGATTCCGCTTCTCCTTCAGCAGAAACCTTCGGCAGTAATGTCAGCAGTAATCCTACTTCCCATAATTCCCAACAATCCTCCCCTAAACTGGAATTTGACTTGGTTAAGTTCCAGTTTCCTGACCTTGAAAGATCTTTTGACACTTCAGTACTAGAGGATTGTTTTCTCAGATCATTAGTAAAGAACCAGTAATAATGTCATCTCTATGATGATCAAACTTTGAAACGCCAGGTCTTTGCAGCAACAAATGACATAATGTACATCAATACTTATCAGTTGCATACTATTCTCATCACATCCAGGTGTGGCAACACCTGAGAGAGGTGAATCATTGAAAATAATGGTTTTGTTGTCTCTTTACCAATAGCCATTACTACTGGAGTAGCCAAATGTTTAAGTTCGAAAACTATGGTACACTGATAACCATCTGATTTATAGGCAAACCAGAAACCATATAAACGGATTTGACTTGTCTTTACCTGTAGCCGTTTGCTCAGGACTAGTCAATTCTTAGAATTGGTGAATTGATAACCAAATATGGAGATAGTTGCCTTTACCACAATCCATATACTTGTGGGCTAGTCAATTCTTGGATTCCAACAAGGAATAGATCATGGTGAATTGATGACCATACAACACTCAACAATTAAGCATGGGTGGTTGCAGACCCTATGATTTTGAGCAAATCATTACAGCTATCAACAGATTTGACAAGTCTTTACCAAAGTTGTACCCTTTGGACTAGCTAACTCTTTGATATACACAAGGTATATCTAGTGAGTTAAAAACCATCAAAAATACAACAAACCTGCAAAAGAAAGTTAGTTTTTTTTTTTTTTTTTTTTTTTTTTAACTAAGAATCTAACAAACAAACAAAAGAAAATCCTCCCCTGAGGCATATGCCTCCCCTGAGGCCTATGCCTCCCCTTAAACTAAGCAGTTAAGGGTTAAGCATTCCTATATTGACCACAAGGTGTTGAAACCTTGGTCCATCAAAAGCTTTTGTTAGCAGATCTGCCACATTATCATCTGTATGAATTTTAGCCACATTTATCAAGTGTTTTTCATATGCATCTCTTATAAAGTGGTGTCTGATTTCAATATGTTTGGTTCTGCTGTGAAAAACTGGATTTTTGACAATGCATATGGTACTCTGATTATCAATAAAAAGAGTTGTGTTCATGAAGTTGTACCCATAGTCCATCAATTGGTTTTGAATCCATAGCACCTGTCCACAGCAGTTTGCAGCAGCAACATACTCTGCTTCAGTAGTTGAGGTAGCCACAATGGTTTGTTTCTTGCACTGCCAAGAGATCAGTCTCTTTCCAAGGAATTGACATCCTCCAGTTGTGGATCTCCTATCCAGATTTGCACCAGCATAATCACTGTCACTATATGCTTCCAACTTAAAAGGAGACTCTTTTGGGTACCAAAGACCCAAGTGTGGTTGGCCTTTGAGGTACTTAAAGATCTTCTTGACTGCATTGAGATGGGAAGTAAGTGGAGTGACTTGATGTCGAGAGCACACACTTACAGCAAAGGTAATATCAGGTCTTGAAGCAGTCAGATACATTAATGAACCAATCATAGATCTGTATAAGTGAACATTCACAGGTAGATCTGGATCATTGTTGGCTTTTGTTTTTGGAGCTTCATAAGGTGTTGTGACAGTCCTGACACTTTGCATGCCGAATTTCTTCAACATGTCTCTCACATATTTATCCTGACTGATAAATATCCCATCCTGTTTCTGCTGAACTTGGAGACCTAAAAAGAAAGTAAGCTCTCCCATAGCACTCATCTGAAATTCTCCCTTCATCAGATCCTCGAATTCTCTACACCAAGCTTCTTTAGTGGATCCAAAAATGATGTCATCCACATACACTTGCACAAGTATGATGTCTGTTGAGTTCTTCTTCAGAAATAGAGTCTTATCAATGGCACCTCTTCTGTAGCCATGCTTCAGCAGAAATGATGAAAGCCTAGCATACCATGCCCTTGGTGCCTGATGAAGTCCATAGAGAGCTTTAACGACTCTGTAGACATGATTAGGATGATCTGGGTCTTCAAATCCTTTTGGTTGTGTGACATAAACTTCCTCTTCAATCTCACCATACAGAAAAGCACCTTTAACATCCATCTGATATAGCATGAAGCCCATGTATGATGCATATGCCAAGAAAATTCGAATGGCCTCTACTCTTGCAACAGGTGCAAACACTTCATCATAATCAATCCCTTCTTCTTGCCTGTAACCTTGAGCGACTAATCTTGCTTTGTTTTTAATAACCACACCCCTTGCATCTCTTTTGTTCTTCAGACTCCATTTAGTTCCAATGGCATATTTGCCATCTGGTAATGGTACCAAGATCCAAACTTGTTGGTTCTGAAACTGTTGCATTTCGTCTTGCATTGCCTCAATCCAACTTGAGTCTTCAAGAGCTTGAGTGACACTGGTTGGCTCTACTTGAGAAATAAAACACGCAAACAGACAGTGCTTGAAGTCTGTGTGATTGTCTCTTTGTTGATTAGAGACGTAAGAGAGAAAAGCAACCTGTCCAAATTTAGGACTAGAGATAGCCCTTCGAGTTCTAACAGGAGCAAGAATGTCACCGATAATATTGGATTGAGGGTGAGTGATGTTGATTCTATTGGTAGCAGTGGGGTTGACATCAATGGTAGATTCAAGATTAGACACAGTAGGTACAAAAGTTGTGTCATAGGAAGGTGTGGAGAAAATGCCAGATTGGGGTTGATGATTTCCAAGATCTGAAGGACTTGGAAAGCGAGTATACGGGTCACCAAAGTCTGTGGACACTCTAGTAGGAATAGGAGTAGAAACAGACGAGCTTTCAGCAGATTTGGTGACGATGGGAGAGACTGCATCGATGTCAGCAGAAATGTGGTTTCCACTGACAATCTCATTTGCAAACTCCCCATCCACCTTCTCAGCTTCAAGCTTAGCTGCAAACTATTGAGTCTGAAGCCTAGCAAGGTCCTCAGCATAGTGTGATTCATCTTCACTCTCAGTTGTATTATCTCTTGAAGAGTTGCCTGCAACAATGTTAGGGGAGAAAGAAGGCACAAGAATGGGTTGTTCATCATCTTCAAATTCACTTCCAGAGTCAGCATCCAAGGTACCTGCATTGTTAGTGGGAGTTTCTTGAGAGCCTGCACTTTGGTTAGCCATATGTCTAGTATAACCCAGATAGTCAGTTAGGTAGTCAAGATCAAAAGACCACTCATGACCCTGTCCTTGAACATTGGGCTTATCTTCTAGGTATCTGAGGTTCAAAGTCTCCTCTATTTTATTGGCAGATAAGTTGTACACTCTGTAAGCCTTGCTATTAGCCGAATAACCCACAATATAACCATCATCAGCCTTTTCATCAAACTTCCCCAAAGGATCACTTGTGTTCAGAATGGTCACTTGACAACCAAAAGGTTTGAGGTAATGAATGACTGGAACCTTCCCAAAGAGAAGTTCATATGGTGTTTTGAGGTGAGGTCTAGTTATGGAGACTCTGTTAAGCACATAGCAAGCTGTGCCAACAGCTTCAGTCCAGAACATGGTGGGCAATTTAGAGTCTGCAAGCATTGATCTCGCAGCCTCTATCAAGGTCCTATTCTTTCTTTCAGCCACCCCATTTTGATGCGGGGTTCTTGGATTGCTATAGTCCCTCTTAATCCCTTTAGACCTACAGAGTTCTATTATAATGGCATTCTTGAACTCTGTCCCATTATCACACCGAATTCCCTTAACCTTCTTGTTCAACTGATTTTCAACGAGGGTGATGAAGTCTTTCAGCACTGGAGTTGTTTCATCTTTAGTCCTTAGAAAGAACACCCAGCAAAATCTGCTATATCCATCAGTGATGACCAAACAATAGAACTTGTGATCAATGCTTCTGACTTGAGTTGGACCAAAAAGATCCATATGTAACAGCTGAAGAGGCTCAGAGATGATGCTCACTGCAGTGACAGCTTTGTAGGATGCTCTGTGTTGCTTCCCTTTGTTGCATGCAACACAATTATGATCATTGGAGAACACTTTGGTGGGAAGACCTTCGACAAGACCTCTTTTGGAGAGAGTGTTTATAGTTTTGAAATTCACATGAGCCATTCTCCTATGCCATTTATTAGACTCATCCAATGATGCTTTAGCCAGCAAACAAGTGAGGTCACCTTCAGGGTGAACTTCATTGAGGTTGAACGTGTAAAGATTGTGAGTTCGAGGGACTCTCAGCAGAATTGAGGTATCTTCTGGAAGCTTGAATTCTTTAGAAAGTACAAGACATTCATTTTCAGAGAAGAGTACCTTGTTCTTGGTGTCACAAATTTGTGAAACTGAGAACAAGTTGAAGTTCTGAAGCTCCCTAACATAGTACACATTCTCAAAGTTCAGTAGAGGTGTCTTGATGGTGCCTTTTCCAGTAATTCTGCCATCACTTCCACCAAAGGTCACATTCCCTCCTTCTTCAATAGGAACAAAATTGTGCATCATATCTCTATTTCCAGACATACTTCTTGAACAACCACTATCAACAATACCAATATCTTTATGCTTAAGGGGATGATCTCGAGAAAGACCCATGAAGGCAAACTGATCATGCCTATCTTCTGAAGTGCACCTTGCCAGCAATCCTAGCTTCTCTGTATCAGCAGCTTCCTCAGTTACAGGTTCATGAGCAGCCCAGTTGACCTGTTCATCCATACCTGTCTTTGCACTCCCTTGAGAAGTGACCCATCTGATGACAAGAGAAGCACTTGACCTTTCTCCTGTCAAAACGAGCTGGATCCTTTCCCTTGAACCCAAACTTCCTTCCAGCCTTCTCTTCAAACCTCTTGATATCTACTGAAAGCATGGCCACCTGCCATTTCAACTTCATCTCCTCCATATCAAGTGGGTCCACCTGATCAAAGTCTTCATATACCAGATGCTGCTGAGTATCATAATCTGGAACAAATGAATGAAGAACATCCTCCAATATACTGCCAGCTTTGGCTTGAGGATGTGAAGGAGTGGGACGATAAGATGATGATGGTAAGTAAGATGGACTTGAAGTATGCATCATCATATTCGAGTGGGATGTCCCAACAAAGGCTGAATGACCAGAAGAGGATGCACGGTAGGGAGATCTGACATCAGGTTCAAGAGCTCTGAGTTTGTTGTATAGCTCATCAAAGGTGAGCATGTCCAGCCCACCTTTAGCTTTCAGGGCTATGCTCACATGTAACCATGATGGAGGCAAAGATCGAAGGAACTTTGAGTTGCTATCATCATTGTCAGGCTTTGCATTCAGCTGATTCAGCTGACTCAGAATCTTGTGAAGCCTGTCATATCCCTTGTGGATACCTTCTTCCTCAGAGATGTTGAACTCTTGGAAGTGTTGTCTCAGCATAGACTTCCTCATCCTCCTGGACTCCTCGTTCCCACCAAACCTTGCTTTCAGAGCCATCCAGATGTCCTTAGCATCAACCATGTGGTGAAAATCACCTAAGTGATCTTTAGGAATGGATTGAAGAAGGATGGTTCTTACCTTGTGTTCTCTTTGCACTGCAAGAATCTCTTCAGCAGTTTTGGGAGGAGCAATGGTGAACTTACCATCAAGATCTGGAATGGTCTTCTTTAGACTGTTGCCATTCTTCACAATCTCCCACAGATTCCAATCTATATTGGAGATTCAGTTCTGCATCTTCATGGTCCATAATTCATACTCTTCCTTTTTCAAGTAAGGAAATTTGCCATTACTGTTGGAGAGACTCAGTTGCTGCATAGAGGTGGTGTTGTGTTTGATGTTGTTGGTGGTGACTTCTGATTCATCATCAGTTCCAGGCATTGTAAATATGTTTTTGGTTGTATGGGGGTGAGGTAAATAAGGTTCTCAGTATCGTAGAGACTCTCCCGAGGCTCTGATACCACTTGTTAAACACTCTCAGACCTTGACAGATCTTAAGCACTCGTGGATCGTTAGTGTTGCATATGTAATCATAAGCAAACTAATAGACAGTCTCTAACACTTGTATTCTAAAGCGGAAAGTAAACACAAGATGTTATAACTAAGAACACTTAGGGGCCGTTTAGTTGGTGAAAAATTTTCTTGTTTTTCCGTTTCCAAATTCCTAGAGAAGGGATTGGTTTTTCTTCTCTAGAAAAGAGTTGAGAATTTTGAAAACCCGTTTAGATAGATTTATATTTTTCATTTTTTAAAAACGTAAAAAAAAAAGGACAAAAACGTAAAAAAAAAAAACGGACGAAAATGTAAGAAAACGGACGACAATGTAAGAAAACGGACGACAACGTAAAGAAACGTATAAAAACGTATGAAATCGAAAGAACGGATGAAAACGTATTAAAACGGACGTATAATAATTGAGAATGAAAAAAGTGAGAATAGTAAAATGAGCTTTTCAAATTTGTAGTTGAAATTTGGAAAATGAGAATTTCACATTTTTGGAAAATTGTTGGAAAAAAATGTAACTAAACGGATTTTCAATTTTTCCCTTTTCATATGAAAAATTTCCTGGAAAAATGGGAAATTTTTCACCAACTAAACGGCCCCTAGATCCTCTATGGATCTTTTTATTCACTGAAACTCTATGTTTCAGATGAGTTGGTTATTACAAACTATATGGTTCCTTTTATAGACAAGGAACCCTAATACTATTACAACCCAATCGTTTAAACATGCAAGTATGCATTTAATGACTAATACACTAAACTTTATTGAGCAGATCAATTGTGCCCATGCAACCTTGGACAGTACAAGAATATGGAGAGTTAGCATTTAATTCATATGCGCATGTTGATCCTAGTCAGCATTCACCCTTCAGCAGTAACACGGCAACGCTTGTACTCTTCAGTAGAATCACCTCTTCAGCAGATTCTGCTTCTCCTTCAGCAGAAACCTTCGGCAGTATTGTCAGCAGTAATCCTACTTCCCATAATTCCCAACAAAAACCTACATAAAAATTACGTGACACGTTTACACCAACATTACGCAACAAACATGTACCTAAAACCTATAGCAGCACCAAAATTAGTGTCACGCAAAACATATAAAAAGTAAAGAAACACAACTACAAGAACTAAAGTATGGAGGTTTTACCCTCCTAGGCAAGGTCTCAAGTTCGAGTCTTGTCTAGGGCGATAGGGGTTTCCTCCCGCGTGTGTAAAGGGAAGGGTGCCATTGCCTTCTGGGCTGGACCCAACCTGGTTGTGTTGGCTCGCTACGCCTTCTGGGCTAGAAGCCATGTAGCCACAATTGCCGTTAAAAAAAAACAAGAACTAAAGTATAAATCAACAAAATAATTACCACTATGTAAACATTAACAAAATTCTTCCAACAATCAACAAAATTGTCACGAGACAGCACGAGTTATAGATTGTTGTATATTTGGGCCTCACAATCATACTAACAACCCGAAAATTTACACAAACATTATGCTACGAATAATTAGATAAAGCCCGTGTGTATCGCAGGGGTTCATCATGCCTTGTATGTTTACAAAATCCAGTCCAAAACAACAAAACGATGCAAAGAATATCATGACAAAAAAAAAAAATAAATGACGCAAACAATACCCCAACAAAAACCAAAACCTAAAAGCCCCGCCGCAACGTGCGGGTGCCATCCACCTCGTTATTAGGCATTGCTAGTTAGTTTTCTAACATGTTAATATAACATTTATCAAATGTTATTTCACTATTCACACACTATTCAATGAATACTAAAAAACATCATTAGTCTTTGCTAGTTAGTTTTTCTAACATGTTAGTACCTAGGTTTTCATTGTTAATCCTTGCGTTAGTCATTCAGTTTTCACTGTCAGTCCATGAATTACCATTTTTACATTATTCGTCCCTAAAATGTATAGTCCTTAAATTTTCTTTGTTAGTCATTGGGTTTTCGTTGTTAGTCCCTGGGTTTTTTTAAGAAAAAAACATTATATTTCGTTTACGTAAAATTTTAATAAAATGATATATGTAATTTGTTTATCATTAGTTTATATTTAAGGGTAATGGCTTGCTAACTAACTAATATTTAAGGGGGTGTTTATGCATATTTTGTTTCTTATGAACAATAAATTTTCATTGTTAGTCCATTATAATTTATTTACATTGTTAGTCCCTAAAACATATAAAATATAACTTAAGTGTGATATCTTTTATTTAAACTATGTAATGTTTTTATTTTTGTATCTAGTTTAATTTAATTAACATGAAAAAGAATGTGTCGGTCAGGGGAACCCTACAAACCCGCCACTATTCAATAAATAGTATGTTGGAATCACTTGTAACTAGTATTATCAAGTGTTAGTCATTTCATTGTAATAGGTTGCGTAATTATGGATTTTATGTTAGTAATTAGAGTTAGGATTATGTAGAAAGCCCATAGGCCTATGCAAAGGCCCAAAAGGCCAAGGCAAGGGATGCCCTAATCCATTTGCCTATAAATACAATATAACCTCTCCTTGGAGATGTGTTGATCTCTTTCATATTAAGCAAAAACATTTCCTTATTCCATACGTGTGTTTGAGTTCAACCATTGATGCGCGTACAAGGCGCGTTCGGGGTCAAAGGAAACTTTCTTTTCATCGACCAAGTTTTTCAACACCCTAGGCAGTGAACCTATTCGTTGTAGTGTAGTATTGGGTAAGCCTCGGGTATTGATATCGTTCTTTAGGGGAATAGGAATGCTAGTGAGAAATTACTATGCTAAGGTGTGAGGTTAAGGAAGATTATTTTTTATCTTTTTATATTTTTTTAAGAAACTAAAGGTAAAATCTCGGGGTTTAGATTTGGGGGTTTGATACTTCTACCGATTACTCTACTATCTAATTATCTAAGCTAAGGGTAGTCTATGTCTTTTTGAAGTGTGCTCGTATGATGATTAAAGATGTGTCTACCTAGATACTATTACTCCATAGTTATCTTTTATTGGTGGTTGAATTGTCACGTCCTTATTCTTAACGCGTTGTGTTTTCTAAGGTCGTAGGGTGTGCTTTTATCCCTAACTCTTTGAAGCTACCTTAAGGTTAATGACTAAGAAATCTCTAGGATTCATAAACTTAACACTAAGGTTTTCTTTGGATATTTAGCCTAAAATTCCACTAGTAATTATAAACTAATGTTCAACAAAGATTAATCAAGCATTAAAAACACAACGATGGCTTTAAGCACTCCTAAGCCAATTACAATTAAGATAAGAGACAACCAATCAATATTTAATAACTAGGTTTCATAGATCTAAGCAAACACACAAGTAAATTAGCCGGACATGTTAAACATGCAAGCATACACACATTCAATCGAAGACATAATGAAATCAAGAGAATAAATAACTTATCTCGATGTAAAATAGGGTATTAGAGCCCTAAAATACTGTCCAAACCGGACTACAATCATTTTAGGCTTTTACTCCACAAGTCTACCTCTTTAAAAGTCTGAAAATTCGATTTCTATATATAATTTTACAACTGCGACGGCGTCGCCTAATAGGTGGGATGCCGTCTGATCGCTGCCATTAGGGTTTCGTCTTGGCCAAGTCATCACTGGGACGGCGTCACGTTGTGGTTGTGACGCCGTCTGTCTTCAGAACTGACGTCGTCTAAGTCTGGATCTTGGCCATCTGAGAAGAAAAGTCTTGGTGACGCCCTTACTCATCAAAGCCTGACGCCGTTAGGTGTAAAATAGCAATTTCGCTCCTGAGTCGTCACAAATATAGGGACGGCGTCGCCCTCTGATTGGGACGCCGTCAGGTGTTATTCCAACAACTTGAGTGTCTTTATCTTGACTTAGCCATTTTCTTCACATATTCCCTCCTTTTCGTCCAAAAATGCATCATTCCAGCATTTTGCTTCCAAGAGGCCTAAAAAGTGAAAAAGAACGAAATTAAGCAGTAACGGATATAAAAGTGGGCGATTAAGGGCTTAAATGACCCCTTAAAAGTGTACGTTTTAAATCCTTATCAAATATCCCTACACTTGGTATTTGTTTGTCCTCAAGAAAATGTGCTTTTGGCCAATCAATTTATAAGTTAGGGCGCGTAAAACAATGGTTTAACATTATTCATAACAAGTATAAGCCCCGCAATAGTCATAACAAGCACGGAAATTATATACTAGCACCTCACAAGTGGTGTTTGGATACTCTCATCTCTCGGGTGTATATGAAATATATCAAATGGAAATGGAAGATAAACACTCATTAACCGGTTATAGTACATAGATTACCATATGCTTGAGACTAGATCAAACCTCCATTGCTTTGGCGTAAGCACCTAGGAACAACTATCTAAGAGGTATTTTAAAGGGTTGTAACGTTAGGCTTACGGTAGGGAAACAAAGGGTTTGGGTGGATAGGCGATTTAGTGGTGGCAAGTCAAAAATCTTTATGTTACAAGCATGAGAAGAATGGTGTTGCTAAGAAAATACTCGACTCTCTAAACTCTAGATAACTTGAAACAAACAAAAATAAATATAAAGATAGATGTAGGATGGTAGCCCGTATGTTTTTTCATTTTTTTTCCAGCACTCTTTTCTTTTCGATTTTTTTTGGCATACACTTTTGCTCTACCATCCTCTACGATAACATCAAAATATAAGAGATTTATAGGCACATCCCTACACTTGAGTTTTTATTACTCTAACACTAATTTGACCCAAATTGAAAAGATCAAAACACTTGGAGTACATTATTACGCAAATAAAGGGAATTTGAATTTAACGTTCTTTCCCGTCACTCCATAAAATTTAACTTTACCCATGAGCCCCAAAACTGTGTACAAAAGATATGACTCGACTTAGCAACCATGCAAGTAACTAGATAATTGAACTAAGGGTTTAGTATGATAACAATAATGCACTAAGAGTGAGTGCATACAAGGTAGGCTAAGGCGATTTGGGTAAACATTTGGGGGTGGATTGTAAACAATGCTCTTCATTAACATTCCGGAAAACCGAAACATCACAAGAACCGCAAAAAGGATAGGCTCTGAGGGGTTAACTAGGGGTATCGTGTACTAAAGATGAGTACAACGCAAGGGTGTGGGGGAGTTACTCAACCGATGTGGAAGAAGTAATTATAATACGGGTATCAAACAAGGGTTATCCTAATGCCTCTTATCATTTAGTTATTTCTAACTACACAAGTGTAGTCTCACTAGCGATCTCGGGATGCATCACAAAACAAGTTCTAGAATCTATTATACTACAGGTACACTCTCGAAGCATTAAAGGTGAATGCTTTAATTCCTATAGATCTAAGGGCGAACCTCACATTTTTTGGGTAGAATTTGAGTGGTAAAGGGTTTTTTGTGCTAGTCATATAACTCCTATCCATGAGACGCTTTATTAAGACTAAAGACCCACTCGTACATGTCATGAAAAATTTTAAATTTGGTGCTAAAATTGTTAGACCCGTATCCCGGATACAAATAGGCCCCACCTTAGATGAAATTGACCAAGGTTTAACGTGATTGGTTAGTCAACGAATGTTAAATTGACTAGTCAACCTGATAGTCAAACTAATAGTAACACATATTATTTTATAGTTACAGAAAGTAAGGGGACCTATGTTGTCAAGTGGTAATTTGTTATAAAAGTATTTAATGGCCAAATTAGGAGGAATGGGACTTGAGGGACCATTGATGTCAAATGGGCAAACTTGACACCTACAAGTGTCTGGATAATTCTTAATCTTTCTATGGATATCCAGAAAATATGAGGAGTGTGTGTGTGTCGTGATATGATGAAGGAGGGAAAAGACAAGATGGTCTTGATGATCAAATTGATGAGGTTTAAGAGTTCAAATCCAAGATTAATGTGCCTAGAAATGATCCTTGCAGGTAAGTAACCTCTAACTAGTGTTTAATTGATGATTGGAAGGTTAGGGTTTATGAACCCTAATTGGTGGAATTGGGTAAAAGTGATTTTAAGCTAATTAAGAGTTATAGTGATCAAGAGATGATTTTATTATGGGTTAAAGTCAAGTAATTTATGAGTTGGATTATCATATGATTAACATATAATTATATGATGATTAGAGGTGTTTATAGGTGAGTTAAATGGTTGTTTTAATCCATGGTTATAGCTTTAGAATGATGTATTAAGTGTATATTGATTATGTGTTTAAAGGTGTTAAACTTTGGATGATAATGAATGATGATGATAGTGAAGATGATGGTGTTATTGTGATTAAATTAGCCTTGGAGCTAAGGTAAGTAAATTTGGTTATGATATGTCTAATATTGATATTATCATATTGTGATTGTGAATTAAGGTGTTAAGGATTGAAGGCCTTGGCTTAGAAAGTGTGGTTATGATTAGATGCTTAATTAGTTGGATGAATGTGTGTTAGTCCTTGGTTGTGGATTGACCAAGGTATATGTTTGGATTTGTTAAATGTTTGATGTTGTGTTTAAGTATGTTATAGTAATATGTGATTAAAGCTTGATGGTAATAGTTATGGTGTATGTTCATGTTGCAAGTATGATTAATAGATGTATTATTCATATTCTAACCCGGTTACTTACTAAGCGTTATCGCTTACATGTTATAGTTGTCAATATTTCTTGTAGGTTTATTATTTTGAAGATGCTATTGCTTGGTTTGGGATCATGGAAGATTTGTATGTATGAAATAAGAGCTAGGTAGATGCCGAGCTCCAAGTCAAAGTTGAACCCCCGATGGTCTTAAAATGGTTTGTAATCATGTGGTCGATTGTCATACTTTATGTCATGGTCATTAAAGTATTTTGGTGGTAAATGGGTTGTTATAGAATTGGTTAAAATGTATGTAATTGGTTTAAAGGGGTGTTTTGATTAGAGCATATTTATACCCATTTTGGGGTTAAATGGGTCGAATGGTTATGAACATGATGTATTATGTTATATTAAAGATTTCTGGAAAGTTTTGTTAAGTTTTGAGTCACGGAAGTGTGGTTTCCGGAAAAGGTGTGAAGTATTGTTTTATAAAATTTTCTGCAGGTCCTATATGACCATATGTTTTCAGCATATGGCCATATGACGGCTTCAGAAAGTTTAATAAGGGGCATATGGTCAGCATATGGCCATATGGTATTTTCAGCATATGGCCATATGGCTGTCTCAGAAAGTTTAATAAGGGTATATGGCCAGCATATGGCCATGTCGAATTTTAGCATATGGCCATATGCTTCCGTCAAAGTATTAATAGAGTATTTTTCAGATTTTGTCGATTTTAGAAAAATCATATCTTTTAAACCGTAATTCATCACGGGTCGCGCCACCCGCCATTTCGAAGGTAATTAAGTCTAATTTCATTTAAAAATGGTTTCAAGGTCTGAAATGTTAGAGATTTTTGTCAATGGTTACAAGAGTAAAGAAAGGTCCGTTATAGTCAAATCGTTTCCGCGTAAAAGTTCAAATTTTCATGATTTTTAGTCGTGTCGTTCACGGGGAGTTACAAAAATTACCCTAACCAATATTTCTCATAGCTTATTACACAAATGGAATAGGAAAAGACAAATAATCAAGGATAAGCATAGTTTCAAAGTTCCCGTTTTATTCTCCCTCCCTACACTTAAACTGAACATTGTCCCCAATGTTCCCCGAAAGTATCAAAGTTATGATAACGGAAGGTAATTAAAAGAGAAAGAAACTAATACTCCCCTGATTAGCTCGGTAGGATCCGTGTGAAGTAGTGGTTAAATTCTTTCCAAGAAGAATGTATGCGTGAAAAGCTCCATCCAATCTTATGTTTCTTCTTCTTGATAAATAAAACCTGCACACTTTAAGAAAATAGACGAAACCTTCCCGTAA
>BPTQ01000008.1:217216747-217379427 GCA_019973895.1 Chrysanthemum seticuspe | reverse complement strand
TAGCAAGTGTGTATGCTTAAAAATTTGAAGACTTCTAAACATAAAAGTCCTAAATGCTTTATATATAGTAGATTAGACCCAAGGTTCGTCCTTTTATATGGCATAAGATCAATAATGGAAAAGACACTTCGGTTTGGTTTGATATGTGGTGTCAGTTAAGCCCGATTCGTAATTTACTTACTGCTAGAGATATTGCTCGAGCGGGGTTTAATTTATCTGACTCGGTTTATGATTTGATTGCTACTGATGTTTGGCGATGGCCATTCGACTGGCTATCTCGATTTCCATTGTTAGCTGCTCTCCCGGTTCCTACTCTTAATGATACTGACGATGGATTATTATGGCGTAACCTGGATGGCAATTTAAGTTGTTTTTCAGTCTCGGGTGCATGGGAATCTCTACGGCTTAGGGCTGATTTGGTTGAATGGTGTAATATTCCTTGGTTCTCTCATTGCATTTCGAGGCATGCTATACTTCTGTGGCTTGCTATTAAGCAGAAGCTAAAGACTCAGGATAGGATGCGACAATGGGATGTTGGCCCTGACGTTGATTTGGCTTTGCTGAGATGCCCGCTTTGTGAATTGGTTCCGGATTCTCATTCTCATTTATTTTTTGAGTGCCAATTTTCTATGCAGGTTTGGTTTCAGGTTCAGAGTTTATCTGGTATGGATGCGGTCCCACCTTCGTTGGATAGTGCTGTTACAGTTCTTATTCCTTTATCTAAGGGGCGGTCGGTTAGTAGTATCATTTCTCGGTTATTGCTTGCTGCTACTATTTACTTCGTTTGGATGGAGCGCAATTCTAGGCTGTTCAAGCGTAAGAAGTCTTCTGTTGCTGAAGTGGTTAGCACTATTGTCTCTACTATTCGGTTGAAGCTGGTTACTTTCAAGTTCAAGAAGGTAACCTTGAGGTCTCGATTGATTCTGGATAAATGGAAGATTCCAAGTATATGTATTTCACACGAAGGGAGTGCCGGGTAAGGGTTGTACTCTTTTTCCCTATTCCAAGGTTTTTCCCTTTGGGTTTTTCTTGGAAAGGGTTTTTAAGGAGGCTAACTTCCTGGGTTAACTTGCTCCCTTCGTGGAGTGGTTGGATGCGGGATGCTCGCTTGTTACAAGTTTTTTTACTTGTTTATGCCTAGTTTGTTGATGTAATATAGCTAGGTTATTTGTGTTTATGGCATGTCATAAACACTAGTTTTATCAAGCTCTTCGCTTGAGGTTAATGTGGTACTTCAGCCACATTCCATTTGTACTTAACATTATTTTTTGGTTATATATTTACCGGGGTAAACCCCTTTACCCAAAAAAAATAGAGTATTTTGAACACCTAGACTTATCGTAGTCTTGTGTTGACCACGAGGAAAGTTTACAGGATTAAACTTTCGTAATTAATAAAGTAACAACTTTAAATAATTATTTATAGCCATTGGTGAACAAAAAAAATGTTCAGAGTGTAATAATTCAAAACAGAGTGAATTATTTAACTTGGAAATTTACCGGTTACTACCGGTTATAGTATTTGCTTTTACGTTACAGTAAAAGTCAAATAGTCAAAAGTCAAAGTCAAAGGGCAAATTAGTCATTTTGCCTTTTGAAAATTTACGAGTTGCTACAGCCTCCACCAGTTACGGGAATCATGTCCTCATGATTTAGTTCGTGTTATGAGCTAATGATGTTCCCTAGAAGAGGTGAGGGTACTTCTGTAATGGAACTTCATCACGAAGTTCAGTGAGTGTTATCTACTAACGGTATAATTGAGTTCATCTCCACGTTCCCACGTGAATTTAGGACCTCTTCTAGAGTTCCATTGAGTGTTGACAATAGGAATGCGACTTTTCTTAAGTCGTTTGACCTCACGGTTCGTGATCTTTGTAGATTCTCCGATAAAGTTCAAATGTTAATCAATCTGGATCTCTTCCAGATAAATAGTGAGTGTCTCATCAGTATGACACTTCTTCAGAATGCACACACGAAGGGCGGCGTGTACACTGCTAAGTCCGAGTGGTAGCTCAAGTATGTAAGTTATCAGGCTAATTCTTGCTACTATTGTATAAAGTCCAATATATCTTAAGTTTGGTTTTTCTAATTTCCATAAACGAATCATACCTTACCGCAACGAGGCTTTCAACAAAACCTTAATCTTAGCATGAAATTTTGAAAGTTAACGCTTACATCTGTATAACCTTTCCGGTTATAATGTGTGGCCTAATATTTTAGGGCCAGGAAGTGAATGTTGTACTAGATTCCTTACAAGGATTTCGTGAACGATAAGCTCATAAATTCTAATCAACAATTGTGCTAAATATTGCAAAGTCAAATATGCCACAAGCATGCTTCTGGACAACGCTTTGTCAGGGTAAAATGTTGTTGCTCAATCTATTAGTATTGAGAATACTCACTAGATTGCTTGGACTAAGTTGAAGAAATTGTAATCAAAAAGTATTAACTTCAAAATGAGGTGCAAGAAATGAAGGTGAAGTTTTCTTGTTGTCAGTGGTGTTGATATCACAACTTATATTCTTCGCTTTCAAGAGTTGGCAATAGTTTGGACTACTATGGTGATTTGAAGATTCAAGTATTTTTACTTGAAGTGCTAGTAGTTTTATTCTTTTTATCATTGTAGTCTGATGTTTAGTTATAAGTGTGGTCTGTCACACTTATATTGTCAGTTATAGGAATGATGTGCATTCCTATAGAAGAGTCTGTTAGTGTCCCAAGGGACTTAGATGAGGGATTCACCCTCATCCTTTGTACTTCAATGTTTTTTGGCGTAATACACTTTACCGGGGTGAATTAACCCTTTTACCCAAAAAAAGAAAAGTTCATCTGAGAACTTCTACTCGGTATTTAAGTGAATGTAATTTCGTTTGCTCACTCACACTGGATGAAACAATTCAGATGTCACATAACCTAGTGGATTAAGTCGTGCAAGCTTAGACTGCTCAAGGATCTAACAATAGCAAAATAACATCAGTAACAAAAATAATAACAAACGGTGATAGGATGTGGAAAGTGAGAACATTTCGAGAAATAGGGTTCCCAAAATAATAGCCAACAAATCGGAGGAGCTCATGAGAAAGCCTATGTGATGGATGATGGGATATCGCACCCAGTTTGTTAGTTCGAGACTGAACTATGTCCATTAGCTCAAGAGTGTAACAGCTCGTTAGCTCAATAATATGGAATACTTTGACTTATGCGACTCATGCATAATCAAATTTGTGGCAACCGAATTCTGTTCTTGAAACATCTGATTCTATCAGGTCGGGTTTCAATTATGTTCTTGAAACATCTGATTCTATCAGGCCGGGTTTCAATTGACTTTAACCAATTTTGTTAGCTCAACAAACGGTTCATGTTTGTAAGGATTTGTAACAGCAAAAGTGATAACTTAAGAATGAACTTAGGTTGTTCAAATGAGGTCTTAAGATTTTTGCTGAGTGGTAAAACACTATCGTGTTTTCTAGATCTTTTCAAAGAATACTTGTGATTCTCAGGTTCGAGTTCATACTCAAGTTATATCGGATACAAATAAGCCCACTCATTTAGAATTCATTACTTACATAAAGAAGCGTCCCAATTTATGTAAGTAAGAAATCATAAACTTATGGTTCGGCGATTTACAATTTCTTTTTTTAAATTAAAAGGCATCCCAGTCCATTTAAATAAGGATATGCCAAATCATCCTACTTAAGAATTTCTGACAGAACACTCATACGTAATCGATGAGTTACAAGGCAGTGTACTATGAGACGTCAAAAGTGTTCCAAAAGTATGGAATGAATGTTCACACTCATCTTCGAAGACGAGGAGTTAAATAATCAAAGAGAAAATCGACATAGCGTTCAAAAGAGTCGTTGAGTTCATAGTTATGAAATAGTTTTCTCACAATGTTTGAGAAATACCAGTGAGACCATTGTGCACACACACAATGTCTGAGAAATAGATAAAACTATTGTGTATCTCTTAATGTCTGAGATATATTTAAGTCGACTGTGTATCTCACGATGTTTGAGATATATCTAAGTAAATTTTGTATCTCACGATGTTTGAGATATATCTAAGTCAATTGTGTATCACACGGTGTTTGAGATATAAGGAAGACCATTGCATACTTACAATGTCTTAATAATAATGAGACCATTGTATCAACTACAATGTCTGAGAAAGTTTCGTAGATCCACAAAATGTATATGATCGGGGATATCTAGTTGTGCAATAATTCCTTGGAATAGGCATATGCCGTTATGTTTAGTCAATCGTTTATATAAACAGTCTTTATATAAATAACATAGTATTATGTTAAGGAGTAGGCATGGCGCACGGAATGTTGAAGACATCAATGAGTGATATGAGTTTAATGTAAGATGTAGTTATAGCCTAGGTTCATATGCAACCTGGTTCTCTATAACTGAAGCTCTGGTACCAATCTGTAACACCCCCAAAATTATCGCAGCGGAAGATTGTATCACTGGGGTATTACTTCATAGTTCACAGCACAAGTTACAGAAAACGACTCTAAATGAGACGTTTTAAAATAAATTATCATTCGATTAAAATATTAGAGTTTACAAACCGGTCCCACAAGTTTGTACAATCATAAAAAGTACAACATAAAAGTTGGAATGTTTTTCGAATGATAATATATGCATTGTCTTCAAAATGTTTTTCCGTGCGCCTTCACATGCCATGCCAGCTAATTCCTTTCGAACCTGAGATACCATGCTAAAAAGTGTCAACACAAAGGTTGAGTGAGTTTATAGGTTTGTAAGCAAAATAGTTGATCACAAGATATCAAGTTTATAAAAATAGTGGGCTACGTTGTTATACGCCCATAGTGCGTTTGATTTCCTAACCGGTCAATACAAACGATAGAAACCGCATAGGTTTGAAAACAGTAGTGGACAATATAGTTTGTAGTATAATTGCAATGTGTACAATTATCTTCTTGATAGTTATTATCGCTCTAAGCTCATGGCACTCACGACTGACAGTAGTATATATATCACCGGACGATATATATATAAATAACTTGCCCCGGGTAGGTATTTTTCCATATACCTAGGTAATTCAAATAAATTGCGTTTGGTTACTGATCCGGCTAACACAAACGGGATTCGTCAATCCCGATAGGCCTATCCACAATATTTGCGCTCACTCCCAGTGATTAGTGGTCCATGACGTTGGGGACTTTTGGCATAAACAACTTAGGCATGCAATAATACAGTCAAGTCATTCAGTTTGCAAGTAATTGTCCATAATAAAACGTTTTAGCATGTATCTCCCCCAAGTAGTTTATAAAACAGTTAAACAAAAGTTGGGGCTATGAACTCACTGTAGTGATCAGCAGCGGAGTGTAATGATATAATGTTTATCAACGGTAGAGTATGACAAGACCACGATCTTTAATGATCACCTACGAAAGCATAGTATTTGTGTTTTAGTATAGTGTACGATATAAGTGTACAAGTATATGCAGTTTGTTGGCTTTCAATATGATGTTGTACATAAATCTTAATTTGATGTATCCTTTAAGTGTTGTTTGGCCTATAGCCTTTTTATAAATAACCTCGTACCATCGTTCAGGCTATCAAAATCAAGAGGTCGTGTAGTGAACGTATGAGGAGCCAGGACACTTTAAATTGTAAATCCACAACTCGTCGATACGACACCCCGAAGAGGCCTCTTTATGATATTGAAATTCCATACCATTGTAGTACTTATTATTTATAAGTAAGTATTTGACGAGACAAATGTTATATAACACATGTGTCGTGTTTTGTCAAAGACTATTGATTGACTTGTGTGAAGATATGATGATATAAGTTGTGTGTCATGAAGTAGTTTAACATGCCATATGGTCATTTACTTAGTTTGTCAAAGTCTAGCAAAGTCTAACCCAATGAACCAAGTTTTAAAAACAAGTTTCTGGTCATTAAACTTATATTAGCTGTGCGGCTAAGTCAAACAATAATCAAGGACATTCTTGAGGATGTATCTAAGTTAAAATATCTTGAAACAACACCTTGGATTAACCTTAGCTTTGTTTTTGCTTCAAGGAATCAAGATATCACTTAAAGTTTCTTAGCCATGGTTGTTTTCCGGTATACAACATGTCAGTTTAGTTTTTGTAGTTTTTAGCATTTTCTTTTCACTTTCTGCTGATGTGCTCCCGAGTTTTTGTAGAAAACGTCATTCTGAGCAACTTTTGTGTTTTGCACCTTCGCTGATTCAGACCAGAAAAGGGTCAAAACCTCGTTTTAAAATCGTATCAGCAAGTTTTCTTGTTCCAACACTATATTTACCCCTAGTAACACTTAACTAGGGATAAATTTTTAACCATAAGTCCTTTTTATGTGATTCAAAATCTCAAATTCTAGTTTTTACTTTCTCTAACAGCTTCTCAAGTTCAAATTCCAAAGTTTACTTATATCAATGGTCTAATTACAAATATATACTTATATTTCATTGCAGAAAGTTTGGCTGCATATTCAGTCCCACCAAAACGATCATAAGTTGAGTTCTACAACTTTTTTTGATGCTCGGCTTTTTCCAAAATTCAATTTTAGGTCTTGGCTACATTTCATAAAACTGAGTCAACTTCCAAAAATCAACAGAACTATGGGCTTTTCTTAAATGAAATCTGGTATGTTGGCTGAAATAAAGGGGCATGTGGGCATACATATTAAATAATAGGCCTTAGATACATTTTTGTATGTTTATCTTGTATGATTTATAGTATATAGGATATAGTTTGGTCCCGGTAATTACTAACGTTAAGCCCTTAAGTTACGAAACTTTAAACCGGGTAACATACGAATATAATACTTATGAAAATGTCTAAACTTATCAATATACTCAAACTAGGTATATTAAAGGTATGATAAGTCTATTTGGGTGCGTCTATGTTGTTAAAACCTAATAACGTAGGTTTGAGCACGAGTATTACGTAAAGAGTAAAATATTTACGTAAAAATAACAAGGTGGCAATAGTTCATATAAAATATGATTATTGGTGAAAATAGAGTATTTTGAACACCTAGACTTATCGTAGTCTTGTGTTGACCATGAGGAAAGTTTACAGGATTAAACTTTCGTAATTAATAAAGTAACAACTTTAAATAATTATTTATAGCCATTGGTGAACAAAAAAAAAATGATCAGAGTGTAATAATTCAAAAAAGAGTGAATTATTTAACTTGGAAATTTACCGGTTACTACCGGTTATAGTATTTGCTTTTATGTTACAGTAAAAGTCAAATAGTCAAAAGTCAAAGTCAAAGAGTAAATTAGTCATTTTGTCTTATGAAAATTTACGAGTTGCTACACTTAATAAATTGCACTAACATTTCTTGTCATTTTGCTTAGTTAAAGCTCATTTTTATCAAGTCATAGGAATTCCTTGATAACAAGATTACATTTCCTAAGAAGGTATCTTAATTACTATCTAGATCACGAAGGAACCGGAGTTATCTATTGACATTTTTCTTGTTAAAAGAAAAAGACACTCATAATTACATTAGAGATATGACTTTCTAACTAATTTCTAAATAACATTAGCTTAGAATAAGTATGTTTGCATAAAAACCTATATGATTACTTTTTCACATACTCATGCATTACTCGTAGCTTCGTTAGGAAACTTTTCTTGCATACATATTACTCTTCCGTCTGTAGTCTAGATTTATAAACATGTTTTTTTGTTAGGATTTAGTAAATCCAAGTATTAAAGTGTCGGTCACCTCAAGTATATGTAATCGTTAGAAAGCTCGTAGTCGTAGTTATTTAAAGTTAACTAGTATTTAGTTAAGTAACACCGTGGAGGACGGACGGGTCTTTACCCACTGTAGGCCTGATCCACAGCCCGTAGGTGGCGATTTGTGTAAGACTATAAATACTCTCTACCTCCCAAGTTAGAGAGTTGGAGCTCATAATAATACTTTTATTTTCTCTCACTAAGTTCCCAAACCTCTAACTCTTTCTCTCTCTAAAACCTTAAGTTATACACCTACTTGTGATCATGTTTTGATGTGTTTGTGAAATCCAATATGTTACAAATGGTATCAGAGACAGGTTTGATCATCTCTCTTACTTATCCTTGGATTTCTAGTGGTTTTATATGGTTTTTTAGTTTGAAAAAGTTTAGTGGGTTTTGCATCATTTGGATCAATTCTTGTGTTAAAGTTTGAATTTTGAGTGTACTTTTGTGTTTTGAATCATTGTAAGTGCTTCGGTTTGGATTTGGAAAGCTTGAATCACTGTGGTTGAGCTTGTTTTGGATTGAAAAGTGTGTTTTTTAAGTTTTTCAAGGTAGCGACTTGAGTCTCGTTGTGAATTTCTTTGTAGCGACTTGCTTCAGTAATTTCTAGCGAGTTGTAGTGTTAGTCGTAGCGACTTGAGCTTAGCGACTTGTCTATTTAGACAAGCCGACAAACAGTACAAGTTAGTGGATTCTCCATTACGGCTAGCGACTTGGTGGGGTTAGCGACTTGCTTTCATTATTTCTAGCGACTTGTACTTATTGTTCTCAGCGACTTGATCTTAGCGACTTGGATACTTAGCGAGTTGCTCTTTAGCGACTTGTATGCTTAGTGATTTGGTTCGTTAGCGACTTGTGTTCAGCGACTTGGGTTTTAGCGACTTGATTCACAGCGACTTGAGGTTTAGCGAGTTGCTACTTAACGACTTGGTTCAAGGATTATAGCGACTTGGTTAATACTTGTTTCTAATACGGTTTTCTCTTGATTTAGTAAAATCCCGTGAAAGAATCTATTTCCCGGTTTAATCATAGAGTTATAAAATCCCGTGAAATCTGTAAACATGTCTACCAACGTGCCTACAATCATTTCTACTGTAGCTGAGGACATTCAAGCAGCTGGTTCAGATACTCGTCCACCCATGCTTGACAGAACTAACTATGACTCATGGGCTCAACGAATTAGGTTGTATTGTCTGGGTAAGGAAAATGGAGTTAACATTCTCAAGTCAATTGATGAAGGACCGTATCAGGTTGAGACAACCAGAGACATACTTGACACTGCTGCAGATGGCTTAGTGATATTAGGACTGGACAGATCTAAAATGTATGATGAACTGACTGATAAGGAGAAGAAGAGATACGATGCAAACATCAGGGCTTCTAACATCATACTTCAGGGTTTCCCTAAGGACATTTACAAGCTGATCAATCACAACACTGAAGCTAAGGCAGTTTGGGACAATGTCAAGATGCTACTCTCGGGTTCTGAACTAACTAAGGAAGACAGAGAATCTCAACTATATGATGAATTTGAGCACTTTAAGATGAAGCCAGAAGAAAGTGTCTATGAGTATTACGTGAGATTCTACAAGCTTGTGAATGATATGAGGAATATCAAAATGACCATGCCAAATATTCAGCTGAATTCAAAGTTTGTGAACAACATGAATCCCGAATGGCATAAATTTGTCACATCTGTGAAGCTAACCAAAGGATTGAAGAACACCAACTATGAGCAACTGTATGTATTCCTTCTTCAGAATGAGAGACATGCTATGTTTGAATGAAGGATTCTTGAACAGTTCAAATCTAAGCAGGGAGAAACTAGTTCGTCAAATGACTCTACAGCTTTTTACACCAATGTTAAAATTACCACCAAAGCTTCTCAAGTCATACCCATGGGTAATGGTAATTACAAGCTCATCCCTGATCCAGCATATAAACCTCCTGACCCAAACACATTCATGGAAAACTTCATCAATCAACTATCTCTCATGGTTAGTCAAAACATGAACTCTCTCCCACACACTAACAATAACCTCAGAACAACATCCAATCCACACAATCAAGCTACTATCAGAGATGGGAAGGTTATGGTGCAACCAGTTCATGAAAGGCAGTATGAACATGGAAGAGGTGGAGTTGGTAGAGGATATGTGGCAAATCAGAATCGTGGAAGGAATCAAAATCAAGGTCAAGCTAAGCCAATTAAGTGCTACAACTGTGGTGGTGATGGACACATAGCAAGGAACTGCACTTCTCCAAAACGCCCTCAAAATTCAGAATACTTCAAAGACAAGATGCTACTGGTGCAAGCTCAGGATAATTGAGCTGTTTTGGATGAAGAGGAATTACTGTTTCTTGCTGAGGGTAATGCCAAGACATATGATGCAGATGTTGATGAGCAGCCAATTCAGGAGATAGGTCATAATCATCAGAATGCCTTTCAAGTTGCAGACTGTGATGCATACGACTCTGACGTCGATGATGAACCTACTGCACAGACAATTTTCATGGCAAGCATTTCTCCAATGGTCTCTCCAAAGGTCTCATCATCACAGCAAGCTGGTCCATCCAAATAATCAATCATCTCAGAGGTATTAAAACTATATGATGATGTTGATCTGCAAAAGATACATGATAAAGTGCAATCACAGGAAACTTGTGACTTAGATATTGCTAATATGGGTAATAATAATATTGTCCCATATGATCAATATGTGATCCAAAGTGAGAATGTGATTGAACCAAGTGATATATCTTCGGCAGTCAATGATGACTATGTTTTTTATGAATACACTGCATGTGCCCCTGATGATTCTATCATTTCTGAACTGAATGCCTATAAAGAACAAGTTGATATTTATGAACAGCGTGCTAAGTTTAAGCTAACTACCCGTGAGCAGGAAATGGACGACCAAATGCGTACAAATATTAGAAAAAGTAATTTTAGAGAAGAAGTGTTAAAACAAGAGTTAAATTCCTTACAAGAAAAGCTTTCTAAAACTGTTATGCAAAAGCAAAAGCTTCAAGATAATGTTAAAGTGCTTAAACAAGAATTCAGTGCTAAGGAATCAAAACTTTTTAATGATTTTTCTAATCTAAAAACTTTGAAAAACAAGCTTGAAAATAAGTTGTACGTACAAGGGAATACCATTCAGACTGCTCACATGATCACTAAGCATAGAGTTCTCAACGATAAGCATAGTATTCCCATTGTAGAGAAACCTAATCCTGAGTATGGTAAGATAGCAAAAGCTGCTCAAAATGTGATCTATGATGGTAATGAAATCCTTAAGCCTAGGCAGAAACCTAGTTGCGCTGAGTGCAAGGAAGAGGATAGAAAACTAGATGATGCATCTAGGGAGAAAATGGATAAGAAGCTTAACGATCCTGCGTGTAAAAAGAATAACATAACTATCAAACCCCATGATTACACTAAAGGAAAATTGGATCTCCCTGAACATGTTTAAGCCTCAAACTCAATTAACCCCAGAACAGATCTTTTGGAAGAAAGATATGGATAAGCTAAAAGTTAATGTACTTGTTGAAACAAACACTCCCCTTAGGAAAATGCCTGCAGCTACTGTGTATCTTCCAAATACACCAATGCATCTAGTTCCTAGATCGATTTCCACTAATAGCAAAACCTTAATCAGCCTGTATGTTGTTTATCAACTATTCGTTGATTTTGAGAAGACATGTAAGAAGAGAATCACACCTACAGGGATAACTAAGGGGGAAAGGGGTTTTGAGCAAACTAAAGAATGTTATTTAACTGAGGTCATGCCTTTCTTTAAACAATTAAAAGGTCAATTTGAGAATCTTCAAAAAGGGATAAATTCAGATATTAAAGAAATGGAAAAGGAATTTAATGCAATGATAGTTGAGGTCAATGATTATGAACAGGAACTCAAATATAATGAAGTTGAAAGGAAGAACTTGCATATCAAAAATGAGAATTTGATTTCGAGTTGTGTTGCTCAAGATGTGTTTTATACTGTTACTAAGCACTCTATTACTACGACCCGAGTTCGAAACCCTAAAGTTCTCTCTCCCTATAGGGGATTTCCGGCCGCCACCCTTCTATCTTTTCCGGCCAAAAACTCCATGCTGATACGTCCTCTCTACCCTTGTTTGGGTATGCAATACGGGTTATCAGTTATGGAATTCTCTTAAGGGTTGCTGGCTTTGTTTTTATTCGTTTACCTTTTTATATGGCGTCTAATTGTACTTAATCGATTTCACCTCCATGTACGATTTTATTTTTAAACCTTTTAATTGTTTAATATTTCTACACATTTTTAGATCATGGGTCGGTGTATTTAATTTCCATTTATCTTGAATCGCTTTACATATCAATCATGGGTCGGTTCTGTTCCATCTATTTCCATATCTTTAATGTTTTATTGGCTGCATAAGAGTATGTGCAATCCGAATCTGCTCCATCAATTTACATATCAATCATGGGTCGGTTGTATTTATTCGTGGGTCGGTGGTGTTAATATGTTGCATGAGTGCCGAACATAACGAGTGCATGTAAATCCTTTTTTAAGGGTTTGTGTTGGAGGATTTTTGGTAACCCTCGTTAGGATTTATGTATTTTTTGCGTGTTCCTGTTTGGATTGAGGTCTATGGTATGTGGGTGAAGAGAGAGATGCATGTTCATGGTTCTTAGGGTTTGATCTAAACTCTAGTTCGTGATTGTTGGCTTGTTTTGTTCGCCGGTTTTTGGTACCGATCGATTGCAAGTGAGGGTCTCGGCATGTTAATCATATTGATTTGTTTGTCGATTGTCTCGGGTAAGTTAGGGTTGTTTTCAACCTTATTCAAGTCTATGGTGATTCTGCTCGTATTAGATTCTCTTGGCTGCTTGGTGCTTCGAATCATATGTTTTTAATCATGTCAAGATCATTTATGTTGCTCGGATCCTATAGTGGTTGTAAGTTAGGGTGTGTAAAACCCTAGTTTTTGGCTATGGCAGGCTGATTTAGGTACGCATGTTTTGGATTATTTTTACGACACGTTTTTATGCGTCGCTTCTATAATCAGCTTGTGTGCTTGCATGTGGATGTTTGTCTTGATGCAATGGATGTATGGTATGATATCATAGACTGGTTATGTACTTTCTAGTTATCATTGGGTCATGTGACATCACTATTAGAGGTTAGGGTTTGGTTAACCCTATGTATTGTTTCCTGATGGGTCCGTAATGCATAGTTCCATTTTTTGAGTGTGATCTTGCTGGAATTTGTGGCTTGTGTCTTGTTGCTGAGTGGGGGATCAAGATACAAACCATACAATGTTTATTTGGTTGCTAAGTTTGGGCTCGGTGGGAGCTTGATTCTTGGCTTTTATGAGCTTCTTTTAGACCTGTGGTGTTGTGGTGGTCATTATTCTTACGTGTAGGTCTTAAAAGGATGTTGTTGCTGTAAGTTAGGGTTCGACAACCCTATTTTATGTCTATGGTTGATCAAGATACACTGGGTTACATTGTAAGCTAGAGGTTCATCCTCTTGGAACTTATAGCAGATGAGGTATTGGATCAAGTCGTAGTGTGGATGTGTTTGTTATGGACGTGGATGCTTTGGTCCTTTTCGGATCAATGGGGGTTTGTTGTAGTTTTTTGGTGTGGATTGGTGCTGTTTTTCTAGCACTACCATGGCTAAGGCTCCATCGATGATGGTTATGGAAATTTATGATGACTTTTGAAGAATAAAGAGTACTTGTTTTAATTTGTAATCTTATAGTCGTTGTAGTTTTTTATGTTCATTTATTAGTTATAAGAGTGGAGTGTCACTCTTATATAGTGGTTATTTGTTTGTGTCCTACGGGACTGAGATGAGGGATTCACCCTCATCCTTTGTACTTCAATGTTTTTGGTGTAATGCATTTTACCAGGGTGAAAAATCCCTTTTACCCAAAAAATAAGCACTCTATTACTGCTTCTCGATTTCATGAATTATCTATTGCATTGAAAGTTTCTCATGATCGTGTCATTGAGCTTGAAAATAAAAACTCAGAACTAAATGAGAAAATTGATCAGGATGATCACGATAATTTGGTAAAAGATCTTTCTAAACTAGAACTTGAACATTTTTGTTGGGAATTATACGTTTGAGTTGATAAGACAAAAAGAATGAAACAAGAGGGACTTAATACGACAAGAAGGAAACCTACAAAAAGATGGAAGGACTTGCTTGCAAAAGAAGTTTTATTTATTAGTCCTTTGTAGTATTTTGTAAACCCTAATCCTCTAGTATATAAAGAGGACATAGGTGTAGGTTTTAAATACAAGTCTTCCAAGATGTAGTCGACTTAAAGGTGTGTGTGTGTGTCCTAGGCGTATAGTCTTGTAAACGCCTAGGTGACTAGATTAGTTAGTTAGTGTTAGATCAAGTCTACTGAAATTCCATGATGCTAAAGATGCAAAGCAACTCTGGGCTGCTCTCAAGACTAGATTTGGAGGGAATGAAGCTTCTAAGAAGATGCACAGAAATCTGCTGAAGCAACAGTTTGAAACTTTCACTATAGGTGAAAGAGAGAGTCTTGATATTGCATATGATAGATTTCAAAATCTCCTCAACATGTTGGAGTTATACAAGGCAGAAGTATCAGTTGAAGATGCTAATCTGAAGTTTCTAAGGAGTTTGCCATCCACATGGCATGTGATAGCTACAATGATCAGAGGTCAACCAGGTTTGGATGTTATGGACTTTGATGATCTCTACAATCATCTAAAGGTGTATGAGCATGAGATGAATGGTCAAACAAGTTCTAAGTCTCACAGTATTGCTTTTCTATCATCTGAAAAGAGGGGCAGTACTACTACCAAAAGTACTGCTTCTCCTACTCAAAGTACTATGACTCAAAGTACTGTCTCGTATGCTGCTCCCATCCATGCTCAGCAAACCCCACCACCTACTACTATGCACTCATATGAAGTTGTGTGCTCCTTCTTTGCACAGCAAGCTAGTTTACATGTAGTTTATGAAGAAGATCTCTCCTAGATTGACGAGGATGCTTTAGAAGAAATTGATATCAGGTGGCAAGTTACTTTGATCACTGCAAGGATCAAGAAGTACATGAAGAAAACAGGAAAGAGCATTGACTTCAAACCAAAACAGGTAATCACTTTTGACAAATCCAAAATTGAATGCTTCAATTGTCAAAAGACTGGACACTTTGCAAGGGAGTGCAGGTTTGCTAAGTATCAAGCAAACAGGATGACTGAGAAACCAAAGTTGGAGCTAAAAGAAATCCCTATTACTGAAACAAAGGCTTTGGTCGCTCAAGAGAATTTATCAGAGGTTGACTGGAGTGAAGAATTTGATGATGAAACAGTGACTTATTGTATGGTAGCAGTGGAAGAAGTAGTTGAAGATTCAGTGGAAGAATTGGACTGGAGTACTGCTTTTGATGAGGAACCTGAACATGCTGCTTTGGAATCCAGAGATTGTCTAGGAGGATTTGATTGGAGCTTGGAGTGTGAAGATGAACCTGTACTACTTGCAATGGTAGCTACTTCACCAAGTTCATCCCCTATCTTTGAGGTATGCTCAAATTGTCATGATTTCTATAAAAAAACTGCTAAATAGTTATGTGATTGAAAGAGATAATTATGTTAAGGCTAGGTCTGAGGTAGCAGGTTATCAAACAACCTTAGAGTCAATGGAAGCCAAAATATTAACACATGAAAATAATGAAATGGCTTGGGCTGAAAAATATGAACAACAGCATTATTATTATTATTTTTTTTTTTTGGTAAAGGGGAGTAATCCTGCACCCTGGTAAAGTATATTAACCAAAAAACAATGAAGTACAATGGATGAGAGTGAGTCCCTCATCTCAGTCCCTTAGGACACGACCAAACCACTATATAAGAATGACAGGCCATTCTTATAACTTACAAATCCAAATAACTAACAATGACTAAAATTAAAAATACAATACATCACAACTCAAATAAACACTTGAGTCTTCTTCGTCATCTTAGCGATCCAGATCTTGTACATGAAGAAACCCATAACCAAGTTACCCCAACTTCCAAGTGCATAATCCAAACCAAATCCATTTGCGACTTCTATTACCAGTTAAAACCAACTTCCAACTTCCATTTGCGCCCCTAATCCGCCTCTCTATTGTTCTTGTAATGATATGCAATCGGATCTAAGGGTAGTAATCATCTGGGAAGGGGTGTGTTTCTTGTTTTTCATTCATTATCTTCTGATTTCGTTCCTTTTTTCTAAACCCTAATCGATTTTCATTATAGTCGGTTTTGTAATCCATTCACTTAGTTTCGGAAAAAAAAACCCTAATTCTCTCTCCCCTAGGGGCGAAATCCGGCCACCCCTTCCCCCACCTCCCAATCGCATAAAACTGCCCCTAATCCGCCTCTCTATTGTTCTTGTAATGATATGCAATCGGATCTAAGGGTAGTAATCATCTGGGAAGGGGTGTGTTTCTTGTTTTTCATTCATTATCTTCTGATTTCGTTCCTTTTTTCTAAACCCTAATCGATTTTCATTATAGTCGGTTTTGTAATCGATATCCTTATTAGGGTTTAGGTTGGATTGGTATACCCTTAACGAGTTCTTGGCTTCTTATAATCGTTATTCATTGTAATCGCTTGTTAGGGTTTCGGTTTTGTTTGGATCGTTTTGAATCAATTGTGATTACATACATAACTATCGATCCTTATTGTCATTATACTAATCGACTTTACATTCTTATTTTAAAGGGTCGATTGGTATATGGATTTGTGCTTAATGCTTATAAAACCTTTTTTAGGTTTTTATTATACCGATGGGAAGTAACTCGTTTCGAGTTTTGGTATTCTGGATGTATACCCCTCGTTAGGGTATTGATGAAGGGCTGATCGTTCTTGTGATGAAGGTTGTTATGATTATGTGGGTTTGGGAGAGTGTGATGTTCTACGTGGGTAGATGTTTTGCTGCACTTGGAAGTTAAGTTTAGGGTTCTTATTCAAAAACTCCTTAGATCGTTTGGTTGTGATTTGGTCTTGCACGTGTACATGTTTGGTTGACATTCGATCTACTTGTTAGGGTTTTACCACCCTTGGTTCGTTGCAGTGTGGCTTTGATCATTCTGTTATTGGTCCGTTATTTTTGATGGGGTGATCTTAGCATGTACTTTGCATGTTCGTTGTTCGCAACATGGTTGTTAGGGTTTTCTATAACCCTATGTTTATTCATTGGTTAATTAGGTCTTTTGCAGCTGTTTTAATTCATAATCAAAGGCTGTTGATATTGACTTATTACTGATGAGTGCACTTTTCATGGTGATTACATTGGTGTTTTGACATGTTGAAGAATGCTTGGATGTTTACGTGGATTCTTCATGGAAGTTAAGTGGACTACAATAGTGATATAGAAGGCTCAAGTATTTGCTTGAGTAGTATTGTTAATTTTTATGTACTTGTGTCATTATTGGTAGGTTCATTTTATTGTTAGTTATAGGAATGGTTGTCATTCTTATATTCGAGTCTGTAAGTGTCCTATGGGACTGAGATGAGGGAAATCACCCTCATCCTTTGTACTTCAACATTTTTTGGTGTAATGCATTTACCGGGGTGATTTAACCCTTTTACCCAAAAAAAAAATACGGCTTATTTTTATTAACACATCCGATTAGTGACAAGTGCTAGTCGAGTACTACCCGAGTGCACATGGCTCGTCACTTGGTGGTTTTGGATTTATCCAGGAAATAAACCAAACCAGAGCTTCTCGACTAGAGGTATTCTCACAGTCGAGGGATCACTAAGATGGGTCAGGAACCTGATCTTAAAGAAACTGCTAGGACATAAGTCAGGAAAACAAGTCGAAGCCAACTAAGCCGATTATAACAAATTGCTTTTCATTATTTCAGTTTTTATTTTATTTTCTTTGTGTCTTTTGTCTTTGACAGCCACGAACAACAACAAAAACAACAGGAGTTAATCCATTTTATCAGTTTCGAAAAAATATAGAGATAACGAATCCCATCCTTTACTTCCAACAACACCATTATCAATTACTTGAACATGAATCAATATTTCTTAATTATTCGGTATGAACAAAAGTTTATCAATTCGAATTTAGACAAATGACATTACAACTCAACGGATTCAAAAGAATTAAATAACAATAATCATGTTCTTACAAAATAGATGAATACTGAAAGTAACGAGCTCAATTGGAGGAGTTTCGGGACGGATTGGGACAATTAACCTCTTGGGAAAGCCTTCATATGCATCCAATTGCAAAACCCCCAAGCTAGTTTTTGAAACCCCTTTGATTTGAAGAAACCCTAATTTCGCATGAGCCCTAATTGAAATGGTGTTTGTGTGGAACTTGAATATGACCTGTGACTCTTGTTCCTTATTTATAGATACATGAAAGTATTGTCTTGGTTCTCCTTTCTTGACCTCAAGTTTGGTTGATTGCTTCTCTTGGCACACATCTCTTTCCACAGCTGCGTCTCGTGATGTCTAGGGTAGTAGGGAGAACGAATTTGGTATGTTGGAGTGATGGCTTTTAGAAGTTGACTCTCAAAGGAAGAAGAATTATCTACTTTTATGTTTGTTTTTCTGGTTTGTGTCGACAAGAGATAGAGAGAAGGGAACAGATGAAAGAAAAACGTGGGAGAGAGAAGGATAGGAGTTATCTCTTTTGTTTTATTATACAAACAGTACAATCGGTACCCCGTGTTTTGTCGAATCCTCGAGTAAACGTACCTTCCCGGTACCCGAGAAATATAGAAATTATATTTTTGGAAACGGTTTCTTAAACGTAATAATATGACATTTTTATTATGTTGTCATTTGATTATAACTGTTTGCCGTTATTTAATTGGTGTCGGTATGCGTGCAGTGCCGTGACTTTCTAAATTTACGAGATAACCTCTCGTTTTCTTTCGTAAATTATCATTGAATGATCAAATGTATATATTACTTATCTCGGTATTTATTTTTAAATCTTGTATGCTACTGCGCTGCAGTATGCGGAATAACTTCTCGAAACAATGGATTAAGCTTATATATGCTTAAATTTTAACTTGGACAATAATAAATTCCACATTTATTATACAGATACTTAGTGGATAAGTATCGTGCGTGCGGTGACTTATTTTCAAAGAAACGAGATGACCTTTCATTTTTTTTTTAAATCTAAATATTGACATCTGTCAGAAATTAACCAATTTAAATTTTCTGACGTGATAAATATTATAAATCCGAAATTTTACGGGTTGTTATATAAATGACCCCCTAAAAACGTATGTTTTAAATCCTTATCAACGGGGACGGTACTCACTTTATTTATGTGACGCTAGACGAAAATTTACCACTCCCGGATAGTCACCCACAATGGGGGGCGTACATATATGGAGACGCATCCGCATGGGCAACTCTATATTCCGATCGACAACGCATGTATACTGAAATTATTGGGAATAGAAGAAGACAAGTATAGTAAATGATTACTGATTTATGTTGTAAATAATTATATCGACAAAACATAGTAAATGATTACTAATTTATGTTGTAAATAACTTTTTTGTGCTGACACCGACAAAACATAGTAAATGATTAAAAATTTATTTAAATTAATAATAACATTACTGATTTATGTTGTAAATAATTATACAAATTCTCTGGCCAGATGGAACGAAAAAATCCTTTCTTGTGTAATTGCCGGTGAGGATTCATTATAGAAAGGACATCCTGTAAGCGTGCTAGTTTGGTTCAACAATATTATGCATGTACTTTTTCAAAGGTAAATAATTATACGTTTGCTTATTGATAAGGTTTTAAAATGTACCTTTTGAGGGGTCGTTTAAGCCCTTATTTGTTTACTTTTGTATCCGTTATTACTTAATATCGTTCCTTTTCACTTTTTAGGTATCTTGAAGGCAAAATGCTGGAATGACACTTATTCGGACGAAAAGGCGCGAATATACGAAGAAAATGGCCAAAGTCAATAATCGAGACACTCAGGCTGCTGGAACTGAAGGGGACGTCGTCAGGTGTTATCTGCGACGCCGTCGCATCACTTTTGTGACGGCTCAGTAGCCAAATTGCTTATTTACAAGTGACGGTGTCAGGCTTTAAAAGAGTAGGTCGTCGCAACTCAGACGGCCTAGATTCGATCCAGACGGAGTCAGAGACTGAAGGGGACGGCGTCACAAGCATAAGGTGACGCCGTCGCAAGACTAACGTGGCCAAGACGAAATCCTAATAACGGCGACCCGACGGCGTCACAAATCAAAGGGTGACGTCGTCGCATATGTAATCTTATATATAGAATCCGAATTTTTTAGTTATCAGTGTGTAGTCTTTTGGAGTAAAAACCTAAACCGAACCAAGGCTGTCTTGTACAGTATTTTAGGGTTCTAAACCCTATCTAACATCAAGATAAGTGTTTTACTTCATTAATTTAATTATATCTTCAATTACTTGTGTGTATGCTTGCATGTTCTCCATGTCCGGCTAATTTACTTGTGTGTTTGCTTAGGGAATATGAAACTTAATTATTGAATATTGATTGGTTGTCTCTTATCTTAATTGTTAATGATCTAGTAATGCGATAGGTCATCCGTTGTGTAGTTAATGCTTGATTAATCTTTGTGAACCTTAGTTTATAACACCTAGAGTTGTTGTAGGCTAAACCATCCGAAGAGTACCTTAGAGTTAAAGTTTATAAATCCTAGAGACTTTGTAGGCCGATAACCTTTGGTAGTTTTAAAGAGTTAGGGATAAACGCATACTCTACGACCTTAGACACACAACGCGATTAAGAATAAGGACGTGACAATTCAACCATCAATAGGAGATAATTAAGGAGTAATAAAACCTAAGTAAACACATCTTTAAACCATCATACGAGCACACAATAATTAGACATAGACTACCCTCACCTTAGTTAATTAGATAATCAGATAAGTAGAGTAATCGGTAGAAATACCAACCCCCAAATCCAAACCCCGAGATTCGTACCTTTCCATTTCCTAAAAACATAAAAAAAGATAAAAAATAATCTTCCTCAACCCCAACCTTAGCGTAGTAACTTCTCACTAGCATTCCTATACCCCTAGAGAACGATATTAATTCCCGTGGCTTACCCTAATACTACACTACAATGATTAGGTTCACTGCCTAGGGTGTTGAAAAACTTGCTCGACGAAAAGGAAGTTACTTTGACCCTGAACGCGCTGCGTAAGAATATCAAGTTTTTGGCGCCGCTGCCGGGGAATAGAATAGCTAGTTAGGAGTCCACCTCATTTAGGTTTCTTTGCTTGATTCCTATCAAGTAAATTTTTCTTATTTTTAGCTTCCTCGTAGTCTATCCCCCTTATTCGTGACCTTTGTTCGTAACCCCATCACTTTTCATCATGGAAGGTGATAACCAACCACCATTCATCAACCTACCACCAACTGACCCGCCAAGAGCCCGTACTCTTGGTGAATACTCGAGACCAAGCTACCTCGGCTATAGGAACACCATTGAGCTTCCCGACCAAGCCCAAACTACGGCCCTGCGATCCGACAATCCGGTTGGTGCAAAACGGATGTGCATTCCATGGACTTCGTTTCGAAGATCCTAATCAACATCTTAAGGATTTCCTTAAGATTGTCGATTCCATCGACCTCGATGCTACTACTCGGGAGACCACACGTCTGCGTCTCTTCCAATTCTCTCTACGGGACCAAGCTAGTAATTGGCTTGAGCGACTTCCCGCCGGCTCCATCTCAAGTTGGGATGATCTTAAAAAAAAACCCTAAAAGTTCTCTCTAGGTGGCGACTTTTTTCCCTTCCTCCTCCAATTCGTTTTTTCATCTTTTCTGCCCTAAAACCTCTGATTCTTGGATCGAATTGATTATCCTAGTGTTTAAACATTGTGTTTAACATTGGTTTACTCAATTCCTTGCTTGTTTTTTAGGTTTTTAGTTCAGATCTGGTGTAATCGTTTCTTTAGGGTTTTAAGACGCCATTATCTATCTTAAATCGATCCTATAACTGATTTAAATCGATCCTATATATAATTGATTGTTCTGATTTGGATTTGTTTGGTTTATCACTCCTTATTGGTCTGGTTTTTAGTGTTTTATGCGATTAAACCATGGGAGAAGGTTAGTTGCTGGTTCGTGGTGGTTTAAACCCTAACTTTCAGTTAGGGTTTTATTGTACGACGCTAGGGTTTTCTGCTTGTGTTTGTCGTAATATTGGGATTGTTTGTGGGTTTTTAGAGAGATGGAGAAGGGTTTTCTTGACAAAGATGGGTTTTCGATGAAGGATTCAAAAATTGCCACCAACTTGGCCGATCAAGTTGACACGAAACCGTATAATAGAGTTGATATTCAGGCGTTGGAAGCTAGGTTTAAACGTCTCAAAGGTGAACGTGGTTTTGAGGGTGAAAATGCTGATCCGAAGTTGCGTAATGATACTAGGGTTGTTCTAAACCCTAGCACACATGATACTCATTCCGATTCTGTGTGGGGTACTACTAATCTGGATAAAACAAATTTTAGTGATACGTTTGTGGGTGGATCTGATTCGGGCACTAAAGTTGATGATGTGGTGAATTCTGGTCCTAACGAGGTGAATACTTTTACTTCAGGTCCTAACGTGGTGAATGCATCTACTTCAGGTCCTAATGTGATTAGTTGTGATAATAACGAAGTGAGGTCATTTGCTAAGGTTTTAAATCTGGAACGTGTCTCTAGGAAAGTTAATTTTCGTGCCTTGGTGAATGAGACACGTATTGAAAATCATGATACGGTGCTTCCAAAGGCTGCTATGGAGGGTGTATTCAAGCGGTATGAAAATACACTTGTTGGCTTCTTTGTTGGCAAGAATGTTGCTTTTCATTTGGTTAAGAACTACGTCTCCAACACGTGGGGTAAGTTTGGTTTTCAGAAACTAATGAAGAATGATGATGGTGTTTTCCTCTTTAAATTCGCTTCTAAAGAGGGTGTTGAGAATGTTCTTCAACGGGGCCCTTGGATTATTCGCAATTCTCCTCTCATTCTCACTAAATGGACTCCTGATGTGCTATTGTCTAAAAGTGAGGTAACTAGAGTTCCCGTTTGGATTAAATTGCATAATGTGCCATTACTTGCATATTCGGAAGATGGGTTGAGCTTAATTGCTACTCAAGTGGGTAAGCCGATTATGTTAGATGCTTTTACTAGTTCCATGTGTGTTGATTCATGGGGTCGTATTAGTTTTGCACGTGCTCTTGTGGAATTATCATCTGATGTCGAGCTTAAACATGTGGTGACTATGGCGATCCCTAATAAGGAGGATAGTGGCTTTACTACGGCAAGTATAAAGGTGGAATATGAATGGAAGCCGCCACACTGTGTGGAATGTAAAGTGTTTGGGCATGATAATGCTTGTTGTCCTAAGAGTATTAAGGAGAATAATGATGTTCCCCTCACCTCTAATGTGGATGAACCTGATGATGGTTTTAAGGTGGTGCAGAATCGGAAAGCCAAACCTAAAGGTACGAAGATGACTGGTGGTATTAATATGGGTAAGGGTCCTAGATTTGCACCTAGGAAGCAGGTATATGTTGCTAAGATGAAGACACCGGCAGCTGCTAGTGGTATTGCTAAAGATACTCCTATTACTACGTCAAACTCTTTTGGGACTCTTGAGGTGGAAGATGACTCGGGCATCCCAAGTATTGTGGCTGATTCTACTAAAACGGTGAAGACTGGGAAGTCTTCTGGTACTACTAAGGAAGCAGGTATTGATGGATCTCGGGGGAAGGACTCTCGTAATATTGGTGAGGCATCTAAGCCTTCGGAGACTGGGACTTCTTCTGCTACCAAGGTAAGTAATCCGTTTTCTAAAGTTGGGAATGTGACCTGTTCAGACAGTGAAGATGAGGTTTTGGAAACAGACAACCCTATGGCTTCATATTTGGCTTCTGGGGGTGGTGGGGGTTTTGATCTTGAAGATTTTGAGGATTATGCTGATCAAGTCTACGATCTACCGAGGCACTTGGAGGATATGTGTGACATGTATGATGTTAGTCTCTTAGGTCGTGGTAGGAAGTAAAATTGGTTGTTTGGTAGTTCTTAAGATTGGCATGTCTTTCTTATGTTATTTATTTGGTAAAGTGCACTTTTAGTGTGTGTTTGTTGCCCATGTAACGGGCCGAGGTGAGAGATTCACTCTCATCCGTTGTACTTAAACTTTTTTGGTTAATATATTTACCAGGGTGCAGGATTACTCCCCTTTACCCAAAAAAAAAGTTGGGATGATCTCACCTCTCGCTTCCTTGCTCAATTTTTCCCACCGGGGAGAACCACTAAGCTTAGGAATCTCTCTATGAAGCATGGACTCGATTCAAGGACTTACTTCATAAATTCCCTCATCACGGCATTGATCTTTGGCTCCAAGTCCAACTCTTCTATGATCATGTCAACTTCCCCACCAAGCGATCCATTGACCAAGCGACCGGTGAAAAACTTAGTGATCTCACCGCGGAAGAATCATGGGGTATAATAGAGGACCTTTCTCTCTATGACAACGAAAGTTGGAATGACCCCCGTGAGTTGCCCAAAACCGTTAAGGCAATCTCCTTGCCTCCCATTGACTCACAACCTTCCGACCGTAGGATGCTCGAACTTGAAGATCAAGTTAAATTCCTAATGAGCTCCTACGAAAATCTTAAGTCTTCACGCCATGTGAACAAAGTTTCTTCCTCGTGTGAGCCGTGTAGTGATCCTCATAACACGCGCACTTGCACCCGATTCCCCGAACTACAACACCCGGACCTAGGAATTTTAATGGGGACAAACCAAAGAATTCACTTCCAATGATTTCTCATGGCCCCCATCTCACGGCCCTAACCAACAAAACATTGAAGGGATGTTGCAACACCTAGTCGCATCCCAAGAAGCTCAAATAGCTAAGCTCTCGGACTGTTTTAACCAACAACAAGCCGAGATGGATAGGAAGATAGATAACCTCTTGAAAGCCATGACCAATAGTGATAGGAAGGTTAATGCTATCTCAACTCCCGAGCCTTCCGGTGTAGAGATTAAGGACCCAAGTAAGTTAGCTAAGCACGTTCAATTCGTCAATACTATCGCTTTAGTGGAACCTAATAGAACAAATGACGAAGCGAACCATGAGACGATACTTGAGGTTAGTGAAACACCGATGAATGAAATAACCGAGGAAGTAGATGAAGTAGACAATGACTATTTCAATAAATTTCCTACGGAAGAAGAACTATCTCGCCACCCTCACTTAGTGCGTGACCTCCGTCACATGTATGTTAGGAAGAGCCCTAGGATCAAGTTTGGAAACCTTGGAATCTTAACATACCATGTTGCATAGGACACCTTTTTGTGGCAAAGGCCTACATTGACCGCAAGTCTCCAATACACATCATGACTAGCACCTACTATAATTAGGTAATTAAGAAGCCTATCCCAACTAGGCAAGATCCCGATAATCCTAGGGTTAGTTGTAATTTTCTTGGTAGCATTAAGGGATTGCCCGTCTATGTAGGTGGTTTCACATTTCCTACGGAATTCATAATTGTGGATGATATTAGTACGGCCATAAATCCTAGCTTGTCCCACGTTATTCTAGGAAAACCTTTCACAGAAAACACCGGGATGACTTATGATCCCTCATTAGGAATAGTGCGATTCAAGGATGAGACCGATGATGTAGCTTACCAAATGCCGTTTAAGATTGAGAAGTTTTCATCACTCTCCAATGATGAAAAGGAACTTAAACTATCGGTCTATTATAGGAATGAGGAGGATAAGGAGAAAGGAGTAGATTATGTTATGGCCAAGATTTTCGGATTCTATAAGGATTGCTTGAACTTAGGACCGGAATATAGAACCGATTGGGGAGAGGACGACCTCTTAGAAAGGTGCATCATAGGGCACTTTTACAACATGGAATCCCCCAATAGAGACCGTCATAAGGAAGAAGGTGACGGTAATAAAATCACGTAAGGGCACGACTACGAGTCTAGCTACAAGACTCATAAATAAAGAAAAGCGCTTTGTGGGAGGCAACCCATGCTTAATTGTTTGCTTGTTTGTGTCATATATCTTTTTATTGATTGTTTATTCTCATGTTTAAATTTGTAAAAATACTTTATTTTGTTTTTAACCTCGTCTTAATTACATATAAAGGTATTTTACATAAAGGATAAGTGTAGGGAGGATTACACACGTTTTCAAAAGAAACGTAAACATGAGAATTTCAATTAATTAAAAGATATACATGTGTGTTTGTTCGAGTCAAATGCTTGTATCGAGTCATAATGGATGTTTTGCAGGAAATTTTTCCAGATTCTAAGGATGTAAATTTTCCAGAATTTTTTCCAGAAAATCGCAGACCAGTTTTTGTCAGGATAACCTGATGGCGTCAGGATCGCAACCTGACGGCGTCAGGAAGGAGCAAAAACAACTGATTACTTTTTCTCGTTTTCTGAGCTGCTTAAATTTTTTGGAATTTTCCAAGTCTTAATTTTCCAGAAATTCTGTAAACATCCATTCCACAAGCATTATATCCTAGTTTAGTAGAGTCTTATATATATTATTACCGCTGATTTTACGCGAAGGTTTCTTTTGTTTTCTTCAAGTGTGCAGGTTTAATTTATCAAGAAGAAAATACATAAGATGAGAAGGAGCTTTTCACGCAAACGTTCTTCTTGAAGAAAGATGTAACCACCACTTTACACGGATCCTACCGAGCTAATCAGGGGAGTACTAGTTTCTTTCATCTTTTATTACCTTCCATTATCATAACTTTGATACTTTCGGGGAACATTGGGGACAATGTTCAGTTTAAGTGTAGGGAGGGAAAATAAAACGGGAACTTTGAAACTATGCTTATCCTTGATTATTTGCTTTGTCCAATTGCATTTGTGTAATAAACCATGAGAAAATGTCGGTTAGGGTAATTTTGGCACCAAATTTAAAATTTTTCATGACATGTAGGAGTGGGCCATTAGTCTTAATAAAGTGTCTCATGGATAGGAAGTTATATGACTAGCACAAAAAAAAACCCTTTACCACTTAAATTCCACCATAAATGTGAGGATCACCCTTAGATTAGTAGGAATTAAAGCATTCATCTTTAATGCTTAGTGTGTGAACCGGTAGTATAATAGATTCTAGAACTTGTTTTGTGATGCATCCCGAGATCGCTAGTAAGACTACACTTGTGTAGTTAGGAATAACTAAATGATAAGAGGCATTAGGATAACCCTTGTTTGATACCCGTAATACAATTACTTCTTCCACATCGGTTGAGTAATTCCCCCACACCCTTGCGTTGTACTCATCTTTAGTACACGATACCCCTAGTTAACCCCTCAGAGCCTATCCTTTTCGCGGTTCTCGTGATGTTTCGGTTTTCTGGAATATCAATGAAGAGCATTGTTTACACCCCACCCCCAAATGTACACTCAAATCGCCTTAGCCTACCTTGTATGCACTCACTTTTAGTGCATTATTGTTATCACCCTAAACCCTTAGTTCAATTATCTTGTTGCTTGCATAAGTTGCTAAGTCGAGTCATATCCTTTGTACACAGTTTTGGGACGATTGGGACTCATGAGAAAAGTTAAAGTTTATGAAATGACAAGAATGGAACGTTAAATTCAAATTCCCTTTATTTGCGTAATAATGTACTCCAAGTGTTTTGATCTTTTCAATTCGGGTCAAATTAGTGTTAGAGAAATAAAAAGTCAAGTGTAGGGATGTGCCTATAAATCCCTATTATTTTGATGTTATCGTAGGGCTACCATCCTACATCTATCTTTAATTTATGTTTGTTTGTTTCAGTTATCTAGAGTTTAGAGTGTTGAGTCTTGGCTTAGCAACGCCATTCTTCGCATGCTTGTAACATAAAGATTTTTGACTTGCCACCACTAAATAGCCTATCCCACCAAACCCTTTGTTTCCCTACCGTAAGCCTAACCTTGCAACCCTTTAAAAGACCTCTTTGATAGTCTTTCCTAGGTGCTTACGCCAAAGCGATGGAGGTTTGATCTAGTCTCAAGCCTATGGTAATCTATGTACTAGGACCGGTTAATGAGTGTTTATCTTCCATTTCCAACTTGTTATATTCATATACACCCGAGAGATGTGAGTATCCAAACACCCCATGTGAGGTGCTAGTATGTAATTTCCGTGCTTGTTATGATTTTTGCGGGGCTTATATGTGTTGTGGATTGTTATAAACCAATGTTTCATGACCCCTAACTTATAAATTAATTGGCTAAAAGCACATTTGCTTGAGGACAAGCAAATACCAAGTGTAGGGATATTTGATAAGGTTTTAAAATGTACCTTTTTGAGGGGTCGTTTAAGCCCTTATTTGATCACTTTTGTATCCGATATTACTTAATATCGTTCCTTTTCACTTTTTAGGTTTCTTGAAGGCAAAATGCTGGAATGACACTTATTCGGACGAAAAGGCGCGAATATACGAAGAAAATGGCCAAAGTCAAGAATCGAGACACTCGAGCTGCTGGAACTGAAGGGGACGGCGTCAAGTGTTATCTGCGACGCCGTCGCATCACTTTTGTGACGGCTCAGTAGCCAAATTACTTATTTACAAGTGACGGTGTCAGGCTTTAAAAGAGTAGGTCGTCGCAACTCAAACGGCCTAGATTTGATCCAGACGGCGTCAGAGACTAAAGGGGACGGCGTAACAAGCATAAGGTGACGCCGTCGCAAGACTAACGTGGTCAAGACGAAACCCTAATAACGGCGACCCGACGGCGTCACAAATCAAAGGGTGACGCCGTCGCATATGTAATCTTATATATAGAATCCGAATTTTTTAGTTTTCAGTGTGTAGTCTTTTTTAGTAAAAACCTAAACCGAACCAAGGCTGTCTTGTACAGTATTTTAGGGTTCTAAACCCTATCTTACATCAAGATAAGTGTTTTAATTCATTAATTTAATTATGTCTTCAATTACTTTTGTGTATGCTTGCATGTTCTCCATGTCCGACTAATTTACTTTTGTGTTTGCTTAGGGAATATGAAACTTAATTATTGAATATTGATTGGTTGTCTCTTATATTAATTGTTAATGATCTAGCAATGCGATAGGTCATCCATTGTGTAGTTAATGCTTGATTAATCTTTGTGAACCTTAGTTTATAACACCTAGAGTTGTTGTAGGCTAAACCATCCGAAGAGTACCTTAGAGTTAAAGTTTATAAGTCCTAGAGAGTTTGTAGGCGATAACCTTTGGTAGTTTCAAAGTGTTAGGGATAAACGCATACCCTACGACCTTAGACACACAACGCGATTAAGAATAAGGACGTGACAATTCAACCATCAATAGGAGATAATTAAGGAGTAATAAAACCTAAGTAAACACATCTTTAAACCATCATACGAGCACACAATAATTAGACATAAACTACCCTCACCTTAGTTAATTAGATAATCAGATAAGTAGAGTAATCGGTAGAAATACCAACCCCCAAATCCAAACCCCGAGATTCGTACCTTTCCATTTCCTAAAAACATAAAAAAAGATAAAAAAATAATCTTCCTCAACCCCAACCTTAGCGTAGTAACTTCTCACTAGCATTCCTATTCCCCTAGAGAACGATATCAATTCCCGTGGCTTACCCTAATACTACACTACAACGATTAGGTTCACTGCCTAGGGTGTTGAAAAACTTGCTCGACGAAAAGGAAGTTCCTTTGACCCCGAACGCGTTGCGTAAGCGTATCACTTATTTATGTAAATATATAAATAATTTGTTCGTTAAGAATACATTTCTTATAATTTTCTTAACATGTAACAGCCAGGAACAGAGGATTATTGATGTGTGGATACTTTATGTGGAAGGATGCTTTTGAACAAAAGTACTTTAGTCAAGCATCTTCTTCAATGGAATGCTCAAACTGCGAAGCTAAAGATAATAAGATTGATATGCTAGAAACAAGAACCAAGATGTTAATGTTTCAAAAGACGATGTTGAATACAAGAATAAAAACGTTTGAGGCATCACTGGAAATGGCAAGAAATGTCGTGGATCATGCATGTCAGTCGGGTGCAATACTCCTTGAACTTATAGATGACATAAATAATCTTCATGTGTAGTAGGTGTTGTTGTTTTTAAATAATGTGTTATTATTGTTGTTGTTGTTGTTTAACTGAATAATAACATTTGTTGTTGTAGTTGTTTAATGTGTTAATGTTTAACGTGTTATTGTTGTTGCTGTTTACTTAAATAAAAACACATTAGACGAATACAAAAAATATAACAAATAAACACTACAAAAAATATAACACGAAAAACACATAAAATATAAAACTAAAAAAATAATAACTCATAATAATAAAAGAAAGAAAGAAAAAACAAAATGAAACAAAAAAAAAACAATAAAAGGACAAAACCCCCTAGTAAGAACGGTCCTCTTTGTATTTCTAAAGAGTGTTTTAATAACCTCTCCCTAATGAAATAGGGAAATGACATCTACACGGACTCCATTTAATTGCACATGGAAAACTAAAAAAAAATTACATCTATGCCCTTCTTACTTTACCCAAAGTCATCTTCATCTCCTTGAATCCCTCAAACCCACTTTCTCTCTCTAAATTGACTAATTTCCTAAACCTAACTAAAAATTCACACTTCTATCTTCGGAAAACATATTCTTCAATAATTCTAATGTTTTTCATACTTTTTGAAACTTTCCTTTACTTTTAGCAACTTGTTGTAATCCTGGAAGAAAATAAACTTTCAGCACCTGACCGCATCTCGCAACTTCTGACGGCAGCTTACTTCAATTGTTGGTTCGTGGTGCTAACCAACTGAAAACAAATGGCTGAATTTTTGTGTAAAAAAAGTTTGATTGTTTCTTCGTAAATTCTTTCACTCCCATATCTTCCCAATTTCACACTATTCCAAGATGGGTTTCATGTTACAAATTATAAGACTATTATGCATCGATGTTAGTTTCTTTTTTGTGATTTGATGAGAATTGTTATGATCCTAAATAGACAGTGAAGAAAACCATACGAACAATATATGTATTATTGTTTAAGCTAAATCCTTTGTGGTTCTCTCATGACATGTTTTAAGAAATTAAGCTTTTACACTTTTATTTATCGGGGTTTTTCTATCTTGTGTCATAGGGACACAAGATAAAAAGGAAAAAAAGTATATAAAAAGTACTCATTGTCCCACAAAAAAAGCCACAAGTACTGTTGAGTTTATGATATATAAAATATAATAAAACATAAAGACATCAAGAGTACACAGCGGAAGACTAAAGATCATAACAAATAAATTAATTAACTGAAAATATGCGTAACGTACCTCTTGCGAATGTCAAATCCCTCGAGCAAAGCAAAACAACCCTCGAGCAAAGCAAAACAAAGAAGTACAATTGGTGTAAGAATAATGTCTTACAACCACGTTCTTGTACACACGTACTATTAGCGATTCGATGCGAATGCTAGTTCTTGATCACAATAGAATAACCAAATACCTTGTTATGCTCAAGGTCACTCGTAAATCCCTTACAATGGGGATTCACTCGTCGACCAAGAATAAGAGGGAAGAAAAGAAGAAGTTTGGCCTTCTAATGAAATCAAGTGTACCAAAGGATGAATACATGGGGATGTATTTATAGCCTTATGGTAGATGTCATGTTTACTATGGTTTCCGATGTGGGATTCCATAGTTTCGGCCAAAAACAAGCCCAAAAGAAGGTTCCTAAAACCGTCTCTTGGCTTGTTTACTTTTCTTCATATCCCGTTGACATTTAACGACCAATAGTCACTTTCGATAAGTGCTTATCGCTCGTTTAGTCGTTTATTGTGAATTTAATAATTAAACATAATATTTTATATTAATTATTTAAACATCGAGTCTCATACGTAAAGTGTGCAATCCCGTGGTCACGAGTTCGAATCCGGACATTTACGTACTTGTAAATATATACATTTTCCAACAGCTCCCACTTGGATATGTTTACAAAACGTGAAATGACATTGGTTAGCGTCTAGCAACACGCCAATGCCCCCGGTACAACTCGTGTATGGTTTTCTGGAGAAAAACCAAGTTTGATGATTCATCATCATATTCATCCTTTTGTTTCTAATACCATGTTAATAAGAATATGGATCTCACTCATTTCTTAATTAACTATTCTGTTTCTCGCTTTATGTGATTGATTAAGATTACCAATTCTTCTGAACATATTCCAGAAGACCTTGGGCATGGCCATGCAAACATCTTAACAACCCTACGAGGGGCCCAGTAGTATTATACTTCAAAATAAATTTGAAGGAAACAAATCCCATTTTGACTACAAGCAGGATTCATAAATTTCGCAACACTTCTGAAAACAACCCTTATAACTACCAGTTACGTATAGCGTTAGATTGCTTCACAAAAAATGCACTACATCCATGACATATCTCTTGTATCTCAAGTCAGAGGATAAATATCCATGATATACTTAATGACAAAGATCCATAAAGTATCATCATGTGGGTGGGATAAGTCCTATACTCAATTCATTGAATATCATCTGAAATTAGTCATGCTACGCATCAATATACTTTCAAGTATATTCTAACTAATACTCAGATTTGTCTTAATTCAATATCATTCCCATGTTATTGATTGACAACGGACTATTTAGAATAACTTAAGTTATTCATGGATTTAAACATGCAAACATAGGACACAATATTATAAATGAAATTAAACGTATACCGTACTTTAATTCATTATAAATAATAATTGTTTAACATCCTTTATCCAAATACTAAATAGATCAATGCATGATAATTCTTAGTTAATGAATTTTTTTCCACAAGTCATGCAACTCATACTTGTTGACAAGGCATAATTTCAACTAACTTTGATCTATAGGAATTTTGAGAATACTTATTTCAAGAATTCAATAAGTGAATTTCTTGTATGTGTTTACACATATCTTGATATTGTCATAACATTCCATAAGGTGCGTGATAACCTGGACCACCTTTTATGACAATCATCTTTCAAAACTTTTAAGTTTTAAAGTATTCTTTATTCTTTAATGTATAATGCAACTATGCTCTTAGTTTAGCATAACTAGTCAACATGGTCATTATCAGGGATACCATGACTAGAATTGAGTGTCATCTCAATTATACCAGCATCATTGTGTACAACAATATGCTCTTTAAACATCCGTAAACTTTGAATATTTATTTGTTTGGTGTCATCCAAATCTCAAGTTTGTTGACTATGACAATTACACAACAATTGTTGTATAGAATTTGGGAGCAACTCCAGGCTGAGGAATGCAATTCTAAATCCAAACATAAATATTACAATGTTGTTAAATCATCTTGTAATCAAGCATGATACAACAACCTTATACACAACATGATGTACAAAATGAATTTTCAAGTTAGACTTTAAGATCTCATTCATATTCTATCTCGTCAAAGATATGTATTCATCATATTCTATTAGACTCATTTATTTACCGCATATGTTTATAAACATATATATTCCAAGGTTATATATTTTATTTTCCAAATCTTACAAACGAAGTTTCATTCTCAACTAAAACTTAATTTAGGTGGAATGTAGTTGCCCATACAACGTATAAGATTTAAAAAATAATACTCCCACTAGTTTTCAGGAATACTTACGAGCTATCTTATTTTAATTATTAAATCAAACATGGATTTAATTTTAAACATAAGAATCATCTCCTAGATGCATGCATATATCCATTCATGGATTCTTGCAGTTTGTACATATTCAAAGATTATTTGTATTCATAAAACTCATTTGCATTACTTATCGTCCTCGCAAAAGTAATTCCAAAACAAAGAGTTTTGATATTCATTGTCAAAATTTCACATCAATGAAACTAAGTATGACAATTATAATCTTTATACTTCTATTTAATGTATCTAGTAAAGAATATTCAATCATAGTTAATTGCTTAAGTATGATTAATATTATTATCACTAGACATGCATTAAATACGTGTACAATATTGTCCATATGATTTCTACACAAAGATTTAAACCACTAGGGTTTTCATCCTTTGAAGAAAATCATCTTCATTAAGATAAACCAAGTATCTAAAGTTGATTATCTTTATGGACAGCATCTCTACATTCATAGTATGATTGATTTTACCACAATTCAACATTTGGTAAATTCATCATTATGATTAACAGGCTTACCATGATCCTGTAACTCATATTCCTCAGCATATTAAATATATGAGATATCCTTGCGGATCTATGAATGACAATTCCATCATATTGAGGTCTATCATATACATGTTTAGCCTCATCATGATATTTGCTAGTGCATTTTAGAAGATTATGTATTTTGTAATTCAATCTTTCAAGATCTAAACAAAACTCCCACTTGCCTTTAACAATTTAAAGATTACCTTTAAATGGTTTAGCAAGTAGAGCAACAATACATTGTTCTCTTTTGGGATATTACAAAACACATTGATAGTTCCTGACATCAGTTTGTTACAACTCACTATACAAGTAGTTTAACAAATTCAGAACTTCATTATAAGACTTAATGTGATTCATCACATTCCATAAACAAATGGTGTCTTATCAATCTTCTAGGTTGGATTCTTATTGAGTATATTCAATCTATACTCAATCTACTAACCTTGATAACTTTTGGAAGAAACTATAGTTATCTTGAATCAAACATGCCAATAGATTTTGATTCTTCTAACTGAACATACCATAAAACTATGGTATTTCATTAGAATTAATATTGTAAGATAATCTAACAATATTTGAGGTAACCATCTATTCTTTGGCTTATCCTATTTACCAACAAAGTAAAACTTAATGGTACAATAGAATTACCAAGTCAATTGCATGCATTATAACACAAGTATTCTTGACCAAGTCAAAAGACATACCAGTTATAATCCCACTATACGTTATAAGTCATTGATCAACTCATTGACTTCATGCATATGTCTTAAAACATATCAAGTTAACGTCTTACTTTATATTCTAAGTCTTGTATTAAAAGACTTCATGTTTGTGACTTTACAAAATCATAAACATTTATAATTAAAGTAATTATGAACACCACCTCAGGTTTCCATTAATATTTCAAGTTAATATTTACTACATATATTTAAGTCATTCAACGAATACTTAAATTCAAAGTAGTACTAGATTACTTCATTTAATTATGTCATTCCATGAAAAGTTCAACGTAAGAAACTGCAAAATCATCCATGCTCGTTCTCACGACACGTGGATATTTTACCTTGAGCTATAATCTAGTTCACGTTCTCACGTAACATAAATTGTAACTACAAGTGTTTCTTAAATATTGAATGACATAAATATTGAAAATAAAGTAGTCTTTGTAATCATCTTGACACATGTTCTTAATAGGGCAATCATACATATTTAAATGTATACTTCCTATTAGAACGTTATTCTCTTACTTTATAGTCAAGAGAATTCATTTAAATCATATTAATATGTGTTGTACCTTGCACACAATAAAGATTTCTCCCACTTGTGCATGGAACAACATCATGTAGCAGATAAACAACACGATACACGTTCATTTATTTGATTAATATGATTTGTGTCATAGATATAACTAGTAGATATAGGACTATATTGATTTGTAAGGAAACGCACATGACAATCCTTAAAAAACATAAGTGCCTACAATTGGAAAGTAATTATCTTTGAAGATAATCTGGGTTACTACACAGGAAATAAGGCTTGTAGCTCCCACTGAATTAGAAATCAATAAAACAACTTCTTATTCAGTAATGCAACACAAATGCTCCCACTGAATCTGACAACATTGTAAGTGTTGCATAACCAGTGAAAACAACTTGCTTGCTTTTTACTTTCCTACACCTTTAAAGAACCATACGTAATCATTACTAAAGTACTAAAAGGTGTATTCTACTCAATGAATGATGGGTTATCCATCAACGTTATTAACTTGAAAAATTGGGTATGCAATTTCTTCCTTAACAGGTCTACCATCCCCATACTGGTATGTAGCACCTTTAAAGGTTAAAGTAAACCAACTAGATAAATTAAGCTAGTTTTTCTTTTACCAATTTTCACGGTAATTTGTCTAGCTTCTAATTTTGTAACTCATATACGTGTTTTCCAGTTAACCAACATTCATGTTGTTACAAATGATTCATTCACCAAATGAGGGTAATGAAATCTTTATGGAAAATAAGATGTGCAATTCATTGCTATGAGTTACATTAGAATTTAGACAATTCAAATGTTCCTATTATACCTTTCTCATTCATGAAAAGGAATAGGATTGAGTCTCATGCTTCTCCCATGGAAAAGAGACTTCGTTTGTCTTTTCGGTAAATTATTCTCGATCAAACATTTGTTTGAAAGCAGAATGGAGCAATTTACTGATCAAAGACTAAACTTTGTTTACGGTTAAATGTTGCAATTATACATTCAAAAGAATTACAAAATTCAATTTTAGTATTTTCGATAATTAACCTTTTTCAAGAAAATTAATTACCCATGGTTCATAAGCATATAACCATTTAATTTTCACTGAAAAACTAGGATCCAAATTGTCATAATCTCATCACATCAGTTGATCTGCTAGTAATGAACCTTATACAAAGTGGTAGAGCTTTTGCTCAATTGCCAATTTCAATTGCAATTCCTAGATTTATGGGATTTACATATAGCCAATTTCAATTGCCATGTAAACATGTTTTATCCCATCTTATGCCTTGAGTTGCCAGTTCTCACTACAAAACTCAATTAAGTTGTCCAACTTAAGAAACTGCAAAATCGTCCATGCCCGTTCTCACGACACGTGGACATTTTACCCTTTGATTACGATCTAAGTCACGGTCTCACGCAAATAAAAAATAATCTTAGGTGTTTCCGTTTCGTTGGATGGCATATAACTTAAATTAAAGGGTAATAGTTTTGATGTAAAATCAAATATGTACAAAGATGTCATGCATTCATCTTCGTAACATAGGTTTTATTAAAACATTTATATCTTGTTTTAATGTTTAAGTTTTTCATCATCAAACTTTAATTGAGGTATTGGTTTCACCAATCAAGGAATTTAGTGTTAATTATCATCCATTATACCGTACTTTTGCATAAGTGTAAACACTTAGTGTTTCGGATAATTACCACCGAAGTGGCGCATGGAATCAACACGAATTCGCCCTTAAGATGAGCTTGCACATTTAATGACTTACTGAGTAGCTCCACTCGAACTTACAGGTACGCGCTAAAGCACAACCTTAGACATCCTTTCAGTGTGACTATGCGCACTTCTTTAAACCCCTTTTATTAGTTCATTCTCATGGGTGAGTCGTTCAGTCATTTGTACCAAAGCCATCATCAATTAAACGATTATGATTACTATTCTTAAAAATACATGTTTCACCATTGTTTAGGTCAATTTATTTTTCTTGTAAAAATACCCTTGTTACAAAACACAAACAAGCAAGTATTTATAAAAATAAACAAATAAACAATGAATGCATAACAAATAAAAGTCATGCATATCAAATAGCCACATGCAAACGGTTTTGATAAATCCTATTAATAACCAATTCTATATCTGTCAATATGCATATATTTAATTAAGACTTCCACCCGTTTTCATCTATGTACAAGGTGAACCACATGCATCGATTCATCGATTGCGTAAGTCAAAACTAAATATATACCACATAGCACATAATTGATTAAATAATAATTATTGAGGTCTTCCCCAATTAAAGATCTATCATAATTTAATGTATATCACTTAAAACATGAAAGACATACAATAAAAAACAGATCCATGATAAAACACGCAGATAATTATCATGGATATAAATTACACTTAACAATTAATGCAATTAAAACAGAGTTACGCATATACACATAAAGTTGCATGCATCTTAGGGTTTCTAATCCAATTAAAACAATAGATTACAAAACCCTATTTAGGGCACCAAAATAAACGCCCCCCCTCAAATTAGGGTTTAGGTTTTTCAAACCCAAGATCTAAGCATACAAATAATAACACATTCATGTTTATTTTAATTATGTGTTTCAGTAATTAATTACTTGTTATACAAGGCTCGTGATGCCACTGTTGAGTTTATGATATATAAAATATAATAAAACATAAAGACATCAAGAGTACACAGCGGAAGACTAAAGATCATAACAAATAAATTAATTAACTGAAAATATGCGTAACGTACCTCTTGCGAATGTCAAATCCCTCGAGCAAAGCAAAACAACCCTCGAGCAAAGCAAAACAAAGAAGTACAATTGGTGTAAGAATAATGTCTTACAACCACGTTCTTGTACACACGTACTATTAGCGATTCGATGCGAATGCTAGTTCTTGATCACAATAGAATAACCAAACACCTTGTTATGCTCAAGGTCACTCGTAAATCCCTTACAATGGGGATTCACTCGTCGACCAAGAATAAGAGGGAAGAAAAGAAGAAGTTTGGCCTTCTAATGAAATCAAGTGTACCAAAGGATGAATATATGGGGATGTATTTATAGCCTTATGGTAGATGTCATGTTTACTATGGTTTCCGATGTGGGATTCCATAGTTTCGGCCAAAAACAAGCCCAAAAGAAGGTTCCTAAAACCGTCTCTTGGCTTGTTTACTTTTCTTCATATCCCGTTGACATTTAACGACCAATAGTCACTTTCGATAAGTGCTTATCGCTCGTTTAGTCGTTTATTGTGAATTTAATAATTAAACATAATATTTTATATAAATTATTTAAACATCGAGTCTCATACGTAAAGTGTGCAATCCCGTGGTCACGAGTTCGAATCCGGACATTTACGTACTTGTAAATATATACATTTTCCAACAAGTACTTATAAACAATGTATTTTTTTATGAATTTTTAAGTACTTTTAGTGTATTTTTTCACTTCTTATCTTGTGCCCTGAGGCACAAGATAGAAAAACCTTATTTGTATTATTATATTTGGAATATGAAGAAGTAATAGTAATGATTTCTGGTGTTATAGTGTTTATTAGAACATAAAGAAAGAAAATAAGTAGATTGAATGAAATAAATGGGCATAAATGTCATTTCGTGTCAGATTTCTGTGTACAAATAAAAATCGGGCTAGGATACTCCCCCACCCCACAAATTGTTTGGCAGGCACCCCATAGGCATCCCCCCCCCCCCCCCCAATCCGTAGGTACCTTTTTTTTTTTTTTTTTAATTTAATTGTGTAGTGTTTATTTTGTGTGTTATATTTATTTGTGTAGTGTTTTTATATGTATTGTGTATTTATTTGTGTAGTGTTTTTATATGTATAGCGTATTTATTTGTGTAGTGTTTTTATATGGTATTTATTTTACGTTACTTTTTATAAACTTTTTTTATAAATTTTTTATAAACCTTTTTTATAAAATTTTTAAAAATTTCTTATAAATTTTTTATAAACTTTTTTTATAAACTTTTTATAAACTTTTTTTGATAAACTTTTTTTATAAACTTTTTTTATAAACCTTTTATAAACTTCTTTTATAAATTTTTTATAAACTTTTTTTATAAATTTTTTATAAACCTTTTTTATAAATTTTTTATAAAAAAAATTTATAAAAAAAAGTTTATAAAAAGTTTATAAAAAAGTTTATAAAAAAAAGTTTATAAAAAGTTTAAAAAAAAGTTTATAAAAAATTTATAAAAAAAGTTTATAAAAAGTAACGTAAAATAAATACCATATAAAAACACTACACAATTAAATACACTATACATATAAAAACACTACACAAATAAATATACTATACATATACTTAAACACTACACAATTAAAAAAAAAATAAAAAAAAAAATACAGCCGCCGCATGTGAGGAGATCCCAGGCTATAGGACGAAATTTGTTGAACAATTAATTTGATGCGGGAGAGATAAAAGACAAACACCCCCTATATTAAAACTAGGGGTGCCTGCCTAACATGCCCCATAAAAATCTCCCCAATGAAATAACACCAATTTTGAGTTTTGGCTTGACCGTTATACCTGATACGCTTCTCATTGACTTCTATTACCGAAAGACGGGCCCACGTCATCTAAACAGATGGATTTGACTAATTGAATCACCGAAAATTAGTACCGACACTTCACATCATATACGTCCTTACTCTTCGTTTTCCATTTAAAATCTTACTCGTGTTATCGACATATTTCTTTATTTTTTGTTTATAAAAGTCGGATACTCGTGTTATCGACATATTTTTTTATTTTTAGTTTATAAAAGTCGATCATTTTCATGTGGTTGGATCAGCATTAAAGAGACACCCCTGTGAAATTCTTGCAAATTTATTCAAAGGAATATGTCACACAATAGTAATCAAGTTTCATGAGTGTTCTAATTTGGTATCTCAAACTTTTTACTAATCACAAAAACAATCAAAGTTTCAAAAGTGTTTCATTCTTATGTGATTTTCTAAAATTATTGTGCTTACAGTATCAATTTATGCATTAACATGTTGTACATTAATTTTAAACACTTACCCCCTGAATTCAACTAATTTCAACCAACTTTATGTACAACCCGTTAATGCATGACTACATAAACAATAACCACCAAATAATAACCAAGTTTGATAAGTGTTCCATTCAGGTCACTCTAACATAAAAATTACATAAGAATGAAATAGTTTTGAAACTTTGATAGTTTTTATGATTGATAAGAAGTTTGAGGTACCAAATTGGAACAGATCTCAAACTTGGTTACTATTTGATGATTTTCACCCCTCTTTATTCAAAATTAACTTGGTTGGGGTTACATTGCAATTTAAAGTATCAAAAAATTCAAAAAATGTGTAATTTATGCCTTTTGGCACCAATCGTATCAAATACTAGATGGCGTTAAAAGAAAATAAAAAAATGATAACGTAAAATTATATCTTTAGTTATATTATGGTTTTTAAGGAAAAAACTTCGTACCTAATTTTTATTACTAGTGTAGTTTTGTAATCCTATGATAAGTGAAGCTTATTTTGTCCCATTAGTTAACCCATTCTTTTATGCAAGCAAGACAATGTGTCTCACTTCATCGTCTCTATATTGTTGGTATAACTTAGTAAAACACTTGTCCTATCACAAAATATGATCAAATTAGGGAAACATATCGTGTATGGTCTCCAAAATCAAACTACCATATAACCTCAAATAAGAGAGACAAGAAGCTAGTAGGTAAAGTTAGTTAGCTACCCACACCATTACACTTTCACTCTAAACAAAACCGAGCTAATTAATTATGTTTGACTTGATTATTAAGTCCTATGATCATCAAAAAACTATCTAACAAGCTCGAGACATTTTATTTATTTTTATTTATTTTTGAAAAAGGCAAATTTATTACTGAGTACAAATATATAAATAAATTCAAGACGCTTTTAGTTCAAGGTTTCATCAAGACGCTTTGAGTCAAGTGAAGGGGTTGTGAGCTATTGGATTTGATCCAATAACTCAAATCAAAAGAAGTTTTTTCAATTTAAGTCATTGGATTAAATCTAATGACTCACACACTCGACTTGTAAAAATAGCTTGAGAGAATTCTTCATAGCTGAAATACACTGCTTAGTGCCGTAGTGACCTCCACATAACAGAAAAACGTAAGTCATTCATGATAACAAGATAAGTTGTTGCTTATCGTACGTAGTAACCTCCACAATCCACATAAGTGAGATACTCCGTATATAAGGTTGGAAAGAACGGTTTATGGAAATGTATGGAAATGCATACATCAAAAGATTCTCGACGTACAATTCTACATATCAACATCAATAATAGCACCAACTCCTTAAGGCCAAAACTAGAAAATAAGAACATGAAGATATCTAAATATGAATTTCCCATCTATATTATGCTGGAAACCCTAATATTCAAAGTTACAATCCCACACCAAAAACCGAAAATTACTTCTGAACAAATGAAAACAAATACCACCTCACTATATATTGCATCTAATTACTAGTTCTCTCAAAACTCGATGAACATACGAGTTTGAGATGCATATTAAAGAATGAAAAAAAAACGTAGTATGTGCATAACCGATGGCATTTATTTGATTCATCATTGACCATAGGTTATGCCGCTGATGGGGCACTCACGTAGCGACTACCCCTCTTAGAAACCACGCTCGCTGGTTCATCCAACATCATGACTCTCATCGAGTCGCCACGGATCCTCCAGTAATCTAACGACTCGTCATTGTAAATGTCCCACCACTTTTTCACCAACATCTTAATATCTTCCCGGTCCATATTCACTTCTTTCCCAGTGTACCTCCATGGCTTAGACCCATCGGCACAATAATGCACCACTTTGACCTTTTCTTGGTCAAAGTTCTCGGGGTGACGCCAAAGCATCGCCAAGATCAAGTTGTATTCCGTCGGGATAGGCTTGTAAATGTCTCTGAAAAACATGTTCAGGAAATCTTGTTCCGCGAATAGTGTTGGTGGAGTTTTCTTTACTGACTCGAGGAGATCGCGGTAGGTTGAGAGACTTGGCTCGAAAACAAACATGCCCGCGTTGAAGTAGAGCGCAGGTTTTGGGCCAAGTTTCTCTTCTAGCCATTGGACTTTTTCAGGTGATTGTTGGCAGTATCCGATTTGGTATTGTGGACTATTTTTCCAATTTCGCTCACAAAAACAGTCCATGACCGCGTAGAAATAGCCGTCTGGCATGTCGAAGAGATGGTCAATGTTGTCAAACACTTGTATGTCCCCGTCTAAATATATCATCTTGCTATACTCTACAAACTGTAAAAGTTACGTTCAAAAATTAGTAATTGAATTGATATATCCAAACTCAAAATCGAACATATAGTAAACTCAAAATTTTGGCCTAGTTTTTATTGTACACTTGAAGTCGTTCAAACAAAAAATAACAATAAGATTAACATGTAATCCTAATGAAACTAAAACATAATGAAGAACAAAGACATATAAATTACCTCCCATATACGTAGCTTAGAGTAGTTAATGACATAATACGCCATAGCAAACTGAGTCTGGTTTTCGGGTGGGTGCAAGGGTTCGATTTCTTGAATCATGCACCCTTGTGACAATAACTTCTTACGATGTTCCAATGGAACATCGGGAAGTATTGCTACCACAAGAGGGTAGACCGACTTGGCCTTATGTAAGCCCTTGGCTAGAGCAACGACGCCTTTCCAGTAGTCGCCGTCTCCAGCCAAGAACGTGACATATGCACGCCTTGGCATGGTTTTCGCCGTGACTAGACCGGAAGTGATCGTATTGGAATCGTTCTTTGCAACTGGAGCCATGGTTGAGTGTAAGTACGTGTTACGATGTGATCGAGGTTATATTTGCTGTTTGTAGGTGTTTTTATAAGCTGTTTGTTGGTGATATTCGAGTTGGAGTAGTATTTGGGGTTTATATAGGACTCATAAACAGGAAATAAAGGTTTGAAATCATTTATTAAAGAGTAAACTCCAAAATACATCCCTGTGGTTTACCCTGTTTCGCACCATACATCTTTTTCGCAAAAGTTTCAACAGATACATCACTCCGTTAGTAAAAGTTAACCTATATACATCCCTCGGTTAAAATAAGGACCAACGGTGCAAATTATTTCTCCATTATCGACTAACGAGATATATAAAATTTACACCGTTAGTCCTCTGGGTTAACGGCATTTGCACCCTTAGCCATTTTTTACGTTTTCGTCCGTTTTTTTACGTTTTCGTCCGTTTTTTTTACGTTTTTGTTCGTTTTTTTTACGTTTTCTTCAGTTTTTCACGTTTTCGTCCGTTTTTTTAACGTTTTCGTCCGTTTATTTAGGTTTTTGCCTATTTTTTACGTTTTCGTCCGTTTTTTACGTTTTCGTCCATTTTTTTACGTTTTCTTCTGTTTTTTTACGTTTTCGTCCGTTTTTTTACGTTTTCGTCTGTTTTTTTTGCATTTTCGTCTTTTTTTTACATTTTCGTCTGTTTTTTTACCTTTTTATCTGTTTTCATACACTTTTATTCGTTTTCGTCGATTATTCCGTGTTTTCATGCATTTTCTTATGTTTTTATCCGTTTTTATCCATTTCATACATATAATATGTATGAAAACAAATAAAAATATATAAAAATAGATAAAAACGTGATTTAAAATCGATAAAGAAACATTTTTATCCATTTTCATACGTTTCTATCCATTTTCATTGATTTTTATCCGTTTTCATACATATTATATGTATGAAATGAATAAAAACAGATAAAACATAAGAAAAATAAATGAAAACGCGGAATAATCAACGAAAACGAATAAAAGTGTATGAAAACAGATAAAAAAGTGAACAAACAGATGAAAACGTAAAAAAACAGACGAAAACGTAAATAAACGGACAAAAACGTAAAAAACCATACGAAAACGTAAAAAAAAGACGAAAACGTAAAAAAAAATAGACGAAAATGTATAAAAACGGACGAAAACGAAAAAAAAATGCGAAAACATAAAAAAACAGACGAAAACGTAAAAAAACAGAAGAAAACGTAAAAAAACAGATAAAAACGTAAAAAAAAAACGGACGAAAACGTAAAAAAATGAGAAAAAACGTAAATATATGGACGAAAACGTAAAAAAAACGGACGAAAACGTAAAAAAACCAACGAAAACATAAAAAATGACTAACGGTGCAAATAGCGTTAACCCAGATGACTAACGGTGTAAATATTTTATATCTCGTTAGGAGATAACGGCGAAATAATTTGCACCGTTAGTCCTTATTTTAACCGAGGGATGTATATAGGTTAACTTTTACTAACGGAGTGATGTATCTGTTGAAACTTTTGTGAGACGGATGTATGGTGCGAAACAGGGTAAACCACATGGATGTATTTTGGAGTTTACTTTTTATTAAATGAAAAACAACACCCTTTATCTCATAGTACAAAACTTACTAAATTATTAGCAGGTGTACACATCATAACATCAGGCACTTTATTTTGCTTACTTAAAAATCCATGCTTACCAAGGGATAAATCCCCACCATCCATCTTTTACAATCTAATGGTGGAAATTAACCTAAGATTTAATACTTAAACCTAAGTCCATGTTTTTTTTATTGTCTTTTTGTCTTTCTTTTTTATTAACCTTTTTTTTTTCTTTTTTTTTTGTCTTTTTTATTAATTTCCGTTTTTTTTATGAATTAACATTTTTTTTTTTAATTTGCGTTATTCACGTTTTTTTCGCTTTCATACGTTTTCCTCTGTTTTCATACGCTTTCGTCCGTTTTCATCTGTTTCGTCCGTTTTTCAACGTTTTCTTCCATTTTCTTACGTTTTCGTCCATCTTCATATGTTTTCGTCTATTTTCTTACATTTTCGTTCGTTTTCATACGTTTTTGTCCGTTTTCATACGTTTTCATGTATTTTCGTCCGTTTTTATACGTTTTCGTCCGTTTTCAGACGTTTTCGCCCGTTTTTATACGTTTTCATCCGTTTTCATAGGTTTATATACGTTTTAGTCCGTTTTCATTCGTTTTCGTCCGTTTTTAGACGCTTTCGCCCGTTTTCTTACGTTTTGGTCCGTTTTCATACGTTTTCGTCCGTTTTCTTAGGTTTTCGTTTGTTTTCATACGTTTTCGTCCGTTTTCATACGTTTTCGTCCATTTTCGTACGTTTTCGTTTGTTTTTTTTACATTTTCATGTACTTTCATCCGTTTTTGTACGTTTTCTTCATTTTCAGACGTTTTCGTCCACTTCTATACGTTTTCATCGGTTTTCATAGGTTTATATACGTTTTCGTCCGTTTTTTACGTTTTCGTCCATTTTTAGACGCTTTCGTCTGTTTTCAGACGTTTTCGTCCGTTTTCATACATTTTTGTCCGTTTTTATACACTTTCGTCTGTTTTAAGACGTTTTTATACGCTTTTTATTCATTTTTATACGTTTTTTCCGTTTTCAGACGTTTTCGTCCGTTTTCATACGTTTTCGTCCGTTTTTTGTAGGTTTTTTTTATACGTTTTCATCTATTTTCATACGTTTTCATGCTTATTATTAAACTCTATTATATTACATGTCTAATATCAATTGTGATATTTTATAAAAAAAGTTAATGTCTAATATCACTTGTAATATTTCATAAACAAACAAGCATGTTTTTTTAACCTTTAATATCACCTGAGATATTTCATTGCTCTGTATATTTTTATATATTTTCACCTATGTGTTTTCTAATATTTTTATAATTTTCAGTTACATGATAGTTTTTGTACCTCTCATCGCAATTGACAAGCGTATATTTTTTTAATGCAACCAGTGTTATCTATCACTTGTGATATTATACTCTTAGTAGAAATAAAATGGTTAAAGTCTCTTTAGGTGAATTCTTATTTTGTTCAAAAAAATGCTAATTTAATGCAACACTTGTTTGAATTTGAGAATATTTCAAATCTCTATTTTCATAGTTTGCTTCATTTTTATTCATTTTGATATTTTTAAGTGGCACTTATTATCTCTTGTGATATAACACTGTAAGGAAGATGAAGAGTATTACATTCTTCATCATGTATGTGTTATCAATTTTGATACTCAACTAAGAATGTGAAATATTATATTCTTACTAAATGTGATAAGAATTTAGTATTTTACCAAGTATATATGAAAGAAATAATAATATACATCACTTATTATATCACTGTGATGATTCTGTTCATTTTTTTATTTGTGTTTTTGAAAATATTTAGGAAGATTTTTGTGTTTTATGATAATATGAAATATTAAAAAAGGTGTTTAACTGAAAACAAGAGATGTTATGATACTTTGGTTAGACTTGTGGTGGCATTTTCTTTTTAATAGATACATTGTGCATGTTTCGATAGGTTTTATAGAGGGATTTAAAAATATCTATCGTTGAAACAACAAACTAAAGAAGCTATGGTTGAAGAAAGCACAACAAACTTAGCAAGCTCAAACACCTGTGATATCACACATGATATCACCTCGCTTTTGATATCACATGATATCACAAGTGATATCACTGGTGATATCACAAGTGATATAAACTATGATATCCCACATACTACGACCGGTGATATCACTTGGTGATATCACACATGATATCACAGGTGATATCACCTGTGTTATCACACATGATATCACGTGTGATATCATGTGATATTACAAGTGAGGTGATATCACCTGTGATATCATGTGTCATATCACAGGTGTTTGAGCTTCCTCAGTTTGTTTATAAAGATGTGTGCTTTCTTCAACCATAGCTTCTTTAGTTTGCTGATTCAACCATAGATATTTTCAAATCCCGCGATAAAACCTATCGAAACATGCACAATGTATCTATTAAATAGAAAAATCCACCACAAGTCTAACAAAAGTATCATAACATCTCTTGTTTTCAGTTGAAAAACTTTTCTAATATTTTATAATATCATAAAACACAAAAATCTGACTCCCTTTGGCGATTTTTCTAATCCCTAACTGCCCAAATCGTTTTTCACCTTCTTCCTTCCAATTCTTGTGTTCTATGCAACGATTTGATTAGGTTTAGTGATTACCATTCGTGTTATTCATTATTCTGATCATTATTGCTGCTTAATTCGCATTGATTGCTGGTTTTTGGTGATTTATTTTTAGGGTTTAGTTAAATCGTTTTTTAACCCTAACTATTCCTGCAAATCGAATTCGATTGTTAGGGCTTCTTTGGTTTTCTGATCGTTTACATTAAAGGGTGCTTTTAACGTGCTTAATTACTTTCTTGGATAATCTATCATGGCGGCTGGTTAGAAGTTTGGGAGTTGCGTCATAAAACCCTAACGATCAGTTAGGGTTTTCTTTGTTCGTTTTCTTGGTTAATGCTTGGTGTAGTCGATTTGGTTATTCTGTAGGTTGATTGTTGGGATTGTTAGTGGGGTTTACGAGAGATGGACAAAGGTTTTTTGAACAAGGATAGTGCTCGTAAGGGCACTAGAGATGTGGGGTCTTCTACTAGTTTGGCCGATCAAACTAGTGGTTCGCAAAATATTTATGCACCATCTAACTTGGCCGATCAAGTTGGGTTGCAAAAGGATAATGAATTTGATGCACGGTTGAATACAGGCAATGATGATGGGAGTACTGGTCAGAATGAGAGTCTTGTGGATCATATAGAATGTGATGGGGCTGATAACGTGAATAAGGTTAAGGATAAGGTTGTTTTGGATGATTTGGAGCAAAGCCATGCTTCTGATTCGGCCTCTAATGTTTCAAAACAGCCTAATGTGGAGCAATTGATTGCTAATGCGCATAAGAACTTTGATGAAGAAATGAATAAAATTGACAGTGATATTGCTAAGATGGATTCATCTTCTGATGTGAACAATTCGAGTGGTATTGGGCTTCAATCTAAGTTGAATGGTACTAAAGTTTATTCAGCAAATACTCCTCCGTCGAGTTTTGATGTGGCTATGCAATCCCAGATGTTTGGTACTAATCATAGTGTTACTTCTGATCCTAATGCACCTAAGGTTGTTACTACTAGTGGTAATGGAGTTAAGTCGGTTTCTTACGCGGGTGTTGCTTCTAATGAATCCCAGAAGCACGTGTCAAATTTTCGGAGGTTAGAATGCAGCAAAAAGAAGGATGATGTTGACCTTTCAGTCCCAATGAAAGTGGTGGAAGTGGTGAACATGAGGTTTGAGAATACTCTTTACGGATACTTCCTTGGTCAACGCCTTGCTTTTCCTGTTGTTGACTATTATGTTCGCAATACGTGGGCTAAGTATGGTTTACAAAAGGTTATGATGAACGCTAAGGGATTCTTCTTCTTCAAGTTTAATTCGAAAAAAGGCGTTGATGATGTTCTTGATAATGGTCCTTGGTTGATTCGTAATGTTCCTATTATTCTTAAAACATGGACATTGAACACCAACTTGCTTAAAGAGGATTTGACTAACATTTCGGTGTGGGTTAAATTCCATGATGTTCCTTTAGCTATTGATGAGTGTCTAAATACTCATCATTTTTGTACAATCTAAACTGCAAAATCATCTGAAAACACTCAAAAATGCATCAAAATGATGAAAATATCACAAATCAGTGTTTTATGTGTTTTAAATGCAAAAATATCAAACTCAGATGAAAAATGATTCAAGTTTGCAAAAATTGGCAGTTTTAGTCCCCCAAGTTTCAAAAATTGTCAAATCTAGTCCCTGGAATTCAAAAATGTGGAGTTTTATCATTCAAGGTCCCTGAAATATTCTAAGTTGTTAAAAATGGTCCTTGAATGATTCTTTGGTCAAATGGCAGAAAAGGTCCCTAAAGTTTGAAAAATTGCAAAATTGGTCCTTGGATATTTTAAAATGGAATTTTATGCAAAAAGGGTCCTTGTTCTATCAAAGTTTGTCAAGTTTGGTCCTTTTGATATCTTTGGAAAAGTGTCAAGTTCAGTCCTCAAAGTTTGGTGGAATTACAATTTTAGTCCTTGTGTTGTTAAGCTTAACCAAACGGACACCTTTTAATATCAAACCCAAAACACAAACCCAATCCAAGTCCAATACCTGCTGGCCCAAACCATTAGCCCATTGCCTTGACCCCTTGAACCATGACCTCCACCCTTGATCCTTGACCCCCGTTAGTATTAATACCCCGGTCAAACAAGTCAAACGCGCCAAAACCACCCTTACTATTCATCTCCTTCACCCACCACTGAATTCCAAAAACCAGAGCTGGTTTTCCATCTTTTTCAAACTCACCACTTGTCTCACCTCACCCTCACCTTACCTTGTCCCCCTCCACCTCCACATCTTCCAAAACCCATTAATAACTCAAACCTGCTAGAGACTTTTTTGGCGCCAAAATCTCCACTTGGACGAATGTGATGATATTTGAAGATTCAATGGCTCAGATTAAGTGGGAAAGAATCAGAGGTCAGCAAGAGGTCCAAAAAGTCTATAAAGAGGAGAAGAGAAGCAATGTATCAAATCATCTAGTGTAATTTTAGTTTTTAATTGTCGTTTTTATTATTCTCAAATTTTCAGTGTACTTTAAGCTTTCTTAGCACTTTGTTTAAGTTTTTTGAAGTATTTGTGAACCTTTTTCAGTTTCAATTTCAGTGTTAAGCTTCTTTTAAAGTTTATGCATTTTTCAAAATTCAAAATCTCATGTAATTAAATGTTGTTGTTAGTTGTTATTTTGGACTGAAATAGATCACATGTAAGCTCCTAGATAGCTTCTAAAAGCTATTAGAGACCTTAAAATTCAGTTTAGAAGTTAAACTCAAAAATCACCAAAAATACAAATAAATAGTTGAAAATTCAAAAATCCCATGGAAATGGTGTTCACAGCTGGAGCAGGGTAGATTGTGGATGGCCTTGGGTTAGAAGCTTAGTGGTAAGCTAATAGGGGTGATATTTGGTCCTTGTTCTCAGTTTTGAGCTTGGAAGTCATTGTAAGCCATTTGCTCATTTTTGGCATTTCTCTGTTTTAGTTATTTCATAGTTTAAATCTTTGTGTTTTATTGTTAATTAGTTATAGTTAAGGATATTTAAGCATTAAAATCAGTTGTTTGTTCATTTAAATTTGTAGTTGTTAAAAATCTTATTTTAACAGTTTTAAGTGCATAATGGTCATTTCTTAGTTTCTTATTGTTAGTGTTGTTGTTTTATGCTTCATTAGTCCCATTAAGTGATATTATAAGGTCTGTAATAAGTTTCATGGTTTTAATTTGAGTTTTGTTTTGATAATCACCAAAACTGTCTAAGTAAGTGGTGTTTGGATTTGCTTGTTTTAACTGTGTTCTAGGTTTCTTGTGTTGTTGCTTGTACTTGCTTTGTGTCTCATTAGTCCCTAATAACTCAAACAAACCATAAAAATCAGTACTTATTTAAGCAAAAGTCAAAATTGCATTTGATCTCATCTCTGTCATTAACTGTTGGATTTTCATGATCATTGAACTTGTTTTCATGTTTACAAGTTGTTATCATTGATCAAATCAGTCTTATTTCACCTTAAAACAACATATTCAGTGAGTAGAATCAGTTCAAAGTTCATATTAGTCAACTCTTTTGGTTTTTATAAAAAGTCAAATTTTTCAATTTGGTCGTTTTTGAATTAAATAGATAATTTTAGTGTGAGTTTAATATTGAGATTTAGCCTAAAAGCTTTTGGGATATTAAAGTTTAGTTGCTAAACTTAATTAGAAAAATACTAGTTCATTGTTAATCAGCTTGTTAAGTGCTTTTTGTCCAACTTCTTTTGAGTACCTGTTCTGAAAAAGTGCCCTGTGCACCAGTTTTACAAGCTCAATCAAAAGCTCACACAGAGCTTAATTGTTGGTCAAATCCTGTATAACTTGGTTCTTTGGATAGCTGACCAAGCCATCTAGAAGTTCCAGGCTTAAGTTTCTATTTTGTAGCTTGTTTGGTAGGGCTGCAATAAGCCTCAACCTTGTCCCATTTCTGTCCATTTCTCAGTTTAAGCTAAGTGCTTATTGTCTTTTTAGTAGCTTATCAGTATGTGTTTTTGTGTCTTTTAGCTTCATTTGAGTAGTACTAGCTTATTTACATCTTATTTCAGCTTTTGTTTCAGTTTGTGAGCTTGTTTAAGCTTAATTCTTCAAAATAAGCTCATAAGCAAATCTGTTAAGCTCATAAGCTTATCAAATAGCTTATTTTTAGTTTGTAAAATTTTTGTGTTTATTAAAGTTTCTTATTTTAAGTAGTTAAGTAGTTTTCAAAAAGAAAATCCACTAAAACATCAATTTAAATATAGTGATAGCGTTTATTTAATAGATTTTAGCTTTTTGATTTTTCTTTTTAGCTTATTATTAAGCAAATCTTGTTTTGATATTTTTCTTAGTTTTCTGTCACCTTAAGTTATTTTTAGAAAAAGTTTCATAATTTTCATAATCTGTTTAGTATTTATTAGAATTTTAAATAGTTAAAAGTATTAAATAATTAGTAATAAATAATTAAAAAGCATAAAAAATATCTTTTCAGTTTTAAAATTAGTTTTATCATATTTTAGATTTTTCCAAGTTGAAATTTCATTTTTCCAGGTTTATTTTATATTTTCTAGTATTTAAGTGTATTTTAAATAGTAATTAATTAGTAATAAATATATAAAAAGTGTAAAAAAATATATTTTTAGTTTTAAAATTAGTTTTATAATATTTTAGATTTTTCTCAATCATAATTTTATTTTTCTAGCCTTATTTTGTATTTTCTTCTATTTTAGGTTAATTTTAAATAGTTAAAATAGTTTTTAATTAATAATAATTAAATAAATAGTTATAAAAATAATTTTCTTTTTCTAATAATTTTCTTTTATTTTTAGGATTTCAAAAATGTCATTTTCATATTTTTAGGTCTTTTATTTCTTAGATTTCACTTTTTATTTTGTACGTTTACGTAGTTTTTAAACGTACGTTTTACGTTTGTTATATCTGATTGTTGTGCTTTCCAATTCTGTGTCCAAAACATTCCAATCAATCAGTAGTGTAATTTCCAATCAAAATCTTTACTGATCACTATCCTTAGTGATCATTCTATCATCTGAATTAGTGTTTACACATCATTGAGTCTCCGTGGGACTTAACGACCCGGGAATTCATTATATTCTCCTGATCTTCATTGTATTGGTTTCTGAGCAGTTTTAAGTTTATTACGGTTAGCCATTCACAAGTGGCTAGCTTGTGTGATATAGCTTGACTGTTTTCAGCACCAATCAAATTTTGGCGCCGCTGCCGGGGAGGCTTTAGCGTGTGTTAAACCTTTTTCAGACCCATTCTTGCACATATACCACCGTTTGTAAAAAGTTTTTTGTAAAGATATAAAATCTCAAAAAAGTTCATTAGCACTTTTCCTAAACTGTTAACAAAACCCAAAAAAATATAAAACAACAAAACAATCGGAACGTTTTCTATCTTGTATTTTCTTTGAGGTGATTTTTAAAGAGATACGATTTGGTTAAACGAGACGATCCAAAAATATTGTCCAAAAGTTTTTAAACCCATCAGCACAAATCTATACCTACGTCTTTTCAGTGGTACTTAATTAATACATAAAAATCAACCACCGCAAATCAAGGCAGTACACCTACTAACTGGGGGTGTGACCATAATAAGTTCCCGAACAACAGATTTAAAACTTGCCTTTGTGTCCTTGTGATTTGGTGTACCTTTTTCAAAGAAGCCATTTCATTTGTGATTATTGGTTAAGTTCACTTGTCGCTTTGCCTCGCTTTTGTTTTGAAAATTGATTTTTATACTTAGTGCATGCGCACTCGTTCTTCTAGTTCTACAAGTCCACTTTCTGAGCTTGCAAATATTCCTCGTAGACGTAGAGGACGTTCTGCTCCTTCAGCCGTGACTGAGGAACGTCTACCACCACCACCACCTGTCGTAATGGCAGAAGATAAGCCCATGAATGAGCTTCTCCAAGCACCCATCGAGGGTTACGGAGATGCTATTGTTGTCCCAGCCATCGTGGCTGACACCTTCGAGCTCAAAACCGGGTTGCTTAATCTAGTAACCCAAAGCCAATTCTATGGTTTTGAGCGGGATGATCCTCATGCACATATTCGATGGTTTAACAAGATTGCATCTACCATCAAGTACAAGAATATACCACATGAAGCTATCAAGCTTCTTCTGTTCCCATTTTCTCTAGAGGGACAAGCCCGGAATTGGCTTGAGAAACAACCCCCTCGTTCCATTGAGACATGGGAAGATCTAGTCACCAAGTTCGTTAACGAATTCTATCCTCCATCCCGAACCACAAGTCTCAAGAATGAGATAATGAAATTTTCTCAGAGATTTGATGAATCATTCGGGGAGGCGTGGGATCGTTACAAAGAGTTGCTCCGCAAGTGTCCGCATCATGGTTTTACCGAGTTAATGCAAATGGATACTTTCTACAATGGTCTGAACCAGACCAATCAAGACTCTTTAAATGCCTCCGCGGGAGGTAATTTCCTGAGCAAGACCACCAAAGAAGCCTTGCAAATCATTGAGAACAAGTCTCAGGTCCGCCCTTTCCGAGCAAAGACATATCAGTCTCATGCTGGACCTTCTTCTTCATCTCCCGTGAGTACATCTAGCACCGATGCTAAGATTGACAAACTCACAGAAATTGTTCAGGCTTTGGTTCTTGCTAACCAAAAGAAAGTGACCTTCACACAGACACCAACACATGGTGAAGTGAAGAAAGTCGAGAGTTGTGTTACTTGTGGTGGTCCTCATGCATACTACAACTGTACTGCCACCGATGGTAGTCCGTTTGAAGCCAATGCTCTAGCCGGTACTTCACATCAGGGAGGTAATCAATACCGTCCTCAAAATGAACCACACTACCGTGCTAACACTAATCAGGCACCACCCGGTTTTAACCAGAATCATAACATGCAAAACCGGAATCAGAACCAACCTAGAATGAACCAAGGTTACCAAAACCAAGGTAATTTCTATCCTGCACCAAATCAAGGTTTCCAACATCAAGGGAACCTTAATCAAAACAATTTCAATCGAGGGAATCAATTTCATGGGAATATGAATCCTAATCAAGGAAATTTTCAAAATCAAGGCCCTAATCCTAACATTAGAGGCCAGAATTTTCCTAATCCACCTCCCGCCATTGTTCCAACCGGACCATCATCTGATGAGTTATTGAAACAATTCATGAAATCCCAAGATGAAATGAACAGGTTGTTGGTCAGTCAGATCGCTGATCTTAAGAAGTCTTTAAATGATCAACCCTCGGGCTCAGGAAAACTTCCGAGCAACACGATCGCTAACCCGAGGGGCGATGCAAAGGCGATCACGACCAGAAGTGGTGTTTCATATGATGGACCTGCTATTCCTACTACCTCTTCTTCTTCTCTCCCTAAGGTAGTAGAAAGTGAACCTAAGACACACAATGGACCTACGACTCCAATGCCTCCTCCACTAGGAGAAATGAGTCAAGTTACCAAGGATACAACGGACAAGGTGCATTATTCAAGCCCACGAAGTACCGCACACGTCCTACCTTCGGTAGTCCAACCTCAAGTTGTCCAGAAACCCAAATCTAATCAAGGAGTTGTTTTTGAACCTCCAGTAGCTCCCGTTGAAAACCAGAAATCCAAATCTTCTATTCCTTACCCATCACGTTTGAATGAGCAAAAGCTCCGCGAGAAAGCCAGTCATCAAATGGACAAATTTTTCCAAATTTTCCAAGAGTTACATTTTGACATAAGCTTTGCGGATGCTATCATGCTGATGCCCAAGTTTGCATCAACTCTCAAACACATGTTAAGCAACAAGGAAAAGCTGTTTGAAATGGCAAAAACTCCTCTGAACGAAAACTGCTCAGCAGTTATCTTGAAGAAGCTTCCTGAAAAGCTTGGAGATCCTGGGAAATTTCTCTTACCTTGTGTATTTCCAGGAATGGTTGAATGCTTTGCCCTAGCAGATCTTGGTGCAAGCATCAATCTGATGCCTTATTCAGTATGGAAGAAACTTTCTCTTCCGGAACTCACTCCTACATGCATGACTCTCGAGCTTGCAGATCGTTCCATATCACGTCCTCTTGGCATTGCCGAGGACGTATTTGTAAAAGTAGGAAAGTTCCATTTTCCAGCTGACTTCGTGGTTGTTGATTTCGATGCCGATCATCGGGTTCCTCTCATTGTTGGTCGAGGATTCCTGAGAACGAGCCGTGCTCTCATTGATGTATTTGAGCAAGAAATCACATTACGTGTTGGTAATGAAGCTGTCACCTTTAACCTTGATCAAACTTCGAGGTACTCCGCAAACTATGATTCTGAATCGGTTAACCGAATAGATATCATTGATGTTGCTTCTGAAGAGTACTCTCAAGAAGTTCTTGGTTATTCTCATAATTCTGTGAGTGGGGATCCCACCACATCTTCTCAACCTATCATAGCCAATTCTACTCCTTCTATCACTCCTTTTGAGGGAAGAGACTCCATCTCGGAAGAGATTGAAGCATACTTGGCTAGTGATTCTGTTCCATGGGAAATTGATCACGCTCCAATTGACATTGAGGGGGACATACTTCTCATTGAGAAGTTGCTTAATGGTGATCCATCATCAACCCCTCACTCTAGTGATTCAATTCCTGATAAGATTAATCAAAATGAGATTAATCTGGAGGGAGATATTCTTCTTGAGAAATTGTTAAATCATGACACTTCTCCTCCTCTCCCTCCCGTCGAGCTTCATAACAAGGAAGTCAAGTCAGTTGAGAAAACTGAAGAATTTCCTGAGGTTGAGCTTAAGGACTTACCTCCTCATCTCGAGTATGCATTTCTTGAGGGTGATGATAAATTACCCGTCATTATTGCTAGAGATTTGAGTAAAGATGAAAAAGCTGCTCTCATAAAGGTCTTGAAGTCACACAAGCAAGCAATTGCTTGGAAACTCTCCGACATTAAAGGTATCAACCCTGAGTTTTGTACTCACAAAATCTTGATGGAGGATGACTTCAAACCAGCAGTTCAACATCAGAGAAGAGTAAATCCAAAAATCCATGATGTTATCAAACAGGAGGTTATCAAACTTCTTGATGCAGGATTGATTTACCCGATCTCAGATAGTCCTTGGGTTAGCCCAATTCACTGTGTTCCTAAAAAGGGTGGCATTACTGTTGTCACAAATGAAGAAAACGAGTTAATTCCAACTCGATTGGTAACAGGATGGCGTGTTTGCATTGACTATCGTAAGTTGAATGACGCCACCCGAAAAGACCATTTTCCTCTACCCTTCATGGACCAAATGCTTGAGAGATTAGCAGGGAACGAGTACTATTGTTTCCTTGATGGTTTCTCGGGATATTTTCAGATCCCCATTGATCCACAGGATCAAGAGAAGACCACATTCACCTGCCCATACGGAACTTTTGCCTACAAACGTATGCCTTTTGGCTTATGTAATGCTCCTGGCACGTTCCAACGATGTATGATGGCCATTTTCCACGACATGATCGGGGAAACAATGGAGGTGTTTATGGATGACTTCTCGGTCATTGGGGATTCATTTCAAACATGTCTCTCCCATTTAGATAAAATGCTCAAACGGTGTGAAGACACCAATCTTTGTCTAAATTGGGAGAAGAGCCACTTTATGGTCAAAGAAGGCATAGTCCTTGGCCATAAGATTTCCAAAAATGAGATTGAGGTAGATAGAGCAAAAGTCGATGTTATTGCTAAATTACCTCATCTTACTACCGTCAAAGGTATTAGGAGTTTTTTAGGTCATGCCGGTTTCTATCGTAGATTCATACAAGATTTTTCTAAAATCGCCCGGCCTATGACTCATCTTCTTGAAAAGGATGCTCCTTTTATCTTCTCACCTGAGTGCATTGAAGCTTTTGAAACATTGAAGAAAAAGCTTACTGAAGCACCCATTCTCGTTGCTCCCGACTGGGACTTGCCTTTTGAGCTCATGTGCGATGCAAGTGATTTTGCTATAGGTGCAGTCTTAGGGCAACGTAGAGCTAAGCATTTTCAGCCTATCCACTATGCAAGTAAGACTATGACTGAAGCTCAAACTCATTACACTACCACAGAAAAAGAGCTATTAGCAGTGGTGTATGCGTTTGAGAAGTTTCGGCCATACTTAATCTTGACCAAATGTGTGGTGTATACGGATCATTCGGCTCTCAAATATCTCTTTGCAAAACAAGATGCAAAGCCGAGATTGCTCCGTTGGGTTCTCCTCTTGCAGGAATTTGATATCATCATACGTGATAAAAAAGGAGCTGAGAACCTGGCTGCTGATCATCTGTCCCGATTAGAGAACCCTCACCAAGATGTTTTCGAGAAAAAGGAAATAAATGAAACATTTCCTCTCGAGACACTCAATGCGGTTTCTTTTCGTGGAAACTCTTCTACCCCATGGTTTGCTGATTTCGCAAATTACCATGCGGGTAACTTCATTGTGAAAGGGATGTCGACCCAACAGAAGAACAAATTCTTCAAGGATGTTAAACATTACTTCTGGGACGACCCCTTCTTATTCAAAATCTGTGCGGATCAAGTCATCCGACGGTGTGTTTATGGACAAGAAGCTCTTGACATTCTCAAAGCTTGCCATGCTGGACCCACCGGGGGCCATCATAGTCCGAACTACACTGCCAAAAAGGTGTTTGATTCCGGGTTTTATTGGCCCACTATCTATAAGGATGCCCACGATTTTGTCAAAACCTGTGACGCTTGTCAACGTCATGGAAATATCTCTCAAAGAAATGAAATGCCACAAAATGCCATTCAAGTTTGTGAGATATTTGACATCTGGGGTATTGACTTTATGGGGCCATTTCCATCTTCTCGAGGAAACAAATACATACTCGTGGCTGTTGACTATTTGTCAAAATGGGTTGAAGCTAAAGCTTTACCTACCAATGATGCCCGAGTGGTTGTGAAGTTTTTAAAATCTCTTTTTGCCAGGTTTGGAACTCCGAGAGCTATAATCAGTGATCGCGGTACACATTTCTGCAATGACCAATTTGATCGTGTCATGCAAAAGTATGGTGTTACCCACCGTCTCTCTACCGCATACCACCCCCAAACAAGTGGGCAGGTGGAAGTTTCCAACCGTGGTATTAAAAGAATTCTTGAAAGGACAGTAGGCGAAAATCGTGCATCCTGGTCGGATAAACTGGATGACGCACTCTGGGCCTTCCGTACAGCTTACAAAACACCCATCGGGTGTACTCCATACAAGCTAGTGTACGGAAAGGCATGTCATCTTCCGATTGAGTTAGAGCACAAGGCATACTGGGCCCTGAAGCATGCAAATTTCGATATTCAGACAGCTGGTGATCACAGAAAAGTTCAAATGAATGAACTAAATGAACTCCGTGATCAAGCATACGAGAACTCTTTGATCTATAAGCAAAATACAAAGAAGATTCATGACTCTAAAATCAAGAACCGCGTTTTCAACGTTGTGATCGAGTCCTTCTTTTCAATTCAAGATTGAAGATTTTCTCGGGAAAGCTCAAGTCCCGTTGGTCTGGTCCATTTACTATCGCTAAGGTTTATCCTTATGGTACCATTGAGTTATCTCAACCTGATGGTCCTAATTTTAAAGTGAATGGTCATCGATTAAAGCATTACTTTGGAGAGGACATTCCATCTGTGGTTGTCCCGGATCTACAAACTTTCCCCATGAACCAATGAATGCGGGGATCGAGTCAAGCTAATGACTCGGTAATCAAAAACATTAGCACACACCATATGGGTTTTCACCCATATTTCTGTCTTCTTTCTCTGTTCTACCACCCTAGTGTGGGGGAGTTTCCCCCACGCTGTTGTATATAAAATCAATTTCAAAAAAAAAAAAAAAATCTCTTTCAAATAATGGCCGTAGTATTTCCCTTTTACGTTCTTTGTTTCGGCATAACCGCCGGTACTTTGAATATTGAGGGCAATATTCATTTCTAAGTGTGGGGGGGAATTCTCACGAATTTTATCATGTATTATCCACCCAATTCCCCCGTTTTTGGCCAAATTTTTTTTTGGAGTAAGTGTTTTTCACTTACTCAGCAAATGGTAATCAGTCCGCCATGTCTAAAAAACAAAAGGATTGGCTAATCCAGGAGCAAACGGCTCTTGGTAAAGATATATCAAACCCGTTTATGGCTTGCAATTTGCCCAAAATTGTATGGTGTTCAGCTCACCATATCCTAAAAAGTGAAGAGTTGGCTAGCCCGCAAGGTTATGGCTTGTGGTAAAGGCAGTGGAAAAACCATAATTGGTAATCAGCTCACCAAAGATAATTCTGATAATTTATCTAAGAGTTGGCTAGTCCAGAGCAAACGGCTTCTGGTAAAGACAAATCAAATCCGTTTACAGCTTATGATTTGCTCAAAATCATTTGGTTATCGTTGTACCAAGGTTCTTACTTGAATCAAAACAATTGGCTACTCCAGAAGTGATGGCTTTTGGTAAAGAGTTTTTAAAATCCATTAAAGTTCAAATCATTGCTAGGGACTAGCAATATCTTAGTGTGGGGGATTGATGAGTGTCTAAATACTCATCATTTTTGTACAATCTAAACTGCAAAATCATCTGAAAACACTCAAAAATGCATCAAAATGATGAAAATATCACAAATCAGTGTTTTATGTGTTTTAAATGCAAAAATATCAAAATCAGATGAAAAATGATTCAAGTTTGCAAAAATTGGCAGTTTTAGTCCCCCAAGTTTCAAAAATTGTCAAATCTAGTCCCTGGAATTCAAAAATGTGGAGTTTTATCATTCAAGGTCCCTGAAATATTCTAAGTTGTTAAAAATGGTCCTTGAATGATTCTTTGGTCAAATGGCAGAAAAGGTCCCTAAAGTTTGAAAAATTGCAAAATTGGTCATTGGATATTTTAAAATGGAATTTTATGCAAAAAGGGTCCTTGTTCTATCAAAGTTTGTCAAGTTTGGTCCTTTTGATATCTTTGGAAAAGTGTCAAGTTCAGTCCTCAAAGTTTGGTGGAATTACAATTTTAGTCCTTGTGTTGTTAAGCTTAACCAAACGGACACCTTTTAATATCAAACCCAAAACACAAACCCAATCCAAGTCCAATACCTGCTGGCCCAAACCATTAGCCCATTGCCTTGACCCCTTGAACCATGACCTCCACCCTTGATCCTTGACCCCCGTTAGTATTAATACCCCGGTCAAACAAGTCAAACGCGCCAAAACCACCCTTACTATTCATCTCCTTCACCCACCACTGAATTCCAAAAACCAGAGCTGGTTTTCCATCTTTTTCAAACTCACCACTTGTCTCACCTCACCCTCACCTTACCTTGTCCCCCTCCACCTCCACATCTTCCAAAACCCATTAATAACTCAAACCTGCTAGAGACTTTTTTGGCGCCAAAGTCTCCACTTGGACGAATGTGATGATATTTGAAGATTCAATGGCTCAGATTAAGTGGGAATGAATCAGAGGTCAGCAAGAGGTCCAAAAAGTCTATAAAGAGGAGAAGAGAAGCAATGTATCAAATCATCTAGTGTAATTTTAGTTTTTAATTGTCGTTTTTATTATTCTCAAATTTTCAGTGTACTTTAAGCTTTCTTAGCACTTTGTTTAAGTTTTTTGAAGTATTTGTGAACCTTTTTCAGTTTCAATTTCAGTGTTAAGCTTCTTTTAAAGTTTATGCATTTTTCAAAATTCAAAATCTCATGTAATTAAATGTTGTTGTTAGTTGTTATTTTGGACTGAAATAGATCACATGTAAGCTCCTAGATAGCTTCTAAAAGCTATTAGAGACCTTAAAATTCAGTTTAGAAGTTAAACTCAAAAATCACCAAAAATACAAATAAATAGTTGAAAATTCAAAAATCCCATGGAAATGGTGTTCACAGCTGGAGCAGGGTAGATTGTGGATGGCCTTGGGTTAGAAGCTTAGTGGTAAGCTAATAGGGGTGATATTTGGTCCTTGTTCTCAGTTTTGAGCTTGGAAGTCATTGTAAGCCATTTGCTCATTTTTGGCATTTCTCTGTTTTAGTTATTTCATAGTTTAAATCTTTGTGTTTTATTGTTAATTAGTTATAGTTAAGGATATTTAAGCATTAAAATCAGTTGTTTGTTCATTTAAATTTGTAGTTGTTAAAAATCTTATTTTAACAGTTTTAAGTGCATAATGGTCATTTCTTAGTTTCTTATTGTTAGTGTTGTTGTTTTATGCTTCATTAGTCCCATTAAGTGATATTATAAGGTCTGTAATAAGTTTCATGGTTTTAATTTGAGTTTTGTTTTGATAATCACCAAAACTGTCTAAGTAAGTGGTGTTTGGATTTGCTTGTTTTAACTGTGTTCTAGGTTTCTTGTGTTGTTGCTTGTACTTGCTTTGTGTCTCATTAGTCCCTAATAACTCAAACAAACCATAAAAATCAGTACTTATTTAAGCAAAAGTCAAAATTGCATTTGATCTCATCTCTGTCATTAACTGTTGGATTTTCATGATCATTGAACTTGTTTTCATGTTTACAAGTTGTTATCATTGATCAAATCAGTCTTATTTCACCTTAAAACAACATATTCAGTGAGTAGAATCAGTTCAAAGTTCATATTAGTCAACTCTTTTGGTTTTTATAAAAAGTCAAATTTTTCAATTTGGTCGTTTTTGAATTAAATAGATAATTTTAGTGTGAGTTTAATATTGAGATTTAGCCTAAAAGCTTTTGGGATATTAAAGTTTAGTTGCTAAACTTAATTAGAAAAATACTAGTTCATTGTTAATCAGCTTGTTAAGTGCTTTTTGTCCAACTTCTTTTGAGTACCTGTTCTGAAAAAGTGCCCTGTGCACCAGTTTTACAAGCTCAATCAAAAGCTCACACAGAGCTTAATTGTTGGTCAAATCCTGTATAACTTGGTTCTTTGGATAGCTGACCAAGCCATCTAGAAGTTCCAGGCTTAAGTTTATATTTTGTAGCTTGTTTGGTAGGGCTGCAATAAGCCTCAACCTTGTCCCATTTCTGTCCATTTCTCAGTTTAAGCTAAGTGCTTATTGTCTTTTTAGTAGCTTATCAGTATGTGTTTTTGTGTCTTTTGGCTTCATTTGAGTAGTACTAGCTTATTTACATCTTATTTCAGCTTTTGTTTCAGTTTGTGAGCTTGTTTAAGCTTAATTCTTCAAAATAAGCTCATAAGCAAATCTGTTAAGCTCATAAGCTTATCAAATAGCTTATTTTTAGTTTGTAAAATTTTTGTGTTTATTAAAGTTTCTTATTTTAAGTAGTTAAGTAGTTTTCAAAAAGAAAATCCACTAAAACATCAATTTAAATATAGTGATAGCGTTTATTTAATAGATTTTAGCTTTTTGATTTTTCTTTTTAGCTTATTATTAAGCAAATCTTGTTTTGATATTTTTCTTAGTTTTCTGTCACCTTAAGTTATTTTTAGAAAAAGTTTCATAATTTTCATAATCTGTTTAGTATTTATTAGAATTTTAAATAGTTAAAAGTATTAAATAATTAGTAATAAATAATTAAAAAGCATAAAAAATATCTTTTCAGTTTTAAAATTAGTTTTATCATATTTTAGATTTTTCCAAGTTGAAATTTCATTTTTCCAGGTTTATTTTATATTTTCTAGTATTTAAGTGTATTTTAAATAGTAATTAATTAGTAATAAATATATAAAAAGTGTAAAAAAATATATTTTTAGTTTTAAAATTAGTTTTATAATATTTTAGATTTTTCTCAATCATAATTTTATTTTTCTAGCCTTATTTTGTATTTTCTTCTATTTTAGGTTAATTTTAAATAGTTAAAATAGTTTTTAATTAATAATAATTAAATAAATAGTTATAAAAATAATTTTCTTTTTCTAATAATTTTCTTTTATTTTTAGGATTTCAAAAAATGTCATTTTCATATTTTTAGGTCTTTTATTTCTTAGATTTCACTTTTTATTTTGTACGTTTACGTAGTTTTTAAACGTACGTTTTACGTTTGTTATATCTGATTGTTGTGCTTTCCAATTCTGTGTCCAAAACATTCCAATCAATCAGTAGTGTAATTTCCAATCAAAATCTTTACTGATCACTATCCTTAGTGATCATTCTATCATCTGAATTAGTGTTTACACATCATTGAGTCTCCGTGGGACTTAACGACCCGGGAATTCATTATATTCTCCTGATCTTCATTGTATTGGTTTCTGAGCAGTTTTAAGTTTATTACGGTTAGCCATTCACAAGTGGCTAGCTTGTGTGATATAGCTTCTACTAAGAGAGCTAACCCTTTTCTAAAGTGGGAGAGATTGAGGTGTCTGATTCTGAAGATGAGGTAGTTGCTAACCCATTTGATGAGTCTGCTAATATATTTGGTGGTGGCCAAGAGTTTGAAGATGAGTATGATGACTATGACTTCGATGACTATGCGAAGCAGGTTCGTGATCTTCCTGGGAATTTGGATGCCTTTAATGCCATGTATGGCACAAAGTTTCAAGGTCCTAGGAAGTAATCTTATTTCGTTGTGTCATTTGTTATCATTTGAGTAGCGGTTTGTTTTCTTGTTTAGAAAATAGGAAGTATCTTGTTATGTAAGCTCTATGCCTATGTAACAGGCTGATATATGGGATTTCACTCATATACATTGTACTTAAACGTTTATTTGGTTAATATATTTACCAGGGTGCAGGATTACTCCCCTTTACCCAAAAAAAACACAAAAATCTTCCTAAGTATTTTCAAAAACACAAATAACCCCAATCATCAGAATCATCACATTCTTAGTTGATTATCCCAACTGATAACACATACATGATAAAGAATGTAATACTCTTCATCTTTCTTACAGTGTTATATCACAAGAGATAAATAAGTGTCACTTACAAATATCAAAATGAAAACGTCTGAAAACGGACAAAAACGTATAAAAATGAATGAAAAACGTATAAGAATGTATGAAAATGGACAAAAACGTCATAAAACCGACAAAAACGTCTGAAAATGGACAAAAACTTATAAAAACGGATGAAAAGGTATGAAAACGGACGAAAACGTATAAAAACGGACGAGAACGTCTGAAAACAGACGAAAACGTCTAAAAATGGAAGAAAACGTCTGAAAACGGACGAAAATACATGAAAACATAAAAATAAAGACAAAAACGTCTAAAAACGGACGAAAATACATGAAAACCTAAAAAAACAGATGAAAACGTATGAAAACGAACGAAAACGGGCGAAAACGTCTAAAAATGGAAGAAAATATAAAAACCGGACGAAAACATATGAAAACGGACGAAATCGTATATAAACCTATGAAAACGGATTAAAACGTATAAAAACGGACTAAAACGTATAAAAAATGAAGAAAAACATGAAAAATAAAAAAACGGACGAAAACGTATGAAAATGGACGAAAACGGTAAAAAACTGGCGAAAACGTAAGAAAATGGAGGAAAACGTTGGAAAAGGGACGAAAACGTATAAAAACGGACGAAAAACACGTAAACGTAAAAAACGGACGAAAACGTATGAAAACGAACGAAAACGTATGAAAACGGACGAAAACGTATGAAAACGAACGAAAACGGGCGAAAACGTAAGAAAATGGAGGAAAACGGACGAAACAGATGAAAACGGATGAAAACGTATGAAAGCGGAAAAAACACTAATAAAAAAGCGCGAATACCACGAATTAAAAAAAAAAAAAAAATCGTTCATTTATAAAAAAAAAACAGGAATTAACAAAAAAAAAATAATAAAAAAAAAATAATAAAAAGGTGAATAAAAAAGGAAGACAAAAAAACAAGAAAAAAACATAGAATTAGGTTTAAGTATTAAATCTTAGATTAATCCTTAAACTAGATGGATGGTAGAGATTTGTCCATTGATAAGCACCAAAATAAGGGTAAGCAAAAGAAAATTCTTCTCATAACATTTGCAAAATATAAAACGTTAAATTTAAACGATTTTATCTAATATCCGGTAATTACGTTCGTCGGTGATATAGTAGTTGAAAAACGTTAGTCACTACCAACTAGAACTAACATGCCGTGGAAGCATCCACGCTATGACAACACGATAACGTGACTTTCACATGCTACTACTACGTCGTATGCCCTTCGATTCATTTGTTCAAATCAAATCAATGGTTTACAATTTTCTAACAGAAGAAACCGAAACAAATGACACGTGTCGTAAATAACTGAAGTAACTGTTTTTTTTTAAGGTGCTACATTTGGACGGTTCAAGTAAATATCCTAAAAGATTATGGAATTAACTTAAAATTTAACAAGAAACAAATTCTTTTGTTCATTTAGTTTGGCTTAACGATGAAAATTAACTTAAAATTTAATATGTCAATCTAAGTCTATGTATTTTTCTTATCTTTTGATCTTTCTTATTTATTTACATTTTCTTCAATTCACATTTTTTTTTAATTCACGCTATTGTTATTATTTTTAATTCACGTTTTTCTTTTTCACTTTCATACATTTTTTTTTGTTTTCATATGTTTTTGTTTGTTTTTAGACATTTTTATATGTTTTCGTTTGTTTTCATACATTTTCGTCAATTTTAATACATTTTTCTCCGTTTTCATACGTTTACGTCCGTTTTCATACGTTTTCGTCCGTTTTCATACGTTTTATATGTTTTCATCGTTTTCGTCTGTTTTTTGTCGTTTTCGTCCATTTTACATACGTTTTTGTCCGTTTTCATACGTGTTTGTACGCTTTCATACATTTTCGTTCGTTATCATACGCACTCGTCCGTTTTCTTACATTTTGGTCTTTTTTTTACGTTTTTATTCGTTTTTATATGTTTATTCCGTGATATTCAGAATATCACTTGTAATATTCTGAATATCACTTGTGATTTTCTAAAAATGACTTGTGATATTCTAAATATCACTTGTGATTTTTCATGTTAGAAAACATTAGTTGAAAATCACTTGTTATCCAGAATATCACTTGTGATATTCTAAATATTACATAGTATAACTTGTGATATTTAGAATATCACTTGTGATATTATGTATATCACAGAATATCACTTGTGATATTCGAAAACATATGAAAACGTCTGAAAATGGCTGAAAATATTTAAAAACAGACGAAAACGTATGAAAACGGACAAAAATGTAAGAAAACGGACGAATATGTATGGAAACGGACGAAAACGTATGAAATCGTAAAAACACAGATGAAAACGGATGAAAACGTATGAAACGGACGAAAACGTATGAAAACGAACGAATATGTATGAAAATGGGCGAAAACGTAAGAAAACTAATAAAAACGTATGGAAATGGACAAATGAAAACGTATTGAAGCGCTACAAAAAAGATAAGAAAACGTAAATTAAAAAAAACCGTAAATTAGAAAAAGGAATTAAAAAAAAAGACAGAAAAAAGGACAAAAAAAATAAATAAGAAGACAAAAATATATATATATATATGTATATAAACTAAAGTTGATATATTAAATTTTAAATTAATATTTACTATTAAATCAACTAAATAAATGATAAAAATTTATTCTTTATCAAAATAAATCACCACTCTTAAATAGAGTCTAATTACGAAACTCCCCTTTTTGTAGGTCCTAGTGCATACCAAATATCCTAAAAGATTCTGACATCTTAAGTAAAATCTAATTACGAAACTATCCTTTTAGTAGGCCCTAGTCTTAACAAGTAAGCAGCATATGAAGGTTCTTGTTTGTTTAATTGCCAAATATAAAAATAGATAAGTCGGCAATATGTTTACCATAACTCTCGACACTTGATTGATAGATTGAGTCGTAAAATAGCGATATACTTTTTTAAATGTCTTGTTTTGGTACGTGTATTTTTTTAAGTTGTAAAATAGCTATATATTTTTTTAATTGTCTCGTTTTGGCACATGTACTTTTTTAAGTTGTAAAATACTCAGTTTATGCCCTAATGTTGAATTAGTGGAGGGCTATTTCTTTTCACCCTTTTCACATTCATTTTTTTTTCATTCTTTAACCCCTTCAGTGCTTACCGAGACTTCATTACTAGAACCTTGTTGGGTTTATTCCAGTTCTAGCTCAATCTTAGTCGGCACTCTTCCCTTATTCTCACTTTTCTCCTTTTTTCATCATACCTAAGTACTTCTACACTAACTAGTGGATTGTCCCTGGGTAGATCCCTCCGGCTCTGGCGGGATCATGGGAACGATTACCTAACCTAACCATCCTTATAACTCCAATGCTTAAAGTAAATTGGTCGGTCTTTTGGTATTGTTCTTTCCGCCTCGAAACCAATTGAAAATCAATCAAGGTACTTGTATAAAATCAAAGCATTTTGTACGTTAATTGTTTTTGATATTTTAGAAATGCTCCCCTTCAACATGTGCTTCAAGTATTAGAAATCATTTGGCACATTGAAGCAAGAGGACTTTGAAATATTAGATTGAGAATGAAAGATCCAATTCTTGATTAACATTTTCTAAAATGATCATCATCACTTCCCGATCAAACCTAGAATTTTAAATACTTCGGATAAAACATTTTGGGAAGGATGTGGTTTTCATTTGATTGCTCCCCTCAATGTGTGCATTGAGAATTTTTGAAGATTGTTTAGCACATGAAGGGAGGAGTGTTTTGAAGCCGTTTTCACAATCACAGTAGCCAAGGAAACCATTTAAAATTCAATCAAGGTACTTCTGATAAAACGATGATGCTTTAGTACCTTGATAGTTTTAAGATGATTTTTGAAATGCTCCCCCTCAATATGTGCCTCGATATACGAAAATGTTTAGCACATATGGGAGAACTGCCTATTCATTGAGACTTAGAAATCACATTTTATCATATTACATATTTATATCACATTTTCTCCCCCGATCAAAAATTTCAAATCCTTTAAGATTTTGGATCTCAAGTGATTTAAATATGTAGGAAAATTTTGGAGAAAAATGTGTCCTGTTTTATTTAATCTGAAAAGAAACACTACATTGTTCCCCCTTAAGTTCCAGAGGGAGGCTACAAGCCATAATCCTAGTACTACTATATACTACATAGTTATTATTGCTCATATTAGAGTCACCACATCACAAATAAGTGTTCAAAAATAATGACCACCATAAAGAAGATATCATCATTTGGTTCTCTGTAGTAGTCTGTAATATCCTTCACGAACTCTTCCTCCCATAAAACTTTCTAGGCTTATGAAGATTTTCCGAGTCTTGAGCCTTCTTCCGATAGCAGCAATGAACTCGTCACTTCTTTTGACATCATGTGCAGACCAAAACCTTGTATTAACTCCCGGTCTCATCTTTAGGCTAAACTCCTTAACCCTGGAATCCAACTCTTCTTCAATTAATTTTAGAGTACCATCACTGAACTTGTAAAGCTCACACAGCCTCATTAGCATCCTTGATCCATATTTGTCCGTGAAGACAACTGCTCTTGGAGTATCAATTACTGAGTAGTCGTGCCTGAATTCAAATCCTGTGGCTTCCCATCGAGGCTTGTTGAGATTGACTTGAGCCTGATAGCTTTCCATGCCGAGCTGAAAGTCACCCACTCTTTGTCGAATCACTCTTTGTCGAATCACTAAACCTCTTATCCATAGGTTGACAGCTGCAATAAGAGACTTCTTTTCACGAACAGACAGGTGATTGAGGTGGCCTTGGAGATTCAAAAGATATAGATCTTCAAAGTCATTTTGATATAGATTTTTGAAGTCATTTTCCTCTATCACATGGTCTTTTTGATCTGCTCTTCTGAGGACAATCTTCTTCAGATAATTGTATCCATACATTGGAAAGATCTCTACACTGACGACACTTAGAATTCGCAGTTTCGAACGAACAACTCTACGTCTCTTTTCGGCACCATGTCTTTCAATGTAGAATTGTTTCTTTTTGAACTACCAGTGTGAGATAGCGTATGAGGCAGCAACGTTGTACTCATATTCTTTTCTGTCCAAAACTGATCTGGGACCATCTGCTCTAGACCCACATCTAGATAGTGGGCATCATTCATCTTCGAAATTGAAAGTGCAGGTCTGCTTCCTTGAGTCCCAACACGCAAGTAGTCCAAATCTCTGTTGAAGAAGAAATCAGCTTGGATTATAATTTGACCAGGTTCACCACCGAGAGGAAGTGGTTTGTTGACGTTGAATTGGAGCACATTGTCTTCAACTTGATATGTCAATAATTTGTAGCACTCCTCCATCTGATATTGTAGATGAGCAGCATCTGGATGAAACACTTTTACAATTTCATATGCTGGGCCCTCTAGATCCTTTGGCGTAATCGTTGAAATTCATTGCTTCTCACAATACCATTTCATCAAGCTTCCCATGTCTCCTGTAATGTGTAGCAATGATTCCTCTGGGGGTGCTTCATGGTTGGCTACGATGGTGTTCGCCCAGTTGTTGTCAGGAATAATCAGATCAGACTCAGGAATGGTCCACGAAGGCTCTGGAGTTTCTGGTCTTTCCTCTGGCCACCAGCCTTGAGTCATTTCCTTTGTAGGTGTCGTCCAAGATGACTTTGTACATTTCTCTCCCATATATGCATTCCACCAGTCTTCGTCATGAGACACCTTGGGGATGTGTTTGGTGGAAGCATCATCATCCTCAAAATCTGACTCTTGAGCTACGTATGATTCTTCATTCATGACTTGATCTTCTGGAATCGAGGAGAAGGTAGGTGTAAACCTGGAGTCAACCGTGGTCTAGGCAGCATAAGTCGAGGTTTTCGTAGTCTTATGTGAACCTTGACCTACTGTGGAACCAGGTTGATTTGATTGCTTTGGAGAAGGGGTCGGTGGATTAGACTTCGGAGTATCTGCGGCACCTGATGATCCACCTGCACCAGAGGAACCAGAACCACCAGTTGGAGGAGGTGGTGGTGGTGGTTTAGGAGTTCCAGATTTAGACTCATGCATCACGATTCTTCTTTCCTTCTCATTCAGCAACAAGAGTGGTGTGACGCGACACTGATTCAAGTTCATGTATTGTAACACCCTTTCTAGGCTGTCTCACATACACCTATAGACTCTGCAAGCTGGCTTCAATGCCCTGTTGGAGTGCCGTATCATCTTCATCCCTCAGTGTCATCTCAGTCTCGGGTTCCTTGGACCCTTTTCCTCGCCATGTTTCACCCTTTCTTTTCTTCTGTCTTTGTGAGGGTGAATCTACAGATTTGGATATTTCTTGTCTTTTCTTTGGGAGATTGGCATAAGATGATTTTGAGGATGTTTTGGTTGTCTTAGTTGGTGTGGGTTTGGGTGTCTTATCAACAGTAGAGTTTGATGCCTTTTTGAGATACCTTTTGTAGTAGTCGGCTTTGATCAATTTATTCGTGATAAGAGCATTAGGAATTGCCATTCCAAAAATCTCTTTATCTGTTCCTTTAGCCACAAACTTCGAATTGCCGAGAAGATGTTCATCGCTGGCTTCATGAAGAGCTGAATCACTTCTTGGATTAAACTGATGCATTGCCTGCAGATGCTTGATAATGAGTTTTGAGAACCTGATGCTGGGGATCACCCTTTTGTCTTTGGATTTATTTTCCTTGATATTCTTTAGAGAATTTTGTTTGTCGGTAATGAAGGTGTCCATTGATAAAGTGAATTCTTCCCAGATACGTTCCGCATAATCAATGTTTGCTCCGTTCACCACTCCTACAGAATTTGTAGAATCGGGGCCCTTACTCTCTCATACCCAGATGTCTTACCCGTTATGGAAAGATTGAGAATTGTAATGATTGCCCTCTAGGGTTGATACATCTTGTTTGTGATGATTCCAGATATCTTCGTGACCTCACCTGGATAGCCCAATTCAGTGACAAAGTCTATCAACTCTTCAGCGGATGGTGGAGAGGTTAATGGATTAGCAGGGTCTCTTGGTGTGATTTGAAGAGCTTCCCTGAGAGTGTCTGCAGAGATGTCATACAACTTGTCTTCAAGTTGACAAGTGTATACAACAGTGATCTTGTCCCATTAGACTGTGTTCCAAAACTGTTGTAGGTAGATAAACGAAATTGTGCAACGTAACATCAGAGCACCAAAGAAATTGGTGTTCTTTAGTATATCAATTGCAATTCTGTAGATGGGATTCAGTTGGTTTCTGTCCACGTCTACAAAGCAGTTTCTTCTAGCAATAGCAACCCAGTCTTCATAAGGGAGAATTTGTTCATCTGTTAGTGTGCTGGGTGGAACAACAGTAGCTTGGTTGCCAGGAGTAGTGATGTTAGCCATTTTTTTTTCTGTAATACACACATCCACAATGAAAGATATTTGGAAATTTGTTATGTTAGGTGAGAAATACAGAATGACCACATAAGGTATTTGATGATGAAAGACAAGGCATCAAGATTATAAAACATGGTCAAAGCATGGCATGCACACAACTGGAAACTTTGTATATATGAGACAAAGACACATTGAACATCATTACAACATGTACAACACACTGTACTGACAGTCAATGATGATCAAGTCAAGTGTGCTAGGACATAGAGAGTGAGTAAGCAACACTCATGACATATGATATACAATATACTGAGTAGATTGGGTGAAATGAACACGTCACATAACACACAACATACTTAGCATATGACAACCTCATAGGGACAAGACACATAGAAAACAAGACATACAAGCAAGAACCACTTAAGCCAAAACGCACCATATCAAACCGCATAGAATCAAACCTCACTAGGTCAAACCGCATAGGGACAAGTCGCATGAGGTCAAACAGCATAGGTCAAAACGCATAGGTCAAAACACATAGGTCAAACCACATAGATCAAACTGAATAGGTCAAGACGCATATGACGAACCGCATTATAACAAACCACATAGGTCAAAACGCATAGGTCAAAATGCATAGGTCAAACCGCATAGATCAAAATGCATATGACAAACTGCATGATATCAAATCGCATAGGTCAAACCGCATAGGTCAAGATGCATATGACAAACCGCATGATATCAAACCGCATAGGTCAAAACGCTTAGGTCAAACCACATAGGTCAAGACGCACATTGACAAACTGCTTTCAAAACTGTTTGACATGACAACTCGTTTTCAAGCAGTTAATCCTTTTATCAAATCGCACTCAATAACACATAATAGACTCAACCGCATCAATGCATTCACCAACAAACCGCTTATAAGAACATTCAATATTCAAACTCAATTTTGCACACATTCATCACCATTAACCAATATGATCTATCATATGAAATCAACATACTAACACTTTCTACAAACTAATTGCAACACATATCACACAATAATTACCACCGCGAGTGCAAACACAACTAAATCTAAAATACTAACAATTTGGCAGAATTGGGGCACGATGTTCAAAGGGAAAGAGAGCAATGAGTCAAGAATTGCAGATCTGATTCAATACTTAAACCCAAATGAACAAATTAGATAACATAACAAACCTATTATTAGAGGCGATGGGTTTCAAGTGAGGAGCACCTAGAACCAGAGATTGGTGTTAACAATCATCACATGATAAAATCTATAGGCTATAAATAGTGAAGTGAGTGATAATTTCAACCAATACCTAAGATGTAGATGAGAGGATCTAACACAATGAGACAAATCGTAGCGAAGAGACTTGAGAGAAACAAGTTTATGTGTTTTGACTAGATTTTGAAAAGTTTTGACTTTTGACAAATCGCTTCGTATTTATACCCAAAACTCACTAGTTTCAAATCTTGACACAATTAGTCCTTGAGTTACACAAACCGCATACTTGCTCAAAAGTTGGTTAAATCGCATAAGTTCTTATGATTTCAAAAGACAAGCCTCACTTAGCATCTCATAACTAATATCTTTTGCTAGAATTAACCCCACAATAATCATGCACAATCCATTAAGATCAGTTACTTTCCAAGAGTGCATTTTTCCCATTATCAATCAAATATATTTTAACCTTACAAACCAATAAGAGAAAATATAGAGTAGCAAGGAAAGCATGATTACAATAATTACATGACTATCTAGGAAACAATTTGCAGATAGTAATCCGAATCCTACATATAACACATAATCATCACATAAGATCATATAGGACAAAATGCAAGATACCAGGATAAGATGCAATTAGTTGAACCCATTTGACAGATAGTCATAAATTTTGATCATTCTCCCCCTCAATCAATGACACGACATAGAATAAGCATGAGTAGTCATTGATTGAATTTGAACCATTTATGCACCCAAAATTCTTATTGATTACAAGACCTAAATGTAGAAGAACTGTAGGCATGTTTTAGAATACATTTGAACTTCTGTTCGACTTCATCTAAAGACCCGTGTCATTAGTGAATGACATTTATAGGACCGTAGATGTTATCAATACCAGAAGACATGCCTTTGAAACTATTTTTGAATTTTTCTGATTTTTTCAAGTTTTTATGGGTTTTTGAAAGTTTTTGAAACAAAATAAAATATTTTTAAATGAATTAATTAAAGTTAAGACATATTTATTTTATTTATTTTTTTTTTTAAAACAAAGTGAAAAACTGTATAGAATGTGTCAAGATTGGAATTACTCTCAAGTGTTGAGGTACGAGTCCTGAGCTGAAGTGATCAGGAATCATAGTACATGCTTATCAATTCCGACATGCTGAAGCTCCTGAATGAGGAGGCTTCATTTCTGTTGGAATCCAGGTCATGAGGTTTATGATTGAATTGAGCATTGTACTTGCAAAGGAATGAGGAGTACCTGCACTGATAACACATGAAGATGTGTATTTAAGTGGGTTAGTAGCACCCTTATCTAGACCTTTGGATAACTCACAGTCAGCCTTAGTGTTGCCGTTGGTGGTCCGTATTCTGATGGGAATCCATTTGAATCCAACATTCTTAAAAATTCTGTAAGTCGGTATCCACTTAAGGTAAGAGCTGGGAGTGTTAGATTTCTTAGGCACAGTGGAAGATGTCACCTTTTTCCTATTCCTAATTTTTGAATCTTTGTTGTCAAATTGTTTCTTAGGAGAGGGGTTAACATTTTGAGACTTCTTTAGTGCACTAGATGATTTTCTTACATTCCTAGTCTTAAGAGTTTGAGCTTCAACCTGAGCATTATATTTCACTTTATCGGAGTTAGGTAGTGAAGTGACTAGATTTGACAAAACTTTGTTCTCATCAACTTGGGAGGCAAGCCTTGAATTTGAAGGTTTAGATCTTTCTGATATAAATGTAGTAGGCTGCCTAACTACAGACCGCTCTCTTGTGAGATGAGAAACTGGCTTCCCCAAGGTTGATGGTTTTGTAAACTTAGTGTTCACACTTTTCCCTATGGTATTTCTAAGCTCATTTTTTAAGGCAACTATCGCAAAACTCCTTTCCTGAAGTTGAGCTTTGAGATCATCAATATTTGCTAACAAAGAGTTTGTTTGTTCTATTGACTTAGTTCTATTTTCTTTGGCATGGACACTTTGTTCTATGTGAAGCTTTCTCAAAAACTCATTTTCCTTTAATAATTTGGCCACACAAAATGCTAATTCATCATTCCTTTTTTTAATGGCATCAATAACCTCTAAATCAAGATTATTCGTAACCAAATTACTTTCTTTATACATATCATAAATGTGTTTCTACAAATTGCAGATAGTCGAGTTTTTGTCCTGAAGCTGAGCTTTTAAATCGTTTATTTCAAAAAATTCACGAAATTCAGGAAATTCCGGATTTTTGCATGGTTTTATAATTTGAAAATTTTCTTCTTTTCTTTGTATTGCAATTTCAAGTGAAATGCAATGTTTTTCAAGTATTGAGAATTTGTTTGAAAGTTCATCAAAAATTTTCTTATCAACCACATCATTAGTCATGAGATACTTTATCTTCGACCCAGCCTCAGTTATAGAACATTTATCAACATCATGTTTTGTAATGTAGTCAGTTTGCATAAGAGTATTTGCAGATGTATCATTTATGACAGTTACCAATAATTCAGCACCTGATGCATGTTCATTCACCCTTCTGCATTCTGCATCCACCTTTTGTGTGACAAGAGTTTCTGAACATCTTGTTGCATCAATCTTTGTTGTTTCTGACATTCTGACTTCAGAAATACCCGATACTTCAACTGATACATTCCCCGACTCATCACAGCTATCTCTCGACTGCACCCGACATTCATTCACATTTTCATTTATCTGTGTAGCTTCCTCAATGTACTCCTCCACATTATCCATGAGTTGGATAAATGTCTCAATGAACATGTTAATTTCCATTCCAGTGTGCTTTTTGAAAGACATTTCAGTCATGTGATGATCATAATTTGATGTGTATTCCCTACTAATGAATGGCTGAAATTGTTTGTGGATCACCTGAAGTGTAACACTAGAACTATTTTCTTGAACCTTTTCTTTGTCAAGTTGTTGTTCCAATTGTTCTAGGTTCAATAGTAATGTTGCTGTGAACTTTGATAATTCTTGACAAAAAAGATCAATAAATGTTCGTTCCATTCTCTTAGGTAGAAGTAACATGAGGTGTGAATGAAGTTGTTGGTAAGGTTCAATGCAACTTACCTTTTCCATGGCATTCTATAACCTAGACTGGTGCAATTCTCTCTCATCAGACTCTGAATACGAAGATCTCATATCCTCATTGATTAATTCAATCATATTTAACCGTTCACTTTAGCAAACATTTTCATTGTTGTCCACAGCATCATACAATTTAAGTACATATGAAATCACTGGATCAGGAGTGTAAGACATGATGTTTTTGTGAATTTGAACGTGTTATGATAACAGTTGGATCGATTCAATGATTAGTGAATGTATGTTAAAAGGGTTATTGGTATGATTGGATTATGTTAATACAAATAAATCGTAAAAACGTTTATTAATATTTAGCGATCTCTTTGTGTTTTGTTGATAACAAATATAAAGTTATCATGAGTAAAATTATAAGGATACATGTTATTTTTGTAAAGCATCTACATATATAGTCATTTAATATAAATTGATGTAATGATTCATTTATTGTAATAGTTTATTAGGATGGGTAAAAACCATAACCAATGACCCATACCCATGGAGCTAACCCATAACCCATTGACTAGATACATTGCATCTTCTTGGATACCCATGGTCCAAAGTCTAGGACCTATAACCCATAAACCCATAACCCATGGATAATGAGGAGCTTCTCACGGATACCTCAGTTTGCACTGGACGGATCCCTGTTGTAAGGGATCCGTGGGATCCGTGCAACAGTAGCAAGATTTTTCCTATAAATAGAGAGCCATTTCTTCATTGTAACTCACCCCTCTTCTTACAAACTCTCTCATATATTCTTTCATTATTCTAATCTCAGATCTCTTGATCTAGATAGTAGTTCTTTTTTCTTTTGTTGTGATTCTCATATAGGTCATTCTCTAAGGCGAGATCACGAGCTTCTACAAGTCATCCAAGCAAGGGGTCCTTGATTGATTTGTTCCTCCACAAGATTTCTGTATCAAATATCTTGTATTTCATATTTCACATATTTGTTGTGTTATAGTAGTGTTGGTTTGGTCCTCCGTGTTAAGGACTCGGTATTTAGCTTTGTACCGGAAAAAGTGTAAGCAACGTTGTGAAGGCTTCTCTGTCGAGTTGAAGGAGTTTGTTAACATAGTTCTTGAACTCTCGAGTAGGTGACTCGGGGAGTGGAGTAGGGTAAGGAAGGTGTCCTTGTAGCCGAACCACTATAAATCGGTTGTGTCATTTCTATCCTTTACTTTACTTGTTTTCTTTTACTTGCATTACTTATAGGTCTATACTTTCTCTCCATCCACACGATTTCACATAACATCGAATCTAAAGTTTTTGAAACTAAGTTAAATATGGCAAAACTATTCAACCCCCCCCCCCCCCGCCTGTTTTCCACAATTGGCATCAAGAGCTAAGTTTACAAAAGTTTTAAAGTAAATAGTATTTTAAAAACTTTTCGATCACTATAGGTTCTGAAAATTATAAAGAAGGGAAATCTATACAACGACTTCCACTACTTGAAACTAATGGTTTTATTTATTGGAAAAATAGATTCAAAACGTATGTGAAGTCTAAAGATATTGATCTTTGGTACATCATTGTTGAAGGCGATTTTGAAGCCACTACAAAAGAAGAAACCGGAAATTTAGTAAACACACCTCATGATCAACTCACCGATGATCATAAGAAAAAGCTTTCCAAAAATAGTGAAGCTAAAATGGTTTTATACAATGCTTTACCGAAAAAGGAATTCGAAAGAATTTCTATGCTTGAAACCTCTAAAGAAATTTGGAATTCTTTAGTTGTAACTCATCAAGGAAATCAACAAGTTAAAAACAATAAAATAGATTTGTTTGTTCAACAATATGAACAATTTTCAATATCGGATGAGGATACTATAGATCATTCTTTTGCTAACTTTAATACTAAAATTACATCATTACAAGCACTTGATGAGACGTTCTCTAGTCGTAATCATGTTAGGATATATCTAAGGGCACTTCCATCCAAGTGGAGATCTAAGGTGACGGCCATCGAAGAATCAAAAGACTTGTCAATCCTCACCCTCGATGAACTCATAGGAAATCTAAAGGTTTATGAGCTTGTCCTCGCTAAAGATTCTGAAGCCTCAAAAGAGAAGAAGGAGAAGCATAAATATCTTGCCTTAAAAGCCAAGAAGGTCTCAAGCGATGAAGAAAACTCTTCTTCGGATAGTGATGACGAAGAGTATGCCATGGCGGTAAGGGATTTCAAGAAGTTCTTTAGAATAAAGGGAAGATATGTCAAGCAACCATATGAAGACAAGAAGGGGTTCCGGAAAGACAAAGGCGACAAGAAAGTAAGGGATGAACGCGCTTGTTTTTGAATGTGGGGACCCTAATCACTTCGTTAGTGAGTGTCCCAAACGTGACGAACAAAAAGCGTTCGTGAGTGGTTCATGGGGAATGAGCGAGGAGGAGGACGAAGAAATTTGTCTCATGACAAATGACTCAAACGAGGTATGTCCCGAATCTCTCTATTATAGTAGCTCACATTAGATGATGATTCATTGCATCGTGAATATGATCAACTTTGCAAAATTAGTTTAAAAGTAATTAACAAAAACAAGATTTTAAAAAACCAAAATGAACGTTTAGAAAAGGAAGTCTTTGAGTTAAAAGCTAAATTAAAACGTTTAGAAAAGGGGAAGATAGCAAGTGGGGAATGTGAGCTTTGTGTTCAACTTCAAACACTAGTTGATAATCTAGATTCCAAGATTGGTAGAATGAGTACTAATACTCTAGATATGATATTAGATAGTGTTAAAACAGGAAACAACCAAAAAGGTTTAGGTATTCATCAACTTGATGCATCAACTAGAGAAAATAAAGAAACACAATTCGTCAAAGTAATAGAAAAACAAGACACTGTTGTCACGGATCCCACAGATCCCCTGAAAAGGGAACCGTCTAGTACAAAATCAGGGATCCGTGGGTCTGTAACAACAAACAGTAATCATAATATAGCCACTTCATCTAGAACCGATTTTGTTATTGTTAATAAGAAGAAACCAACCCATGTTACTGTTAGACAACCACCTCCAAGACAAAATCAAAGTTTTATAAGAAACAAAGGTCCATCATTTTCAAAACCAAACACATTTATAAGGAGACCTAATAATGTTTATCCGAGAAGTAACCATCAAATGGGATGGAATCCTAATGTACAAAACGGTTTTCCATTTCAAAACTTTGCACCATGGAATGCATACTCACCTTTTCCATATATGCCTAATATGAATGAAATGTATAACACTAATGGACCCATGAACAAATGGGGACCAAACTTTTGAGTTAATTGTTTTCTTAGGTGTGCTTAAAGGTCGACCTAGATCCGGATGAATGGATCAAGGATAGTGGGTGCACGAGGCACATGACCGCTAATAAAGACTTATTTTCCACATATGAATCCTTCAATGGAGGAAATGTGGTATTTGGTAATAGCAAGAGCAAAATCATTGGTAAAGGTACAATTTCTCACAAATCTTTAACCATTAACGATGTGTGTCACATAGAAAACCTAAACTTTAACGTTATAAGTATAGGACAAATATGTGATAAAAAGTGTAACGTACTTTTTAGTGAAACCGGTAGTAAAATATTGAAAAACGAAATTACTATAGGAAGAGGCATTAGAAAACATGGAGTCTATGTCATTAAAATCGGTAATGAACTTAAAGACAAACTTTGTCTTACTTCTATGGATGATACTTCGACCTTATGGCTTTGAAGATTGGGTCACGCCAATATGCGACTTCTTCAATCGCTATCATCTAAAGAACTAGTAAGAGATCTACCAAAATTAAAATACGAACATCATTTTTGGGATGCTTGTAACGTAGGAAAACAAGTCCATGCTAGTCACAAAGCTAAAAATATGGTCTCTACTACTAGTGTCTAGAACTACTTCATATGGATTTATTTGGTCCATCCGCTATTCAAAGTTATGGAGGTAACTACTATACTTTGGTCATAGTGGATGATTACTCTAGGTACACATGGACTAAATTTTTAAAGAATAAAACTGAAACGTTCAATTACTTTGAAATATTAGGTAAGAAAATCCAAAGACAACTAGGAAGTCCTATAGTGTCTATTAGAACGGATCATGGTAGGGAATTCGATAATGAAGTGCAATTTGGAGCTTTTTGTGACGCTAATGGTATTACTCACAACTTCTCAGCTCCTCGCACTCCACAAACGAATGGGGTATTTGAAAGGAAAAATAGAACCCTACAAGAAATGAGTCGCACCATGTTAAATGAGCAATCTATACCTCAAAAATTTTGGTGCAATGCCGTTGATACATCAACGTACATACTTAACCGAGTCTTAATTAGACCATTTTTAGGTAAAACTCCGTGCGAGTTACTTCAAGGCAAAAATCCTACGTTAGAACATTTTAGAGTCTTTGTTAGCAAATGTTTTCTACTAAACACTAAAGATTACCTAACTAAATTTGATCCTAAATCAACCGAATGTATCTTTTTAGGTTACTCTCCTAATAGCAAATCCTATGTTATATTAAATAAAGAAACAATGAAGGTTAAAGAGTCATTAAACGTAAAATTTGATGAGAGTCCACCTAAACCTACCCTACCTCTTGTCGATGACGAGATAGTCGAAAGTGAAGCCATAGAAATCAAGAAAAATACAAACAAAGAAGATGAACCATTAAACAATGAAATCATCAATATTAAAGAGTCTAAAGATCATCTAGTAGATAAGGTCATAGGAAAGTTAAATGAAAGAACCTTAAGATCTCAAGTTCAAAAACAAAGTTGTTTATTTTGTTTTGTCTCAACCATAGAACCTAAGAATACACAAGAAGCCATAAAAGATAAAAGTTGGGTAATGGCTATGCAAGAAGAGTTAAATCAATTTGTTTCTAACGATGTTTGGACACTTGTCCCTTCACGTAAAATCGGCGGTAACAATATATATAGGACTCTACTAAACTAGGATATAATGCTTGTGGAATGGATCTTTACAGAATTTCTGGAAAATTAAGACCTGGAAAATTCCAAAAATTTATAAGTAGCTCAGAAAACGAGAAAACATAATCAGTTGTTTTTGCTCCTTCCTGACGCCGTCAGGTTATCCTGACAAAAACTGGTCTGCGATTTTCTGTAAAAAATTCTGGAAAATTTACATCTTTAGAATCTGGAAAAATTTCTTGCAAAACATCCATTATGACTCGATACAAGCATTTGACTCAAACAAAAACACATGTATATCTTTTAATTAACTGTAATTCTCATGTTTACGTTTCTTTTGAAAATGTGTGTAATCCTCCCTACACTTATCCCTTATGTAAAATACCTTTATATGTAATTAAGACGAGGTTAAAGACAAAATAAAGCATTTTTACAAATTTAAACATGAGAATAAACAATCAATAAAAGATACACGACACAGACAAGCAAACAATTAAGCATGGGTTGCCTCCCACGAAGCGCTTTTCTTTATTTATGAGTCTTGTAGCTAGACTCGAAGTCGTGCCCCTACGTGACTTCATTACCGTCACCTTCTTCCTCATGACGGTCTCTAGTGGGTGATTCCATGTTGTAAAAGTGCCCTATGATGCACCTTTCTAAGAGTTCGTCCTCTCCCCACTCAGTTCTATATTCCGGTCCTAAGTTCAAACAATCCCTATAGAAACCGCAAATCTTGGCCATAACATTATCCACTCCTTTCTCCTTATCCTTCTCATTCCTATAGTAGACCGATAGTTTAAGTCCCTTTTCATCATTGGAGAGTGATGAAAATTTCTCAATCTTAAACGGCATTTGGTAGGCTACGTCATCGGTCTCATCCTTGAATCGCACTATTCCTAACGAGGGATCATAAGTCATCCCGGTGCTTTCTATGAAGGGTTTCCCTAGAATAACGTGGGACAAGCTAGGATCTATGGTCGTACTAATATCATCCACTATTATGAAATCCGTCGGAAACGTGAGACTACCTACATAAACGGGCAATCCCTTAACTTTACCAAGAAAATTGCAACTAACCCTAGGATTATCGGGATCTTGCCTAGTTGGGATAGGCTTCTTCATGACCCAATTATAGTAGGTGCTAGTCATTATGTTTATTGGGGACTTGCGGTCAAGGTAGGCCTTTGCCACGAAAAGGTGTCCTATGCAACATGGTTTGTTAAGATTCCAAGGGTTCCCAAACTTGATCCTAGGGCTTCTCCTAACATACATGTGACGGAGGTCACGCACTAAGTGAGGGTGGCAAGATAGTTCTTCTTCCGTAGGAAACTTATTGAAATAGTCATTGTCTACTTCATCTACTTCCTCGGTTGTTTCATTCCTCGGTGTTTCACTAACCTCAAGTATCGTTTCATGGTTCGCTTTGTCATTTGTTCTATCAGGTTTCACTAAGATGATGGTACTGACGAATTGAACGTGCTTAGCTAGCTTACTTGGGTCCTTAATCTCTACACCAGAAGTTTCGGGATTTGAGATAGCATTAACCTTCCTATCACAATTGGTCATGGCTTTTAAGAGGTTATCTATCTTCCTATCCATCTCGGCTTGTTGTTGGTTAAAACGGTCCGAGAGCCTAGCTATTTGAGCTTCTTGGGATGCGACTAGGTGTTGCAACATCCCCTCAATGTTTTGTTGGTTAGGACCGTGAGATGGGGGCCATAAGAAATCATTGGATGTGAATTCTTTGGTTTGTCCCCAATAAAAGCGGGCTTGCCCTTCCATGCTTCTCGGGTGTCATTAAAAGTCCTAGGTCCGGGTGTTGTAGGGAATCTTCCTCCCGTTCCATTAGTACGCGAGGATGCGTAGTCAACGGAAGCTTGTTCGGGGAATCTGGTGCAAGTACGTGTGTTATGAGGATCACTACACGGCTCACACGAGGAAGAAACTTTGTTCACATGGTGTGAAGACTTAGGATTTTTGTAGGAACTCATTAGGAATTTAACTTGATCTTCAAGCTAAAGCATCCTACGGTCGGAAGGTTGTGAGTCAACGGGAGGTAAGGAGATTTCCTTAACGGTTTTGGGCAACTCACGGGGGTCATTCCAACTTTCGTTGTCATAGAGAGCAAGGTCCTCTATTATACCCCATGATTCTTCCGCGATGAGATCACTAAGTTTTCCACCGGAGGCTTGGTAAATGGATCGCTTGGTAGGGAAGTTGACATGATCATAGAAGAGTTGGACTTGGAGCCAAAGATCAATGCCGTGATGAGGGACTTTATGGAGTAAGTCCTTGAATCGAGTCCATGCTTCGTAGAGAGATTCACCTTGACGTTGTTGGAACATCAAGATATCATTCCTAAGCTTAGTGGTTCTCCCCGGTGGGAAAAATTGAGCAAGGAAGCGAGAGGTGAGATCATCCCAACTTGAGATGGAGCCGGCGGGAAGTCGCTCAAGCCAATTACTAGCTTGGTCCCCGTAGAGAGAATTGGAAGAGACGCAGACGCGTGGTCTCCCGAGTAGTAGCATCGAGGTCGATGGAATCGACAGTTTTAAGGAAATCCTTAAGATGTTGATTAGGATCTTCGGAACGAAGTCCGTGGAATGCACATTCGTTTTGCACCAACCGGATGGTGTCGGATCGCAGGGCCGTAGTTTGGGCTTGGTCGAGAAGCTCAATGGTGTTCCTATAGCCTAGGTGGCTTGGTCTCGAGTATTCACCAAGAGTACGGCCTCTTGGCGGGTCATTTGGTGGTAGGTTGATGAATGGTGGTTGGTTATCACCTTCCATGATGAAAAGTGATGGGGTTACTAACAAAGGTCACGAAGAAGGGGGATAGACTAAGAGAAAGCTAAAAATTGGGAAAAAAAAGCTTACTTGATAGGAATCAAGCAAGGAAACCTAAATGAGGTGGACTCCTAACTAGCTATTCTATTCCCCGGCAGCGGCGCCAAAAACTTGATAACGCTACACGCGTCGTTCGGAGTCAAAGGAACTTCCTTTTCGTCGAGCAAGTTTTTCAACACCCTAGGCAGTGAACCTAATCGTTGCAGTGTAGTATTAGGGTAAGCCACGGGAATTGATATCGTTCTCTAGGGGAATAGGAATGCTAGTGAGAAGTTACTACACTAAGGTTGGGGTTGAGGAAGATTATTTTTTATCTTTTTATGTTTTTAAGAAATAGAAAGGTACGAATCTCGGGGTATTAGATTTGGGGGTTGGTATTTCTACCGATTACTCTACTCGTCTAATTATCTAATCTAAGGTGTATGTAGTCTATGTCTAATTATTGTGTGCTCGTATGATTATTTAAAGATGTGTTTACTTAGGTTTTATTACTCCTTAATTATCTCCTATTGATGGTTGAATTGTCACGTCCTTATTCTTAATCGCGTTGTGTGTCTAAGGTCATAGGGTATGCATTTATCCCTAACTCTTTGAAACTACCAAAGGTTATTGCCTACAAAATCTCTAGGATTTATAAACTTAACACTAAGGTACTCTTCGGATGGTTTAGCCTACAATGACTCTAGGTACTATAAGCTAAGGTTCACAAAGATTAATCAAGCATTAACTACACAACGGATGATCTATCGCAATACTAGATCATTAACAATTAAGATAAGAGACAACCAATCAATATTCAATAATTAAGTTTCATATTCCCTAAGCAAACACACAAGTAAATTTGCCGGACATGGGAAACATGCAAGCATACACACAATTAATTGAAGACATAATTGAATTAATGAAGTAAAACACTTATCTTGATGTAAGATAGGGTATGGGACCCTAAAATACTGTACAAGACAGCCTTGGTTGGGTTTAGGTTTTTACTCCAAAAGACTACACACTGAAAACTATAAAATTCGGATTCTATATATAAGATTACACATGCGACGGCGTCACCCTTTGATTTGTGACGCCGTCGGGTCGCCGTTATTAGGGTTTCGTCTTGGCCACGTTTACCTTATGCTTGTGACGCCGTCCTCTTCAGTCTCTGACGTCGTCTGGATCAAATCTAGGCCGTCTGAGTTGCGACGCCCTACTCTTTTAAAACCTGAAGCCGTCACTTGTAAATGAGCAATTTGGCTACTGAGCCGTCACAAAAGTTGTCCGACGGCGTCACTAGTTGTGCCTGACGCCGTCACCTTCAGTTCCAGCAGCCTGAGTGTCTCGATTCTTGACTTTGGCCATTTTCTTCGTATATTCGCGCCTTTTCTTCCGAATAAGTGTCATTCCAGCATTTTGCCTTCAAGATACCTAAAAAGTGAAAAAGAACGATATTAAGTAATAACGGATACAAAAGTGATTAAATAAGAGCTTACCCCGTGGCGAGATTAGAGTCTATAAGAATACTTATTGCTTATGCTTGTGCTAGTGATCTTAAGATTTTTCAAATGGATGTTAAAAGTGCTTTTCTAAATGGTCTTATTAATGAAGAAGTTTATGTAGCTCAACCTCCGGGCTTTATCGATTTCGAAAAACCTAAACATGTGTATAAATTAAAGAAAGCTCTTTATGGTCTTAAACAAGCCCCAAAAGCTTGGTATGATAGACTCAAGTCATTTTTAATAAAAAACAACTACACCATGGGGTTAGTTGATAATAATTTTTTCACTAAGAAAAAGGAATCACATAAAATTATTGTTCAAATATACGTGGATGATATTATATTCGGATCTACTTGTCAAGACATGTGTGATGATTTCTCTAAAATCATCAATGACAAGTTTGAAATGAGTATGATGGGAGAACTAAGTTTCTTTCGAATAAGTGTCATTCCAGCATTTTGCATTCAAGATACCTAAAAAGTGAAAAGGAACGATATTAAGTAATAACGGATACAAAAGTGATTAAATAAGGGCTTAAACGACCCTTCAAAAAGGTACATTTTAAAACCTTATCAAATATCCCTACACTTGGTATTTGCTTGTCCTCAAGTAAATGTGCTTTTAGCAAATCAATTTATAAGTTAGAGGTCATGAAGCATTAGTTTAGAATAATTCACAACACATATAAGCCCCGCAAAAGTCATAACAAGCACGGAAATTACATACTAGCACCTCACATGGGGTGTTTGGATACTCACATCTCTCGTGTGTATATGAAATATAACAAGTTGTAAATGGAAGATAAACACTCATTAACCGGTCCTAGTACATAGATTACCATAGGCTTGAGACTAGATCAAACCTCCATCGCTTTGGCGTAAGCACCTAGGAAAGACTATCCAAGAGGTCTTTTAAATGGTTGTAATGTTAGGCTTACGATAGGGAAACAAAGGGTTTGGTGGGATAGGCTATTTAGTGGTGGCAAGTCAAAAATCTTTATGTTACAAGCATGCGAAGAATGGCGTTGCTAAGCCAAGACTCGACACTCTAGACTCTATATAACTGAAATAAACAAACATAAATTGAAAGATAGATGTAGGATGGTAGCCCGTATGTTTTTTTTTCAACACTCTATTTTTTTCTTTTTCTATTTTTTTTTATTTTTATTTTCATACACTTTTACTCTACCATCCTCTACGATAACATCAAAATGATAGGGATTTATAGGCACATCCCTACACTTGAGTTTTTATTACTCTAACACTAAATATGACCCGAATTGAAAAGATCAAAACACTTGGAGTACATTATTATGCAAATAAATGGAATTTGAATTTAACGTTCCCTTCCCGTCATCTCATAAAATTTAACTTTTCCCATGATTACCAATCGTCCCAAAACTGTGTACAAAGGATATGACTTGACTTAGCAACTTATGCAAGCAACTAGATAATTGAACTAAGTGTTTAGTGTGATAACAATAATGCACTAAAAGTGAGTGCATACAAGGTAGGCTAAGGCGATTTGGGTGTACATTTGGGGGTGGGGTGTAAACAATGCTCTTCATTGATATTCCGGAAAACCGAAACATCACGAGAACCGCAAAAAGGATAGGCTCTGAGGGGTTAACTAGGGATATCGTGTACTAAAGATGAGTACAACGCAAAGGTGTGGGGGAATTACTCAACCGATATGGAAGAAGTAATTAAATTACAGGTATCAAACAAGGGTTATCCTAATGCCTCTTATCATTTAGTTATTCCTAACTACACAAGTGTATTCTTACTAGCGATCTCGGAATGTATCACAAAACAAGTTCTAGAATCTATTATACTACCGGTTCACACTCTAAGCATTAAGGATGAATGCTTTAATTCCTACTAATCTAAGGGCGATCCTCACATTTTGGGTGGAATTTAAGTGGTAAAGGTTTTTGTGCTAATCATATAACTTCCTATCCATGAGACGCTTTATTAAGACTAATGGCCCACTCCTATATGTCATGAAAAATTGAAAATTTGGTGCCAAAATTACCCTAACCGACATTTTCTCATGGTTTATTACGCAAGTGCAATTGGACAAAGCAAATAGTCAAGGATAAACATAGTTTCAAAATTCCCGTTTTATTTTCCCTCCCTACACTTAAACTGAACATTGTCCCCAATGTTCCCCGAAAGTATCAAAGTTATGATAATGGAAGGTAATTAAAAGCGAAAGAAACTAATACTCCCCTGATTAGCTCGGTAGGATCCGTGTAAAGTGGTGGTTACATCTTTCTTCAAGAAGAACATTTGCGTGAAAAGTTCATTCTCATCTTATGTATCTTCTTCTTGGTAAATTAAACCTGCACACTTGAAGAAAACAAACGAAACCTTCACGTAAAATCGGCGGTAACAATATATATAGGACTCTACTAAACTAGGATATAATGCTTGTGGAATGGATGTTTACAGAATTTCTGGAAAATTAAGACCTGGAAAATTCCAAAAATTTATAAGTAGCTCAGAAAACTAGAAAACATAATCAGTTGTTTTTGCTCCTTCCTGACGCCGTCAGGTTATCCTGACAAAAACTGGTCTGCGATTTTCTGGAAAAAATTCTGGAAAATTTACATCTTTAGAATCTGGAAAAATTTCCTGCAAAACATCCATTATGACTCGATACAAGCATTTGACTCGAACAAACACTCATGTATATCTTTTAATTAATTGTAATTCTCATGTTTACGTTTCTTTTGAAAACGTGTGTAATCCTCCCTACACTTATCCCTTATGTAAAATACCTTTATATGTAATTAAGACGAGGTTAAAGACAAAATAAAGCATTTTTACAAATTTAAACATGAGAATAAACAATCAATAAAAGATACACGACACAAACAAGCAAACAATTAAGCATGGGTTACCTCCCATGAAGCGCTTTTCTTTATTTATGAGTCTTGTAGCTAGACTCGAAGTCGTGCCCCTACGTGACTTCATTACCGTCACCTTCTTACTCATGACGGTCTCTAGTGGGTGATTACATGTTGTAAAAGTTCCCTATGATGCACCTTTCTAAGAGTTCGTCCTCTCCCCACTCAGTTCTATATTCCAGTCCTAAGTTCAAACAATCCCTATAGAAACCGCAAATCTTGGCCATAACATAATCCACTCCTTTCTCCTTATCCTTCTCATTCCTATAGTAGACCGATAGTTTAAGTCCCTTTTCATCATTGGAGAGTGATGAAAATTTCTCAATTTTAAACGGCATTTGGTAGGCTACGTCATCGGTCTCATCCTTGAATCGCACTATTCCTAACGAGGGATCATAAGTCATCCCGGTGCTTTCTATGAAGGGTTTCCCGAGAATAACGTGGGACAAGCTAGGATCTATGGTCGTACTAATATCATCCACTATTATGAAATCCGTACGACCATAGATCATCCTAGGCAGTGAACCTAATCGTTGTAGTGTAGTATTAGGGTAAGCCACGGGAATTGATATCGTTCTCTAGGGGAATAGGAATGCTAGTGAGAAGTTACTACACTAAGGTTGGGGTTGAAGAATATTATTTTTTATCTTTTTATGTTTTTAAGAAATAGAAAGGTACGAATCTCGGGGTATTGGATTTGGGGGTTGGTATTTCTACCGATTACTCTACTCGTCTAATTATCTAATCTAAGGTGTATGTAGTCTATGTCTAATTATTGTGTGCTCGTATGATTATTTAAAGATGTGTTTACTTAGGTTTTATTACTCCTTAATTATCTCCTATTGATGGTTGAATTGTCACGTCCTTATTCTTAATCGCGTTGTGTGTCTAAGGTCGTAGGGTATGCGTTTATCCCTAACTCTTTGAAACTACCAAAGGTTATTGCCTACAAAATCTCTAGGATTTATAAACTTAACACTAAGGTACTCTTCGGATGGTTTAGCCTACAATGACTCTAGGTACTATAAGCTAAGGTTCACAAAGATTAATCAAGCATTAACTACACAACGGATGATCTATCACAATACTAGATCATTAACAATTATGATAAGAGACAACCAATCAATATTCAATAATTAAGTTTCGTATTTCCTAAGCAAACACACAAGTAAATTAGCCGGACATGGGAAACATGCAAGCATACACACAATTAATTGAAGACATAATTGAATTAATGAAGTAAAACACTTATCTTGATATAAGATAGGGTATGGGACCCTAAAATACTGTACAAGACAGCCTTGGTTCGGTTTAGGTTTTTACTCCAAAAGACTACACACTGAAAACTATAAAATTCGGATTCTATATATAAGATTACACATGCGACGGCGTCACCCTTTGATTTGTGACGCCGTCGGGTCGCCGTTATTAGGGTTTCGTCTTGGCCACGTTAGTATTGCGACGGCGTCACCTTATGCTTGTGACGCCGTCCTCTTCAGTCTCTGACGTCGTCTGGATCAAATCTAGGACGTCTGAGTTGCGACGCCCTACTCTTTTAAAACCTGAAGCCGTCACTTGTAAATGAGCAATTTGGCTACTGAGCCGTCACAAAAGTTGTCCGACGGCATCACCTTTAGTTCCAGCAGCCTGAGTGTCTCGATTCTTAACTTTGGCCATTTTCTTCGTATATTCGCGTCTTTTCGTCTGAATAAGTGTCATCCCAGCATTTTGCCTTCAAGATACCTAAAAAGTGAAAAGGAACGATATTAAGTAATAATGGATACAAAAGTAATTAAATAAGAGCTTACCCCGTGGCGAGATTAGAGTCTATAAGAATACTTATTGCTTATGCTTGTGCTAGTGATCTTAAGATTTTTCAAATGGATGTTAAAAGTGCTTTTCTAAATGGTCTTATTAATGAAGAAGTTTATGTAGTTCAACCTCCGGGCTTTATCGATTTCGAAAAACCTAAACATGTGTATAAATTAAAGAAAGCTCTTTATGGTCTTAAACAAGCCCCAAAAGCTTGGTATGATAGACTCAAGTCATTTTTAATAAAAAACAACTACACCATGGGGTTAGTTGATAATACTTTTTTCACTAAGAAAAAGGAATCACATATAATTATTGTTCAAATATACGTGGATGATACTATATTCGGATCTACTTGTCAAGACATGTGTGATGATTTCTCTAAAATCATGCATGACGAGTTTGAAATGAGTATGATGGGAGAACTAAGTTTCTTTCTTGGTCTACAAATCAAACAAGTAGAAGATGGTATCTTCTTTGATCAATCTAAATACATAAAAGAGATGTTAAAGAAATTTGGTTTAGAAGAGTCAAAACCCATAAGAACACCAATGTTATCCTTCACTAAACTTACAAAATATGAAGATGGTGAATCCGTTGATAACACAAAATACCGTGGCATGATTGGTAGTCTTCTCTATCTTACGGCTAGTCAGCCGGATATCATGTTTAGTGTTTGTCTATGTGCTAGGTTTCAAGAAGACCCTAAAACATCACATCTAGAACCGGTCAAAAGAATATTTAGATACACTAAGGGTACGACTCAATTAGGATTATGGTATCCTAAGGGTACGGGGGTAGAAACTATTGTATATGCAGATTCTGACCATGCAGGTGATTATGTTGACCGAAAGAGTACAAGTGGTGTATGTACTTTTATGGGATGTTGTTTAACATCTTGGTTCTCGAAGAAGCAAACGACATTGGCCATATCAACAACCGAAGCCGAATTTGTCTCTGTGGGCAAAGCATGCCAACAAGAAATATGGATGAAACAAGCGTTAGTTGACTACGACATTCATCTAAGTGACATATCAACAACCGAAGCCGAATATGTCTCCGTGGGCAAAGAATGCCAACAAGCACAATGGATGAAACAAGCGTTAGTTGACTACGATATTCATCTAAGTGACATATCCATTCTATGCGACAACAAAGGTGCCATCGACTTAAGCAAGAATCCGGTGTTGCACTCTCGCACCAAGCATATAGAGATCCATCATCACTTCTTAAGAGACAATGTTCAAAAGGGGAACATCTCTATTGAGAAGGTAGCATCCGAAGACAACATAACCGACATCCTCACCAAACCGTTGAAGCGGGAACAATTAAACTTGCTTCGTCTTGGTCTTGGTTTCATGGAACAATCGTCGTAATTTGTTTCTCAACTCTACAAGGTATGTAAACATTAGCCTTTTTATTTTCTGAGTCTAGGATCTCTATTTCACACACAACTCACTAACAATATGAGAATTTTCAAAAACTAAGGTAAATTTTATTTTACAACATGTAACTTCATATCTATTTTTTTTCTTAACCAAAAGATAAACTTTTCTTTAAACAAAGAAACTTTTTCGAAATGCTTTTCTAAAAGATACTTCTTCCCGTATCATTTTCCTAAAAGCTATTTCTCACGTCTAGGACAAACCTTTTTCATTATTAATACAATGTAAAAACCCGTTTTCATTGCATCTCATGTCTTTTGAATGCTAAAGGGAACATATAACTAATATGTGTTTTCGGGTACATTCATTTTAGCAACAATGAATTTAGGAGCACTCGGGTTATCTCACATAATAGTATGCTTTTTCACTTCTAGTCTATTTTTCTTTTTCTTTTTAGGAGTCGAGATAACCGCAACTCCAAATGGTTTGCATATAGGCACACACTAGGCACAAATGTTTCCAAAAGAAAAATTTTGAGCTTCCTGAGTCACCAGTACCACGGATCCCAACATTAACGCTGGACGGTTCCCTCTAGGGAAGGATCCGTGGGAACCGTGAGATAGAAGCTAAATTTCTCTTCTATTTTCTCACTTTGGCTAAAAACCTTTATATTTTCATCATTTTATCCTTTACTAATGAATATGTTACTTAATGCTTGTGTCCTCATGATCACATGCCTTAAATTCATATCTAATCATTAGATTTTAGTCCATATTTTGGGTCAAGCATTCATTACAATGCATTATTTTCTCTATAAATAAGGTTCCCAAAATGCTTGCATCTTCATCACTCTCAACCTCACAAACAACCATCATCATGTCATCCAAAAGATCTTCCAATATTGATGAATCACCTAGTGCAAACAATTCTCTTCAAGAAATCCAAAACTTTATCCTACCCCCTTCCGTAGTGCCACCACCCAAATCTAGAAAAACCGCACGGATTAGCATCCGGCCTTGTTGTTTAGCCAAAACATTGTCAAATAGTTCATTACCAACTACTCTTTCACCACCAAATGGTTCCATAGTAGCACCTCTCTCATCTCCAACAAGCACACCACCATCATCACCTATCAAGTCTCCACCTAAAATCACTCTATCGGAACTCCTTAAAACTCTGAAAACATTCCAACAAATCAACCCAAAAGAACTATTTACAAAGACCTTGTAACTTCACCACCTTTAGCTCCCATTGTCTTACAAGAACATCTAGGTTCTTTTCCACCACCACTTCCAAACATTCCGGACTTTGATCTATAATTTCCAACTTTTCCACCACATCTTCCGCATCCCAAAAATCAAACTAACCCGGAAACCATCCACACACATTACCCGCATCATTTACATTGTGAACATTGCCAATCCACTAGGGAACTTGCAATGAAAATTAGGGATGAGATGCGATTCATACTTAACCCCATCCTTGATCGCATCAACATCATCAATCACCAAAACCTCCATCAATAACCTTATGCAAGCATGGAAGGAATGATATTACTATTTACTCTATTTTTTTCTTTTGAGTCATTTTAAAGAACAAACCTCGTTCTTAGTTTTACATGTTTGTATGTGGCATATATACCACTACACTTTGTTATTTTATTACAAGGCTTTGTTTACATACCTTGGTTCTCCATCTTGTTTCTCGTCAATCACAAGATTATATTGCATGTTACTACTAACCTTTTCATTGTAGGTTTTATATTTTCTCACTTGACGCCCTATTCTAGGGGGAGCTACCGTCAAGGGGGAGTTAGAGATACGTGGACTATTCTATTTTTCCACACTTTATTTCTTCGTTAGAAGAAGTAAAACTTATGCTTTCAAAACCTACATCTAATCTTAAGTTTTACTCATCACAACATTATGTTTTGTCATCAACAAAAACGGGGAGATTGTTAATACAAATAAATCGGAAAAACGTTTATTAATATTTAGCGATCTCTTTGTGTTTTGTTGATAAGAAATATAAAGTTATCATAAGTAAAATTATAAGGATACATGTTATTTTTATAAAGCATCTACATATATAGTCATTTAATATAAATTGATGTAATGATTCATTTATTGTAATAGTTTATTAGGATGGGTAAAAACCATAACCCATGACCCATACCCATGGAGCATATCCATAACCCATGGACCTAACCCATAACCCATTGACTAGATGCATTGCATATTCTAGATACATTGTATCTACTTGGATACCCATGGTCCAAAGTCTAGGACCCATAACCCATAACCCATAACCCATTTACACTGGATGGATCCCTGATGCAAGGGATCCGTGCAACAGTAGCAAGAATTTGCCTATAAATAGAGAGCCATTTCTTCATTGTAACTCATACCTCTCCTTACAAACTCTCTCATATATTCTTTCATTCTTCTAATCTCAGATCTCTTGATCTAGATAGTAGTTCTTCTTTCTTTTGTTGTGATTCTCATATAGGTCCTTCTCTAAGGCGAGATCAAGAGCTTCTACAAGTCATCCAAGCAAGGGGTCCTTGATTGATTTGTTGATCCACAAGATTTCTGTAGCAAAGATCTTGTATTTCATATTTCACATATTTGTTGTGTTATAGTAGTGTTGCTTTGGTCCTCCGTGTTAAGGACTCGGTATTTAGCTTTGTACCGGAAAAAGTGTAAGCAACATTGTGAAGGCTTCTCCGCCAAGTTGAAGGAGTTTGTTGACATAGTGCTTGAAATCTCGAGTAGGTGACTCGGGGAGTGGAGTAGGGCAAGGAAGGTGTCCTTGTATCCGAACCACTATAAATCGGTTGTGTCATTTCTATCCTTTACTTTACTTGTTTTCTTCTACTTGCATTACTTATAGATCTATGCTTTCTCTCCATCCACATGATTTCACATAACATCAAATCTAAAGTTTTTGAAACTAAATTAAAATCGGCAAAACTATTCAACCCCCCTTCTAGTTTTCCACAGATTAGGTAATTGATGTTAAGTTATGATTTGATTATGTTTAAATTAGATTACAACTCTCAATTCTTGACAAATCGCTAACCCATTAATCCTCAAAGATGACAAACCGCAGGAGCAGCAAACCGCTTCTGTCAAACCGCTTTACTCAAACTGTTGGATTACCAAGACGCTTGACACAAACCGCAGATGGACAAACCGCTTAAATCAAATCGCTTAACTCAAACCGCTTAGTACTTTTGTCCTTTTTCCTAACAAACCGCTTATGTCAAACCGCTTCCAAGAATTCTATACGAGGCACAAACCGCTTCAATGAAAAAGGACATTTTTTCACATAAAATCACCTAAAAGTCACCCTTTTAAACGTTTTTGCTTGGTTTCTTTTGCACAACTTGATTCTATAAGGTTATATCTATCTTAAAAACACTTAATTTAACATCAAAAACATGAAAATCAAAGGAAGTCACTTATGAGTTCAAATACCTTCTAAAACCAAACTTTTTGATCTAAACCACCAAGATGAAAGCACATACAACCTAGCTAATCAAACCATGTGCTCTTATACCAATTGTAAGTAATTGAATATCATAATACTACAAGTAATCAAGGTATAGATCGTGTGCTATTCTAGAGAGAGAAAGAAAGATGAGATGTTCTAAAGAGATAAAATCAAAAGAAAAGGTTAAACTACAAAAATGAACATCCAACCCTATCTCTTGTGGGGAGAGGGCTATTTATACATATGTTTATGCCCTCCTTCAGGCTGTGGATCAGGCATACAGTGGGTAAAGACCCGTCCTTCTTCCACGTTGTTACTTATACTACGTGTAAACTATCTAATATAATGTAATGTCTACGAGCTATAATATGCTAGACTATTGTTGGGGTGACCGACACTTCAACATGGATTTTCCAAATCCTAACACACTACTCTGATGTTTATATTTGGGACCACTTTATTTTTATGGGCCTGTATTTTCGCACTATTTTTGAAAGATGTAAACTTAACACTCTTTATTATGAAATTTCTTTTAAATGGTTGAGGTAAAACCATTCTTTGTACTTTTTTGTTGTGATACCAATTGAGTAGCACCCAAATGATATTATCTTCCACTGCAATCCATTTTTGGGGGTGTTACAGATTGGTATCACTGCAAACCTAGACTATAATTACTTTTACGAAAACATAACCCTGTGACCATCACGTGCCTGCCTGCCAAGCTGATGCCTCACTGGTGATTTTATTTACTGACATATTTGATGAGATGTTTATCTTACTATTAGATGATTTATATCCACTTATTTTTGTTATTTACTATAAGTATTTTCCATATAGGTAATAAGTAGTAGCAGTGAGCGGACCCAAGAAATTCTCTCTCTACGCGAAAAAAAACCCTACCCATGCTAAATCGTTTTTTCACAATCCCTGCTAATTGTTTGTTTTCTTGCACTAATTTGTAATAGTTATTGATTAACCTTAGTGTTAATTCGTTTCTTGAGCAGATTTGTGTCTAGTTTTCACAAAAGTTTTGGTAGTTTTTGTGATCGTTCCTGTTAGGGGTTTTTAATCGTCTTCCTAACCCTTTTAATCTCAATCGTTTTTTCCAGCAAATCTCCCCTAATTCATTGTATTCGTGCATCAATCTACCTCTATTTGCTGCAAGGTTTTAGGATTCCTGTTGGAATTTTGTTTAGGGTTGTTGGAATCGCTGTATCTTTTCTAAACCCTAAATCATATTTTAGGGTTTTCTTTTAACCGACCCACTCATTGCCTATATATAGTCGGTTATTGGCCTGATATTTCATTGTTATATCTATTGATCTTTGGTTTGGTTGTGTTTGAAGCTCTAACGTAATACTTAACCCTAATTTAGGGTTCAGTTATTTGATTCTGTTTGGGAGGAAACCCTAACTTTTAGGGATTGTTTGCTGCATGGATCTGATTTGGGTTCTTATTGGTTGTGGGTTTAAGAGAGAGATGGAACAAGGTTTTCTCAACAAATCGAGCAAGACTTCATTGATGAAAGATGGTAACTTAGGTTCAGTGTTGAGTGGTGTGTCTAGGAGGGTTAAGAATATTGATGGTATAATATTGGGTAAAGATGGTAAACCGTTGATGCCATATCGTTGTGTTAAAGACAACGTAGTCTTTACTAGTTTTGTTGATGATGCAGCTGCTGCTATGGAGTTATGTTTTGTTGATGATGCAACTGCTGCTATGGAGTTATATGGAGGATGGTGAAGTGGCTAATAACTACTTTGCTGCAGCTGCTGTTGTCGTGGAAAGCATCAAGGATGATTGTGTGTGGGGGTTCGAAGTCTTCTTCAATTTTTAGGGAGATTAACAATGTTGCTGTTGGCACCACGACTATAACCAAGGGAGATCAGAATCATGCCGCTGCTAGTACCCTTGAAGATGTTGTTGATCTTTCCTTGGCTGATGTGGTTATACCGCAGGAAGAAGTGGACACGATCAACGCACATTTTGAAAATTCACTATATGGTTATTTTGTTGGACAAAGACCAGCGTTCCCAGTTGTGCAGAACTATGTTCGTAATGTTTGGAGGAAATTTGGGTTTATGCATGTCATGATACATCAGGGGTTCTTTATTTTTCAGTTTTCGACCAAGGAAGGTATGGATAATGTTCTGAATCATGGTCATTGGCGAATTAGGTCAGTCCCATTAATTCTTAAAGTTTGGAATCCTAGTTCTGATTTGATAAGAGAAGAGATAAAGAAGGTCCCTGTATGGGTTAATCTGTTTAATGTGCCTGTTGTAGCATATTCAAATGTTGGTCTTTATATGATCACGGCTAAACTAGGACGACTTCGCATGCTTGATGAGCACACAAGAAATATGTGTCTCAACTCGTGGGGCATGAATTCATACGCTAGAGTTTTAGTTGAGATCTCAGCGGAAAATGATTTTGTGGAATCTCTTGTTGTGGCAGTTCCTATACCAAAGACAAAAGGGCATCGAATGGTTAACATTGATATTGAGTTTGAAGATAAACCGCCCCGATGTTCTGTGTGCAAAATTTTTGATCATGTTGATAAGGAGTGCCATAAGAAAGTGAAGGAAGTTAATCGGAAAATGAGTGTGGATGATGGTTTTGTGTCTAATAAGCGAAAATCTAAGGTGATTAACAAAGTAAGGGTCTCAGGAAAGCCTAAGCTTATTTATAGACCTGTTTCTAAGCCTAGTACTAATAACCAAGCTAGTACGTCCATACCGAAGGATAATTCTCCTCCTACTACTAAGGGGGTGGTGAATTTGGCTTGTGATAAGCCGAATGATACTGATAAGCCTAATGCTATTCGCAAGGTGTCCAATGATGAGTCCTACAGGTCTACAGCTGATGGACAATACTTTCATGATGATATTAACTTGAGTGACCTGAGGAGTTATATTGATGAACGCATGGAGGAAGATAAAGTAATTGATATCCAGAACGTAGATGTGCTTAAGGCTGTTAATGATGGAAGTGCAATGGAAGATAAGGTAAATGAGTCTTTTACGAATGATATTACATTGCATGATCCGCCTGTAAGTGTGCTTAAAGAAAAGGATGTTGGAATGGCTATGCCTAGCTCCTCTTTTTATCCTTCTACTTCTGCCTATAAAAGAGTCAACCTGTTCTCTAAAGTTGGTGTGATTGTTGATTCTGATAGTGAGGAGGAGGTTCTTAACTCCTCAGGGTACTCTCTCATCGGCAGGTGGTGGACATGACCAGGAAGATTACTATGAATATGATGACTATACGGATCCAATATACGATATTCCACGAAAATTGGGTGCCTTTTATGACGATATCCAGCTCCAAGGTCGGGTTAGGAAGTAGTTGGTCTTAATATAGTCTTGTTTGTTTATGTGGTAGTGGCCTATTTCTTGTAATAAAGAAACGGTAGTGTCTTGTTATGTAAGCTCTTTCACCTATGTAACGGGCGGAGATATGGGATTTCACCCATATCCATTGTACTTAAACGTTTTTTGGTTATATATTTTACCAGGGAGGATTACTCCCCTTTACCTAAAAAAGTATTTTCCATATACTTACACTTACGTATCGTGCCTGTCATAACGTTACGCCTTTCTCTAAGTAATCTCATCATTCGACTTAGAGTTTGGACACTCGTCATAGTCTTTTAAAACAACTTTTAAAAGAAATGGACATATTACGAGTATAACCAAGTTGAGTATTTAAAAATTCATCAAACATCGGTTAAAGGTGGACTGGTCACCTATATTTAACCTAGGACAGTGGGACATAGTGACCACCTATGTTCAACTTAAAAAAATGAATTTTTTAATAATGGAAATAGTTATATTAGGATTATGTTCTGATTGATTTTCTATTAGGTTTTTGAGAATCGCAAAATTTTGTGTGAGTATAAACAATTCTTGGATATTCATACGATCGAGCACAATGACTAAACGGATTCTTACTCTATACTTACCACGTGTAGTCAACCTTAACCTACACCGTATTCTGAGACGACGAGAATCGAATTACATCACTAGATATTCTAATCTCCATTCTTCACGAGTGACCACACCTCTTCACCGACACCGTCGCGACATAAAACTTAAACTGAATCGCGAGGACGCGATTCCTTTTAAGGAGGGTACACTGTAACAACCGGTAATTTTCCGAAACCTATTTTAATAGTGAAAATTATATTTATTATTATTATTTTTTCATTTCGGACTTTCTTTAGCCAATTTGAACTCGAAAACGAGAAGTTTTCTCGTTAAACGTGAAAAACTACACATTGCGCGTACTGACACAACCGTGAACTCATTAAACTATTAAACTTTATTATTGTATTATTTACGAGAAACGGGTTGTGTGAATACTCAGTTTTATTGGAAAAATTATTTCGGACGCAACGACGTAAATATCGTGAGTCGAACCAATCGATTACTAACTGAAATGGCCGCCACACCATATTATTATAAAAGAATACCGAAATTTCAAAACTGGCCACTGGGTTAATATGTGTCCGCCCGCCCTACACTTTTGAATTTGACATGAATGGTCCCTAAGTGTAGATAAAACCCTAGATAGGGTTTTACTCACAACTTGTTACTCTCAATTCACACACACAAACTCTCCAGCACCGTCCTCGTATTCCGGTCACATACCAGCCAACCACCACCATCAACCATCGCCGCTTAAAGAGGAGATCAAGAGGGTGTGTTTGCATTGGGTTTAGAGCGACGGTCGTAATAGGTTTTAGAGTTTTGTTTTGTTGTGTTTGTGAAGCCACCACCACCACAACCGTCATCACCATCACTGTCGTACCACCTTTTTCGTTTGTTTTTGGGTATGTTGAACGTACATCTCTTTGTCTTTTATCACTTCGATTTAAATCCGACTATTAAAAGTCTTATAATATTTTCTTGGATAAAAGGACACTATAAAAACATTTTTATAAATTCGTGTCGTGGAAATGCAGATTTAAAAGGGTGTTTGTTCGTTATTGAACCAGGTCAACTCACTAAGTTAAATCAGTGAGTCAACTCACGGGTCGTCCTTGTTGGTGTTTGTGAAAAACTAGAAGGGGGGGGGGGTTGAATAGTTTTACCAACTAAAACTTTGTTTTAAAATATTTAGATCGAATTATGTCAATCTACTTAGATGTGTTTGTTGGACATTGATAGATAGATATATAAAAGTGTAATGAAAGATAAAGAGTAAGAAGCACATAACCACGACACGAGCATTTATAGTGGTTCGGCTACAAGGACACCTTCCTTGCCCTACTCCACTCCCCGAGTCACCTACTCGAGAGTTCATAATCACTACAAGACACCAACTCCTTATGGAGGAGAAGCCTTCACAACATCGCCTACTCTTTTTCCGGTACTAGGCTAACCACCGGGTTCTTTCGCAAAGGAGAACCATATCTACCACAACGTCGCCTATCCTTTATCCGGTACTAGGCTAACTACCGAGTTCCATTACAATGGAGGAACTCCTACCCAACACTACATGACACCTAAACCCAAAGGAGATCCACTCCTTATTACAACACCATCAAGGATATCAATATCCTTGGAAACAAACTATCACTATTTGTATAACGATGCACCTCATCGATTATACGACCTTGGCATCCTTCACTAATGCCACTTGATTTGACTCCTAGGCATCTTTCACTAATGCCCTTGACACGAACGCTTGGCACCTTTCACTAACACCTTCGTCTTGACTTCTTTAGCATTCTTCACTAATGCTTTTGACACAGATGTTAAGCACCTTTCACTAATGCTTTCGTCTTTGACTATTTTCGCATCCTTCACTAATGCCTCGGACACAACACTTCTATGGAGGAAGAAAGAAGTATCAACAAGAGAACCTCAGTAGTCTTGATGATGACGAAGCATGGCAACTCATGGACTTGAGCTTGCTCGACTTCAAGAAGTGGTGATCTCGCCTTTAAGAGGAACCTAGAGAATCACACAAAAATAAAAGACAAACTACATAGAAAGATCCCTTAGGATCTGTGGTTAGAAGGTTACAATACTTGGGGAAAGTATGTGTGGGAGTGGCAACCCAAAAGGAAGAAATGGCTCACTGTTTATAGAATAAAAACAACTACTGTTCCACGGATCCCACGGATCCCTCACTTGAGGGATCTGTCCAGTGTATTACTAGGGATCCGTGGGACGCTCCCTTTTGCCCGTGGGTTTTGGGTCATGGGTCATGGGTCATGGATTATGGATCATGGGTATCCAAGTAGATACAATATATCTACAAGATGCAATGCATCTAGTCCATGGTTTGTGTATTATAACTATGGGCCATGGATTAAAACCATGGGTCATGTATATTATCCATATATGACATGAGCATGAAGTCATGCAATGGGTTATGGGTCAAGATCCATGGGTATGAGTCATGGACTTTGGGTTGTACCCAACTACATTTAATGTATCTGGTCAATGGGTCAAATACTTAAGTTTCTACCCAATTGTATTACCCATAATAATACATACTAGTTATGTATATATTTGCCCAATATGTAAAAACTAGTTGTTGTACATATGTATTACTAAATCATAAAATCACTTATACTTGCTTTAGTGTTTTTTGTGAAAACGTAAGTGTGTTAGAAAACTACTGGCTCAAACCATTTACGTATTTTATTTGTTTCGTTAAAATGATTTTACTTTTGTTATCAACAAAACATTAGAAGAATCTAAAATATAAATAAATGTTTTTACGGCTTATTTGTATTAACAATCTCCCCCTTTTTGTTGATGACAAAACATAAAACTATTTTAAGTAAAAACTAAAATTCGTAAAGTTCGAATTGGAGTTTTTACTCTCTTCTCCCCGTTTTTGTCGAAACAAAAAGAGCGTCGAAAAGAAACTAACACAATGTTTTAAGAAAAACATGTAAAAGAAAAGAAAAAAAATATAGAGCAAGTGACGGGAAGAGTTCTCGTCTTAACTCCCCTTGACGAGTCCATACCTTTGTGAGGGCGTCAAGTAAATAAAACTACTAAGCTAATGCATTGCAACTATGTTTGCAAATGGTTTCGTCTTAGTGATGATAAAGTTCCCCCTTGATGATTGCAACTTTGCAAGGGTACGAAATGAAATATAATCCATATGAGGATTATATTGCAAATGGTTTTGCAATGTATGGTTTGACACAAAGCACCCCTAGCTTAGGGTGTGAAAGTCTTCATGTGTATTTTGAAAATCTACAAAACAAAGGTTAGAAAACAAGTATATAGTGCATAATTTCCTGCAAATAAGACTCAAGTTAGTAGAAAATTGGTCTTCTGTTGCACGGATCCCACGGTTCTGTCCTTGGAGGGATCCGTCTAAGCAAATCTTAGGGATCCGTCTATCTGATGACAAAATTCAGCAAGGGTGATGTAACAAATAAAGTTAACATCAAAGTGAGATATGTATTCAAGCAACAAACATATACTCAAAGCAATATGGCATATCATTCAATAAAACATAAGAGATAATTAACAAATCTCTAAAACTAAGAGAATGATTTATCCACGTAATACATGTTCTACTAATACTAATAAGTGACCAAAACTTAAGAAGCAACAATGTGCTTGAGTCTAAGGATGAGTAGACTTGTTGATTTGGTCCAATCTTTCAAGAAGATGATTAAACATGAAATGCAACTCATTTCATACTTCTTGAACAAGTCCTTGGGTGTTTAGACAATTAGAGCAATTATTGTCATGATTAGGAACCGGAGGAGATTGGATGTTTTGAGGAGGCTCAACAAATGATGGTGGGGTTACATTGAGTAATGTAGGATGTGGCTCTACTAAGAATGAGGGTGGTGGAAATGGAAATTCCTCCATATGATCAAGTCTATGGTGGTTCCTTGTTTCCAATGATGGACTAGTTGGTGTTGTAGGTGGTTCCCTATTTAACGAAAAGGTTGGTGAATGGGAAGTTCTCGGTGGTGAATGCTCTAATGAATAGAGACTTGGGTGAGAGAGAGGCTTGGTGAAAGGGTGTAGTCTATGCTCTATAAATGAAGGCTTAGACGGTTTGCTAGAACTAGGTGCATTTGGTTTAGAGCTTGATGAACCCTTTTCTAGCCCAAAAGGTCTAATGCTAATTCTTACAGTTCTCTTATCAATTGTTGATTGGGTTTGTTGAGGTGGCATTCTAGCACTATTATCTCTTACAGGAGATGATTCGGTGGATGAAATCTCATGAATCATATGACCATTCCATTTGGATGAGCCTTTGGTTGAAGAGTTGTTGCTAAGTGTTTTAGTCATAGTGATGATGAGGATGCAATATGAGCTTCTAACTACTGATTTTTGAGAATTAGGTAGGAGTGATGACTTAACCTAAAGAGTGTTTGGTTTATAAAGGATGAATTTGAATTAAGGAATTAAATTCATGACCACTAAGGGGATTATGCATGTACTAAGGTTAACTAAGATGTTTTTCAGCTCTAGGAAATCATTAAATGGTAACTAAATGTGTTTAGATTACCAAAGGTAGCTTAAATTTGAAGGAAAAAGCTGATTAAAGTCTTTCTGTAGACACGGATCCCACGGATCCCTCTCACTAGGGATCCGTTTGGTTATAAACCAGGCATCCGTCTGTCAGACAAATATGTGCTGAAATGATTATGCTTTTTGTAAGGTCTAGTACCTATGAATCTTGAGGTTTTGACTTTCCTTAGATGTCTTGAGTGGTGGATGTCTTAAATGCTCAACCATAAGAAGTGAGGATACTTAATGATGGTTTTGGGTAGGAAAGTGGACTTTTGAAAGTCTAACTAAGTGCCTGAAGAGGATACCATTTGATTTTAAATGGAAAAATGATGGCAATAAGTCCTAGAAATCAGATGATGGCTCAAGAGAATTTGAGAAAATCCTAAAAAATAAAGAAAAGTGAAAAACTAGTTTCAAGCCTATTTTGAGTTAAGAGTGACTAAAATCAATTTGCTAAAATTGATAGAAACATCAAAGTAAGTGTTTTGTGATGTGAGGAATAATGTGTGAGCATTGGAGCGGAAATATGGTGGATATTTGTGAGTTTGATAAATCAAATGCACTTTGAATTTGATCCTAAGTTAGCTACGGGTGAATGTGAGACCTATTGTGCTTGAGGAAGCCTTAAGTGGTATTAAAGAGTCATGTTTAGCCAACATGATGTGATCAAGGGGATAATATTGATGTATAATGATCTATATCTGGTATCTGTCTGCCCGGATCCCACGGTTCCCTCATTGGAGGGATCCGGCTAGTTATAGTTATGGGATCCGGCTACTGCAGAACAGAAGGCTATCAGCGATTGTGCAATACTTGCACTTAATAGCAAATGCTTCTCCTAGTCATTTCTACAATGATTAAATGCAAGAACACAACAAGTATGACGCATAGCAAGTGTGGGGGAACTAAAGGTAGCTAAAGATGAGTGACGACGACTACTTGAATGATTTCAAGATGTCGTAAAATCTTATCCTACTCGTTCCTAAGTTAAAATGTTCAATGCCAAGTTATGACAATTCCTACATACTACATCATACTCTACATAAGTATTGTTAAGGTGTTACAAACTATTGTTTCAAATTGTTTTCACAAATTAAGGTCCTTTGACCTTAGCTTACTTCCCATCTCCCTCCATGTCACTCCCCGTCTTCATCCTCCCCTTCACTCTTCATCTCACCATCTCTACTTCTTTTTCTTCAAGAAGTTGGAGAAGCACTTGAAGATCCCTTTGGTTTGTTGCCATTCTTGTGATGGGCTAGGAATTTCCGACAATTGATTGATGTAATCCAAAGGGTCGAGATCGGTGTTGTCGAGGGGGTTGCTACTTCCTTCTCCTTCTCTTTGTCTCTCCCGTTCATCCGATGAATTCGTTGGTGGGTGAGGTCTTTTGCCTTCCACCATAGACCTTGTAGTTCTTCCCTCGGTCAACGACACCATAACTTTGTTGCAAAAGCTATGATCAAGGGAGTACGGAGAAGGATCTAAAGCAAAGATGAAGTTTGCAAGATGGGATAGGAGCATTGCATATGGGAGCACCATTTTGTCCATGCTTTTGACGCTCGCCATTTTCTTAATCATGTAATATGCAAGGTTGAAGAGAGTCTCGGTCACAAGGCAATAAATCATGAAACTTAAGCACGCATTGGGGTGATCCTTGTTCCCTCCCAAGCAAAGCACATTCTCCCTTACTACCACTTCCCATTTCCTATACAAAGCATACATCTCGGAGAGCTCCATTTGGAATGGATCCCTATAGATCACTTTGGAATTCTAGTGACCCTCGATGGGGATGCCCTTTGCATGAACACGGTATCCCTTACCGTGGTTGCTTCCGGGATTCTCACGTGGTAGACTTCATGATGATCAACCATATCGTGTAGCTCCGCCAAAGACCACTCATTGGAAAACATGCAAACTCCTTGATATGGAACACGTAGTATTCTTCCAAATTCCACAAGCGAAAGGGTGTACTCATGCTCATTTATGATGAAGACAATTGATATGGTCCCGTTCTCATTCCTAACTATCCTCATTGTTTTGTAGAACTCGAGTACGAACACTGGGCAAATTTGCTCGTTTATGTCCAACAAACAATCAAAGCCAATAGTTTGAAAAACTTGTCGGATGTCGGTGTTAGCAAAGAATCAGGTTCTACCACACGACCTTCATGAAAAAGTCTCTTTTCGAGCAACTTGAAAGCTTTCCTATCTTCCGGGCTAAGTCCATCCTTTCGAAGGTACATTGGGATGTAGTGGGCGATATCTTGATAGTCTTGTTGTCGGTTACTGGGCATGATTGTTCCTATACAACAAAACCACAATGTGGTGTTAATTGTGAATAGTGGCCTAAAGGGTTTGATCACAATTTTGCTCAAATCATCTTTATTGAATTCAAGAAATGAGTTTAATTTGTATTAACAATGTTAATTCTTTGATTTAGATTATCTTAGAAAACAATGTGGTAACAAATTATGACAAACCCATTTGAACCCAACTTCTAAAGATGAAAAATTGTAATCCTAGAAATCAAGGAATTAAATTAACAATGTAGTGAAGATTATACTTACACAATATATTGTTTTGCTTGAAGGAAATGATCAAATTGCTAATGTGAATAGTAATTGGGTTTTGTTCGTGAGTCTTTGAAGGGAAAGTTATAGTGGAACTTCCACAGTGATCATTTCTAACTTATGTTGTCTTCTGTTGCACGGATCCCACGGATCCCTCTCATTAGGGATCCAGCTAGTTCAAACTCAGGGATCCGGCATGACAGCAAAAATTCAGCTTAAACATTCCTTTATAACTTTGGTTTGGGAGTTCTAAAATGCCTAGAGTTTGATGTTTAAGCTCTATAACTTGTGGTTTGGGGTTTTGACGGTTTAATACTAATCCTATTTGACGAGATTCCCTTTTTATGAATTAGTCACAATTCTTTGGGAGGTTTTTCAAAGATTATGACAAAATCCCATTTTATCATAATATAAGAAATTTCACATGGATACTCATTGACATAGATGAAATATCAATAGTTCTTTTGTGAGGAATAATGATCAAGACTCTCGAATAGCCGAGATATCATTATTACAGGTTTGTAGTGTAGTCTATACGAATCAACGAAGAATACTATTCTTGATGATGATTTCAATATAGATAACTACTATAGTAATTACTAAGAAAGTGTAAACATGCTACTAAGACTTTAATAAAATAAAAGAAAGTTTGAAATTAATTCAGATCATACCATTGCTAAATATTCTTTTTAAGAAAAGAAATATTTAGAGAAATTCTTTGTGATCTTCTTAGGATCCCCAAATCCATGTGTGATGAATACTATGCTAAATATTCTTTTTACGAAAAGTAATATTTAGAGAATTTCTTCATGATCTTCTTGGTATGCCCAAATCTAAGTATGGAGAATTTTTAAGGAAAATATTAGAACGTTATATCATTGTCCAACATTAAACACTATGATGATTTAAAAACATGACTTAAAAAATCCTTCTTTGTAGTTTTCAAACATACACGGATCGTATCAAGTTTTTAAAGTACATCATACTCTAAAAAACTTGGTAACGAAGCTCTGATACCAATTGTGGAAAACTAGAAGGGGGTTGAATAGTTTTACCAATTAAAACTTCATTTTAAAATACTTAGATCGACTTATGTCAATCTACTTAGATGTGTATGTTGGACATTGATAGATAGATATATAAAAGTGTAATGAAAGATAAAGAGTAAGAAGCACATAACCACGACACGAGTATTTATAGTGGTTCGGCTACAAGGACACCTTCCTTGCCTTACTCCACTCCCCGAGTCACCTACTCGAGAGTTCGTAATCACTACACGACACCAACTCCTTATGGCGGAGAAGCTTTCACAACGTCACCTACTCTTTTTCCGGTACTAGGCTAACCACCGGGTTCTTTCACAAAGGAGAACCATACCTACCACAACGTCGCCTACCCTTTATCCAGTACTAGGCTAAGTACCGAGTTCCATTACAATGGAGGAACTCCTACCCAACACTACACGACACCTAACCGCAAAGGAGATCCACTCCTTATTACAACACCATCAAGGATATCAATATTCTTGGAAACAAACTATCACTATTTGTATAACGATGCACCTCATCGATTATCCTTGGCATCCTTCACTAATGCCACTTAATTTGACTCCTAGGCATCTTTCACTAATGCCCTTGACACGAACGCTTGGCACCTTTCACTAATGCCTTCGTCTTGACTTCTTTAGCCTTCTCGCTAATACTTTTGACACGGATGTTAAGAACCTTTCACTAATGCTTTCGTCTTTGACTATTTCGGCATCCTTCACTAATGCCTTGGACATAACACTTCTATGGATGAAGAAAGAAGTATCAACAAGAGAACCTCAGTAGTCTTGATGATGACGAAGCATGGCAACTCATGGACTTGAGCTTGCTCGACTTCAAGAAGTGGTGATCTCGCCTTTAAAAGGAACCTAGAGAATCACACAAAAACAAAAGACAAACTACATAGAAAGATCCCTTAGGATATGTGGTTAGAAGGTTACAATACTTGGGGAAAGTATGTGTGGGAGTGGCACCCCAAAAGGAAGAAATGGCTCACTATTTATAGAAGAAAAACAACTACTATTCCACGGATCCCTCACTTAAGGGATTCGTCCAGTATATTACTGGGGATCCGTGGGACGCTCCCTTTTTCCCATTGGTTTTGGGTCATGGGTCATGGGTTATTGATCATGGGTATCCAAGTAGATACGATGTATCTATAAGATGCAATGCATCTAGTCCATGGTTCATGGATTAAAACTATGGGCCATGGATTAAAACCATGGGTCATGGATATTATCCTTATATGACATAAGAATGAAGTCATGCAATGGGTTATGGGTCAAGCTCCATGGGTATGGGTTATAGACTTTAGGTTGTACCCAACTACATTTAATGTATTTGGTCAATGGGTCAAATACTTAAGTTTCTACCCAATTGTATTACCCATAATAATACATACTAGTTATGTATATATTTGCCCAATATGTAAACACTAGTTATTGTACATATGTATTACTAAATCATCAAATCACTTATACTTGTTTTAGTCTTTTATGTGAAAACGTAAGTGTGTTAGAAAACTATTGGCTCAAACCATTTACGTATTTTATTTGTTTTGTTAAAATGATTTTACGTTTGTTATCGACAAAACATTAGAAGATCGTAAAATATAAATAAACGTTTTTACGGCTTATTTGTATTAACAGTGTTAGTTGTTTTTCTTTTTATTTTTGCTATTGTTGTACTCGATGTTATTATTATTATTTTGACCTAGGGTTGAGTTTTGACCCATTAGGGTTTCAGGCCGTAACCCATTTAGGGCCACGAATGGATTTGGAAGTTTTTACTTACCTTAATCTTGCCTTGTTTGGAATTGTCTTGGTTATCTGATTTGGTCGTGATGTTGTGTTTGGATTTAACGAAGAAGAACCACAAGTAGTGGTGTCGTTGTATTTGGTTTAACAAGATACCCATGTAGGGTGTAACACCCCCAAAATTTGCACAACGGAAGCGTTCGGGTCAAGGGGTGCTCTTAATCAATATTCACAACACAAGGTAATAAAGAATGGAAACTTTATTCCATTTTCAAAATATATATTAATTTAAAAAATAGTTTTACAATATTGTTTCAAAGTGCGGAAGTAAAGCCCATAAAAATATATGTTGTCCCATTAAAACTTGTATTAGATATGCTTGGAAACACTTCGGATGCCAGTCTTGAATGAATTACTTTGCCATTGCCCACGCCAAGTAGTAAACCTGAGAAAAACATGCTAAAGTGTCAGCACAAAGGTTGGTGAGTTCATAGGTTTAAGTTTAAATAATCAAGTTGGACCACAGTTGTACATATAAGCATCTCCGCGAATGATACTATTTTTTGGGTAAAGGGGAATGATTACCCTGGTAAAATATATTAACCCAAAACAATGAAGTACAATGGAATATGGCTGAAGTACCATATTAACCTCAAGCACAAGCTTGAACAACCACAACTAATCCGAGTGACATGCCACACGGAAAACTATCCCTATTACAATGACTAAAACACCAATAGGGAAATACCATCTAAAACTACACAAAGAGAAACCACTTTTGATCACCCTCGAATTTGACTTGAGTTTAACTTCCATATCTTGCAAATATTGTCAAAGGCCTTCGAAGACTTCCAATTACACGATGCAAGCTTAAGCCTTACCGTGTTAGTGATACAATCAACCAATTGTTCTTTAGATCGCTTCATCTTGCCAAACAAACGATTGTTTATTTCTTGCCATATAAAATAAGCCGTAGCAGCCAACACTAATTTAGAACTTACACTTTTGGTGCTTCTCCTCTTGGCAAACGGGATAATACCAAGAATAATATTATCAATAGATGAACTCGGACTTGGCAGTTTAGCATAATTAGTAACTTGATTCCAAACCTCTTTAGAAAAAGGGCATTCGAAAAAAAGATGCTCATGAGAATCCATACACCCATTACAAAATGCACACGAGACCAGAGAAGCATCCACATTATCCCAAACACGCAACATATCTTGGGTTTTCAGCCTCCTTTTGATAATAAGCCACAAAGTTAAAGCATGTCTTGGAATATTACCCGGGAACCAAACACAATACATCCAAGGCACCTTATCCCCCCTAGGCCTAATCGTATTAAACACATTACTAACAGAAAATGGTTTAATAACACCACTAGAATCCTTCCAAATAGCCTGGTCACGAAATCCTTGGCTAAGAATAGGAACATTAATCGAATTCAAAATAGGAAATTGCACATACCATTCATTTGGCCAAGTAAAATTTCCATCAGCCATAATATCATTAAGTTTCGATGCATGATCAAAACCAGCATTATAAATACTTCGGCTAGATATAACATTCGCTAGAGGACCTTGATCACACCAACGATCATGCCAAGCCGATATAGAAGAGCCATCACCAATCTTGTAATTGATAAACTCACGAATAAGCGGACGAAGACGCAATATTTTCCTCCAACCACACGTCATATTACCACGAAAAGGCACATCCCAAAAATTTCGACCCATTAATTTATATTCGTGAATCCACTTAACCCAAAGAGACTCCTTATTATTAATCAATTTCCAAATATGCGAAATCATTAAAGCATTATTGAAAACGGATATTCTGCGAATACCAAGACCTCCCTCATTCCTTGGAAGGCAAATAGCCTCCCAAGCAACTTTCGCTTGGCCTCTTTTATACTTCCCTTGGCTCCATAGAAAACCTCTCATAATTTGCTCAATTTCGTTCAAAACTTGAGAAGGAAGAACAAAAACCGAAGCCCAAAAAACATGTAAAGACCCGATAACTGATTGAATAAGTTGAAGCCTACCTGCTGAAGATAGGAACTTATTCTTCCAATTATCCACCCGAGCTTGAACCTTCTCAATTAACTCCTTGCAATCACGATGAATCAATCGAGAAGACACAAGAGGCACTCCCAAGTACTTAACCGGCAACCTATCCTCAACAAAGGGAAGAATTTGCAGGATTGAAAGCTTTACATGGTTAAGCACATTACAAAAATAAGCCGTACTCTTGGGAATGCTAGGCACCAATCCAGAAACTTTCTTAAACTCCTCCAAAGCTTCCATGATCACAGTCGTAGAATTCACATCCCCATGAGCAAAAAGAAAAAGGTCATCAGCAAAGCATAGATTGACCAGCTCCAATTTAGAACAATGATGATGATATGTAAACGATTCAGCATCTCGAACCTTACGCTTAATAATAAGCGATAAAATCTCCATAACCAATGTAAACAAATACGGTGAAATAGGGTCACCTTGACGAAGACCCCTCTTACCTTTGAAATACCCATGAAGCGAGCCATTGATACTTATAGAAAAGGATGTAGAAGTAACACATTCCATAATCCATCCAACCATCCGAGTGTGCAATCCAAAACCAATCAAAATACCTTTAAGGAAATTCCAATCCACCGTGTCGTAGGCCTTTTGAATGTCAACTTTAAAAGCACATCTAGCAACTCCACGATCCAAATGATAATTGTGCATGAGCTCTTGGGTAAGAAGAATATTATCAGCTATACTTCGTCCAGGAACAAACGCAGATTGGTTAGGACTTACCAAAAACTTTAAACTATCTTTTAAACGATTAGCAATAATCTTGCTAATGCATTTAAAAATAACATTGCAACAAGATATAGGTCGAAAATCATTAATCCTAGCAGGAGAAGAAACCTTAGGAATTAACGCAATGATAGTGTGATTAACCTCCTTGAGCAGCCGACCATTAACAAAAAATTCACGAATCGCAAGCTTAAAATCAGAAGCAATAATATCCCAAGATTCCTTGAAAAATGCAGCCGTATAACCATCAGGCCCCGGGGATTTATCATTCCCCATAGAGAACAAAGCATCCTTAATTTCAAAATCACTAACCTCTCGAATCATATCCATAGCCTCCTGTTCCCCAAGGCGATTCTGAAACAGGTCCGTAGTATTTAAAGATTCCGTGATACCAGCTTGACCAAGAAATATTTCATAGTGTGAAACAAACACATTAGGAACATGCTCATTTTCAAATGTGACACCATCTAAATCAGTAATCACATCAATTCGACTTCGAGAGACACGACTTTTAACAGACTTATGGAAGTAAGCACTATTCGAGTCACCATCACGAAGCCAGTTTACTTTAGACCTTTGTTGTAAAAACCGTTCCTCTAAAAGAATAGCATCACAATACGCTTGCACATACACGGCTTCCTCTTCTCGAAGAACAGTATTAAAAGGGTCTTTATCCAATGCACGCTGAACAGTATCAAGCTCAAACTGAAGCTTCTTAACATTATTGTGCAAATTACCATTATCATACATCAGTTTTCGAAAAACCTTCTTCATATGTTTAAGTTTAGAAACAACTTTAAACATATAAAAACCACTAACCTCTTTAGTCCAACCCTCCATCACCACTTCTTTAAACCTTGCATTCTTAACAAGGATATTTGCGAATTTAAACGGTCTAGGTTTGTTAGGAACCATGGATGGAAGACATAAAACAGCTGGAGCATGGTCAGAAATGCGATATGGCTGAAAAATAGCATGACCTCCTGGAAATACATCAAAAAATTCAAGATTAGCCATAACTCGATCAATTTTCTTTAAAATCCCATCAACTCCTTTTGGTTTTTGATTCCATGTGTATTTCAGCCCCGTATTTTGCACATCCATAACTTCAATATCATCAATACATTCCTTAAAATCACGCATCCTGATATCAATAGTCGAAGAACCCAAAGCATTATCATCAAGCATCAAAGCAGCATTAAAATCCCCCAAAATACACCAAGGCCTACCACGAATGTAAACCTTATGCATACTCAAATTATTCCATAAAGCACGACGATGAATATAATAATTATGAGCATACACAAAGGAGCAAAACACCTCCTTCTTGTCCGCTTTAATCCAGATTCGCGTATGAATAACCTGGTCATCTTGAGTTATCACCGAAACATCAACATCATTGCAGTTCCAGCCTAAAAGAATCCTCGTACCTTTAGCACACATATTACCATTACTTGTCCAGTCCCAATGGCGAAAAATAAACGAGCAGAGCTTCATAAGATTATCACCAGTAGCATGAGACTCAAGAATAGCACAAACAGATAATTTGTTCTCAAATATAACATTCCGAACTTCTTTTTGTTTCGGGGAGAAGTTTAGACCCCGAATATTCCAAGAAGCGATGTTACACATTAATAACATTTGTACTGGGAGTGCTTGCCCCCTTCGAAGTACTAGCAGCTTGACTTGTACGATCAACCATGTCCAATTCTTCATCCACTTCCTCACTATCACTTTCATTAATCAGAGACTCATTAACTTTATCCTCCCACAAATCCTCATCATTATCCAAAGCACTATAAGAGTTTGAAACAACAACCGGATTCTTATCTTTGGTATTCTTGACACTTGTATTCGGACCATCCTTCTTAGCATCCTTATCCACCCTTCGATATTGAAGGTTAAGAGCTGGCTTGTTCAACTTCACACCTTCCACTTGTTTTTGTTGTTTGGTTTTATTCTTGTTACGCTTATTCTTGACCACTTTAAACCCATCATTCTCAATAGGAGCAGCTTGAGCTTCTTTAGGAAGTTTAGGGCATTGATCATTATTGTGATCAAAAATCAAACAAGTAGTACTATATGTAGTAAAAAGTGTATTACGTTAGTACCAAGTTCATGCGACCGAAACTACGACAGTTTGCATGCATCTAGAAGCATGATAAATAATGCCCGACAAGTGTATTTCCAGTACCCTTGGATTCGATATGGTATACGTTCGACGTTTGCCTATCCGGTCAAACTCGAACGGGGGTGTCATCCCCAATAGATCTATTCATAACAATCGTGCTTCCTAAAAGGGAACTGACGGTAGCATAGTGGCCCTTATACTTTGGAGAATATACGAGTTTGGCCCTTATACTTTAGAAAAATGACAATTTGTACCCAAATATATTTCTCATTCAGAAATTACAGTTTTGGTCCCTCATAAAACTGTTTTTTCAAATTTTTATCCAAAAAAGTCATAGTTATCTTTTTAGTCCTCAAAGTTTCACAATTTACATTTTTGACACAAAAACTATTATTTCGTTTTAATAACTAGTTTTCCATATTTACCATTACTACCCTAGGCTTTTACCATGCATACGTAAACTTACAATATATATCCTTCAATTTCCAAAATGTTTACTATTGACCCGGAAATTAAATATTTTGCAAGTTTAGTCCCGAAAATATATTTTGACTTGGTTAGTTTATTCAACTTTTTACGAAAGCTTATGATTAGCTTATAAACTTTACTTTTAAGCTTAACGGGTCGGGTAAAAATGGTTTGGCCTCGGGTTTTAAAATAAACGCGACATAGGGGAGGGATTTCAAAGAGTTCTCTTGAGTCGTCTTAGCTCAGATAAAATCATCGTGCGTATTATGAACTTTTAACGAGACATAATTATTAGTTTCATCGTGTTATAAAATGTTTGCATGGTTGATTACGGGATTACTTTTGTTAACGTGTGAGAAGACATAAAATGCGAGGAGGTTTGTGGTGACTTACAACACCCAAAGGGGTGGCGACGAGACACGAGGAGTTCGAGCAAAAGAGACACGAGTTAGCCTTGAACCAAAAACCCACACGATCAATGTAATATCCCGACGTGACTTAGACGATCTTGAAGTATACACTAACGCCCTTTTCTTTTCCTTTGTGGCTCGACAGTGGAGATGAAAGATAAGAAAGAATGGAAGTACTTGGACTTGTATGTTTTTGTGGAATATTGAAAGAAGAAATATGGGTGTATGTTTGTTTGATGGCTAGAAACAGTTTATAAAGAACAAGAAAGGGAATTTTCTTTTCTTTTGCTTTTGTGTTTCGTACAGGGTACAAGTGAGAGTGAAAGAGTGAGCTTTGTGTTTGTGAATGAGTTGAGATGTCAAAGGCTTGCATTTATAAGGACAAAGTCTCCTAGTCTCTATCTTCAAAATAATAAACTAGGTGGTATGCTTTGGAGACAAAATGTTAAGTTGAGTATGTTTGTGTTTGAGGTGCACGACAGTCTCAGCCAAAGGAAAAGGGAAAGGGCATGATTTTTGTGAAGTCCCATCAAGGAAACATGTTAGACACTTGAACCTATAGGTTAATAAAATATATCTTAGGGTGGCTATGCTAGTCCTTTTGTCTCCTCTTTTGGTATCATCACACACACGAAACACATACAAAGAAATAAGGCATGAGGGAGTGGTACCCTAGTACCCTAATACTCTGGGAGTGCCACATCACCTCTATCCAATAAAAACCTTCCAACTCAAAACTACCCCAATATTACCCTAACACTACTCTACGTGGAGGGAGTGGTACCCTAGTACCCGAATTCAATTTTTTTTTTTAAATACATAAAATCACATACAATATTTAAAATAAAAACATACCATTTCATTAAAAATAAAAACATATTATTAAAAATAAAAACAAATTAGAAAAAGTAAAATATAAATATGTATATACTAGAAGGTTTGAAATGTAAACATGTACATACTACAAGGTATAATATATAACATACTTATATATATTAAAAAGTTAAATATAAAATACCATTGTCTTCTACTAGCTCTTCTCCATCTCCATGTTTAGCTCTTCTCCATCTCCATTGAAAACGGTCGAATATTTAAAGTGAATCACGGGTACCCTTGCGAGTTCGGAGCTCGAATTCCTTAATCGAACCAAGTACCCGAGTTAGGCGGGGCGGTGTACCCGCTCGGGTACTTGGTACCCGCACCCCTACCCGCTCTCCACTCCGTCCTCCCTAAGGGATGGGATGATCTAATCTTGCACCTCTTTTTTTCCTTCCCATGCACCTCACTAGGCCAATCATTGGCCCAATGATTGGTTTGTCCATTTTTTTTTTTTTTTTTTTTTTTTTTTTTGGGTAAAAGGGTTAAATCACCCCGGTAAATGCATTACACCAAAAAACGTTGAAGTACAAAGGATGAGGGTGATTTCCCTCATCTCAGTCCCATAGGACACTTACAGACTCGAATATAAGAATGACAACCATTCCTATAACTAACAATAAAATGAACCTACCAATAATGACACAAGTACATAAAAATTAACAATACTACTCAAGCAAATACTTGAGCCTTCTATATCACTATTGTAGTCCACTTAACTTCCATGAAGAATCCACGTAAACATCCAAGCATTCTTCAACATGTCAAAACACCAATGTAATCACCATGAAAAGTGACGACAACTTGCACTCATCAGTAATAAGTCAATATCAACAGCCTTTGATTATGAATTAAAACAGCTGCAAAAGACCTAATTAACCAATGAATAAACATAGGGTTATAGAAAACCCTAACAACCATGTTGCGAACAACGAACATGCAAAGTACATGCTAAGATCACCCCATCAAAAATAACGGACCAATAACAGAATGATCAAAGCCACACTGCAACGAACCAAGGGTGGTAAAACCCTAACAAGTAGATCGAATGTCAACCAAACATGTACACGTGCAAGACCAAATCACAACCAAACGATCTAAGGAGTTTTTGAATAAGAACCCTAAACTTAACTTCCAAGTGCAGCAAAACATCTACCCACGTAGAACATCACACTCTCCCAAACCCACATAATCATAACAACCTTCATCACAAGAACGATCAGCCCTTCATCAATACCCTAACGAGGGGTATACATCCAGAATACCAAAACTCGAAACGAGTTACTTCCCATCGGTATAATAAAAACCTAAAAAAGGTTTTATAAGCATTAAGCACAAATCCATATACCAATCGACCCTTTAAAATAAGAATGTAAAGTCGATCAGTATAATGACAATAAGGATCGATAGTTATGTATGTAATCACAATTGATTCAAAACGATCCAAACAAAACCGAAACCCTAACAAGCGATTACAATGAATAACGATTATAAGAAGCCAAGAACTCGTTAAGGGTATACCAATCCAACCTAAACCCTAATAAGGATATCGATTACAAAACCGACTATAATGAAAATCGATTAGGGTTTAGAAAAAAGGAACGAAATCAGAAGATAATGAATGAAAAACAAGAAACACACCCCTTCCCAGATGATTACTACCCTTAGATCCGATTGCATATCATTACAAGAACAATAGAGAGGCGGATTAGGGGCAGTTTTATGCGATTGGGAGGTGGGGGAAGGGGTGGCCGGATTTCGCCCCTAGGGGAGAGAGAATTTTTTTTTTTTTTTTTTTTTGTTTGTGTATAGTTTTATTTGTGTAATGTATATATATAGTGTTTTTATTTGTAGAGTATATATATTGTGTATTTATTTGTGTAGTGTTTTTATATGTAGAGTATATTTATTTGTGTAGTGTTTTTACGTTAAAACATTAGATATTAAAATATTAAACAAGTACAACAACAAATGTATTCAATATTACAACGAAATCTACTCCACATGAAGATTATTAATGTCATCTATAATCTCGTTAGTAGGACCCTAAGGGATACGTTGTGCTTTGTTGTTGGGTTTCGTTGACTGCAAAAGAGAAAGCCAGAAGAGCTTGTTTCCTAATATACACGCATGATACCTTTGACCGGTGGATCTTGAATTTGCTTTCGTGCTTTGCTTTGCACATGTGCTCACAGAAACATATAAATAAAGAAGTTACTTTCCCGACTTTTGTCACCATTTACAATTAGATGTACCTACAAAATGAAATCAACACTTTAGATGTAGCCTATTAATTTTTATATATAAGCTATAAAAAAAATGGTTATGAGTTATGACATGTGCTGTAGGTAACTTTTATGTGCGTTGAGGTGCGCTTGGTTTTGAGATTAAATGGGTGGGCTTGGTCCAAGGTAATAAATGGTTGGGTGAGTTTGGTAGAGCACACGAGAGCCCAAGAAATAGAAATTTGATCGGATAGTGTTGGGCTTAGAGGCTCCGTAGAAAATAAAAATATAAAAGTTTATTATATATTTATTTTATAAAATTTTTATTATCGAGGTTGAGGTGAAAATATCCTGTGGCTTGTTGTGTTTAAAGTTCAAAACGGAAGAAAAAAAATAGCCATGAAAATCGGTAGGGAAATTTACGAGTTATTACAGTACCTACCCCTTAAAAGAAACCACATCCTCGTGGTTTAAGATGCGGGAATCGTCGAGGTCGATTTGGTGACGAGATGTGAGTATATACTCTTAAAACGCAACGTGGGAAAAGGGGCTAGTCGTTCAAGAAAGATTTGGTGACATGAGGCGATAGATGAGTTCAAAACAGAAAGAGCAGAGTCGTAGGAGGTTATGAAGGATAGAGCATAAGAGTGAAATAAGAGGATGTGACTAGTGACAGAGGTAGTTTAACTATATGTGTGAGAACAATATAAATCAAGTAGTTGTATGTTACATAAAGAAATAACATAGATAAAGTGACGAGTTGTACGTTACCTAAAGAAATAACGTCGAGGTTGATACAATGACGAGTTGTAAGTTACATAAAGAAATAACGTAGCAGCAGTTATGGGAGCATAGCATAGTGCGATATTGTAATAGTGGGCATGTTACGAAGTTTAACATGGAGAGGTAACATGTGTAAGCATCCGTAGTCTACTCTTGTTAGGTCACCATAAGTTAACACAAGGATCAATATGTAAGAAATATAGATGAAGGTGATCGGTTGAACAAACAAACACACACACGTATGAATATGATGAAAGGTTATGCGTAGATATGTATTAGAGTGAACAACCAACCTTCAAGTGAAGGTTTACATGTCTATTTATAGGGGAAGGGAGCTAGGGCAACATATCTAGTCACTTCCTTCCTTATTGGGCTTTGGCATAAGCTCATGGGCTTTCTACATGAGCCTAGCATTGATTACTAACATAAAAGCCTAATTAAGCAACCTAGTACATATTAAATGACTAACACTTGAAATACAAGTTAGGAGTGATTCCAACAATCTCCCCCTAAGTGTTAGTGATGACTCCAGCAATCTTGGATAAGTTGTTGGTGTTGATGTAATAGCAGTTGCTTTGACGTCTTCTGGCATTCCTCTTTCTTGTGAGAAGAAGTGCCTTGATTCCAACAATCTCCCCATAATGAAGATCTTGTTCCTTTTGAAGTTTTCAGCTTTGACGTCTTCGTATTCTTTGTTCTTTGTTCTGATGTGGATGTTGTGATAGTATGTTGTTGTTGTCTGCATCAGGTCCGCTTCGTTGCTCAGGTGTCTCCACGTCTTTCTCCAACATGCTCACACGCTCTTTGACGTTGGATTTCAGATTTGATGTAGTTCTCTAGTCTTTAAACTCTGTAGATTCTTTGGTTGATGAAGAACCTTTTTGACTTTTGAGTTGCCTTTCGAGAGAACTTCATTTTTGTTGTTGTAGGTATGAGCATAAGGAGAATCTGCACGATCATTCCTCCCAGGAGCATCCATAAGAAGAAAACATAAGAATTGGTTAGTAATAAACACCAATCGATCATTGTGATCGTTTCTTAGAGAATTGACCACTACGATTGTTCTTCTGATGAATGTCTTGATTCCATTCACCTTGGCCGGGCGAATCAGCCGTCTGAATCCCATAAGGGACAGTTGGCACTACATTGAATAAGTTCAAGTAATGACCCACATTTTCAGGACTCGATTCTTGAAAGGAATCTCCTTAGTGGGATTTTCAGCACTTACAAGTTTGAACTTAGAGAGTGTTAACAACATAGTGTGAAAACACATCTCTAATTCTAGCAAAGGCTGTTCCTGAACTGGAGTCCCTCAAGTAGGATAACAAGATGTACCGAAGTACATCTACAGTTCAGGTGAGTCGCTGAGGTACACCGAAGCATCACCTTACGACTGTAGACCGTTTGAGACAACACTAAGCGTAACCCACAAGGAGTTACCGAAGTGACCTGTTGTCAAGGCTGTTTGATGTTGACCCTGGCAGGAGTTTCCACTCAATCATTGAGGATCACAAGTGTGAATCCCCTCATAAATGTTCTCTACAGATTGCTAAGATCTGTGAAGGACTCTAAAATGTATCACTTGCGTCCTTAATGTTTAACGACAAGTGATGAATGTCAAGTGTTCCTAAGAGATCTTTCGATGAATCTCGTGGCTTTAGACTCAATTGTGTGCTTTGGTTTTCCTGAGCGGAGATTAGGGAGAGGGTCTCCTTTTTCAATACCAATAATCTCTAAGAGAAAGTCGATAGTTTAGGTAGGGTTCCCTGTGAGAATGAAACAAGCTTCTGTTCGGAGAAACTTGAGTGGCTAAGAAGGTTTAGTGCAGTGCGTCACTGGGTCCATGACGACATTAATCTTCAATACCGGTGTCATCTAGTGACAACCAGTAGCATATGAATTGAACCCGGTGTCTGCCCTAAGTTGAATAATTTTGAGGGCTATTTCTTTTCACCCTTTTCTTTACTTTTCTTTTTAATTCTTCAACTCCTTCTTTCTTCGATTCTCATTTTCTCCTTTTTATAATCATACCTAAGGACTTCTAAGTACTAACTATTGGTGGTGTCCTTGGGTAGATCCCTACGGCTCTGGCGGATCATAGGATGGTTATTCCTAACCTTAGTCACCTTATAACTCCATGACTATCCTACGTTGCCATAAAACCATGTTTACAACACTTCAAGAGTTTTGTATTTTCAGAAATACTCCCCCTCCATACGTGCTTAAGTGTTTTGACAGAAATCTGCACGGTGAAGGTAGAGCTCGCACTTTTGAATTGATCGACTCAAGATAGACAATTCCCCGCGAGACACTGTTACGTTGCATAGTTAAAGAGATGCATTGTCAGCTTTTAGGTGACAACTAGCTCTAATAACTACCTTGAAGGTGTGGACAAACCTTGAAAAGGTTGTCAAACCCGTCAAAGTTCATGTCTATCAAGAGTTTCTCGAATAGGTACGATCTACTCGGATAAGTTTTGGAAGACAAATCTTTTCGATATATGACAGTTCAGATCTCGTCAATTCATGGGTTAAGTCTTAGCACACGATGATTCAATCACATTATCAACATATTTGTATCACACAAATTTTCTCCCCTTAAAAAATGGCATATAGGTGTTATTTTTGATGAATTTTTTTTATATCTAATATGACCATTTCGAGTTTTGTGGGAATATTTCCACGAAGAACATTTTGTGAACAAAGATTTTTGCAAATACTCCCCCTCAACAAGTAATATTAACTTTTGAGGTTTTGAAAACATAAGGGGAAGTACTTGTTCTTTTGAGCAAAACTTTGAAAGTGATTAAAGTTTTGATAAGTTTTACTCACAAGTAAGAAGCTTTCGCTCCTTTTATAAGGATTGTGGCACTGATGCGTACCACAGGTTCCTTTCATTACAAGTACGGGTTGTACACTGTTATGTGTGCACAAGCCATTTGGGAAATGATGTAATAAGTATGAAACAAATTAACTTCCCCCCAATTGATGAAGTTTCTCAATCAGCAAGATCTTCTCACATATGTAGATGCTTCACACCAAACAATCCGTGAAAGACGAGATGAAATGACTTCCCCCTCAATGTTGCGGTCTATCGGAATAATAGTTACTTGTGAATATGCAATTACTCGATAAAATGACCGTGTGTGACGGATCATAACATCATATTTAGGTAACTTCACACACAATAACTCTGTAAAAGTGAGACGATAACACCAACTTGAGAAATTTGAACTACAGATCGTCTCATTTCTTCCCCCTAATTGAAGAAATTCATGAAGGGATACGGGTTTTTGAAAAAATGTCGAAGAAACAGGACCCCATACAACTCTCTTCCCCCGATGTTTTCAATGAATCAGAATCATACACAACGTATGTTGATGATGAATTGGAGACAGTGAAACCATGTATGTCCAATTAATCGAACAATTGTGAAGTACCATAAATATCTCGTAAGAATCAACTGCTGATAAGACTTCTCTGCTCGTTTATACTCTTCTCAACTAACTCTTTACCGACCCCATTATCATTCTGACGGCTCTTTGTAGTGACCACTGATGGAGAAAACCCAATATGATGAACTTGAGATAGAAGTTAAATAACCCGAACTTGTGACTTAAACTTGCACTATTGTTAGACGAAGAACCCTTTTCCTTACCGGGGTTGATTAACCGGATCGGAAAGGGGTAAACTTAAAGTTTCTCGAATTATCCACAGCTTTTTGTGACACTTGAGAACAACAACGTAACTCCTTAAAAGTGATAGCTATACGCTGTGAGCACAACAACGTAACTCCTTACATCAGGTATAACTAGACAACTCAAGTCTTTGTCATTCGTAACGGTTAAAGCTCGAACAAGGATCTCAAAGAATCATGCATCCAACCAACCCCGATGTCTTCAGATACTAAGTACACGCACCCGTGATATCCCACTTCAACCTCAAATAAATGATAAAGAATTCACGCCGTAGTCACATTTTGCGGTTAAACGCTCAAAAATAGCCTTCGTTAATAATTTAAATGAACTTTGATAATGGCTTTTCCCGATCTTGTCAAAAATTTTATCCACATGAAAATTTTATCATACTAAAAATACCACTCATTGCCAATATGGTATATCCAAGAAATAAATTTGGACAGTATCTTTTGATAATTTAATTTGTAAATTTAGTCCATGTAATTCCAGCCCAAATCCGAATCCAACACAGCTAAAGGCCCGTTTTCTCCAATGATAGCCCAATAAAAAAAACTCGGCCTAAATCCAACACCATAGAACCCGATCCATGACAAACCATATTTGAGTAACCGGTTTTAATAGTATAACTTAACCTTAAATATTAGTTTACCCATACCCTAAAAAACACTCACATGAAAAATACGCATACCACATATTTTTCTCTCCCACCTAATCATCTCCAACCAAGAAAAACTTATCTCAGATCAATCATCACTCACCCCATCTAATACAACCGAACACCATAAACAATTCAATCAACACCAAAAGAATACAAACCCTTACCCAGATTTTTGTTAAAGGTTATTCAAGTCCGAATCAAGAAGTCGTTGAAAGGGCATCAAGATCCACTTGTGGGTCTCGGGTAGGTTTGTATGTGGTTTGATTCTGTAAACAAACCTAAGAATAAGAGACTAACGAATTTGTTAAATCTCTATTCTTTTTATTCGAATATCAATTGAAGCTGGGTCTTCAAATATAATAGATTGATGATGATCTTTTACTCTCTTGTTATGTCACTTCAAGTGTCATGATATTTCTTTGAATATAACGAAAGTAAAAAACTGAGATCGATTAGAGTTAGAGTGATATTGGTTGTTCTTTTATGTTGATGAGATATGTGGAGGTTGAAGGGTTTAGGTTAGAGTTGGATTCGGTTGTGATTGAATTGGATTTGGATGATATAGGCAGTCGTAACTCAGTCTTTGCTCGAGTCTTTTGACTAATGAAGTTTAACTGAAGTCAAACATAAGAGTCGTTGGTATAATTGGTATGGTCATGGTCGATTTTTTATGTCTTCATCTTATTTCTGATCTTACGCTTAATAACACCTTATCCGTAAGCATGGCTTACGTGTAAACATGGTCTTATGCGTAACCATGATATTATGCGTAAACCAGGTCAGCATCACAAACCCAGAAAAAATGACTTAAAAAAAGGTCATCTTTTGACCCACTTTGACCATGATAGACTCAATATTTATGAGATGGTAAAGAAAACGTGACAAAACTTTAACAGTTTGAGACAAACCATTAAAAAATGAGACATTATATTTTTGACTATAGGATACACATGACTTTGCAAAAAATCTGTTAAACCCTAGAAAAATTAAAGAAAGGTTAAAACTTTGTAAAATAGATTTGCAAGAATCAACTTTTTTGACAAGATACAACATCACGCAAATCAACCCATGATAAAAATCCGACCTTGCTCTTGATACCACTGTTAGGTCACCATAAGTTAACACAAGGATCAATATGTAAGAAATATAGATGAAGGTGATCGGTTGAACAAACAAACACACATATGTATGAATATGATGAAAGGTTATGCGTAGATATGTATTAGAGTGAACAACCAACCTTCAAGTGAAGGTTTACATGTCTATTTATAGGGGAAGGGAGCTAGGGCAACATATATAGTTCCTTCCTTCCTTATTGGGCTTTGGCATAGGCTCATGGGCTTTCTACATGAGCCTAGCCTTGATTACTAACATAAAAGCTTAATTAAGCAACATAGTACATATTAAATGACTAACACTTGAAATACAAGTTGTGAGTGATTCCAACAACTCTACACTCTCTTTAAGTTAATTATTCCTTAATTTCATTCAGTTTGTTACATCAACATTATTCTCATTTAAATTTCGCGACCCAATCAAACAAGAACAACCTTAAAGTTTAAATGCGAATTAATTAAGAAACTTAATGACTTTGAGAATAACTAACTTAATTCAAAAGAGAGTTTATACGAACCTAAGATACAGCAGTAACACATAGCACGACTACATCATGTAAAAGTAGGCAAGACATGGCAGGCATTGGCAGCTGTGGCGGTGTTGAAGTGTTTCTAGGAAAATTTGGTTATAGTTTAGCTTTTGAAAAAAAAATACCTAATTCTCTATAACATGGCTCTGACACCAATCTGTAACACCCTCAAAATTTGCACAGCGGAAGCGTTCGGGTCATGTGGTGCTACTAAATCAATATTCACAACACAAGGTAATAAATAATGGAAACTCTATTCCATTTTCAAAATATAGATTAATTTAAGAAATAGTTTTACAATAATGTTTCAAAGTGCGAAAGTAAAGCCCATAAAGATATATATTGTCCCATTAAAAGTTGTATTAGATATTCTTGGAAACACTTCGGATGCCAGTCTTTAATGAATGCCTTTGCCATTGCCCACGCCAAGTAGTAAACCTGAGAAAAACATGCTAAAGTGTCCACACAAAGGTTGGTGAGTTCATAGGTTTAAGTTTAAATAATCAAGTTGGACCACAGTTGTACATATAAGCATCTCCGCGAATGACACTATATGCAGTAAAAAGTCTATTACGTTAGTACTAAGTTCATGCGACCGAAACTACGACAGTGTGCGTGCATCTAGAAGCATGATAAATAAGGCCCATAAAGTGTATTTTTTTTGGGTAAAAGGGATTTTAACCCTGGTAAAATTCATTAGACCAAAAACATTGAAGTACAAAGGATGAGGGTGACTCCTTCACCTCAGTCCCTTAGGACACTTACAAGCAACTCTATATAAGAATGACACACCATTCTTATAACTTACCAAGTAAAAACTTACAACCTACAATGACTATACAAGTGAATAAATATTATGAAAATAAAATCTTGCTTCACTAAGGTAGGACCAAAAGCCATAGTCATCATAGAACTTCAACACAACTTCCATGCGATCTTCAACATGTAAACTATTTGTAGTATCATCGAAACACCACAAACACAACCACCATAATTCCAATGTATAAAAGACTATAGATTCCAATATAGAAACCACTACCAAGTCTGAACATACAAAGGAAATAATACACATCTCTACCATTCAAATAAATTCAATCGACCTGTTGGATATCGACAAAAGGGTTGTTCCTTGTAAGTTCCTTGTGGATTCGCGTGCTGTATTTGTGGGTTTATGAGAGAGATCTTAGTTGGATGTCTATTAGGGTTTGTTTAATCCTATGGTTCTTTCGTTGGCAGTTTGCTCGATCTGGTTTTCATGAAACCCTAATTTTTAGGGTTTTGTTTTATGACTGCTATAACGTTATTGGAAGTTAGGGTTTTAATCCATTTTTCATGGATCACTAACCTTATTATTGGTTTGTTTAGGTGATTAGTTGCATTGGGTGTTGCTGCTAATTGATTTTGGAGGTTAAGTTTCAAGGGTTCTTATTCAAAAAAACTCTAGTGTTATTTATTGGATGTTAGGGATGTAAACCCCAACAGGTCGATTGAATTTTTTTGGCTCATACTAGGATATTTTTTGGTACGAAATTATTAGTTTCTGAACTGTTGGTGTTTATTAAGCATGGTTGAGTGTACGAGTCCTTAGTATACGCAGTTTGGTTCATTATGATGTATTATCCACATGTTCAGACTTGGTGGTAGGGATTCTATTTCTGGTGCCATGGTTGATCTAGGAAGGGGTGATCGTGGCTTGTAAGTTGCAGGTTCACTGCATTAGTGTTACCATTCATACTGGATTTTTGCCTTGGGTACATACATGTTCGCGTTGGTTCTCTATGGTTCAACATTAATGGCGTGGCTTGGTTATCGTTTATTTGAATGGTAGATATGTGTATTATTTCCTTCGTATGTTCAGACTTTGTGGTGGTTGCTATATTTGAATCTATAGTCTTTTATACATTGGAATTATGGTGGTTGTGCTTTTGGTGTTTCGATGATACTACAAACAGTTTACATGTTGAAGATCGCATGGAAGTTGTGTTGAAGTTCTATGATCACTATGGTTTTTGGTCCTACCTTAGTGAAGCAATATTTTATTTTCATAATATTTATTCACTTGTATAGTCATTGTAGGTTGTAAGTTTTTACTTGGTAAGTTATGTGTGTCATTCTTATATAGAGTTGCTTGTAAGTGTCCTAAGGGACTGAGGTGAGGGAGTCACCCTCATCCTTTGTACTTCAATGTTTTTGGTGTAATGAATTTTACCAGGGTGAAAAATCCCTTTTACCCAAAAAAAAAGAAGGCAAACTTCCTGGGTCGACTTGCTCCCTACGTGCTTTGGGTGGATGCGGGAAGCTCACTTGTGACAAGATTTTTCTTGTTTTATACCTAGTTAGGTGATGTAATATAGCTAGGTTCATCGTGTTTATGGCATGTCATAAACACTAGTTTATCAAGCTTTTTGCTTGAGGTTAATGTGGTACCTCTGCCACATTCCATTTGTACTTAGCATTATTTTTAGTTATATATTTACCGGGGTAAAACCCTTTACCCAAAACCTACCTAAACTAAAATACGAACATCATTTTTGTGATGCTTGTAACATAAGAAAACAAGTCCATGCTAGTCATAAAGCTAAAAATATGGTTTCTACAACTAAGTGTCTATAATTACTACATATGGATTTATTTGGTCCATCCGCTATCCAAAGTTACAGAGGCAACTTCTATACCTTCGTTATAGTGGATGATTACTCTAGGTATATATGGACTAAATTCTTATAAAATAAAACTGAAACGTTCTATTACTTAGAAATCTTAAGTAAGAAAGTCCAAAGACAACTAGGAAGTCATATTGTGTCAATTAGAACGGATCATGGTCGGGAATTTGATAATGAACTGCAATTCAGAGCTTTTTTTTTATGCTAATGGTATTACCCACAATTTCTCGGCTCCTCGCACTCCAAAATCAAATGGGGTAGTTGAAAGGAAAAACAGAACCCTACAAGAAATGAGTCGCACCATGATTAATGAGCAATCTATTCCTCAAAAATTTTGGTGCAATGCCGTCGACACATCAACCTATAGACTAAACCGAGTCCTAAATAGACCATTCTTAGGAAAAACTCCATACGAGTTACTACGAGGCAAAAAGCCTTCGTTAGAACACTTTTGAGTCTTTGGTAGTAAATGTTTCATACTTAATACTAAAGATTATTTAACTAAATTCGATCCAAAATCAACCGAAGGTATCTTCTTAGGATATTCTCCTAATAGTAAAGCATACGTAATACTAAATAAAGAAACCATGAAAGTTGAAGAATCTTTAAACGTAAAATTTGACGAGAGTCCACCTAAAACTACCTTACCTCTTGTGTAACACCCCAACCCGACAAGGGTAGAAGTATCACATCATGGAGTCATATCAGAACATATTAATAAAATTTTGCAAGCAGAAGTATTATAAAATAAAATCTCAAGTCATATAAACGAATGACTTACAAGGAAAATTACAAAATCCAACATGTCAAAATGAAATGAAATATCAAAACAATTGTTCTTCAAAATAAGTCCAAAATGGTAAGGGAAACTAGGGTCGGATTACTCAAATGCTCCTACTCTCAGCCCAACAAAGCCCAGCATCCTACTTGATACCTGCCGCATGGAAAAGAAATGCGGCTGAGCTTAAAAAGCACAGTGAACAGATATAACAAAACAAAAGATGACATAATAAAATATAAAAACGAAACAAAGGAGACTGATAACAAGGTCGCAACGAAATGAGCACAATGAGTCAATGAGGAACCTGCAGAACACAACAATAATAGATATCCAAAAGAAACAGATATCAAAGGAGACCAAAACAAAGCAGCGCATCGATGACATATATAAGTACATATAAACAACCAGACATACAAGTACCGAAACATAATCAATTAGGAGTTGGTTAACAGCATCTTAAGCAAAACAAGTAACAAACAATGATCAAGCATAGCAGACAACGTATCAACTAAACATAAATATGGCACACGATTAAATCATATAATCAAAATACATATAAGCCAAACGGAAACCTAAAAGCAGGCGGAAGCAATTAATTTAAAGGTAATCATAGCAATCACACAAGTCGGATAACCCACATTTAATAACATAACAAGTATCATAACCAGCGGAAAAACTAGCAGCAGTATAAGCATGATAGCCACATGTATCAGGTAGGAATACCAAACAAACATCATAATTAAATGAATTAACTAACAAGGACATAGCATGGCAAGCTAAAAGTCAACTAGACATATAACATACGTTGAACCATTTCCATCATCAAACGGTAGCATAAACAGATGTGCAAACATGGCAGATCAACAAGTCAGGTAAACATCAATTACTATGTCGAACTAACACATAAGCATCAGGAAATACCAACAGAAGTACAAGCATGGTAGTCACAAATAGCAAATAGGAATACTAAATGAAAATCATAGCCTACGAAAATAACTGAACGAGGGTATAACATGATAAACGGATAAATCAAATGATTACCTACTAGTATGGCAAAATGGTAAATCAATTAGTCACGTAATAGCATGGCAAACAGATAGTCACATATTAATCATATACTAGCAGGGAAAACAGATGAGGTGGTGACATGAAGTATACGCTTGGTAGTCAGCCAAAATGGAAAGAGAGTATGACAAATCAAATAAACTGGAGTATAGTATGGTAGTCAGATGAATCACCGTAACACCCCCAGTTTCGTGATATGCAGCGGAATTCAAGTTGGGTGTTACTTCATGGCACAACAGTTATATCAATAGAAAACGAACCCTAATTGAGTCGTTTTAAAAGATTTATCATTCGATTTATATAAATATCAGAGTTTACAAAATGAGGTCCTAGTGGTTTTACAGTTTATTAAATAAGTTTTATAATGATAATATAGCCTTCTTGAGTATCCGTGCCCTTCCGTGGCATCCTCGTAAATTATGAACCTGAGATAAACATGCTAAAAAGTGTCAACACAAAGGTTGGTGAGTTCATAGAGTTTATGATTAAAATAGTTGAGTTCAATAGTTTCGAGTTTAAGCGATTATTGTAATAAATACAAATATCGATGAAATAAATAGTGAGTTACGTTGTTATACACCCGTAGTTAGTTTGTTTAGTAATCAGTTGAACACAAGTTTCAAGGTTTGGCCATGTTGTTGCACCCATAAATTCAGTAGTTGCAGCATTTGTATCATTGCAACACAGTATATATTGCCTTAAGTCTCATGATACGCAAACCTTAACAGTACGACATCATAGTAATGAACTTATGATGTAAGTTACTGACATCATATAGATGATGTAAGTAACAAGGCCCTCGGGTAGGAGTTTGCCAACTTCCTATGGGATTCTCAAATAAAGTGCACTTGGCTACTTATCCAGCAACACAAGTGGGGCGTCAACTGCCAATAGATCTATTCACTATATTCGCGTTCACTCGCAAGTGATTAATGGCTCATGACAGAGGGACTTTTAGTGGCAATAGTGTATAACTTAGGCAATAACAATCAGGATCGCATACAGATAGTACTAATGTTCAGGTTTGTAGAAAAACGTATAAAGTGTGATTATGAACTCATAGTAGTATGTAAAAGCTTTAGAGTACTTGTGAAAGTAAAAATAGGTAATTGAGCATGTATCTCCCCTAAAACAGTTTAAAAACAAGTAAAGGTAGGGGCCATGAACTCATAGTAATATGAAAAAGTTTAGAAAACTTGTGAAAGTAAAAATAGGTAATTGAGCATGTATCTCCCCCAAAAATAGTATAAAACGCATAAAAGTAGGGGCTATGAAACTCACGGTAATTCATAAGAGTTTAAAATAAATGTAAAAAAAAATATAAACCAATATTTGAGCATGTATCTCCCCCAAAACGTTCAAAATAAGGAAAAGAGGGGCTATGACTCACCTCGATGTTACAGTAGTCTGGATGGAAAACAAATTAAGTAATGTGAATAAACTGCTCCGACTCGTGACCTGAGTTAGTATGTCATGTTTTTAGTATTCGAGTTCAAGTTTATGATAATGTTTTATCGGTAATTGAGTAAACATGAAGTCTCTTCAAAAATTAGTAATACTTATCATACTTATTTTTATGGCTCGGATGGTTGTTAATAAAATTTATCGAAACCCAAGTTGTTAAATATGATATGTTATATTTTACCATTTTGAATATTTACGATTTTTACCCTTGCACTTTCAAAAATGACACTTTAAACCCTCAACTATGGGTTATTGACAAAATCAGCCCTTGTATAATTAAATTTGAATAAATTATGTTTTTAGCCCAAGAAAACTTTATCTTTCTAAAAATTACAATTTTTATACTTGTATTTCTATAAGAAAATTTTACTTGTTTTAGACCTAAATTGCCAAAAGTGCGGGTAAATATAAGCGAGTCCTTAAGAGGTTTTTACTACGTTTTTTATGCTTTCAAGAGTTTGTCCGGTGATCTTTCTAATGGTTCAAACTAGAGGTCTTAAGCTCTTACGGTTTGGTCGCAATAATTTTCTAAAGTAGGGGGGTTAAGTGCCTTTTGTTGGTTTTGGGCGATAACCGGGCCAAACGAGGACAGTTTTTACATGAGGCAAGCTAGTGTTTCTACAACGCATTTGACCCTTTAAACAGTTTGCTGTAAGCTCTTCTAAATGGTATAGGTCTCATGTCCTAGTCATCTTTGGTTAGAAAGATTCGAGTCCACGAACATGGCCACTTGGCCACTACGCGTTTTATGAAAATTTCAGTTTTAACCCATTAACTTTTACGGGGTCACCTAGAGACGTTGTAATATGTTTATTAACTCTTTTTAAGTTATTTCCCATCATCCTATAACTCCCACGACTCAATGTTTGAAAAATGTACACAAGGCTTATTTATGAAAATTCCCGCGAGTCACCCTCTTTGTGGTTACTTTTAAAAGAGACTATAAGTGCTTTTAAAGACGTTATTGGGGCATTAAAAACTTTGTAGCAAGCCCTTTAAGATGGTGTAAACCTCGTACTTTGAAACCTTTTAACTTGCAAGATATTAATTACGGAAAAGGGCTACTTAGGCTAATCTTGCCAAATTGCAATTCTCTTTTTTAAACCATAAAACTCTGTATCTTTTGCATGCAATCTTGTGAAATGTTGTTTTACTCATTTCTAATGTTTCTAAGATAGTTCATAATCAAATTTATCAAAAATCTCGAGTTTTTCCCCTATACATGTTGTAATGTACTTTTGGTGTTTAAGACTTTTGGCCATAATGAAGGGATGTTTTTAAGCATGGCGACTAGGCTTTTCAACCGGGTTATGGGGGCGTTCTAGAGTGTCCTAGGTGGTCTTCACAAAGGTACTTTGGTTGGCCCTAATACCTTTAACATGATGCAAATAAATGGGGCGCAAGTAGGGGGCTGACTGTTTTTGTAACATATATATAACAGCTGTTGGAATTTTTATGAAATTATGACTTCGTTATGCGTTTTCTAGACCCGTGGCCCTGAGTTTTTGAAGAAAACGTCGTTCCGGACAACCTTCGTGTTGTAACTTTTTCATGAAACGGACCAGAAATGCCTCGTTTCGCGTGCCCGGCCCTTCTGTCCACAGAAAGCTTCGGACAGATTTTTGGTAACTTCATTTGGTCATAACTTTTGATTCGTGTACTCGTTTTAAGTGATTCAAATTGCTACGTTTTCCTTATAAAATCCTTTTTAACAGCATGCAATTGATATTAAAAGTTAAAATGAAATAGGATGAGTTTAATAGACTTACATGCTTGGGATTTTGACAAGAACAAAATGAGACCAAATGGATTTCTAAGTTGAACAAGACTTCTTCCTTCCTTCACTTTGGGACTCCAAATCAGAATGTAGGGGTGTGTGTGTGTTCGAATGGTGATGATATAAAATGAGCAATGTGTGTTGCTATATATAGATGAAAGGATTAAGGCTTCAAGAAGGTTGTAGTCACCATGTTATGAAAGTAGGAGACATGGTGAGGTAGTGCTTTGGAGTTGTGTGGTGCTTGTTGATGGTGATGAGGGTGGCGTGATGTGGTGGTGTTTTTAGCCAAGAAAACCTCCTACAATATTTGACTAAGGCATTCTTCTCAAGGGACAAGGTGATGTGTTAATTTTTTGTGTAAGTAAATATTGGTGGTTAGGGTAATTACATGTAGTATATGGTAAATGTCTAGTTCAATTTTAACTAAGGTAACATGGGGGGGCGTTAGGCTTGAAGGGTAGTACCTAGGGCTTTTTATGTTGTACCTATTGTGTAGTAATGTAAATACTTAGTTAAGTTTCTAATTTATTTTAGATAAAATCTAGTTTAGGTTAATTTACATGTAATAAATAAATAAAAGTAAAGGCTTAAGGTTGGTGCATTATTGTTTGTACATTAGCATTGTTTTGTTGTACTTACTAAAAAAAATATATTTTTAAGGCTTGTGCTTGAAAGGTTTGTACAATGCATTTAAAATTAAATACACTAAGGTTTATAATGAATTTTAGGTTAAGTGAATACTTTTATGCATCAATGACTTGTACATTGGCTTGATAAAATTGTACATTAGTATTTTCAAAATATATCATGCACATAAAATCATAGAGTTGTATATTAAGGCTTGTAATAGAATTTAAAGTATAGCTAGGTTCCGTGCTTTAATGACTTGTACTCTAGGTATAAAATGTTGTACTTTACTATTTGTGAAAAATCGTAGTTATAATAAATTAGGGTTTCATGTAAACTCAAATAAATGGTTAACGTTTAACTTGAAAGTTTAATAATTGTACGTTAACGTAATAACGTTAAGTAGTAAATAAAAGTTGAAAACTTTTATAGTTTAACATATAAAGATGTTTATGTTTATTAAAGATGTGAGTTTCATCACATTGGCTAGTTGTTGTGATCAAATAAGTGGATATCGTTTCTTAAAAAAAAAAAATTGGACGTAGAAAATGGACAAGTATTCTTTCGTTAGAATATTATATTAGTTTAATACGAGGTGAAATTTACCGGTGGTTACACATAAGGATACTGAATGAATGAGTAATCAATGGAAAACTAAAGATGAGAAATACAGAATATGGTGCATTTTGAAATAATATAAGGTATAAATGAGTGTATCAGAAGTGTAAAGGTTGTCAGAAATCTACCACGAGCCCAAAAACATATCATATCATAAGTAACCATGTAGTAGCTAGCACCCAGAATGTGAAAGACGTGTATTGCACACAACATCAGTCACCTAATAAATCATATCATATCATATCATATCATATCAAATCTAGGATGCATCCATACGCCCCTGTACAAATCATAGTGGCCATAATCATATCATAAAGCGCGCATAATATCTCATAAAAGGGACAGTGTAGAACATCACTCGACCACACTAGAGTCATGCCATTGGTGCATCAATGACGCGGCCATGTTACCTTCATGGCTAAGAAACATATTGGCTCGGGTATCAAAATGAAGGGTCAAAAGCAAAGTCATAACATAAAGGTTCATAGTAAAGGCTCAATATCAAAGTTCACAAATCTAAAGGGTGCATAACAAAGTCATAAGGAAGCCCTAATAAGAAGGCTCAGAGCAAAGGCATTATAATCAAAGCTAATATCAAAGGATGTGTACGAATCATGAGAAACCTTAAGAGGTAAGGTCAGAATATCTGTACCTTATTCAAAGCAAGCAAATAGGAAAAGAAAGGTCACAAAATGATCACTCCCGCTGCACAAAACCTTATTCAAAGCAAGCAACCTTATTCAAAGCAAGCAAATAGGAAAAGAAAGGTCAGATTACCCATTTTAGACGGCTTTCCATTTTTAGCAACTTTCCAAATTTAGTAACTACGTATACCGAATTAGTAAGTTTAGTTTTAAAAATGCTAATTAAATAAATTATAGTCTAATAAAATTAATTATCATGGTTCAGGGTTTAAAATATAAATAATGCAAACTTAGGGTTTAAAATGTAACTTCTCCAAGTTTAGGGTTGTTAGTGACAAGTATTTTAAACTTAAAAACTCAATATTATTATTTTGATACTCTAGGGTGTAATGTGTCAATTCATAAAGGGAAAATGACGCAAATGGACCAGGCGCCCTGAGGCTTATCACTTTCCGGACCACGCCTTTTTTTAATTTGAAAATAGACCTGTTGCCCACCGATTTTCTTGGACCCAACCAGGGGCTGCCACGTGTTCGACAACTTATGACACAAGTAGTATTTTGAAAGTATATGTCATGTATTGTAACGTATTGTTTTTTAGGAAACTTGTATTGTTTTTTGGGCATCTTTATATTTTTTGGGCAACTTGTATTTATACACGAGGATAGTTTGGTCATTTTACATTTTAAATTTTAAAAAAAAAGAAATCAAACGCCCACACAAAACACAGACTCACACAGTCACACACCTCTTGTCCTCCACATAAACCATCACAACTAAAACCACCACAACTACCCAACAACCCGACGCCACCACCATCCGGCAGCACCACCACACAATTGAACCTTCTTGTGGAGTGACTTGTTCTTGTTACATGTAATTCAAATCACCTGAAGAAATCTTTTGTTATTATCTACTTAAGTGTCAAAAAATGAATCCTCTCAAAATCGCTCGTATCCAAACACAATCTTTTATCATTATCTACTTAATGTGTTTTATCTTCGATTTAATCTGTAATTTTAGTTAAATTTGCATTTGTGGTTGTTCCCTTGATGAAAGTCAAAATTAGGGTTATCACCCCTAAACCAAAATTCAGGTTTTGTAAATTTCTTAATTTGATACAATTATGTTCTGCTAAAAAACATGTGAATCAGGCTCGGTATTGATTATTGTATCTAAATTATTATATCTTCTTTTATACTCTAGATTCAGGCTCGGTATTGATTATTGTATCTAAATTATTATATCTTCTTTTATACTCTAGATATATTTAGGAGGAATGGTGTTCTGAATGTAAGACATTGATTTGCAAATGGAGCAACTATAGCTTGTTAGGACTTCTTTTCTATGATATTTTAAGGTATTGTTTGAATTGATTTTCTCTAGCATACAAGTACTTCTAACCTTTAAGCTTTTATATCTTATCTTAAGATTTTCAAGTAGCTGTTGAAGTTTATATCAACTATTTTCAGTCTGAAAGGGGCGTTTGGACGTACTTTTTATATGTCCGCAGCACTTGGATGTATGGGTTGATTTGATGTGGCTGTTTAGACCAGCCGATGCAGATTGGGCTTTTGCAGGGTGTAATTTTTGCACTCAAATCCTATATGGAAAAATGCCTACCACTTATTCAGATGGCACAACATACCCTGTGGCTTGTCGAGATGTTGAAAAGGTCAGTTTGGCAGACTCTTACCGTACAGCACTACAATTATAAACAACTTATAATATTCTCCATATTTTTTATATATCAGGTGTAGTTTCCCATGAATGAAACAGGAAATCATTGGGTACTCGTTGTGCTCCATATCCGCACTGGCGTTGTTTACCTTTATGACTCTCTCGTGTCAGCCGGAAGAGGTGCACGATGGTGGTGAGGTTTGAAGAGAAAGTTACAAACACAGCTTAAATTGTACCTAACAAAGGCTGGGTACTGCATAGTAAGGGCATATCACCGGGGGATTATATAATCACATACCAGTGTCCAAAAGTCCCACAACAATCAGACTTATATGGCGATTGCGGAGTATGGGTGTGCATTATTTTGTACAGATTGCTCCGTAACCAGCCTCTAGAAGTAGACGACCCTCTTGAAACATCGTTAGCTTACCGTGAACGGATGCTTGAATACTTCTGGAAGCACAAGGTTGAATACACAAATTGATAGCCGTCTTTCAAGATACGATCCTTAATGTCTGTTTGACCCATAGTTATTGTCAAATGTTCACTTGTGAAGTCTTTTTCTTTCAACTTTTACTATATGTATTTTTACTTGTGTTATATATTAGTCGATTATTATATATATTTTTTAACTCAACGACATTTCTTTTGTAAATACCCGTGCACATATACAAAAACGCCTATGGTTTGCAAACCACTTCTATATTGGTTATGTATACTTTATTAATATTTGCTATATAGCATAATATAATATTTGGTTGCCCAAAAGTACATCACGGTACATGTCCTTTAATGTCTTCTGTTCCCAATCACTTTCTTCAATACAAATATTTCTTATTTTGTTTAACAAAATATTTCTTTCTTCTTTTGGTCTATTCACTTCATATCTTTATCCCAATCTTTCTGCTTTTGTTTAAAAAAAATGTCTGAAAATATCCCATTGGATGTTCAACTAGATATCATCCGTAGGCTACCTCCTAAGTCTATACTCTAGCTACATAGTGTTTGCAAATTCTGGAAGGCTAGTATAGTTGTGGAAGCTTCATCTTTAATTACGGTGTTCGTCGTAATGACGAGTGTTTATTTACGTTAACATTCGATATGGGTCACCAAGGTTTTATGTTAGCTTTAGATGAACAGCTAATCGCTACGCCACTTAATATGGATTTAATGCTTTCATCTATGATTACAGTTGGCAATTCTAATGGTCTTTCGTGTTTTGTCTATGGTTCTAATCTAATGTCTGTTATTTGGAACCCGACAATCAAAAAATCACTTGTAGTATTTGTCCCGCTTTACACGCATCAAATTGAATGTCAAAAGTTTTGTTTTGGTTTTGCCGTCCGTCCAGACACTCTTGACCCGACGATCGTGAAGGTCTCCTATCCTGTTTTCCAAAGTGGTTTCTGGTATGCATCTGTCTTTTCTTTGAACTTGTTAAGGTGGACACGCCTTGAAAATTTCCACCCCCTCGTGAAACTATCAAATTGAAACGTAAAAGTCATGCAGTTGTAGGTCGTTTTATCTATTGGACTGGGAGTGAAAAGTTAACTAATGAGGACAATGTTATTTACAAGATTTATATGTTGATTTCTTTTGATTTGGTAACCAGCCAATTTAAAGTTATAGACCTACCGCATATTTTAAAAAATGAACTGCCAGTTCCACTCAATGTTTTCGATCTTGGAACCTCTCTAGTGATTTCTGGGACGATCATTGGTGACGATATTCCATTGTTTTGCGGATGGTTGTTGGACGTGAATGGTTCTTCGGTTCGTTTGCTTGGGTTTACAAAGGATCAGGCTCCAATAGTGGAAGCGTACAACGACAATCATTTGGGTCACTCGGTATTTGTGTACAACAAATAACTTGAATTATTTGTCTGCATGGGGATGTTAGGAGATGCGGGATCTTTCTACATCGCCCCATACAAAGAATCTCTTCTTTTGTTAAATCAGCCAGACCGTGCTGTGTATAGTATGTTTTATTTTTAACTTAACATTCTATTCATGTTTTATTTTTAACTTACCATTATATTCATGTTCAACAAGTTTGTTAGGCAGAAGTTAGGGATCATGCTTAATGGGAATGAAGCTTTGTGGTTTTAGTACGCTGTCTGTATGGGAAGGAAGCATGGAATGGTTAGCTTTTTCTGCGCACTCGCTGAATGTTATAGATCAATATGTAACCATTCAACTTATAATTATGTAGTAATCGTAATATGTAGTAGGTTGTCTGTATGAAACGTTGTATGTCAACGTATTTACTATTTCCTCTGTTCTGTAATCCCATTATACATGTTTGTTTAATCTGGGCAACTAGCAGTTGTTTCCAAAAACCAATTTGGCAACTAACTGTTGTACGTAGGGCAACTTCTTTTCCCTATGGACTACTATTATAAACCAAGGAGTCCTTCTAGTTATTACAATTCGTATTCTACAATCTACTAATAACTACCAACTAGTGACTATGCACACTTACAAAAAACAGATTTACCATTCAACACTAGTACAATATAACTAGCAGTTGTAAGTTTAATACTAGCATTACTAAACGACTATGTGCCTATTCAAGCCCAGAATAGTAAGAGCAACACCTACACAAGGGCACCAGAATGGTATCAGCAGCAACTACACACGGGCAGCACAAACACGGCCATACACAACAGCATTAATGACTGTGGCATCATTTCTTTGATGTCTTCTATCACTAGCACTTGTTAAAATAGCTAGCAGTTGTAAGCATATTACTAGCAGTTGTAAGTATACAACCAATTCTGTTTTACTATCAGTAGTAAAAATAAATAGCAGTAGTAAAAATAACTAGCAGTTGTAAGTATACAACCAATTCATTTTATATTTTGAGATATTTAATTTAAGTAATCGAGCTTAAAAGCAGTGTAGCATTTTTTATGTTTAGAAATGTCGCATATAGCTCAAAATAATCAACTCAAATGAATTTAACTCTACACATCTGATAACCTGATGTCGTTATGTGCTTACGTCAAAGTGAAGACGTTGATGTTTTTAGAATAAGTGATGGTCTATAAAATACTTTCGTACGTTGATATAAAAATGTAGTCGAAGGTATTAAAAATTCGGCAATTATATTGACTTAATTATAAAGAGTTTGAATTTATCGTTTCATTAACATACTTGTGTTAAATTGGACCCGACCCGGCATGACACGTCACAACACATTGATCGTGTAATAGGTTTTGCCCTTATGTTTTCGCCTTAACTATTTTATTGGAAGGCACTACCTTAGTTTTGCGCGTAGGTCCCGCCACTGCATATTACCATGGCTTAATAAAATATACCACTACGTAATATTTTAGGGACCAAATTTTAAAAGCTTGTATCTTGGGTGCGCGAATCAATGAACTAACCCAACAACCACATTTAATGATCATAATAACACACCCCCGTTCTGACCATCAATTGCAAATCAAAAACCCTCATCCAAAGGCTCCTGTCGAGAATTCAAAAAACCAACAAAATTTCCTTGAAAACCATGTCGTTTCGAGCTAATGTTAACACCAATAGGAGAGATTATATTAGCAACATGCCAGATATAGTGATCGGTAACATTTTGAATCGGTTGCCAATAAAAGAAGCGGTGAGCACCTCTACTTTATCTACAAACTGGAGGTTTAAGTGGACTTTTCTCACCGAAGTCATAATTGATGAGGATTTCTTTATTATTTAACATATAAGTTTGATGGGAGGCATGTTACTAGACTATTAAATCAGCTTACAGGTCCCATAAAATTTTTTGTCTTCTCTGTAGATCCCAAACCATTGTCTGGAATGGAAGACTTGAATTATGAAGAGATTCGTGATTGGCTTATGTTTTTGGCACTGCAAGGAATTGAGGACCTGACAATTAGAAACTGGTATGGACAACCAGTTACATTGCCATCCCAACTTTACTCTCGTATGGAATTGAAACATCTAGAAATTCATTGTTGTGCTTTTCCGAGTTTGGTGTTTTTTTTACTACTTTTCCAAATTTACTGAGCTTAGAATTGTGTTTAGTCAATTTTCTAACCGGTACAGTTAGGGATTTATTGCTGGTTATCCCTTACTTGAGTCTCTTAGAATGGATGTTGAGAGTACAAATGGGATGAGACTATAGAATCTTGCAAGTCTTAGGAGTTTGAAGAAGTTACATTAGGCATTCAGTATTTCGAATGCTGTCACGACAATCATAGCATCCGATATCTTTCACCTGACAAGACTTCCATCTCTTGAGACCCTTACATTGGATTTTGACGATTGCACGGTAAGACCGTTTTGAGTTTTACACTTCTAATTTTACAATGTTAAAGATATTTGTAACTCTAACGAAATTTAATATTTAAAACTAACCCAAAAGTTGACATGTTGTAGTTGATGCGTGATGGTATTTCCAGGATGAATGTCCCTTTGCCGTTTGTATCCCTCGTTAATCTGAATCTAAAAGGAGTTGATTTTGGCGATACTGTTATCGTGTCACTCATCGTCCAAATGATTCGCGGACTCCAAACTTGAAAATGCTGGAAACCAGAGTAAGTGTAATACTTTATTTCATACGTATCAAATAAACATCCGTAAATTGGCATGTTTTTGTATCTCAATACAATTTGATTTTCCAAGCTGCACACACACTTAGTGTTTTACCTTTGGAACAAGTTTCATTAGATTTAGACACAACCACATCCAGCCATGGGCATATTGAGAATGTGCTTTTTCGATCCTTTCCTAGATCAGAGAATGAATTACACATAATTAAGTTTATACTTGGTTGTTCCACATCGCTAAAGAAAATATATATCAGGGCCAGCGATTTGGTGGACGATGGTTATGATAATATTAAGAAAAATTCAGAGTTCGCTAGGAAGCTGTTGAAACTCCCCCGATCTTCCCTCACAGCCGTTGTAGACTTGTTTTAGTGGTTGTAGTTTTATGCGTGGGTTGAATACCCTGTGTTAATTAAATTTTTGTATGGAAATTTTGGTGTGGCTGTATATCAAGTGGTTATATAATATGTAACCATTAAACTTATAATTATGTAGTAATCGTAATATGTAGTAGGTTGTCTGTATGAAACGTTGTATGTCAATGTATTTACTATTTCCTATGTTGTGTAATCCCATTATCCTTTTTTATTTCATCTAAGCAACTAGCAGTTGTTTCCAAAAATGAATTTGGCAACTAACTGTTGTACGTAGGGCAACTTCTTTTCCCTTTGGACTACTTTTATAAACCAAGGAGTCCTTCTAGTCGTACAAGTCGTATTCTACAATCTACTAATAACTACCAACTAGTGACTATTCACACTTACAAAAAACTGATATATCATTCAACACTAGTACAATTTAACTAGGAGTTGTAAGTTAACTACCAGCAGCAGTAAAAGACTATGTGCCTATTCAGGCCCAAAATAGTAATAGCAGCACCTACCTAAGGGCACCAGAAACACAGCCATTCACAACAACACTAACAACTGTTTAATCATTTCGTTGAGGTCTTCTATCACTGGAAGTAGTAAAATTAAGTAGTAGTTGTGAGTATACTACTAGCAGCTGTAAACCAGCATGGGCATATTCGGGCCGATAATTGTAACAGCACCACCTACACACGGTCAGCCAAAAAACAGCCATACACAACAGCATCAACGACTGTCATAATTTCGTTGATGTCTTCTATCACTAGCAGTTGTTAGAATAACTAGCAGTTGTGCGTATACTACTAGCAGTTGTAAGTATACAACCTATTCAGTTTACTAGCAGCAGTCAGAATAACTACCAGTAGTAAAAAATAACTAGCAGTTGTAAGTATAGAACCAATTCATATTATACTTTGAGATATTTAATTTAAGTAGTCGAGCATAAAAGCAGTGTAGCATTTTTTTACGTTTAGAAATGTCGCGTAAAGCTCAAGATAATCAACTCCAATGAATGTAACTCTATACATCTAATAACCTGAAGCGTTATGTGGTTATGTCAAAGTAAAGATGTTGATGTTTTTAGAATAAGTGATGGTCTATAAAATAGTTTCGTACATCGAGTCTGACTAAACGATCTATAGAAGCTGACTAAACGAACCCAAGCTATTAAACACTATGCGGAATCTAGTGCTTAACCTTAAGAAGAATAATAATTAACGAACAGTTATAATGACTAAACACCTGGATATATTATTAATACACGAATACTTCGAATAGTATTAGCGATTACAACCTTGAACTGTATCGACTCTAAATATGACCAAAAGTTATATCTAACTCTAGCCTAAGACCTCCTTTTATAGGCTAAGGAGTCCTTTACAATATACAGTATGTACTCTACAGGATAAATATACTTACCATACTTATCTATTACAAAACATCCTACCCAAGAAATTCTAGAATATTACATATTAAACCGACACAATCATACTAGCAGTGATAAACTACATTAGCAGTGGTACGCGACTTCTACTACCACCGGTTTGTCGTTTGCTGACATTGTCATTTTGTGCTGGCTTTCACGGTGCTGGTACTTTGCCTTTCTCTTGTGACGGCGGAATCCTTCTTCTTGTTTGCTATCATTTTCTTGAAGGATTTTCCGTGGCTTGCTTCCTCGTGGGGCGGCCGTATTTTTCCATGGGATTCCCTGAGAAGTTCGATAGGCCTCTCAAGGGGTTTCCCCTGTAAATCCGCCCCTCTGCGCGGTATTGGAAGGGCTTTTAGTGAGGTAGCTTTTCCACCCACGCAACTTTTATTTTAGAGCAATGCTAGAACCACATAAAGAATTCACAAAAAACAAATCCACATGCTGACGTGTCAGCTGGTGATTGGTTGAATTAGAGAGAGGAGAGAGAACTGTCACAAAATACACCAATCATCCACTGACACGTCAGCATGTGATTTTTTTTTGAATTATTTATGTGATTTGATCTTTATTTTATCCCGGCGCCCGCAAGCTGGTGATTTTTACCTTTAACCCAGTCTATCCAACTCGATCTGCCAGGATTGGTAGACGTACACTTGCTTGGGGGCCGGGCTGCAATCAACAGAGGACTGATGCCATATTTTTCAGTCGTGTTGTTTGCCTTTCTTAGGGAAGCTTCTTGTTAATTAGTGGCTGCTTTACGTATTGCGATGCCCCTAACTTCCTTTGTCGCCCTTCCCTAGGGACCCAACTCTTTGCACATTCTATCACTCCCGTCGACCCAATACCCATGATATACTTCCTTCTTCCGCTCGGGAATGGCGAGGTTAAGAAGGAACTTCCTGAACTTTGAAGATCCCAAATGGCTAATGAGAGTCTAATCGGTTTAAACTCCCACCTTTGGTACGCCATATGGTCTGGGAAGGCTTCCACAAACTTCAAAGGACACGGGTTTTGGGTGAAGGAATGTTGTGAATGGTCGCGGAGATGGGTTATTAGTTGTCATTTTAGAATGACTAATTGTTATTAGTAGTCATTTAAGAACATGTTTCAGTTGTAACAACATCTGCTTTGCGCTTATGTTCTTCTTTTGGGGGGTAAAGGTTTAGGCTATGTATGAGCTTTTTGGAAACGACCGTGCGTGGACAACGCGTTGTTGTTGATGGACGGATGTATTCTTTTTGTACTGTGTACCATCGTGTTCTTTTTCTGAATAACATCTTCAACTTCTCTTTGGTGTTTCTAAAATTTGTCTGTTACCTGATGTACGGGTCGAACTATTTTTGTTGGTGGAGGAATAGTTGTTTTTTTGTTTTTTATGTACTTTCCCGTTTATTTACCTCACGTATTTATAACGAGGATTTTACTGTTCTTGCACGCGCTATCATTAATTTTCATTTACTGTTTTGTGGGTAGGCACGTGCCTAGGCTCCTACCCTGGGCATCTATTTTTTCTTCTAGATTTGTCATAAAATTTCTAGGGAAGGAACGTCAATATTTACTTGCAGATTTTCTCTCCTTTTTTGGTATTTGGATAAGCCTTATCCGTAATTATAAACAGTTTGCTATGTCTGTATATATTTTTTTTGGTAAAATGTAGCTTCCACATATGTTGTTGCTTTTGGAAATGTTACTTTTGCACGTTTGACAAACTGAAGTAAAACATTCAAATCGGTTCTTTAAATTTCACTTTTAAAATTTGAACTGCAACTAGTAAACCTTTTAATTTGCAAAAACCATTTTGTACTTTAGGGACTTTTTGAATATAAATGATTTTGGAAAACACAAACAAAGTTGATATTTGCGTTGACACTAGCGGTGGTTTCAGCGACACTAGCAGTGGTTGCGTATACTGTAGCAGTGGTTGCGTATTTACATATGCACATACTTGAGAATTTTTTTCAAACCCTATAGCCTCCTTTGGTTTTTCCAAAACCGCAACCATGTTGTGAGTTGCAGCAGAAGACTTGGGCACCATTGATGTTTATTTCGAAAATGATTGCAACAGATTGTTAGGGGTTGTGAATTATGCTGTGTGTGGGTCTAAACTATGTTTTCCGCTAGCAGTTGTAACTCTTTCAAAGCAACAGTTTTAACACTTGTAGCAGTTGTTAGTATTTTTGGGCATATTTATCCCCAATTGTGCTATTCTAATCAGCAAACGCTACCGTTATCGTCATCTACTATCTAGACACAAAAATTCTGACAATCTAGTTTATGTTATTGGGAAATTACGTTTGTACCTCAGGCCACCGTCCAATTTGCAATCTGGGCAACTAAATGCCATAATTGGGCAATACTTCTTGTACAATCGGGCAACCATAATTCTTAAGCATATGATCATAAATGATAGACTTAACAACATAAATCTAACAGCACTAAGTTGGGCATAGAAGCACTATCTCATGGTTGGCAGCATAAACTCATATTTTTTTTAAACGCAACAAACATTCATAACAGGTGCAACCATGCATCTAAGGCATGTGTTGTGTTGTGTTGCGATATGATTGGTTATAAGGCATTTGTTGCCTTATTCTTATTGGCTAAAAGAAATGTCTGAGTGATTTTCTAGAGTGGGTAAAACATCAATTAAAATAGAACTATTAATAGAAGGGTTCATGGACTAAATAAAAGAATTTCTCTTTTCCCTTCTCGGCGGCATATCCAGTTTCGAGTTCCACACCCTCCTGTTGCAATAGTCTTTCATTTCCTTGTGCACTGCCTCCTTTTTCTCTGATCTCGAACCCTCTTTCAGTTTTCGTGATAGAAACACGCTTTGTTAGCTTCCTTCTTTTGAAAGGTGTTGCACTACCGCACCGCATGCCAGCGTCCTCTTCCTGCCATACCATGTTTTTGAAATAAAATTGTGATAAAGCCTGTAGCTTGTGTACAATGTAGACGTCCATGGATCCGTTCTCATCCGTAAGGTCATACATTCGTCGAACGTCATTGTCTGTGTGCAACAATGTTAAACCATCTTTGATTGCCTTATTTGGTGCACCATACAATAAAGCCCATTTTTCCCCTCGAATATCATTGAAAACATGATCAAGCACCCTGGTAAACGCACCCATGGTGTAGCTAAAACACCAGACATCAGCAAGGCGACCGCCTACATAGCGGAGTGGTTGAAATTCAAATCTCCCGTTGTGGTGAACTTTAAATATGACTTTTTTGGTTTTCGCCATGTCCTATAAAACATAAACCCTAATAACAATTAGAATCAAACACTAGACTTTAAGAGGTATACTGACCATACCTATAAAACATAAACCCTAATAACAATTTCAATAACTTTTAATTAAATAAATATTTAATAATAGAATATAAAATATAAAGCTGCACAGTTATTTATATTCTTGTACTCTAAATATATGAACGAATAAGGTAACAAAGTACATACGGGGGAGTACAACAAACCTGGATTTGTTTCTAAAAAAGAAGAAAAGGACAACGATTTTTTTATTTGGATTCTTTAATGAAAGTGACCTAGGGTATAAGAAGGAATGTGAGGATGTTGATTGTTGGGACGATAAGGATAACTGATGTGTGGTTGGGACCATAAAAGGATAAGTAGTGTGTGGGGTAAAAAGGTTTATGTGGTTGTCATTCTAGGTCCCTCTTGTATATTACGACTGTCACACCATATAATATAAACACAAACCGTTTCCCAAAAAGCAACTGACATCCTTACCTTAAAACAAGTGAAAACAAAATAGCCAAATGCTAGAGTTCACAAAAACAGTAAAAAAAAGTAAAATGCAGAGGCCATGATTTCAGGTTTGATAAAAACATTGGCTCACAGAGATGAAAACAAAACTACACTGATACTCTACTATTTTAGAAATCCACTTTAGATTCACATCCAAAACTATACACTAACTCTTAGTGGCCACAAATAACCCATTTGAAAACACCAATTCTTACAGTGACTTTGGATTATTCACACTATACACCAATTCAAATTGTCAATAAATAATACAACTGTCTACACAAAATCTAAAAACACCATTTCATTTGTGAAATTTACCTTTCACTTGTACTGTGGTATTTCAGTCAATTAACATTTAGATCAATTAGATTATCAATCATCATAATCATTTACGAAATTCCGTTTTCTTTGTGTCAAGATGGTGCATGCACTCCAAATTGTACTAATTTGCATGATTCTTTATTTAAAGACATCATAGACCGTTTCAAGAGAATGGTAATTGCTTGTGAGCTGGGAAAGACTTTCCCAATAGAAGGAAATTTTAGAGAGAAACAAGAGCTGATTGATAAGAGGAAGAGAATGATTGAACAACTTCCAGAGTATGAATGTGAGTATGAAGACATGAAAGCGCGTTTCAAGAGGATCGAAGATGATAATGCTAATTTGGAAGCAACGTGTGAAGAGGCGATAGCTGATTTTAAGATTTACAAATATTATAATGCTGATGCTGAAGCGAAGTATGAAGAGATGATAACCAGTTTTAAGAATTTGAAAGATTATAATGCTGTTGTCAAAGCTAAGTATCAAGAGATGGTTGAATGTGCCAAAAACCTTATCAACATACTCAAAGAAGTTTCAGCTGATGCTGATGATTTTTAGGATTATGAATGTGTTTTGTATATGTTTAAGAATGTGCTAATCTCGATATTCTGAATGTGTTTTGAATGCTGATGATTTTTAGGATTATGAATGTGTTTTGTATATTTTTAGGATTATGAATGTGTTTTGACTTTTAGGATCAAATAATCGCTAATCTCGATATTCTTCACATGTGAAGATACTCTAACTAAAATTAAATCCAATAATAACCTCAAAATTCCATTACTTACTGATATACTTCACTAGCGAACATAGTTTTAAAAAACGTAAGTAAATCAAATAATCGCTAATCTCGATATTCTTCAAAGGTAAACTATGAATAGCAAATAGTCGCTAATCTCGATATTCTTCAATGATAAACTATGATTTATGCAATCTAAAAACATCTCTAAACATCAAACACCTAATTCGTAAACGATTCTTTCACAAACGCATCTTCAGATAGTCAACGTAATAAACAAACACTAAAAACAGTATCTAAATAAATCAATAAACATCTTCACATGTGCAAAAATAGATATGTAATAAAAAAACACATCATGAGATAGTCAAAAGTAACAAACAAACAGTATCTAATAAATCAATTAACATCTTCACATGTGCAAAAAATAAATATGAAATTCAATTAACATATTCACATAAGATAGTCAACGCCGGAGAAAAGTTGTTAAAAACTGAATCAGATTCAATCAAAAAAAGAAATTAGAGAGTCAATACCAGAGTCAACGCCGGAGATAAGCAATGCCGATTCAATAAGAAAATAGATAACGTAGATGACGGAGATGACGGAGATGCGATTAATATCTAGAACTGGTTGCTATTAGAGTTTGTGTGTTTTTTTAGTGTGTGTTTATGTGTGATTGAAGGAGACAGAGAGAAAAACGGGATAAACTTTAGGGGTGTGGAAGCAAATGACAATAATTCACTTCGACCCCTGAAAATTTCATTCAACTTTAGGGGTGTGTTTTTTTAGTGTGTGTTTACGTGTTGTTACTACATGTTTTCTAAGGTTACTACTGCTATTACAAATATAGGGATGCTTAACATTACAACTGTCTGTCTACAATTTAGGCATGTTATACTGGCAGTAGTGAACGAAGCTGATTACTTGGGTAGGTGTGTGTGTAAATGTGGGTATTTAATGCCGCTATCCTTTATAATAAGAAAGCCAAACGGGTAAATTTCAATGTTGGGTGACCTTTAATTTGACTGCTCACAAGTTAATTGAATAGGTTAGAAAGAGTGTGTGTTACTATTCAATTAAATTCTCCTACCAACTAGTATGGCACACCATTCAAGTATTATAAATGAAGAGAAAAAATATATATGGTTATGCTAGTAGACGTTCTTATATAATCCGTGAATGCTATTCTTTTCTTTATAACACCAAAAAAGTTTCACCATGGCTAAGGAAACCGGTTGTGAAATGATATGCATTGGGTGCTGGCTGGAAAGAGAAAACAAGGTTGGATTGACCTTTGATGCAAGGCGTCCACCGAATTGAGAAATCATGTGGTATTGTTGTCCAATGTAATGACTTTGTACATGATGACATGTCCAATGATCCACCTCTCAGATCAGGTTACACAGGTCGAAGTGGTGAGGATACTATGAAAGTCATTCTTGAATTGATGGATACATGCACAAGTATGGAGTCAAAGATCATTGGTCTTCAAAATTTGACAACTACCAAGGCTGAAACAATCGGGAGGTTGAAGCACAGGGTATGTGTTTTAGAGAGACTAAGAAGGCCAAGGGTCACTGCATTCAGGAAAGTGATGAAAACGGGAAAGAAAGCAAGCTCCTCTAGGAATCAAAGTTTGGAGGATGTATCCAAACAGGGGAGGAGTGAGAGTACAAATTCAGGGGAGGCATTGGTAGATTAGGATTTGGATAGTGGAGACAAAGGTGAAGGTTATTTGGTGGCTCACATGGAAGGTAAAGAAGCAGTAATGGATGATTCTTTAAAGGCTACAGTTGAAGAAAAGGAGAAGGAAGTGGTGCAGGAAACCACTGCCAGTGTTGCTGCATCCACTGCTAGTATTCTAGTAACCATTGCTGCAACCAATGCTGTTATTATTCTACCCATTGCCAGTTCAGACGTTTCCACTGAAGAGGCAACCACTGCTACAATTATAACCACCGCAATAACACCAACACCAAAACCAAAAGAGACTGAGAATGAGATTGCCATACAATTGCTCAACCTAAAGCAATCTCACCCTATCCCTGCACCCTATTGCTAAGAGTCTAAACATTGGTGAACCTGTGCAGAAAGCTGTAGTTACTGAAACTGATATTGGAGGGTAAAGGGATTGCAGATCCAACTTTGGTGTTTGAAAGTAAATAGGAGCAGATAGCTTTTGATGAACAATTTGCTAAAAGATTACATATGGAAGTAAATGCTAAAGAAATTGCTAAAGAAAAGGAAAGGGCAAAGCAGGAAGAAGCCTCTAAACAAGCTGTAGAAGAGCGGTAAACGGAACAGATGTATTTTACCCTACATAATTACGAAAAGTAGTTCAGTTTACTCGTAATGATTAACTTAGCTTCATAGTCCTAAAAAGGGTCAACAAAAACCAAAAATAATTCAGGCCATAGAAGGAATCTATACCAACGTCGTAAACAATTGCATAGATGATGCATATAAACCACTCCTTATTAGTCTACAAACTGCCACTAAATTTTTTAATGAACCAAGTAATGTTACATACTTAACTAACGACATCTAAGGTATGATAACCTACATAATTACGTATCAGACATACATAAAAAAGAGCAATTGATTATAAAATGGAATTAACACCTATCTAACATAGGTATTAATCGAATAACAACAATGATTTATTATAACATAGAACCAATTGGAAATAATCATATGTAATAAACAACGAGAAGAACATTTACCTACCATATTTGGCCACATTTTTTTAATAAAAACTTGATCAATCGAATGTGGTTTGCAATCAACACTGTAGCTTTCTAGTTGGTGACATAACTGACGTTACAATGAAGAGAGGGGCTGACGAAGAAGACGGTTTGATTTGTGAAAACAGTAAGTAAGAATGTTTTTGTGCGAGAAGCAAAAACAGAGAAAAATGGTAAATATGGATGTTTTTGTGTGAGTGGCTATTGGAATTTGAATAGAAATGTACTGTACTTTTACTATTCAAATGTGTACTTTTTATGTAATCTAAAATGACGAAACAACCCTTTTTAAAATATACGGTTGCCTAGCGAATTTTCGTTGCCCAAAAAACAATACCTTACACATACGGGACACTTGTCACAATGTCGATGAGTTACCCAATGGCAGCGGTTGCCCTCGGTCCATTTTCAAATAAAAAAAAAATAGTCCGGAAAGTGATAAGCCTCAGGGCGCGCAGTCCATTTGTGTCATTTTCCCTTTGAATAGTGAGAGTATAGTACATTTCTATTCAAATTCCAATAGCCACTCACACAAAAACATCCATAGTTACCGTTTTTCTCTGTTTTTGCTTCTCGCACAAAAGCATTCTTACTTACTGTTTTCACAAATCAAACCGTCTTCTTCGTCAGCCTCTCTCTTCCTTGTAATGTTAGTTATGTCATCATCTAGAAAGCAACAGTGTTGATTGCAAACCACATTCGATTGATCAAGTTTTTTTTAAAAAATGTGGCCAAATACGGTACGTAAATATTCTTCTCGTTGTTTATTACATATGATTATTTCTAATTGGTTTTATGTTATAACAAATCGTTGTAGTTATTCGATTAATACTTATGTTAGATAGGTGTTAATTCCATTTTATAATCCATTGCTCCTTTTTTATGTCTGTCTGATTCGTAATTATGTAGGGTATAATACGTTAGATGTCGTTAGTTAGGTATGTAACATAACTTGGTTCATTAAAAATTTTAGTGGCAGTTTATAGACTAATAAGGAGTAGTTTATATGCATCATCTATGCAATTGTTTACGACGCTGGTATAGATTCCTTCTATGGGCTGAATTATTTTTGGTTTTTGTTGACCCTTTTTAGGACTATGAAGCTAAGTTAATCATTACGAGTAAACTGAACTACTTTTTGTAATTATGTAGGGTAAAATAAATCTGTTCCATTTACCACTCTTCTACAGCTTGTTTAGAGGCTTCTTCCTGTTTTGCCCTTTCCTTTTCTTTAGCAATTTCTTTAGCATTTACTTCCATATGTAATCTTTTAGCAAATTGTTCATCAAAAGCTATCTGCTCCTCTGTACTTTCGAACACCAAAGTTGGCTCTGCAATCCCTTTACCCTTTCCAATATCAGGTTCAGTAACTACAGCTTTCTGTATAGGTTCACCAATATTTAGACTCTTAGCAATAGGTCTAGGTGCAGAGATAGGGTGAGATTGCTTTAGGTTGAGCAATTGTATGGCAATCTCATTCTCAGCCTCTTTTGGTTTTGGTGTGGGTGTTATTGCGGTGGTTATAATTGTAGCAGTGGTTGCCTCTGCAGTGGAAACGTCTGAACTGGCAATGGGTAGAATAATAGCTGCATTGGTTGCAGCAGTGGTTACTGCAATACTAGCAGTGGATGCAACAACACTGGTTTGCCTACACCACTTCCTTCTCCTTTTCTTCAACTGCAGCCTTTAAAGAATCATCTATTACTGCTTCTTTACCTTCCATGCAAGCCACCAAATAACCTTCACCTTTGTCTCCACTATCCAAATCCTAATCTACCAATGCCTCCCCTGAATTTGTACTCTCACTCCTCCCCTGTTTGGAAGCATCCTCCAAAATTTGATTTCCAAAGTAGCTTGCTTTCTTTCCCGTTTTCTTCACTTTCCTGAATGCAGTGACCCTTGGCCTTCTTAGTCTCTCCAAAACACTTACCCTGTGCTTCAACCTCCTGATTGTTTCAGCCTTAGTAGTTGTCAAATTTTGAAGACCAACAATCTTTTTTTTTGGGTAAAGGGGTTTACCCCGGTAAATATATAACCAAAAAATAATGTTAAGTACAAATGGAATGTGGCTGAAGTACCACATTAACCTCAAGCGAAGAGCTTGATAAAAACTAGTGTTTATGACAAGCCATAAACACAAAGAACCTAGCTATATTACATCATCAAACTAGGCATAAACAAGAAAAAAACTTGTAACAAGCGAGCATCCCGCATCCAACCAATCCACGAAGGGAGCAAGTTAACCCAGGAAGTTTGCCTCCTTAAAAACCCTTTCCAAGAAAAACCCAAAGGGAAAAACCTTGGATCTTTGACTCCATAGTTGTGCATCTTTCCATCAATTCAAGAATGAGTTTCATAGTATCCTCACCACTTCGACCTGTGTAACCTGATCTGAGAGGTGGATCATTGGACATGTCATCATGTACAAAGTCATTGCATTGGACAACAACACTACATGATTTCTCTATTCGGTGGACGCCTTGCATCAAAGTTCAATCCAACCTTGTTTTCTCTTTCCAGCCAGCACCCAATGCATATCATTTCACAACCGGTTTCCTCAGCCATGGTTATAAAGAAAAGAATATCATTCACGGATTATATAAGAACGTCTACTAGCATAACCATCTGTATGTTTTCTCTTAATTTATTATACTTGAATGGTGTGCCATACTAGTTGGTAGGAGAGTTTAATTGAAGAGTAACAAACACTCTTTCTAACCTATTCAATTTGTTAATACAAATAAGCCGTAAAAACGTTTATTTATATTTTACGATCTTCTAATGTTTTGTCGATAACAAACGTAAAATCATGTTAACGAAACAAATAAAATACGTAAATGGTTTGAACTAATAGTTTCTAACATATTCACATTTTCACATAAAACACTAAAACAGGTATAAGTGATTTTATGATTTAGCAATACATATGTACAACAACTAGTGTTTACATATTTGGGTAAAATATACACATAACTAGTATGTAGTGTATTGGGTAATATAAATGGGTAGAAACTTAAGTATCACAACCCATTGGACAAATACATTGAATGTAGTTGGGTACAGCCCAAAGCCCATGACCTATGGAGCTTGACCCATAACCCATTGCATGACATCATGCTTATATCATACATGGATAATATCCATAACCCATGGATCAACCCATACCCAAGTGACCAAGTGGATTGCACTCAAAGATACATTGTATCTAGCTAAAGATCCATGGTTCAACCCATGACCCATGACCCATAACCAAAATACCCATGGGTAAAAGGGAGCGTCCTACGGATCCCTAGCTTAACGCTAGACGGATCCCTTGTGGAAGAGATCCGGGGAACAGTAGGATTTTTCCTCTATAAATAGTGAGCCATTTCTTCATTGTTTCTCACCCCTTTCTAACACACTTCCACCCTGAGTTAAAAACTCACTACCTCAGATCCAAGAGATCTATGTTTGTAGTTTTGTTTTTGTGTGATCTTCTAGGTTCCTCTTAAAGGCAAGATCACCACCTTTGAAGTCGAGCAAGCTCAAGTCCATGAGTTGCCATGCTTCCTCATCATCAAGGCTACTGAAGTCTTCTTGTTGATGATTCCTTTCTTTCTTCTAAGAAGTGTAGTGTTGAAGACATTAGTGAAAGATGTCTCAAGTGTCAAGACGAAGATATTAGTGAAGAGTATCTATCGTCTATAGCATAAGCACTTGTGGTAGATGCTTAGAAGTCAAGACAAGAAGCATTAGTGAAAGGTGCTTAGAAGTCAAGACTAGAAGCATTAGTGAAAGGTGCTTAAGAAGTGAAGACACAAGACATTAGTGAAAGGTGTCTTGTAGATCTAGTCATAGGCATTGGTGAAAGGTGCCTTAGATGTACATTCGATATGGTGTGTTTCGATGTACAAGATAGACTAGTATTAGATCCAAGGATATTGATATCCTTGATGATGTTGTAAAGGAGTAGATCTCCTTTGGGATTAGTCGTTGGTGTAGTGTGGTAGTAGTTCCTCCATTGCAATGGAACTAGGTGCTTAGCCTAGTACCTAATAAAGGGTAGGCGACGTTGTGAAGGTGTAGTTTACCTTGGAGTGAAAGAACTAGGTACTTAGCCTAGTACCTTATAAAGGGTAGGCGACGTTGTGTAGGTGTGGTTCACCTTGGAGTGAAAGAACCCGGTGGTTAGCCTAGCACCGGAAAAAGGGTAGGCGACGTTGTGAAGGCTTCTCCGCCATAAGGAGATTGGTGTAGTATTTACGAACTCTCGAGTAGGTGACTCGGGGAGTGGAGTAGGGCAAGGAAGGTGTCCTTGTAGCTGAACCACTATAAATACTCGCGTTGTGGTTTTGTGCTTCTTACTCTTATCTTTGCATTACTTGCCTTTACATGCTTGTTTATCAACATCCAATACACACATCCAAATAGATTGACATAAGTCGATCTAAATAATTAAAAAGGAAGTTTTAATTGGCAAAACTATTCAACCCCCCTTCTAGTTTTCCACAATTGGTATCAGAGCTTCGTTACAAAGTTTCTTGAAGTATATTGTACTTTAAAAACTTGATACGATCCATGGTTAATTGAAAACTACAAAGAAGGTTTTTCATAAAAACAAACACAATGTCTTTTAAAACTATATGTTTGGATGTTGATTTGATAACAACATTTTTCTTATTTATTTTTTCATTTAATTGCACTAATCTTCTTTGTCATGTTGATTAGTTAAAGCTCATACCCACCAAACTATAGGAATTGCTTGGTAACAAGAATACCTTCCTTATGAAGGTATCTTAAACGCAAAGGAGCGGGAATCGTCTAAGTGACATTTGTTGTGTCATTTGTAAAGACATTCCTAAGTGCATTCAAGGTATGACTTTCCACTTATATCTAAATGATATTAGTTTAATAAATAAGTGTTATTTGTTAGGCATTTATTTGAGTATATTTCGTGTTTACACATGTTTTACATGTAGCTTCATTAGGAAGCTTTTTCTCACATATGCATCACTCCTCCGTCTAAAAATCATGGTTTATAAAACTTGTGTTATATCTAAATGATATTAGTTTAATAAATAAGTGTTATTTGTTAGGCATTTATTTGAGTATATTTCGTGTTTACACATGTTTTACATGTAGCTTCATTAGGAAGCTTTTTCTCACATATGCATCACTCCTCCGTCTAAAAATCATGGTTTATAAAACTTGTGTTTTGTCTCACTTAATCCAAAAATCATATCTTCTAATAATAAAAAAAAAACACAAATCTCAAAATTCCTCCTTCCCCATAAATACTCCCACCGTCGACCACTCTATCTAACCCTCACTTTTTCAAATCTTCAAATTTCAAAAATTTCCTCTCATTCAAAAACTTCATCTTCCTCCTCATTCTATCTCAACCGAAACCAAGAGGATCATCTTCAACATGGTTTACATCGCCCTCGTGCTCATCGTCTTAACACTCATCGCACTTGTGTTCCCTATGATGAAGTTCACATACGGAGACATTTACTTTGTGTTGTTAATCTACATTGAGGTTATATACCCAATCCTTTGTATCATTCTAAGCATTGAAATGAAATATTATTAAAAGTCTAGTTATCTAGGTTATTATTATCATAATGTGTTTGTCATTTCTTTTGTTTCATATGTTTCGTACTCTTTCGTGATACATTAGAAGTCATGTATGCATGCTATAAGAAAATGTAGGCTAAAACACATATCTTGGGAATAAATTTGTAAAACCTATGTTTTTGTAAAATCTGTTCTGTAAATACAGATCTACGGATCCCTGAAGATATACTAGCCGGATCCCTTTTGTAAAGGAACTGTGGGATCCGTCCTACTGGAAACAGTTCTTCATGCTAAATGAAAACCACTTTCTCTCTAAAAGAAATATTCCACTAGAATGTCAAAACCATAAGTGAGTTGAGTGTCATTGTTGTTAAAAACCATTGTTAATAAAAATCTAGTAAAAACTATAATCATAGGTTGAAAACAAACATCACCTTCTTTTAACTCTTCATTTCTATAGGTTCAACTATGACGCATGAATATGAGTTTGATTTTTCACTCACTAGCGTCTACTCTCCGAACATCTCCCTTGAACCCAACACACCTGGCATTCATGTCCGTGGGTTCAATAACCTCGAAAACCGTCACTTCCACGAAGGACGTATTGTAGACACCTCTCTACAATTCGAAGAAGGTATAAATTCGCCTTTGGTTTGCTTTAGATACCTTATTTCCAACCTTATTCGAGTGAACTCCCCGAGTAGTACCAATATCCTGTATAGTCGAACCCGAACCACAAGTAGCCTGTCTTCTCCCAAGAGGGCATAAATCGTCCTCATGGTTAAAAACATTACATTTAGAACATCGAGATGGCCACCATTCGTATTCGACTTCAAGAACTTCCATATAATGACCCTTACCCATAGGCAAAGGTATAGCAACATCAATTGACTCCAAAACAGCCTTTTCAGCAGATAACTCAATTAGAACTCGTGCATAAGAATAACGACCCCAAGGATTTCGACACATAGCACTAGTACCCTCATCCATTCTTATAACACGACCAAGCTGTTGTGCAATCAAACTAACACCGGCTTCAGAATACGCAATTGCAGGTATATTATGGATAAGAACCCATACAGGTACCTTAGTAATCTTCTCCCTCTCCAACCTTGTATTAGGAACCCAAGTTTTCAAAAACATAGGATTCGACAGAATAAACCAAGGACCACCCTCAAGCACCTTATTCATACCCACTTGAGTCTTAAATTTAAAAAGGAAGAAATCACTCCGCATCATAACACACTCGAAGCCAAACTTGCCCCATGCATGCTTAACATAATTTGCCACAACAGGAAAAGCTAAACGTTGCCCAAGGAAATAGCCGCATAACGTATGATCAAACTTAGAGCGCATATCATCAACAACGGCTAAGGGAATAACAACATTAGCACCACCAATTTTACGCCCATCATCTAGTTTATCACCATAATCCAAAGAAGCACCACCAATATCAGCCAACGACTTAGGTGCACCATTAATATTCAAATGATCATCCGGATGTAAACTAGAAGAACTTACACTATCACGTATAGCAATGTTTGGATCCGCAACACCAGGAGTAACGCTTGGTTTCAAAGACCAAGTCCCATGATCACTAGGAAGAGCAAAACTCCCCGGCTGACCTCCCAAACCTGCACCTTTCAATATAGATTTCAATGGCTGCTTATCGCTAACAATGACCTTGCCATCAATGTTACAGACCTTAGTAGCCAACCCAGAAGCCTTCGAATGCTTCTTACCATTCAAAAAACCCGATTCCATCTCCCTTAAACCCACGAAACAGTAATGACTTGCAATAATACTACCAACCACGGTATGATAACTTTTTTTTGGGTAAAGGGGTTTACCCCGGTAAATATATAACCAAAAAATACTGTTAAGTACAAATGGAATGTGGCTGAAATACCACATTAACCTCAAGCGAATAGCTTGATAAACCTAGTGTTTATGACATGCCATAAACACAAAAAACCTAGCTATATTACATCAACAAACTAGGCATAAACAAGTAAAATGACTTGTAACAAGCGAGCATCCCGCATCCAGCCACTCCACGAAGGGAGCAAGTTGACCCAGGAAGTTTGCCTCCTTAAAAACCCTTTCCAAGAAAAACCCAAAGGGAAAAACCTTGCAGAAGGGAAAAAGAGTACAACCCTTACCCGGCACTCCCATCGTGTGAAATACATATACTTGGAATCTTCCATTTATCCAGAATCAATCGAGACCTCGAGGTTAGCTTCTTGAACTTGAAAGTAACCAGCTTCAACCGAATAGTAGAGACAATAGTGTTAACCACTTCAGCAACAGAAGAGTTCTTACGCTTGAACAGCCTAGAATTACGCTCCATCCAAACGAAGTAAGTAGTAGCAGCAAGTAACAAACGAGAAATGATACTACTAACCGACCTCCCCTTAGATAAAGGAATAAGAACTGTAACAGCACTCTCCAACGAAGGTGGGACCGCGTCCATACCAGATAAACTCCGAATCTGAAACCAAACCTGCATAGAGAATTGGCACTCAAAAAATAGATGAGAATGAGAATCCGGAACCAATTCACAAAGTGGGCATCTAAGCAAAGCCAAATCAATGTCAGGGCCAACATCCCATTGTCGCATCCTATCCTGAGTCTTTAGCTTCTGCTTAATAGCGAGCCACAAATGTATAGCATGCCTTGGAATACAATGAGAGAACCAAGGAACATTACACCATTCAACCAAATCAGCCCTAAGCCGCAGAGATTCCCATGCACCCGAGACAGAAAAACAACTTAAATTGCCATCCAGGTTGCGCCATACTAATCCATCGTCAGTATCATTTAGAGTAGGAACCGGAAGAGCAGCTAACAATGGAAATCGAGATAGCCAGTCAAGTGGCCATCGCCAAACATCATTAGCAATCAAATCATAAACCGAGTCAGATAAATTAAATCCCGCTCGTGCAATATCTCTAGCAGTAAGTAAATTACGAAGCGGGCTTAACTGACACCACATATCAAACCAAACTGAAGCGTCCTTCCCATTATTGATCTTATGCCAGATAAAAGGCTGAACCTTGGGTCTAATGGCAAGAAGCTTGCGCCAACCCCAGCTAACATCCCCCAAACAAGGGATATCCCAAAAACTTCTCCCACGAAGTTTATATGAATGGATCCATTGCACCCAAAGCGACTCTTTATGTGTCAAGATACTCCAAATGTGAGTATTCATGAGAGCAATGTTAAAATCCTCCAAACGTCGAATACCAAGGCCTCCTTCCTTCTTTGGCTTACAAACAGATTCCCAAGCCACCTTAGCCTTTCCCCTTTTCATTTCTCCTTGACACCAAAGGAAACCCCTCATAAGCTGCTCTAACTCATGTATAATACGGGTAGGAAGGATAAAAACCGAAGCCCAATATAAATGCATCGAAGATAAAACAGACCTCACCAACTGAAGCCTACCCGCAAGAGATAAAAACTTATTACGCCAATCATTCACACGACCTTCCAATTTTTCAACAAGCACCTTACAATCCCTATAAAGAAGTCTTGATGATATAAGGGGGACCCCAAGGTACCGGACAGGAAGAGAACCCTCTGCAAACGGCATAGACTGGAGAATAGCAGCTTTAATAGCATTAGGAACATTACAAAAGAAAGCTGTACTTTTAGGGATACTTGGGACAAGACCCGAAAAGTTCTTGAAATCCTCCAAAGCCTGCATAATGACATTAACAGACTCCTGATGGCCTCTAGCAAACAAGAAGAGGTCATCTGCAAAACAAAGGTTAATAATTCTCTGTTGCTCACACAAATGATGAAACTGAAAATCTAAATCATTCGAAACCTTTTTCTGCAATATAAGAGTTAGCACTTCCATAACCAGCGTAAACAAGTATGGAGATAACGGGTCACCTTGTCTAAGGCACCGCTTACCTTTAAACCAGCCATGAAGATCACCATTAACACATATGGAATACGACGTAGATGAGATACATACCATGATCCAGTCGACCATTTTGGGGTGAAAACCAAATCCAATCAGAATAGCCCTAAGAAACGTCCAATCAACCGTATCATATGCCTTCTGAATATCAACCTTAAACGCACATCTAGGAGGACCTCTCCCTCTATGATAATTCCGCATAAGCTCTTGGGTAAGTAAAATATTATCAGAAATACGACGACCAGGAACAAAAGCAGATTGATTAATACTAACCAACTGACCAAGGCCTTCTTTAATACGATTAGCAAGAATTTTGCTAATGCATTTATACATGACATTACAGCAAGAAATTGGCCTATAATCATTAATCTTAGACGGGGTAGACACTTTAGGAATCAAAGATATAATGGTATGATTAATCTCCTTGAGAAGCTTACCATTAATGAAAAAATCACGAACAGCAGTCCTTACCTCAGCACCCACAATATCCCAGGCTTTCTTAAAGAAAGCAGCCGTGTAACCATCAGGCCCAGGAGCTTTATCATCCCCCATAGAAAATATAGCATCCTTAATCTCCGCATCCTTAACATGACGAACCATCGAACCAGCCAATTGATGAGGAAGAACATTAGAGAAAATACCATAATCATCAAAAAGAGTACAATTTCCTTCCATACCAAGAAACTGTTCATAGTGAGCAACAAAAGCACCTGCAACCTGATTACCCTCGTACAAGACATTGTTTGCATCTCTAACCAATTCAATTCGATTACGGGCACATTTGCTTTTAACAATATTATGAAAATAGGCCGTATTAGAATCACCTGCATGAAGCCATTGAACTTTAGATTTCTGCTTTAAAAACCGTTCTTCATCTAACATAGCCTCCTTGTAAGCAAGAAGATAATGAGCATGTTCATCCCGTAAGTCTAAATTAGATGGATCTGTATCAATAGCCTTTTGGACCTCATCCAACTCCTTCCGAATCCTAACCACCCGCTCATGAAGATTACCTTGGCTATGCAAAAGCTTTCGAAAAGGAGATTTCAGCCCCTTTAAACGTTGAACCACACGATACATAGCACAACCATGAACATTAATATTCCATCCCGCAGTAACCGTATCGCTAAACCCATCTTTATGAACCAAGAAGTTAGAAAATTTGAACGGCTTAGGCTTAGGCTTAGTAACCTGGGGAATACGCAGAACACACGGAGAATGATCTGAGATACGATAAGGTTGGAAAATAGCAAACGAACCTGGAAACAAGTCAGCAAACTTTAGATTGCCCATCACCCTATCAATTTTCTTCAAAGTACCCAATGAACCTCTTGGTTTTTGATTCCAAGTAAAGTGAAGACCAGTACAATTAATATCCTCAACCTCCATTTTCATAACACAATCTTTAAATTCACGCATAGCAATGTCAGGAGCATAACTACCACATGAATGATCCTCCAATTTGAGAGCCGCATTAAAATCACCCAACAAAACCCAAGGCCTAGTACGCATAAATCCAGCATGGCAAACAAGATTGGACCAAAGGGCACGCCGATGAACATAATAATTATCTGCATATACAAAAGAACAGAAAAAAGTTTTGCTGTCCGCCCGAGTATTAACCTGAACATGCATAACCTGGTTAGTTTGAGACATAATCATAACATCAACAATATCATCATCCCAACCAAGAATAATTCGGGACCCCTTATCACATAGACTACCATTAGATGTCCACTTCTACCTACGACAAACATTAAGACATGTATCATACACCACCGATGCATCAACATGAGATTCCAAGATAGCACAAACACTAAGATTATTATCATTTACCACCTGTTTAACCTCTTTTTGTTTAGGGGAATGGTTCAAACCCCTTATATTCCAAGAGGCGATACTAAACATCAGGGACATTCAGAACAGGAGTGCTTGCCCCCGATTTGTCAAACAAATTACCAGTTTCATCAAAAACATTAACAACCTCATCATCATCCTCCAAACCCTTAGGCTCATCACCATCATCATAAGTAGCCAAAGAACCAAACGGGTTAGATGTAGATATATTAGGAGCCAGAATTGGATTACTTACCGTTTGTGAAGCATGAGCAGGTTGACTATCCTTGGTAGCTACATCAGTAGGGTCATTAGATGTAGAGTTATTGGGTGAAACAATATTACCTACCTGATTAAGTATAGGACCCGTACTAGTACTAGCAACTCCTTGAGGGGATTTGCTAGTAGAAGGAGTATTAACAGCTTTGGGTCTATACTGCATGTTTTTACCAACTGGAACCCCGTTAAAAACCGTACCACTTTTGTTATCCTTAGCATTCTTCTTAGCTTTACCCTTTTTCCCAACTAGTTGAAACCCATCATTCCTATCCTCCACAACCGGTTCAGTCACAATATTCTTAGGACAAGAATCAACAGAGTGGCCAAAAATCAAACAAACATCGCACCTAGGAGGTTTCCACTCATATTCCACCCTAATAGTTTCAGTAGAAAACCCAGGTCGATCCAAATATGGTACACCAATAGTAATAGATTCTTTAAGGGGGGCATGAGAGTCAATTTCAATTAAACAACGGGCAAAACTACTCCTACCCCAAGATTCAACACACATAGAGCTAGTATAAGAATCAAGCATAATAGGCGTACCAATATGTGTTGCAATAATACTAATACCATCTTCAGAAAATACCTGTAACGGAACATCATGAAGTTTAACCCATACCGGAATGCGAGTTAACTCCTCTTTCGTCAAACTAGTACTCATGGTCCACTTTTTAAGAATAATAGGACTATTCTTAATCATCCACGGACCTCCTTCAAGAACAGCCTCCAAACCAACCTGAGAATCAAACTTAAAGAAAAAGAAGCCTTTTGCATTCATCATGATCCGTTTTAAACCATACTTAGCCCAGTTGTTACGTGCAAAATACTCAACCACAGGAAATGCAATACGCTTGCCAATGAAGTATCCATACAAGGTATTATCAAATTTAGCACTAATATTTTGAACTACCTTAAGGGGAATGGACACGTCAACACCATTAAACAGATTATCAACTTGTAATGGACGAAAGTTAGATTTACCATTAATATTTGTCGAATTCGCACCATTAGTAGCACCAACATAAGACTTAGTTGGTACATTAACCTCCGCAGTTTGGACAGGCCTAGTGTGCGTAGATACGTCCACAGTTGGCGAAGAACCACTTGTTTGTACCCCATGCATACCAACACCAATATTATCACTAGAAGGTAGACTTGCATTATTGTCCATATCCATACCACCATGCTCACTAGATACTCCCGACGCAGAAAGATTAGTACGTTTAGATGCAAGATGGACCTCAAGCGATGGATAATCTGGTGGTCGGTTTTCGTTGGAGATCCGGGTAAGTGCTGTACTCTTTTTCCCTTCTCCAAGGTTTTCCCATTGGGTTTTTTCTTGGAAAGGGTTTTTAAGGAGGCAGGCTTATTTGGTTCATCAATCTCCTTCGAAAAGGTGGGCTGATTGGTGTGGTCATTCTTGTGTGATCAGATGGTTATTTCCAGTAGGAGTTTTGGTTATTGTATGTTTTTTGTAGTTGTTTTCGCTTAGTGGCCTGTCACAAGCGGAGTTAGTTGGATGTTCAAGCGTTGCTTGAGGTTAATGTGGTACTTCAGCCACATTCCATTGTTCTTAAACGATTTTTTGGTGTAATATATTTTACCGGGCGGATTTGCCCTTTACCCAAAAAAA